>OY727106.1:3827434-5027434 GCA_963402855.1 Ormia ochracea
GATGAATTGGCAGCACAAATGATGGTTGCCAGAGGCGTTTCCTTAATTGCATTTAACATATCACATAATATAATTATAGGTTTAATACCTTGTTTCACTGTGCTACACACACGTACGATTCATTCAGACAAAAATGTGATAGTGATACCCTCCTATTTTAAAAAATTGCATCAAAATATAATACAATAGCTCATGTTTCTGATTGTAAAATATAAAATAATATAATACATTATATTTAGTGCTGCAGAAAAGATTTGATGGGCAATTTTTAAAATATGAAAAAAAATATTGGAATATGTATGTTTAAAAAAAAAAAACAATTTATATATTAAACTTAAAAACTAAAACTGAACTATTAAACTTAAAAAAGAAAAATTAATTTTTTAAATATTTAACTATAATCAAAACTTTGCAAATATTAAATTTTCCCAAAGATTTTTCTTATATTGTGTCTTGTTTAGTTTTCTTTTTTCTTCGTTCAGCTGCTATAAGTAAGATCAACTCTGATCGCAATTCATTCGCACGATTTGTTAAACAATATCCCACATTTTTATGTTACGCTATTGTATTTTTTCAGAACTCATGCCAAATTGCAACGAGGTCTTTAAATGTTTAGATTTTTTTTTGTTTTCTAAAAATTTGCATTGATAAAAAAATTGTCGTTAAACAGTGTAGCACTTTTTGTTTTGAAGTTACTTTTGTTAATTATAAAATGGTATAAATATATATAATAATATTTATAATATATAATTATACATATATAATTAAATATGATGTTAAAAGTTTTAATACTTGTCTATATTTTAGTTAATTGCTGGTTATGCAACGAGCAGAAGACCAGCAAACGGAAAAATTTATGCGAGTGCCAGTGATGCTGTAGCCGATTTACCTGATGGAGCTACAATTTTGTTTGGCGGTTTTGGCTTGTGCGGCATACCAGAAAAAATGATTGCTGCAATCGAAGAAAAGGGAATCAAAAATATCACAGCCGTATCAAACAACGGAGGTATTTGATATATTTCATATATAGTATTTGATATAATCGATAAAATAAATTGATCCCAAGAGAAGAAATTTACTATTTTATAACCAAAATTTGAATGTAAATGATGCAATCGCGGGTTTTTCAATGCAACCAGTTAATAAAAGTAAATAATATAAACTATAAAATTTCAATGGGCAAATTTTGATACTTTTTTTAAGTCTTTGCTGAGGCGTTATTTACAACTCAAATTGAACTGAAGTGCAAAAAAAATTTGATTACAAAACTTGTTTAATTTTTTTTAAAATAATTTTTTTGAAGGCGTGGATGGTGCCGGTTTAGGCATACTACTAAAATCACGACAATTGAGCAAAATGATTTGTTCGTATGTGGGCGAAAATGTGGAATTGGCCAATCAGTACCTATCGGGTGAATTGGCTATTGAACTGACGCCTCAAGGTACTCTAGCTGAAAAGATTAGAGCTGCTGGTGCTGGGGTGCCGGCATTTTTTACACCTACCGGCTTTGGCACATTGATACAAGAAGGTGGAGCTCCCATAAAGTATACTAAAGATGGTAAAGTCGAACTTGCTAGTAAACCAAAAATTGTACAAGAGTTTAATGGCAACAGTTATGTTATGGAAGAAGCAATATATGCTGATTATGCTATTGTTAAGGCGCAAAAAGCCGATACCTATGGCAACTTAGGTAAGCTATAAAAATACTGGTAAATTCCCACTTAAGAACGTAACTGCACTTATAAATTGTAGTTTTTAATAAGGCTGCTCGTAATTTTAATGCCGCTATGTGTCGTGCTGGAAAGGTGACCATTGTTGAGGTAGAAGAAATTGTGCCAGTGGGTGCTATAAATGCCGATGAAGTTCATATTCCCGGCGTTTATGTCGATCGGATCTTCAAAGGTACGAATTATGAGAAACGTATTGAAAAGGTACGCATAACTGAGCCAATAGTTGGCAAAAAAAAGGATTTAACACCAGCTCAAATTTTACGGGAACGTATTGCTAAGAGAGTGGCAATGGAATACCGCGACGGTATGTATGCCAATTTGGGCATTGGCATTCCAGTCCTCTCAGCTAACTATATACCAAAGGGTATGCAAGTTATGTTACAATCCGAAAATGGTATTTTGGGTTTGGGCCCCTTCCCTACCAAAGAACAAGTGGATCCGGATTTGATTAATGCTGGGAAAGAAACCGTTACTGTTGTACCGGGCGCTTCTTACTTTGGATCCGATGATAGTTTTGCTATGATTCGTGGTGGTCATATGGATATGACCGTTTTAGGTGCTATGGAAGTCTCCGGTACCGGTGATTTGGCAAACTGGATGATTCCTGTTAGTTAATTGAAAAAATTTCAAATTATTTGCAATCTTTTTTTTTATTTAAATAATGCAAATTTCAGGGTAAGGTTGTGAAGGGCATGGGCGGTGCTATGGATTTGGTTGCTGCTCCTGGCACCAAGGTTGTTGTCACCATGGAACATAATACTCGCAATGGTTCTCCTAAAATTTTGGATGACTGCACATTGCCTCTAACTGGAAAGAATGTAGTCGATCTAATTATTACTGAAAAGGTGCGCTATAAAACTTGTTTTTTTTATTGGAACAGTTTCTTGAAGCAAATGGATATTTTTAATACTGTAGGCTGTTTTTGAAGTTGAAAAGGGAGTGGGTCTTACTCTTCTTGAAATTGCTGAAGATTTTACAGTCGATGACATCGTTGCTAGTACCGGTGCTAAGTTTGTGGTTTCACCTAATCTTAAGAAAATGGCACAAATCGATTTATAATGGCAAGCTGGTAAAAAAAATGGAATTCGGTTCCATTGATGGAATAATTAGTACTGAAATAAACTGCATTTATATGGAAGGAGTAGATGTATATGAATCTATGTATATGTGTATATATATAATTATAGTTAAGGATTGTATATATAAATCTATGTATGTACTTATACGTATCTAAGGTAAAAGAGTAATTTCCTATTGCATTTATTTTATTTTTAATTATTAATTGATAAACAAAATCTTAAAATATATTGTTAACATTTTTAATGAGTTCTTTTTAATTAAATCCAAGGCTTTTAAACACAATAAAAATATAAATGTTATAAATGTTTTAAAAGTTTTTTTTAAATACAACCATAATGTGCCTTGAAATACAATTTTGTATTTCTTAAATTTTTTAATAAAATAGTATATTTTATGAAAATTAAGTAAACTTTTCACAATTCTTATGAGCATCATAAAAGTATGTTTTTTCGAAAAACGAAAAATTGTTTTATAAAACTTCCTTTATTTTTAAAAAAAAAAATTTATTTTAAATTTTGCTGAATTTTTGTGTCATAAAAAATTAAAGTTATATTTTAATCATTAATTAATTAAGCTTTAGGCCAACAGTTTTTATTACGACTAAGAACTTTATTTAATTCTTTATCAATAATATGCAAATTTTTTGTTTTGTTCAAATAATCCATTTGCTTCCAAATATTTTACAATAAACTACAAGTAACATTTTTTTATGGTGCTTTAATATAAACCAATGGCCTTGCTAACATCTTTCAAAGTCCTGGAACGACGTGCATTTCTCATTTGTCTATTTAAGGCAAGAAATATGTTGGTTTCAACTTCCGACTCGGAGCGACATTTGGCACAAAACTGAGAAGTAACCACATGCAAAGGACTGCGATAATAGAAATTCTTGTCCATGTTCAAACCATTTTTAAGATGGACCCAAAAATGGAAGAAAGTTTCTATAATCATTATAATCAGAGCGGCGTATATATTAAAAAAGAAAACCGTGGGCAATAAAAGTATACGATAATTAGATTTATTGTAACCCAAAATTATGTCCTTTGTAGAAAAAAAGAATAATAATAATAATAAAAATATGTTAATCATTTTTTTAGTTATTTTACTTGCGAAACACCCTCCATATTTATGTAATCGTCTCTTTCATACATATGCTTTTTTGCTTTTGTCTTTTTGGCCATGGTATTTGATTCTTTGTTTATACTAGCACTTGGTTCCTGATATATTTCCTCGTATTTTCCCAGTATTTCTTTTTCAAATTCTTCACATTGAGAACCGCGCAATAGTTTTTTCGGTACTTGAAAATGTTTGGATTTCATAAAGCGCAGTTTTAGTTTAGCCATAATGGGCTCACCCGTTTCAGCATCATAACCTTGTTCAGTTACATTAGGCGCATCTGTATGTATATAGATTAATTCACCTGTTTCAGAGTTCTGTAATGAGAAATCATTTATATATTTCATTTCCTTAATACTACTATGTGTAGCAGACTACATAAATTATTTGATTTATAGTTTTTCACTCGTACTTTCGCTGGCTGAAATTGATACGTATTTGCGATAAACTTTATCGCTACTTTATAGCAGCCAACATTTTCGTATGAGTATATTAAATAAGCAAAAGTTCTTTTGAGTTAATTTAAATACTCGAGTTTTGTACAAAAGAACTGCTGAGGACGTACGCCAATGACTTGTTATCATTATATTTCTGTAACATAGGCTTCAAAAAGTTATATATATACCGATATACATATATATTTTTTTATTAATTAAATTGTTTTATAATTTGTAAAATTTAATAAAAAGTTTTCTCTGAAAGTAATAAAAAATTAACTTCCTACTTCTTATTATTATTAATATTGAAATCTCTGTGTAACAAAAAACAAAGGTTCTTCTTCTTTTTTCTTTAGATAACAAATAGTTTAATTGAAATGTAGAATTAGAATTTTTATTATTAATAATATTAATAATAATTTTTGAGTCGCATTAAATGGTTTTAATGATTTTTTTACACTATATATTATCTAAAGAGTTGAGTTTGAAGTAATGGTTACCTCGAACCGAGTTCTATAGCATGAAATCAACACAAGTCTAATTAATTTCTTAATACACTTGTGTGAATCTCTTGCAATTAAATTGGATCGGTTTTGTTTGAATCCATATTGCTATAAGTGTGTCTAATTTATATTGCTACCGTGTAGTTGCATTTGTTTTCAATTAATGCACTTTTAGTAAAAACCTCTACATTTTTATTTCTTGCCTTCAAATCGCTGAAAGATGTTTATTTTTTAATTTCAACCTTTTATATGTAATTATTAGTAATAACTGAAAATTATTATTGTACTCACTTTGTAGTTGCAATAAAAAATTGGGGACGTAATTTATATTATTCATGAGTGCATAAATATATATATATATATATATATATACAATTAATTTTATGTCTTGAAAAGAATTTCCATCTTCTCTTTGAATGTAGTTATAAATTAGTTGCCCCCTAATACTACTTAATGTATATTTTTAATTAATACATCAAGTATGTTTTTTAACATTTAACAAAATTAAACAATTAAGTTATTATATTGATTATTAAACATTTTTATTTAATATTGTAAGTACATGTGCAAGAATATACACGAGTAAGTTTGTTGTTGTTGTTGCCACTCTTAATATAAAAATATGATTAATGCATTTGTTCTTTATAGTGAGAAACAATTCTGCTCGCTTATACATATTTCCTAGTTTGCTGTATTGCAAAATTGTAACTGAAAATTTTCTCAGCTTTATTTTTAAGTATCATTGGAAATAATATTTTTTGTTTCGCAAACCAATTTTTTATTCAGAAAGAATTCAACGGAACGTGAAAACCTATCTCTGTGATTAATTTCATTTTACACTTAGAGTGTCAAAATTTGCAGTGGGACAATTCGATCTAAACGCACTTTTATGCAGTAATATTTTATTTTAATTTTACTAATTAGAAGAATTCTTTCATAAATTGGCGAGTCTCATTTAAATAAATCAACCTGACAGCTCCATGTAAATTAATAATTTGGAAATCACTAAAGAAATTTGTACTAAAAAAATTTTTGCAAAATAAGAAATTACGAAATGGCAAATCAGTTTAAAAATGGGAATCTTGCAAACCATTTTCTTTCTTTTCTCAATCGATAAGTTCTTAAATCGAACTTTTCTTGGAATACTTATTTTTATACATTATTAATAATATTATAATTTAATATATTATTTTATTTATATAATATTCATATTGGCGTAAGAAATGCTTCATTTTAATATTCATCTATTTCTTGGGATGAAAATAATCATATTTTGTACGGCTTTTAAAATAGTCACTATTCTTTCAGTTTATTATTTACGGAAATATTTGCCAGCAGTATGTTCGAAATAGCAATAAATATAAATGGCATAAAATGAAATGTGAATAAGGAGTACGAATTTTTTTACATTAAATTAGAAGATTTGAAGGCATTTGAAGGCTCTATTTCATTTGCCGTCAATTGTGCAAAAAAATTTAACTTTTTCCGAATAAAAAAAATTAATTTTCGATTTTTTGTATGCAGTTGCAGGTGGTTCAAAGCGAATGCAACAATTGCAATTCTGTGTAATTGCAACAAGAGAATGCAGATAACGTTTGCTAATTGTTTTTTTATAGAAATATATATTTATTAAATTTATATTAATACTATTTATTTTATTTACCTGTATAGAATAATCCATTTTTGAATATTGCTGATGAAATTTAAAATGTATTTAAATAATTCCTTGGTAACATTTGAAATATAATGTAAATTATAAAAGTAATAATTTTTAATTTCGTGTGATATGTAGAGTATTGCCTACATATCTTGAAAATATTTTTATTATTTATAGTGAGTACAAAATTTGATGAAAATTTCGTTTTTGTGAATTTTATAAACAGAAAGAAATGAACAACGTTTAATTAAACTTTTAGAACATGGCAGCCGGGACTTACAATTACTAAAGCTTATATATAAAATTTACGTACTTGTAGAAAATGATTTAATTATTTTTTTCGATTATTTTCTTTTACAAAGTCTCTTAACAATTTTATACTTCATAATCTAAATTAAACCAAAAGAAAAAAAAAACAAACAGCTCAATACATAAAAAAAGTATTTATTTTATTTTTTTATGACATTTATTATCTATTTACTTAATTTAGAAATATAACAATATTGTATTGGCTCCTGAGGACATCGGTTACTTGAAATTTACATTTTCGATATTATTTTAAAAAAATTCCTTCGATTTTCATAAATTTTTTTATATACTAAATCCTTTAAGAGTTCGGTACATAATTTGTATACTTTTTAGGCCACACTGTGTTAAAGAAATTGTTCGATATGTTGGTTAACACTTTTAACTTTATAATTGACTTTATTTTATAATTTTTTTTTAATATTTGGTTTTTTGGTTTTTTCGATAATCAGTGTTTATTTCTTAAATTTAAATAAAAGATACACGTAATTTTTCCAGTGGGTATCTCCTTAATTAAACCGGTTATGAAACTGAATTTTGTTTAATTTTTAATTTATAAAAAAAAATGTTTAATTTTTGTTGGAGATGGCAATGTGGGATTATATAATCATGTGGAACGTAGCAAACAAATTCAAAATTAGTTGAAATCATTTGCTTTTGAAGGCTTGAATTCATTTTCAGGGAACGTTTAAGGATATTTTATATTTTTCAGACCTGAAATGACATTGATTGTAATAATTACTTTTGCATTTTTGTGTTTCAAATCCCGTATTTTAATTACATCGCTTTTCCATTAAATGGCAGAAATATCGATAGTATTTTTAAATAAACGCATACAATTTCGATTTTCACAGTTTGTGGACATTGAATAAAGTTGCAAAATGTTTTCATAATCATTTATATAAAAATAAATTTTTGGAGACAAAAAATTGCACAATTTTTTTTTTATTTGTTTATTATGAAGATTTTAAAAAGTGAAAAATACATTTCATAAAGATTATTTCAAAGAAACTTTACTTCATAAGAAGAACCATGTTTTTTTGCTCAAAAAATTTTAATTGCAACTTATAATCGATACGTTATCTGACTCTTCATGTCCGATAAGTAGTTCATAATTTTTAAATTTTACATAATTAATGAAATCTTTATAATTAGGAACTATTTATTTATTTAACTAAATAAGTTGGTTTAAGTAGCATTTTATTCAGTATGTGTAAACACATATTTATTTAAAGTTCTTATTATAATATATATACGAATATATATAATATATAATATTTTACTTTCAATTTTCCGATGCCCTGAATTTAATTTAAATTGTTTTTTAAAATCGCGCAATCATTGAAATTATTTATGTAAAAAGTTGCACAAAGCGAGGCTTAACTGTATTGAACTTTATTATTTGATTAACAACACATTTAATTATAATTAGAAGTTCCTAAGTTAGAATTATAAAAATATGATAATTAAAAAAATTAAATCAATGAAATATTGTATTCCTCTTTAGCTATTGAGTGCTTGGTTGACAAAGGAAAAACACTAAGAAAATTGTAGTCACGGTATTTGCATTTCACTATTTCAATTATTTGTTTCCTTTTTTCGATGTTATTGAGCTGTACATTTTTTGCCATTCGATATTTTAATGGAAATATTTTTATTTGCACACAATATAATTACTATTTTTCTTAGAATTAATAGCGAGCGCGTTAACTAGCGGTTTGAATGACTAACTGGCTGGCGCTGCTTGACTTTTTCCAGCAACTCTTCTTTGCTTTTTGATTCATTAAAATTTGATTAAAAGCATTTGCTCTCATCACCTGTGGTTTTATTTGTTTTTTACAGGTTTTTTTTCTCTAGAAAGCTATTTTCTTTACGAAAGTTTAGTCGAAAGTTTAGTTGAAATATGATAAAAGAAGAATTACAGCTTTTTTAGGCTTTATAAACATTTGTGTTAAAGTTATTTTGCAATTTTTATTTTAAAAAAGTCTGTTAAAAATTGTTAGTTTACAAATGGAAATATAAGGGAAAATCCATAATAAAAACTAGCAAGCGAAAATAATGGGAATAGAAATTTCAAATAACACAGAAAGAGAAATTACAATAATAGTGTATTATAAGTGCGTGATATAAAACAAATAGACAACATCTTATTGGAAATCACTTATTGCAAAATATACAACCACTATGAAATAATTGTATATGTAAGAGGATACGAGAATGATGTCGCAAAAGTTTTTGCAATGCAAAAAGCCTTATTAGACGTTTCAGTTAACCCAACCTAGAAAAAAGCTTCAACGAATTTACTTCGAGTTAGAATTTAGTAGCCTTTATTACCATTTTTTCAAGATTTTCGCCAAATGTTTATGTAAGTATATGAATATACGTATACTCGTATTATATTCATTTAATTTACATATAAATAAGTATATGTAAATAACAATTTCCTGTTTTGTAAATGTGGCAATACGAGATTAAAAACGTTTATGTCTTTATCACAGACATAAACCTTTTCAACTTTTATAAATATGGTTCTTACTAAACGAATAGCCCACGTTCGACTTCAGTTCGTTTTTCAAAATTATTTATATTAGATATAATATTTTTGTCAGCATCACAGTTCTTTACCACGGTTTTCGCAAAAAAATATTTTCTGGCTTTCAATAAAAATATTCTACAGTACTTACAATTGCTGCCACTATTTCTTGCACTGTTGATTGCTTTAATATACAGATGTTTAAAGGTTGATTGTAAACAGAGAGAGAGAGAGAGAGAGAGAGAGAGAGAGAGAGAAAGATTAGAAAGAAGGAGCGAATAAGAGAGAAGGGAGTGAACACAATCTTTTGATGGCAAAATATAAACAATTTTCAAAAATAAACAATATTTAAGCGGTACGTAACAGTATCATAAGTACGTAATATTATGCACTCGTAACTGTATGTCTGCATGTACGTTTAGCGGCAAGTTGGCTTAACACTTTCAATTTAAATAATCTGTTTTCCCTTATAAATTCTGTTACGTATAATTAGGACGCCGCGCATACTCAATGAATTCGACATTGTGGATATTTTATATGAAGATATGTGTGTATACGTACATACATATGGATGTGTAAAATTGAAGTATTGAAGCTTTGAATTTAATGATTGGTATAGAAAAATCGCATAGCTATAAAGATCGCTATGTGGTGTGTGTAAATTTGAATGTTATTTTCCCCTTTATACAAATTTTTGTTTTGTAAATACAAGTATACATAAGTTCTTAACTTTGAATTTTCAGAGTGTATTCATATTTTTGCGAATCCCAAAGATATCTGCCAACACCGTCCTAAAAATTTAAACAAAATGTATTTATTCATTTTTATCATTATTATCAGGTTTATAATTGCAATAAAACAAATCCGATAAAAAAATAAAAAAAATAAGACTAAAAATACTGTGTGCTTGTTAAATGTGGTATAATAAGACTGATTAAAACCAAACCGATTTTAAATTGACAACACAAAAATCATCACAATTAACGCGATAAAGTGACTTTAATTGCCCATACTTTTACTGAGATTGCATACAAACAAAAACGTTAATAAAACTATTTCATTGAAGTTAAAATTAATTGACAAGTGGAATATATTTAGAAAATTTTCCTCTCGATCTCACTTTCAGTTAAATCGTGTCTTTTGTACATGAAGGTTGTTGCGAGTTAAACAAAAAATTTTTTTAAAAAGCACGACAATATTTTTTTATAAAACAAAAGGGAGTGTATTTTAAGAAAAGGTCGTAAAATTTATTTGAATTTTACTTATTTTTTTTATTATTATAATTATAATAGTATTTAAAAATGGGCGCATTTAATAAAATGATGTGAGTATGAAATTAAATTGAACAATTATTTGTTCAAAATTGTCACTGTGCAGACTTGCAATGTTTCTTGCTCTATTGACGTCCACATTATGATATTCCAGTTTTTGCAGTTTTAATATATTTGTATATAAAACGTACGTATAAGGTAAATACGTATAAGGATTGTAGGTCTGGCTAAAGGCATGCACACAAAATCATGTACGAAAATTGAATCTATAACCAAGGAAACTGAATATATGGCAGAAGGATTTTGTTTTACATTTTTGTTTTAATATATTTTCGCACTCGAACAAATTTGTTTTCAAAAATTGTTAAATAGTTTCTATATGCTAGCATATTCAATGCTCCGAGATATGGGGTTCCCGACATCTGGGAGAGAACATCCGACGGATAGTTTTTAAAATTTTTTTTCTAAATTTTTTTGTGCGAAATTCGCTATTGAATAATTGTAATTATATATTGTAATTTTTTTTCAAGAGCAAAAATAATTTCTTTATAGCAAAATTTAAAGAACTCGAAAACCAAATTTTCAGCTGCAAGATTTCCTCAAAAATATATAAAAATATATTTTAACAGATCGAATTATTTTATGATGTGGCCTTAAAAAAATAAAAACATTTTTAGACTCCCTTAAAGCGGTGTCTCAAAATGATAAGTTAAAACAAATATTTTTTTAAATTTCCACTATATTCTTAATTGATTAATGAAATGCAGTGTGCGTAACGCTCTCCACTTTTCCAAAAGTATGTCATACCATTTCGCAGCGGTATATAAATTTTTAATTTTTCGCCTTGGCCCTTGAAAACTTCAAAAGTAATCTGTAAACGGAAATCAGGTAGTTAAAATGAATTGCTGAATTTGTGTTAACAGTAGTGATAGCCGTTTAAAACACAAACTTTTAAAAAATGTGGACTAAAAAAATTTGAAAGTTTGCAAATGCTCAAGGGAAGAATTACTCACTTTTTTGCCAATAGATGAAAACATTTATTACTTTTGAAAATACTTTAAAAAAGGCTGAAAGAAGTTTTTGAATTCAAATAAAAATGGAAGTATTATCACACCAAAAAACCACATTTATGGACAAAATTTTGAAAATTATAAACACACTTTTAAAAATTGCTGCCTTAAGGCAGTTTGCATTGAAAATTATACGTCTGAATTATAAAATTGTTGCATCAAATCTTTTTGTAAGTTCATTGATTCTCATTCTCTAAAATATTGAGAGATCAAATTTTTTTTACCAATTTGATTAAAATTTCTATTTCAAGTATCTCCATTGCGATGAAAAATTTTTTATATTTTATAAATTTATAAAATATTCTATTATTTTCTTTTTGTAAAATGAAATTTGACGGAAATTGGGACTCCAATGTTTTATTTATATAAAAATGGTTATAAATATTAAACATCTGCCTGAGGTAGCGAGGTAGCAGTCACTGCTACAAAATAAAACTGCGTATTATTAAAATTAATCTAAGGAATTATTCTAGAGGTCTTTAAACTGTGCAAGAATATTATTTTTTTTTATACTCGTACACAAGTGCGTATATATTTATTTAAGATAGGAAAATTTTTTATGATTTTGCTAAAAGTCAATATGTGCTTTCAACCTTTCGAATTGTTTATATATGCAGTCATTACTTGCATTTGATAACAAAGTGAATGAGAAGTTAAAAAAAAAAATATAAAAAATATAATTAGCTGTGTTGTGTATTACTACGGCATGTTTCTGGGTGCTGCTAAAGAAAAAAATCTTAATTAGTATGAGTTAAAATTTGGAACCGATGTGTGTACAGGGTGTCTGGAGAAAAGCATAATTATTCCAAGAATTTCATGAATATATTAAATTTAGATTTAAAATATTTTAAAATAATAACAAACATTTTAGAAATATTAAGCTTGGAATTGATCTTGGCTGTTTTATGACACTACTTTTTTACTCATTTTGTTTTTAAAGTATAAGAATCTCATCATGTTGTTGTTAAAAGCAAAAGGAGCCATTCTAATTGAAAGTGGATATTTCAAATATCACTTGAAATAGTGGCCGTCCGCTTCCGCTATACAATATTTTATTGTGTAGACAATGTGTAGTATACTGTTGTAAATTTTAAACTGTACAATGGAAAATTTATTATTTAAATATAAAAATTAAATCAGTTAGTCGTTGTGCTCTCTTGAGCTTTGTTATCTTTATTAGTTGACAAATATTCTGGCTTTATTTCCGGATGTGTACATTAATTTTCTGTTAAGAAACATTAAAATTTTCTGGTTTTTTCGTAGTATACACTGAAAAAAATGATTGAAAAATACAGTTTTTTATATTTTTATATAAAATGAATAAAAAAATCCATCGCTACTTATAGCTAAAACTTATAAAAGGATATGCAATAAATAATGCAATACATGAAATGATTGCATTATGAAATACATATAGAATTCTTTGAGAGTTATTTTATTCTTCTTTTAGATGTTTAATATTTCTGAAATAAATAACATACATTTCGTTTTTCTTCAGCAACTTTACTGCTGAAAGATAAAATAGATGAGTTATTTTATATTTTATGATTCATATCACTTTAGATTTGGCAGACTGTGTTGCTAATCATCAAATACTTGGATTTTAAAAAATCACTGTCCTGCCACTGGTTGACGAATTTTAGTGGCTTATAATATTATTGTACAAATAAGCTACAAACAGTTGCACGTCTAAATTTAAATTCCTATCAGTATTACAACATTTTTATTCAGGCATTTCCTTATTTGGTTGGCTTATCAACCAGCTGCAGTAATTTTAATTGGTTCTTAAGGAAATAATTTATCAAAAAACCTGTCGCGAATTTGATAGCAATTCATTTAAATCTTAGTTAGTAGTGGAAACTCTGAAGTTATTCTATTCAAATAAAAAAATATCTTGCAGAAATTGTTTGCTCTTAACTTGTGATAAAATAAAATTATTATTATTCTTATCAAGCAAATATAAAACTCTCAAAACTAAAACGAAATTTAGGCGCTGTTATCAAAATTACTAAATCAATTTACTTGATTTCATTCGCTCTGAAACAACATAAGTCCAACTACATAATTGTCGGCCGTAAAGTAATATATTAATGTAAATTTTTATTTGAAAAGTAAGAAAAGTGTGACAAAACCATACAATAGATTATTTGTGTTTTAATTAATTTGAAATCTTCAATTGTCTTATTAAATAAAAAAAAGAAAAACTGTGAACGCTGGCGGAACAATTCATTGTATCTGAATTTATTAGAAGCCCTAATGCTTTGTTTTATATTTTTAAAGGGAATTTTTCATATGCATTATTAGATAATTCTGCAACCTTGTATTCCTCTCTAACTTGATTCAATTAGTTGTTATGAATAACTAAAACACATGAAAAAGAGTCCTAGAACTCCTTGGTAATATGATTTGCTATAGAGCAAGTACTAAAAAAATCCAGAAATCCTTTCTCGGGAATATAGGTAGGAAGCGAAATAGGCTACCTCCTAACTTACAATGCAAAATACTATGGGGCAGCTAAAATCTAAGAATGATATACCAAACTACTTTCAGCACAGAATAACTAACTTAAATCTAATAATAATAATGTTTTAAAAAATAGATTGGGAATGAAAAAAAAGTTTAATCAAACTCTATGAGGCAATGACAATTTACTAGGAAAATGTGTTAAAAAATAATGCATGATTTTAAAAAAAAGAGAAGATTAAAAAATCCATTAAAAGTTGAAAAGCTTTTGTGGTAAAAAATTTAATGGTGAGACGTCTAGATTCCAATCAAAACGTGATGTCAGAAGTGAAAGTAGTTACTTTAAGGATAGTTTTATTAAACAGAAAATGGTAGTTACTTTGAATGAATGATGTGAATTTACACTAAATGTCTAAGCGAATCTTATAGATTTTTTCGAAAAAGTTGTTTGAAGGTTGTTTGTGTATTTAATGCATTATAAATGTGCTTTGCTTACTTTTGTTTCATACATTCATATTTTATTTCAAAGCTCGATCTCAACAATTATACATATAATATGGAATGCTAGATTTTCTACTTTGGTTTACCAAATTTTATTTTATTTTATTTTATTTTTATTTTTGTGTGCTTAAGCATTCAAAAAAGTGATAATCTTTTATTTTTATTAAGTGGTAAAAATTAATTAAATAAAGAAAAAGAGTTTTATTTTGTGATATTTCGCACTTACGAGTAATACTAAAAATTTACATTTCCATCTTGTTAATTTCAGGACTGCATCTTTAGAACATATTACACACAGTAATGAAACAACAATAACAACAATTGAGGACAACTATGACCCGCACGAGCATCGCAATGTTAAAAATCCTACTACGTAAGTATTACACAAACAAGAAAAGCAAATGAAACAAATTGTTTACTTTCTTTTATGTATTTACTATGCAAAGAAATTGGCAGACAATGACACATTTTCTTAAGGCCAGTATAGGTACAGGTGTACTGGCCATGCCCAGTGCATTTGCAAATTCTGGTTATATAAACGGTTTCATTTTGACAGCGGCAGTGGGCGCAATTGCTCTGTATTCTTTACATATATTGGTAAGTACTTTTAGCATTTCTACAATAAAAAACAGTATTTACTAAGCACCGCTTTCAGTAATTCTATAATTTTCTTTTAACTTTAATATAAAATTGAGAATACGCCAGTTTAAGTTGCGTATGAGTGTCATCGGAGAAAACAATGTATGGGGGAAAATTAAGTATACGCAGTAACATCCCTGCATTTCCTATTGGAAAGCTAAAGAATTGCAGTTGCATATAATAAGGCGCAAAAAATCTTACTTAAATGACGAAATAATGATTTTTATTAAATATATTTTAAAAGTTACTTTGTTGCGAATTAAAAATTTATTTAATTTTTTTTTTGTTACCGAAAAGTATATTTTTCTTCGCATTTGTTTAATAATTTTGAAAAATTTTAATTGTATAATATTTTAAAATGAAATTCTATTTATTTTGAAGAGCCATATACATTAATCTGCCTTCCGGTATTTATAACAAATTTTGCTAGAGAATTCTAAACTAAGCGATTAGCCCTAACTGAAGCGATTGGAGTCATTTGAAAAGAATGCGAGGATTTTATTTTCTAACTATTATAACTATGTTCAAGATATTTAGTATGTGCTTCCTAAAGTGTTTTTGTACTGTTCTACTTTGGCTTCAGTGTGCTCTTGAAATTATTTTCTTTCTATATTTTTGTATCTCGTAAACCCATAAGACATGTATAATTATTTAAATATTTTTTTGGTTAACTCTTTTTATTATTATTAGTATGATATTACAAGACATTTTCTTAAGATTTACTCGTAGTTTGATTTGATTTTGGTTTAAATGGGAATTTATTTATAATTTATAATTTAATGAAATTTAATATTATTTGGGATTTTCTGCTAATTTATTTATTATTTATTTTGCTATGTACCTAAACCAATCCAGATCTTTACATTTTCTTTGTTGCTATAATATAGCTGAGCGTTAGACTTTTAATCCAACATTATTGAAACGAAATACCAGAACTTGTCATGTTATGCACATATTCTAGGAAATAATTTAACAACTACTAGAACATATTCACAACAAGCCTTAAAACAGTTTTTCAAATCGATGTGACATTTATTTTTTTATACACTTGAATAATCACAAAATTTTTTAAAATAGACAAAAATTAAAAATTAAGTATTAAATAGAAAAATAGTATTTAATTAGGTTTTTTAATCACACAACAAACAAAATAAAAGGGAATGAATTTATATATTTTCGTATATAATTTCACCTTTTTCAATGGCTATTTTTGTTTTTGGCGTTGCAATTCCTTTAATTTATATATTTTTTGAATCTATAGATTTTCGCAAATAAAACTGTAAGCATATCTGTTTGTAGATTGATTCAATGTATGCCCTCTGTAAGCGGAAACGTGTAGCATATTTATCGTATTCACAAGCCATGACAATAGGGCTTCAAGAGGGTCCCCCATTTCTTCAGTGCATTATACCAATTACAACGTAAGTATTAAAAAGGAACGCAATACAAATAAATAGTGAGATGAAAATATGTATTACTACTACTCATTACATTACATTACTACTCATTTACAACAAGGATAAAGATCCACCCATGAGTAAAACGTTGATGTCACCTTCACACATATTTAGCACATATATAATTCATGCATTTCTACCTTGTGCTTCTTTGTCTGAGAGAGCATTTGATTGCTTTTTATTGAGTCAGGATTTCAAATTTATTATATTTTTAATGTTTTATTTTCAGTCCTTTTGTCGATGGTTTCTTGGCTTTTTATCATTTTGGCATTTGCTGTGTCTACGTTGTTTTCATATCCGAGTCTATTAAGCAAATAATTGATGAATATTTTGTCGTTCTGGACATACGAATTCATATGTGCTTCATATTGGTGCCATTATTCTTAATTTACAGCATTAGAAGTTTACCATTTCTATCATACTTTTCTTCTTGTGCGAATTTACTAATTTGTGTAGGTAAGGCATGCAACACTACTGCACTACCGTACTAACTTTAGTCAATTTATACATTTTTGTCTCTGAATATCTATAACTCGAATTTAATTTACAGGTTTTGGCGTGGTTTTGTACTATATATTTAGTGATTTGCCACCACTATCGGAACGCCAGCCAGTTGAGAATGTAAATAGGTTGCCTATTTTTTTTGGCACTGTGATGTTTTCACTGGAGGCCGTTGGTGTGGTAAGTGAATGAGTATTAGTAATTTGTTAAGTCGAGTTAACAGGTTACGGACTGCTAGTAAGGGTATCTCACTATAAACGCATGATTTGAATTGAGTGCCACAATTAATAGAAGATTTGAATTTTTCGCTATTTATGCTGTAAAGTGCTTTGCACTAGTTTGGGACAAATCGCAAATGTTGCCCTAATTTTTAGGAAGTCTTGTATTAATTTTCATTACACCGCTGGTTTATATTATACAAAATTTTTGTCGTAAGGATTGAAAGGGAATCTAACCTATATAGTTCCTTTTATTCCTTTAATATCCTCATTGTGATTTTAAAGTTCATCTACAAAATTTTTTATATCCGATATTTGAAATGCTTTAAATTTAGTAGCACATATTTTCTTGTTAAAAATAATGAGATGCAGATATAGATAGACATTTTAGTTCCTGTTATTTCCAGTTATCAAGGCAACGCCAATAAAATTGGGCGAGAAAAAAAGCTTTCTGTGTAAACCGCTGTTGTTAATTTAAATGTTTAGGTAACAAAGTTGCTACTTATTATTTGATATAGATATTAAAAGATGATTGAATATATTAAAAATAAATTAGGTGCTTGCAATTTTTTTTGTTTAAATAAGTGATTAACTATTTGACAAATTTAGTTGACAAATTTAGTTGACAAATTTAGTTGCCAAATTTAGTTTTACCAGAAGTAAAAATAAAGTTCTTTTAAAAGTGGAGTAATTTTACTACAATTTGGACGTACTCACAAAAAATTTTCATTAACAATAAAAAATGCGAAAAAACCAAAAAAAAAAAAAAAAATAAAAAATTAAATGAAGTATTTTAAAAATTAATTTTTTACCAATCACCAATCAGTCAATGTTCCCACTTAGCAAAACGAATACAAAAATTTAAGTTGATAATAAATCTTATTTTGATTATTTTTAATGTTTCTTCCCACCATTTAACATGTTGAAAGAAAATCATATTAATTTAATTATTTTTAGATTTTGGCCATTGAGGAGAAAATGCAAAAGCCGAAGGATTATATTAAACCTTTCGGCATTTTAAACATTGGCATGTTAATTGTTATTAGTCTTTATGTTGTTTTGGGCTTCTTTGGCTATTGGAAGTATGGAGGGGCCTCCAAAGGGAGTGTAACATTAAACATACCAGGGGATGAAATGTAAGTATTTTGTTCTTATGCTTGCAAGTATATGAAAGCTTATTAAGTTTTGGTAATCCTACAAGCTAATAAGCTAGAGTGGTTCGATAACTTACAACTAAACCTGATACGTGAAAATAAAAAATAACTAATTAGACCAGGTTTTGGGGAAACTTGTTTAGTAAATTTTTTGTTGCAATTAAATGACAGTGCAACATCATTTACAAATACATATGTTTATTCTTTTGTATTTAAATCGATTATGGAGAGATTATTTGATACACATTAGAAAGACTGTAAAATCAAAATGTTTTATTGATTTTATTTTATTTTTTTATACTTCTAGTCTGGCACAAGTAACGAAAATTTTGTTTGCTTTCACAACACTGATAACATATGCCATACAGGGTTACGTTACAAACGATATTATCTGGCATAAGTATTTATCAAAGCGAGTAAAGGACGCATCAAAACACGTGCTCTTTGAACTCCTCTTAAGATGGACTATTGTTTTCGGTTCATGTAAGTTTTAGACACCTTTAAAAATTATAATAATTTTTTAAAATTAAATTTACCAAAATAATTTTTTTTGCCAGTATTGCCCAAGGAATTACTTATACTCTTTAATAAAAATTTTTTAATACTAGTTATAAATAAAAGATTTGAACAATTAAAATTGAAGTAATTTCTAAAATAAGAATTATTAAACTGGTTTAATAATTGTGCTTTTCAATTGTTATTTAAATCACACTAATAGTTCTAAAAATTAATATTCAGGAGAATATTGAAAAGGCAAAGAATTTCTTAAATTGTTTTACATTCACGGATATTTGCCAGCTCAAATGCAAAATATATAAGACTGAAAAAATAAATAAATGAAAAAAGTGCTGTTATAACAGATTTCCTTGGAACTTTAATTAATTTTTTATTTTTTATTTATTTAATTTTATTTATTTAATTTTATTTATTTATTAATTTTATGTTTATTTTTATTTATTCGTGTTTAGTATTTTGTTTTCAATTCAAATAAATTATTTCGTTTCGGGCTTAACTCTATTAGTTTTTAAATTATTGTTTATTTTTGTAACTTTTAAATCATATCCTATCGAACGGTAAGCCTCAGGTTTGCATTGAAAAAATTGGTAACAAATTATGCAGTCCTATGGAAACACAGGAATTTGATGTTGGCGAGATCCATAACACTGTACATCCTCGTATATCCTATAATAGGAATGTTGTATTTAGTTTAAGAAGATTTTTGCCTACTGTGCATGGCGCTGGATTTAGCTTGTATGGCAGGATGTAATACATTTTGGCTCTCATGAAGCTCCAACTCTAAAGCTCTGGTTCTCAGTTTAGAACTTTCGTTTTGACCCGTTTATATCGTTTTTTGCTGAATTTTGTATATGAAGAAAAATCTATAGATCAATTTTATTGTCTTTAATCTTTATTCATTTCCTTTGCTTCAATTATGCTGTTGCACTCTGTGAGTATTTGTTAATAACACAGCAGTTCTTGCAGATTATTAATGTCAAATGTTTTATCAGATGAATCATTAAAGAGCTTTTGCGGATGTAAAATGTTATTTCTGTAAATAGAGAAAATAACCTTAAATATTGAAAAAACGCAAGTATTAGCTTGGTTTTCTATTGCGTAGTGCAAAACGCTAAGTATTTGGTTTTTGTATTATAACGCAAATTCAAGTTCTCATACACTCATATTCGTATTCTACAAAATTACAAGAATTGTCCCTATCAGCACGAAGCTGAGCATTTATTTTTTGTGCCTACGATATGTTTAATTTCGTTTAATGACACGTATGGTAAGAAGTCTGAGCAAACTTGAATTTGGAACCGTTATATATGTTGCTTTAGGCATCACACAACACAACAGCCCTCTTAGAAAAATCAATATATGATTTTTAATAAATTCATATGAATCATTAATGTGCCTAATTTATTTTGCTTAGGGGCTTTTATAAGTTATGTATAATTAGTTGTACAAAATTTAAAAAAGATACAGTTCTTTAAAAATAAACGTAAAAATTTTTTTGTATAATAGCATGTGCCATTATGTATAGGTTACATTTAATATTTATATGAATATATTTGCGGTGTAGGTGTAACGTCAGCAACTGCTATAAAACAATTGCAAGCTTTTACTGAAAATTTTCTTTTATTTTCTTTACAGTTTGTTGTGCCATAGTCATACCGGATTTATCACTGTTCCTCTCGCTGGTCGGTTCATTTTGCTTATCCTTTTTGGGTTTAATATTTCCAGCCCTGTTACAAATTTGTGTGCAATATAGTACAAGTTACGGGCCATTTAAGCTATTTTTAATCAAAAATTTACTACTGATAGCTTTTGGCATTTCTGGTGGTGTGATTGGAACGTACGTAAACATTATGCAAATTGTTGAAGAATATACGAAATGAACAAAAGTTATATTAAATAAATAAATAAGTAATAGTTTATAAGAAAATATGAATTACCATTTACGACACAAGAAGGTGCATTGTAAATGTTAATTGAGTTAAATACTATATAAAGAAATGAAAGTTAAAGTATTGTAGAGTAGAATATTGCACAGTGGGGTTTATAGTAAAATAAGTGATATTAATAAGTAAGTGCATGGATTGATTTGAGATTAAATATATCCTTAATAAATAAAATCTGATACCAACCAAGTATTATATGAAAACGTTAAGAATGTGTTGCAGGTTTATTATTACTTTGGAGTTGGTTTTTGGCAGGACTTTTTTAATGAAAGTTTTTAATGACAAGTTGCCAGAGACTACGCCTTCACTACTAATATATTAGAACATAAAAAAAACTCAAAAACTAAGAAAACTGAGTAAGATGTAGGAATTGAATTCAGTTCAACCAATGACACAATAAACGCTTTAATAATACATTAAAATAATTGTAATTACTGCAATAATGGGAGAAATTTTGCTGACATTGCTTGCAAAAAATTGGAAGTATGGCTCGTACAGTCCGTAGTGTTGAGGGAAACCCATCTATGTTTATTTCTTGCCAACTTATTCATAAGGAGTTAATGGTACTGAATCTTATAAAGATCAATTAAGAAACTAAGGTAATGACACTTCTCACTGCAGGCTAGATTTCTATAATAGATGTTCTTTTATGAGCAGATTTTCTGAAATTTGCTAGTGATGTAATCTTAGGCCATGAGTTCCAAAAAGTAAATTTAAGCCTTTGCTTTATTATGGAGAAAAATTAAGAACATTTTCCGCTCGTGCTGAAATACTTTCCTGGCCACCAATTCCTAAATTGGCAAAAAACTAATTCAAACAAAATATTTTTCCATATCTACAGCAAGAGTTATTTAAAAATATTGCTGTATTTCTGCTAATAAAATTGAATAAAAATATTAGCGTATCTATTTTCCTAATATCTCACACAAAATCTCTTTTCAGTCTATAAAAAAGAAAATGTTGGAATACAGTGAGTAATAAATCATTTATAAAATTCATATATAAACTAAAAAAAGAATATTTAAAATAGAATAAATTTTTAGAGGATATTAATATTAATTTAAGGATATTAATATTAATTTTAGAATTTACATTTTTTTCTTCCCATTTATATTACCAGCTGCTCCACTGGCTTATTCACTGGTGTATTCCAAAAAATAATATGAATGAGAGCATTTATGTACGTGAAGTGTGTTTCATAAATGTAAGAAGTACCAACTTGCAATCGTATTTTATCTTTATGGTATGTAAGTTACATATACATTCGCATTTACTTTTTTTTGGAAGTAAAAAGATTGAGACTACACAGAAATGGAACAAATAAAAACAAAGAATGACCAATTTTATACAATTTTGGTTAAATAAAAATGCAACACTTTTGCTCTTTGTGAGTGGCAATAACAATAACAGAATATTTTATAGATGGAATCATAAGTTGGTATTTTTAAGTGAAAAGTGAAATATATCACAAAATACAGAAAATTACAAATGAATTTGATGTTAATAATAATCAATAACAATTAATACAGCAAAGGAAAGGCACCTACACCTACAATAAATATTATTCAATGCAAAGGCCTAAGAGTTTATACGATAGATATTTCTCAATTTGCAGCGATTTTCAATTTAGCTCATCTGTATCATTGCGTGGCATGTCTCACATAACAACAACCCCTCTTCGTGGCGTCGTTTTTAAGATAGAAGTTCTTTAAATCAGAAACAATTTGAATATGAATTTTTTGCTTTTATTTACGACGACTGTTTTAATTTATTTTATCCCTTTGTTATCTGTATCATCTTTTATATTAAAATTAAATTATTTGTGCCATTGTGTATGAAATTAGAAAACCAGGATTGGTGCTACTGGCGTGATTTACGAGTTGCACTCAAGTCCTTTAAATATCCTTCAACACGCATTAAAAAAATACTGCAATATAAAGCATAAAAATAAAAAAAATAATAATAAAATAATAGATAAAAAATTCATCACTGTGAAGATTATATTTAAAATTAAAATAGTTAAATCAATTTCTCGATTTATTCAATATCATTTGTGTGAAGCAAAATATTTTAATTTTTGTCAAAAATCGCTACTCAAATTTTTTTTGCCTTTTGTTTTTATTTTTAATTTGTTTGCTTAAGCAATTTGTTAATGCTTTAATGTTTTTTTGGGCCAGTTTTTATAATATTTATTTTTCTCAAGTTGTAAAAATATTTATTTTTCTCACATTTGGTTTTTTCTTGTTTATTCTTGTTTTCGGCTTATTCAATCATTATTTTTATTGTGCATAATTTTAGAATACATTTAATTTTTTATTTTTCGTCCTTGGAGAGCATACGAAAACAGCAAAGAACTACCTGAAGACATTTGGCATTATAATTTTCTATGTTGCTATTGGCAATATAACATTAAATATGTGTGCCACAAGAGCAATCTTTAGTAGTTTAAATTGCTACTTATAAACATTTCAACGAGATGACAAACGCGTTGTTATGGAAACAGTAAAAGAATGTCTTTTTTTTATGGTCGACTGAATACGTTACCAATCAAATGTTTATTTTGAAATGTGCTTTAAATTAACGAACTAATATAATAATATAAAATATAATATAATATAATAAAGATAAAATAAAAAATAAATCTATTATTTAAATATTTAGTTTTCTATTGAAAACTAAACGTACCATAAAATAAAAGATCTATCAAGGATTTTTTAATTTAACTGTTGCTAATTCAAACTTTTTGGTAATAAAAAAAAAGAAGTGACAGCACTTTAATTCACTATTAATTTCACGGAGAATTCATCGTGTGTGCCTAGTCTAAGTTAAAAAATTTACAAACAAAAATTGGTAGACATATGAAAGGGAAGATAGCTAAAATAAATAATATATTTTATGCGGTACATATTTTATTTTATATTTCCATTCGAATAATTTTTATTCGTATAATTCACATTCGCATAAATTTTATCCAAATATTTTTATTTCGTGCACTTACTAAAAAAATGTTGATGTTCGTATTTCAATTTAGTTGGGTAATTTTTATCTGTATAATTTTATTCCACTATTATACAAATAAATTTCTTGCAAATAAATATGTGGTAATGATTACTTTTGCATGAAACAGTTTAAATTATTTTTATTAATTTTTTTTTCTTTATATATTTAAGTAAAATTTTTTATTACTTTTGGATTCTATAATTTAATTTTAAAAAATTTTATTTATTATTATTTTATTTTTTTTTGTTACTTTTATTTGATCTGTTCCAAAAATTATTTTCACTCTTTCTTAGTCAAAAACATATAATTTCCGAATTATGAAGTGTGGAAAAGCATTGAAAATAATTCATTTATTTACTAAATGTTTCAACTTTCACTTATATGTAAATTGGCTTAAAATAGTATAATCATATACTAACTAAACATTAATTGTAGGCAAAAACATTTAGTAATTTTAGATTCAATTACTAAGTGCATTGAAACTATTGTAAATACCAAATATGTTACCATTAGCAATTTAATATTTCAAAAGTCTGCAGTGCAATGGAATTTGTTAACAAAACTTTAAGCCGAATACATGGTATTAAATATGATACTCGTGTCGAAAGTAATGCCCTGGTATTAAATTAATTCCATATTTTGCTGAGCAACTAAATGTTCGATAACCTTGGAATGTGCTTAAAGGACTTCAACTGTATAAAGTGCTAGTGCATTACCTCGAAGATCCTGCTGTACTAGCTGGCATGACCTTTACTTAATTATAATCATGTACATCCTTCAGCTTTGTTTTGCATTTACAGATTAGTAATTTTAAATAGTTTGGTTATTTACCTGTACTTGCGTGCATGTAGCAATTAAGGATAATGACGCGATGGATTGCTTAGGTAACCTTCATCTTTCATAAAATAACAAATTATTTGGTTATTGAAAAAAATTTACTTGCTGTGAGAAAAAAATATTATAATCCACTTTCTTTATTTGCTAAGAATTTTTTATTCTTAAAAAAGTTAAATTAAGGCGAATTGAACTCGAAATTTTAAATGTCAAGAGTTTAATTTTCCTTTAAATTAACTAAAAGGAGACGTGGATACAACGGTGGCCAGGAGAGGGATAGAGTTTGGAAATGCTGATAATCGTATTTATGCAAAGGCAGTAAATTGTACGATATATCCGATTGGTTTTGAGATAAAATATCTGATATAAGAAAATATCTCAGGCTTTAAAATACATTGGTTTTTTTAAGTGAATAGTAAACAATACTTATTTTGTTAGAACATTAATAGAGACAAGTGAGTAAACTTGTAAACTTTTAAGTAAACTTTTTTTCAACCTTTATCATTTATTTGTTATTATTATTTATTTATCCACTCTCATAAGAATTTTCATTTATTTATTGCTAGTTTTATTACTAATAATAAATAAAATATTTATATATTCTTTTTATGCTGCTGTAATAGCTATATGTCTTACAAACTGACAGGTTACTAATAAATGAAGTGAATGGCGCAGAAAATGTTTGAAAATCAGTTCAAACTTCTTGGGGAATATTACAAAACTGGAAATTTTTGTTTAAAATTGTATTAGAAATTTTGTTTGCCTTTCTTTTTGAACTTTTAGAGGGAAGTTGTAAAATGATTTTGGATGGTTAAAAAGGATTCTACTCTTTTAGGATTTTTTGTGCAAGCTTTTAAATTTAATTTTTAATTTAATAATTGGAGAATATATTGAAGCGATTTTAAAGTAAATATTCACCTTAACAATTCAAGCTAATATATGAGGCTAATATTTATTAGAGAAATAAAAATTAATTATCAAACAAATATTAAATAATTCTTATTTATCAAATGAGTAATAATCAAGAGAAACCCCTCGCACTCAAACGATTTTGCAAGCACAATCTCTATAAATACTGCATACATGTACTTTTCAATAAAGCAATTTTTATTCAATTCGTTCACTTTCCTTTACATTATAGCGCTCACATCCTTCTTAGCATTATTTTAAACAGACATGAGCATGTTGGCATGTAATAGCACTGCTTAGCTGATAAAATGTTATAACGAGTATTTTTCTCATTGTCTACGTTAAGGATAATCATTTTGCCATTACCGTTATTGCTTTTAATGCTTTGGAAAATAACTGTCATATTAAATGCTTAGTTTTTGCCACTCAGTGCATTTTACTGTACAATATTGTCTATAGATCTATGTGCTTAAAATATGCATTGCAAACTGAATTACAATTAAATGCTTTTTATATTATATTGGCGGAACAATATTATTTTCATTTTTCAGGACTTTATCCTTGAATTATTTATGACAAGAATGCTTTCCAATGAAATGAATATGCAATAAAGGAAAAAATAAATTGGATGATGTTCTATAATTTTTCGCCTCAAATTATAAGTTTAGATGTTGGTTTTGAATATTTAAACAAAATATTTCATCTTTTCATTTTATTGAAAGTAAGATTCATTTCCATTATTTTTTATTGAATTGTCAGCTAATTTTTTGTTTAATTTTTTTTAGTTCGACAATTTTATTAATAATGGTGGCATGTGATTGGCCATCTATTTTAATTTTCTGCTTATAATTCTCAGTTATTTGTTGAACATTTTCACATGTAAATTAAAAAAAAAATTTAAAAGGCGTTAACGAATGCATAAATGTTTATAAATGAAAACTTTGCTTGATATTAAGAATTTCTGCAGAAATTTCTTTCCAGAAAATTAAATTTATAGTTTGTTATTTTTGTTTCTTGGGATAAACATTATGGGCAAGCTTGTAATTACGACAAAAATCTGTTTGATTTCTGTGTCCTTATTTCATGTCTTAGCGCATAAATTGTTATTATGAATTGTAGCGTGATTTAAGTAGTCGGTATTACTGATATAGATTAGCATGTGAAAAATATTAAAAACATTCACGCAAGTTTCTGTCATTTGATACCTTCGAGAAGCAATTGATGATACAAAGACACTATTCATGAGCCATTCATTCACCTGTCGTTATATTTTAATACAGTAATTTTAAATAATTATTATTATTATATTATTACTATTTTATAAGACCCCTTTAAATAATTAAGAACTATTCTAGCGCTTAATTATCATACATTAGCAGTTCTTTATAATCTAAAGATTTATAGTCTTCACATATTGTCGTTTAGTGCACGTTATATTTTATTTTCTTTTGTCATGTAATTATTTTATTTCAAAGACTGTTTTTTAATTTATTTTATTCATTTTCTCTTGTGCAAATAATTTAACATTTTATATTTTCCGTCTTGTATTTATTGCATTTTGAACCCTTTATTGTTGTCTGGCATACTATACTATCGTAGCTGTCATTATTGGCTCATATCCTTTTAATTTCCTCTACTTAAGTTAAACATTGTCTCTGTATGTTGCTGAATTCATTGTATTGTACTTATAGTTACACACACTTGTATGAATGTACGTGCTGTAGTGCAAAGGCATGCCACAACTAACCATTTAGCAAAACCAAAAGCTGTTTAGCTTAGCTATGCTACCCAAGCACTTTTCATATTCCTCACTACCTCTTACTCTGTCTATCTCATTTTGGTAAGTCATTCCTTAATGGTCAAGCATAAATTTGGTTTTGTCGGTAGTTGGCTTGGTCGGTCAGGTTCTTTTTTTTCTGCCCTTTTATGTGCTGTTCCTGTTTTATCACCTGCTGTACAAAATGTAGTTCGGGAAAACTTTTTTTAAGTTTTATTTTTTTATGAATCTTGGCATGTTGGGCATGTATTACAGGAATCTGAAGAGAACGTTTGTGCTATGGAATGAGTAAAACTTCTTTTATAAATATGGAAATATTCAAAATTAAAAAAGATTTTTAAAGCAGTTGCTAGAAAAAATTCAATTTTTATTGCAGAAACTTATTTTTTGGGGAATAATACTTAATGCTACCGTGAATGATTATTAACTAGGTTGGCAAATTTCAGAAAAGGATCGTCCCTTAAAACTTATTTAAAAGATTTAATTGGACTTCATGAATGTAATACTATATATGGACCATACTATTAAAAGCACAAAAAATATGCTTTAATCTACTGATGAATCCTGGAATCTTATACGAATTATCAGAAATACAAATCCTCATTGATATACAAAGAACTCTTTAAAGCAAAAAATTATTTTTTTTAGTATGACTGAAAGGTGCTTCATACTTCTTATTGTTATTGAAATTACTTCGCCGCCAAGACGAATTTCCAAGTATGCTGGAGATATCCGACTATTTCCAATGCTTAAGGTTAGCGCTTCTTTAAATATTCAAGTTATAAATCATACAGATTATGATTATATTGCATCAATATATGTATAAATAATAATATAAAAGTAATCAATTTTTTATTTAAAATTGTATTAAATTATAAATAAGAATTTTTACGAAAGTATCAATGAAAAATATGAAAGTTTAAATACCTAAATTAATCAAATTAATATTCAGTAGTATATATGTTTTGTTTGTTTCCAAATCCATAGAAATTATATTCTTATGGGTAGCAGTGGAGTGTTATATGTATGCAACTACATGCATCCAACAAAAGTATATACATATACTCGTATTTTTAAACAAACAAGTAATTAATTAAAGTAAATTAAAATTAATTAATAATTAATTAATTAATTAGTAATTAAACAAGTAAAATTTTTATTTGCCTTTTTTATATTTCCATATATGCATACTCGTATGTGCCTACTTTTTCTATCAGCAGCATATGGTGCCTGTATATGCGATGCATTTAAAAGTTAAAGTCTTAAAATTAACTGAGAACCTGTTTAACCTGTTTAACCTGTTTCTTCAACTTTTTATTCCAATCCATGATTAAATAATAATTTTAAAACGTGTAAATTTTAGGTTCTTATAATAAACACCCACTATTTTGTAATTTTTTTTTGTTCGATTGTCATGACGAGTCGTTGTTTTACATGTATATCACACAAGTAAAACAATAGCTGATATATTGGGAAATCTACACTAAAATACAAAATATTTAAAAAATCTTAATAAACTTTAAGTTCTATATATATAATAATTTTTAAGAAACTAAATGAACCAATTAGATTTAAATGTCTTATTCCTTATATTTTTTAACCTTCTTTATTTGTTTTTCGTACATGAATAAAGCCACAGAATAAGACAGTACTGGACAGAACAGGACAAGACAATTGACAATTTGTAATTCTTAGCCTGTAATCTGTTTGTTTTTCTCCTTTTCTTCATTTTATGTTGGTTCAATTTTACTAGACAATTTTCGTTTAACATCTGACAAGTAAGATGTGTTGTATCTTTTCATGTTGCAGGATTTTTACATTAAAATCTCTTTTGTTCCTGGCAGCACACGAATGTAGGAGTATAAAACAAATGTAGTTATCAAAGTAGATTCTACTGAATACGGATACAATGTTGATATTATAATATCAGTTAAATGGGTTTTATTTGAAATACAAACACTTGCAAATGAATAAACGTATTGGAATATATGGTGCATTTGTTTATGCGCTGGCATATGCAATTTAAAATAGATAAATTTAAATACATAAATATAAATGAAATAAATTATAAATAAAAAAATATAAAAAAAAATATATGGAACTTTACACTTTTCTATTTCGACCAAATATATCATCAACTTTAGCTTAATTCATTTGTGGAAAAATTTGAAAGAAAACTAATCCTTGCAGTGACTTTAATTTTTACTGATTCAGAACAGCAGTATTTACATTAGTTCCACATAAATAAAAATAAAAAATTATTTGCAATATATTTAATAAGGTGTATTTTGGCACCAGAAGTAGTGTAGTATCCACCCATCTATCCATCTCCAGCACTATCATCCTCCTAATTCCACCACAATACTAGGTATAAGATGGGTCGATAGGAAATAAATAAATAAAAAATAGGAATATAATCTATTTTCATAGCTTTAATTATTGTGCATAAAACAAGCTAAATAAATAAATAAAAATAAAATCTGCCGAGTTGGAACATCCTGTTGGCATATGTATGGCGGAATATATTGCGTTAAATACTTGCGTCTATCAGCTCCAGTTACTTTTTCTTCGAAATTATTCGCCACACGATAAATAGTGTGGGTTCATGGCACGTTGTTTCTAGCAAAATTTTACGTAACTTTCTCATCGTCACATTAATCGATTACTGGTTTTGATAAAATGTTTTAACCATTTAAACACGTTGGCTTACTGAATATTTTTCCAAAATAAAGTTGCCACGTCTCTACTTCACGGCTGCCAAATATGAACTGTCAAGTTTAATGTTAACCGAACTGGGTGGCAAAACAAATTAGTATACCTATCCGGCGGACACCTTGTATTTATTTTCATTGTAAATACGAATTCTATCAATCATATTTATATTGTTTTGAGAATTTTCAAATGAAATCTATTTTTGTATAATTTTAAATGGAAATTGCTATTTTAAAAATAACACACTCAGTCCATTATTTTAATTTTATTCAGCAGTCAGAAATGGAAAAATAATAAAATAACAAATTAAACTTTATGCAACGACAAATATAAAAAGCAATTAAAAATAGAATTTAAACAAAATGTGGAAACACTTGACCTAAACACAATGGTAATTTAGTAAAATAAAAAGAGAAATAATTTTTTATTTATCTTCTTTGTATAAATGAAAAGAAGTCATTAGTATTCATTTATTTGAACATGAAACAACATTCAAACATAAATTTTCGAAAATATTTCAAAGATAGTATTTGATTTAAAAATGTAATGTTTCTCGAAGTGTTTATACTTTTAGAGATGACGGAGTTTTAAGACTGCATTAGGGAGTATAAAAAGTCTTTTCTGGTATCCAGAAATAAATATAATGAAAATAATTAATTATTAAAATAAAATGTAATATTGAGAAGCGTATTAATTATTTGTCATTAAAAATACATTGAAATTATTTTTTAATGGTTAATTGTTTTATTTGTTTACATACTAACTTTTTTTATGTAAACATCTATTAATAATTAATTTCAGTAATATTAATTTATTATTATTATCTATTTAATGTTTCCTGTCATAAATATGGATATTCATTGTGCACTTGCATTGACATTTATTTTTCAATTTTTTTTAAGAAAAGTGTGATTAAACATTTTCAGAAATCTTAAATTCTTTTACAATCTTTCCAAACTTCACAAAGTATTTAAATATACTCTTATAGATTTTTTTAAAATAAAAATCTGTAACCTTTATCTTCTTTTCTTCTTATAGAATCAAAACAAAACATTGAATATTTTTAATAACAAAAAGAAAATAGTATATCCAAAAAATTGAATATTTCACACCATCGTAAGCTGCATATTCCCTCTTTCCTTTTTGTGCTGCCAAAATTTATATCTGCTTGAATTCTCAATTTTCTAAATATATTTCTGCAATAGTATGTTACACAAAAGAAATATTTGTTTTTAATTAAAACGTCATTTCCGGTTCAACTAGCAAACACATACACACTGTTGCAACTACATGTTAATTTTCATGTACTGGAGCGAAAGATCTCAATACTTAAAAAAAGTCTATATAAACCAAGAAAAAAAACCTACAAAAGTCTAAGGGGTTTACAAATGAAGCAGAAATAATTTTTTTTATTTGGCATAAAATAAAACTTCTTACTGTAGTTTGAAAACATTGGCAACTCAATATAGACTAGGATTTTCTGATATCGCTCATACGAGGAATTATTATTATTAGGGTGCCTCCATAGGCGATTGAATAATGCACAGTCACCTAAACAGGAGGTCGCGTGTTCGATTCCTACCATAGGGTCCGAACAGAGTGAGCGCTGATGACGAGCGGTGCCGTGCCTAGATTATTGACGCTTATATTCTTCTAAGAAGAACATTTGTATATAACAGAGTAAGTGAGAGAATCAGTGTTATTGCAATTTTTCATAACAAACTTGTCATCATCGACGACAAAATTTTTTGGCGAACTTTCGCCAAAAATTTAATTTTAATTTTGAGTTTTCTGTGCTTTTTAGAAAGAAATTTTTTAAGAAATTTTCTATATAACTTCGTCTATACAAGTAAAGACCCACTATGAAGATATAGAATAATCAATAATCAGATTTTATAAAGAAAAAATGAGTAAAAAAATTTCGAATAAGTCATTGGTATTGGCTTTAATTGACGTGTTTTTAAACGAACAACAATAATTTGCTACTTTTTGCTATTTTATTATACCTGAAATATCAAATTGCTTGTTTTTTAATAAGTTAGAATCGAAAGCCTAAGGTTTAATAGTGGCTTATTTTTATGTTTTTTAAGATCTTGAAGTAAGTTCGCTTACTGTAAAATAAGCGAATGCTTTTTTTTGTGCTTTTCCGTGGCTTCTCTTGAGCAACTTTCATCTCAACTAGTAGATACGTTTTATTTATTCTATAATATTTTAATGCAAAATCTTTTACAAAGAAAAAGTGCCCGCAGATTAAATAATTGTTGCTTTTCAGCTGGTATGTGTTCTTTTTAATCTCATTACAGCCCATGAGCAAGCAAGAATAACTGAGACACCGATAGAAGTAGAGAAGACAAAGCAGCTGCACTAACTTATAATTCCGTTGTAAATTAATGCTCTAATAATTTCAATAACAAACTATTAAAGGCGTCCTTAATTATGGCTTTTATTTAAAGCATATTAAGGCAGAAATAAACTTAAGCCATTATAACTTTTATATTAGAAAATTTTTTTTTATAAAGTAAGTAAATTGTCTTATCTGGCAAAAAAGCATATTCTCTTAAGGGATAATTAACTTTTAAGTTCAGTCTATAAAAAACACTATGCTTTATTTATTTTTATATGCCAGGCAGTAAACCATCATTACCTTAAGAAGTAAACTTTATAAAGTACCAATTCTAAAAATTTAATATATTTTTTTTTTTCACATGCCGGATGAGTGATCTCCAGAGAATGTATGTGGTTTAATTACTAGATGGAGCAAAAAAAAAAAAAAAAAAAATAAAGCCAAAATAGAAACTAAAATTTTGTGTTGCAAAATAAACAGTTTATTCGTTCATATCAAATCATAAATTTACATATTTTGATGTTTCCGTTTTGACAGCAATAATAAATTGCTGAATATATTTTTTTTCCTTTGAGTTTTTTGTGACTGTTGTCTGTAATAAATTTTATTATGTTTTATGCTAACACTGTTTTAATATAAATTAGCAGTTTTTTTCCTAAATATTTTTATCAAGTGAAATTTTCAAATATATGTGACACGTGAAAAAAGTATGAAAAAATAATTATTTAAATATAAAATTTAGAGTTAAAAGTTTATTAAAAATGGACAACCATTCTTATTAACTGAATAAACATTTTTTTTCCCAAGTTTTGTTTTTACAATTTATTCATTAACTTCAGGAGACAGTATATCATACGAGTTATTAACTACAGAAAGTTAATAAAACATATACACAGATACATATGTGTGTTAAACACATTTATAAACAGTTTAGTGCGTATAAAGACAAAATTTGTGTTTCATTTATTCTATGTAAAACTAAATAAGCTTATTTCACTTGAAATAAAGGGTACTATTAGATTCCTGTGAATTCGATTGTTGGCCATAAATTATAAGGTGGCAGAGAAATGCCTTAATGCTTCGGACTGATAGCGTTGTAATATTAAAAAAATGGTAAAAGAATTTTTTTTACAGATATGAGAAAAATAATGAAAAAGATTTAGGAAAATGTGAGCTGTACAACGAGAAACAACATGGTAATAATTTGAAGACAGTTCATTGTTGAGCAAAAATTGTTTTTTGCATAAAATTGCATTTTTTCTAGTTGAACAAAAGTCCTTTTAAGGGGACTAAAAGCTATAGAGAAATATAATAATGCTCTTCTTTATTGACTAAAAAGGATTTGCCACATTTTCTGTTTTTATTCCACCTGTGACTAATTGGTGACATTAAGGTTTTGAGAAGCATTATCTTATTGTCACCACAAAGGTATATATTCAAATGAAATAGGCGAACTTGTTCCCAAAATCTGTGTTTTCATTTGCAAATGAAGACACTGAAGTGCAGTACGTACTGCACAGAGTATGGTCAGATTCATTCTATGGTCAGATAGTTGCCTACATCTCCCTTCTAATATCGCATTTTGGGAATTCTGGCGCAATATAGATATAAAAGGTTCCCCTTAGTTATCTAACATTAAAATAACAATCATTAAATAATAAAATTATTAAAAAAAATTGAAGATTAAAGTGTGCATTTTCACTATGACGCTCTGTTTACTAGTGCTACCTTACAATAATTGCTTTGGGAAATTTCCCTATAGAATGTGATGTTGTAGCGTAGAGGATGATTACACGGACATCGAAAGCAGAATAATAAAATAAGAAAAACTGATAATCGGTATATGATAGATACCAAACCATAATTAATACAGATGCTGGAGTGTTTGCAAAAGAAGAATCTGTAGTTCTTTGAGTAATTGTGAGTTCTTTTTAATCTAACATTTTTTTAAAATAAATAGAGTTTTGTTATTAATTTTATAATTACATTTTATTTAAAATTAATCCCTCATTTTCTTATCCATTTTCAAAAATAATATGATAACTATTATATATTTCTTATATTTATATTTTTATATTGAATGCTTGTAGATACTAAATATGAAAATTATATGCGGCATTTCGGAGAAAATATTCCTTTTCAAAATATAATCACAATATGTAATAAAATATAGCAAAATTACATAAATTAACAAATTATTAAAATTAAAAAAAATTTTATATATTTTTTTAAAATTTAACTCCTTTAGAAGATATTACATAAATTACTAATTACCGAAGTTCTTCTAGAAAAGTATTCAAAATAATCATATGGATTCTTTATTTTTTTTTTTTATCCGTATAATTGATTTGTAAAGGCAAGCAATGACTGGCGTTAAGTAATAAAAGAGTAATTTTTTACTAAAGCAAGATTCCTTTTATAATTGTAGGTGCTAAATCAGAGATAAATGTGTCGTTTGAATAACATTCAAATATACCTCTGCTACATAAGGACATTTATACGAATATACTATGTGAGCAATAAAAATTATTTTTAAATTACTAATTCGAATTCAGTGGATGTGCTATTCCGTTGGCCATGTGAACAGAGTACAACTTTTTATATATTTGTTATTTCCGAAAAAAAATATATCGTACATAATAATCGTAATTTTTAAAACTGCAATCAATTTCATACATACTTGAATTTCGTTCGTTCAAGTGCTTTCATTCAAGTATTGGATATTTTGTTTTATCGAAGAAAACTTTCAAACAGCTGATGATTGCTTAGAAAAAGTTATCAAATTTGTTTTGCCATAATGATTTCATAAACTCATACATTTTATCCCTTGTTCTCCTCATATCTTGTTCTCATCCGATATGAATCAGTAGGAAAATAAAATGTGCAAACTATGTATTTTTTTCCAGCTCACAATCTATTTATATGTTTGTTCTTTTAAGCAATTTTGTTTCTTTCTATTATCGAGAATAATCAATCTTTGGTAAGTTGCAACTCCTTTTCCCAATACAAGGATTAGGTTTGTTTTCCCGTCAATAGATAAAAAAATTGCCAAAAATTTATTTATAGTCATCCAACGACTGCTTATATAACAAGTGTGTGGAAGAACATAAATGGCATAAAAATATTTTGAAAAAGCGAAAAAAAGACATGCTCTTCTCCACATGTGAGTTGTTCCCAAAAGTTATAACGATATAGAAATTCCCATTTATTTTTAAACACACATTGACTTTATTTATTCCAAAATCCTACAACACATTAAGCAATAAGACCGGATTTGAGCAAAATTAGTTAGAACAAATTCTTACAAGCCATAAAAGTTATAATGAAATTTCATAAAACTACTACTGCCAGAATTCTTTTTAATAAAATAATTGTCAGTAACTGTTTAGTAAATTTGTTATTAGTACAATATTAGACCGTTTGCGTTTTTAATTGGATTACAGTGCCCGATCATTTAAAAATGTGTTTATCTTCTTGTATTTAATTTCATCATGTAGAGATCCAGTTGGCTACCTGGAGCGGAGATTATAGATTTTTTCTAAAGTTTTATTTTGAAAGCTGCGTATGGGTATAAGGAGCTTTGCAGAGCTATACTGGAAAACCATAAGTCGGAATACGAAGCATTGTTCGAAATTTTCATTATTAAAGTTTATTAGTAGTTTCAAAATGTGATTTCAACTATATACAGATATATACAGATATGTCCTTAGAACTAAGCCTTAATTGCCATTAAGTTCAAATTTCTGTAAAATTGCAAACGGCGCCATCACGTATAACAAAACTGTAATTATAGGCTTTAGTGACTCTTATTTGAATTGAAATCTAAAGTGAAGAAAATAAATCAGTAGAAGGGATAATCTTTGGAAAAAGAATAGACTATGCAAGTTCACTTTTTGAATACTTTACTTTAATACTTTTATTATCTTCATGAGCAAATTAAACAAAATTATGGGTTTGGTAAACGTTACTTGCAGTAAATCAATTTCTACCTGGTGCGTGCATTACATTGCACAACCTTCTTAATACTACAATTATTGGCTCACATAAAACCTGTGAGAATTACTTTTTTTGTCCATTTTAACTGCTATTATTACTATTTTGCAGTTCAAATTGAAAGAGTCAAAGACAAATATGATTATTGCAAATAAAATGATTGATAATTGTCGTTAATAATTTTTTTATGAAACACCCACATGCTCTTAAATTTAACGATTTTCATAATAATGGAGTTTTCAATGCAAACGTTTGTTTAAGCAATATCAACAGCAAACTAACTAACTATAAAATATAAACGATTGGATTTTATTGCTTTTTTTCCGTTCGCAGGAAACCAATTGTGTGATACACATACACCCCGTAGCAAAACTATAAATACACCTTAACTATAATTTACCTTTTACAAACAGGGAATAGAGAATATATAAAGTTCGATAATAAATAAATTATTTTCAATATATAATGAATATTTTTAAATATAATTGCAAAATTATTGCAAGAATTAAATTACAAGAAGGCAAAACGAACTACATTGACATTTTAAAAGAGGAAATTACACACAAATAATTTATTTTAATAATATTAAGGAATAAATTAAGTTATTTCAGGTAATATTAAGTTTTAAATAAACTATTGATTATTCAAATGCTGTGCGTGAGCATGTACTATTATATAAAACTATAAGTATTATAGTATTATTTTAAATATAATACTTCGATAAAGAATGAAAAAAAAACCATATACTTTTGAAATTGTGTTTAAAGTACAAATACTTTTTGCACTCTTTTATTAAAATGAAGTTAAAGTTTTTCATTTTTTAAAAATAAAATTTATACAACAGCGGTAACCGCGTTCACAGCATTTTTTTTTTATGGAACGATAGAATTTTCAGCGACTAAAATACTCTGTGCAGAATATTTTCTTTAGAGAGTACGAGAAAAGTTTGTTTATTATTACAAAATGTAAATTTGAGAGAACGCTGCACGGAAAATCCTTAAGAGTTAAATCAAGACTGTATGGATAGTATTTTATCGGTATAAATTTCCCAGGGAAAACTTCTTGCTTGAGACGTATTGAACGTGTTTAAAGTTACACTGTATTACGGCATTTATGATCATTGATTGTAACCAGAGCAAAATATCAAACAAGAAAGTAAAATATCTCTTGAGACAACTTGTATATAATTATTTTTATACTCAGGATTAGGAAAGAAAAAATATCCAACTAAATTGATATTTTCAATTTGAATTTCTTTTGCCATTATTTTTTCTCAGTATATTGCTTGTTGGCGTCATCAGTGCAATGAGTTCATAAACGTTTAAGTTAGCAGTTTTAGCTGCTGAGCGGGCTGGTAATTGAAATTTTTAAACAATTTTAAATAAATACATTGCGTTACTGATCCAGAGGCAAGTTAAGCAAAAATACATAAATATAGTAGGACAAACTGGTCATGAAAGTGTGATATGAAATCATTCTCCTTTAGCAGATCACGTATGTATGTCATGCCGTGTGGGATCGTGTACAACTCGCTTTATTCCCATACTATTGTTTTAATTACTGACAAAAATAGGTAGCAAAGAGGAGTTTGTGCAGAATGACTAACCACTGTAAAATATTTGCAATCAAAAAAAGGTTAAGGCCGATGACCATCATCAGCTGAATCCTCAATTATTCCCTCTATTGGTAAACTACCTACAAACCAACCACCAGTTAATGGAGGTAACAAGCTTTATCCAAAGATTTCAAATTTTAATTTCTTCAATTGATTCAATTATATTTAAATAAATATTATTTTTTATTTATTATCAGCTGTTGCGCTAACTTACTTAATCTAAAAAAATATTCGTTTTCAATGATTTTGGGCTATTTTTTATATTTTTCAAGACTAAGTCAGAAATGTGGAGCAAACCCACTGCAACCTCGTGTCTTTATACAGCGACATGATAATTGATGAATATTTTTGAACTTGTGTCGTGAACTTGTGATTTATAAAAGTAAATTTTGTATCTTTTAACTTTAACTCGAAGTGTTTCTGTGGATATTTTCTTGCTCCTCATCATCATGCTCAGACAATCACATCAAACTATTACTTATAATGATTTCATCTTCAGAATTTTTATGTACGTTCGGAAGATGCTATCAAAGGCGGTTAAGAACAAATATGTTTGCTAACCTTTGTCATCAATTTCTGTCAATAGTGGTTGCAATTTCACTGCTATTTACGTTAGAGTTCTCGCTTTAAGTCTTTAAGTGTCACATCTTTGCAGTTTGTTGCTTGCATGTGTAAAAAAAGTGTGAGAAAAATGGAATGTATTTTGCGGCACCTGTTTTATTTCCACATGTGAGAGAACTTTTGATAAATGGCTAGAAGAATATAGTAAGTAAGAATTTTCTACAATTAAGAAAATCAAATATAATAAATGAACTTTTAGTTAAATCTTTTTGAACCTTTTTAAAATATTAAAAGTGTTTATTTATAAAGTATTAGGGAGGTTCATTAAAAAAGTTCTTTCTAATAGTACATAGTTCCATAGCTCTTGTATTAATAAAAGGATTATATAAAGATTTTATTGTTGTATTATTTTAAAAGAGAGAAACGACAACAAAAACAATTCCGTAACATACTTTTGATACTTCCGAGTACAAAAGCTTTACTGGTAACTTCATTCGTAGAATCGATTTTGTTTTTATTGTGAAAGATTGGAGAGTAAAGTGTTATTATTGTATTTAGCAAAATAATTTTAAAATATACTGTATGTGTATATTTTCATTTAAAGATTATACTCAGCCAGTTTAAAATTACTTTATCACTATCTCACATAGTGTAGTGCATAGTGATATGTGCTTTTTACAATATAAATAAACAATTTGAGTAAAGTAATTTTTCTAAAAAAAATTTTTTTAAGTTTTTTATTTTTTTTTTATAGAAATACTATGTTTTGTAATCCAATTTTTTAAGTCCCATAAGTTATTTACCATTTTCAATAATTTGTCAATGATTTTGAAATTGTTTACTCAGTAGTTAAAAATTGCGAGATGTCGAAAATAACTATAAACGAACTAATAAGCAGACCTGCAAGTTGAGAAATTATTTTGATAAATAAAATATTAGAGATCAATTAATGTATTTGAATTAATATATTGACCGTGTTGATTTTAAGCTTAATGGTATTTAATTTAATTTTTATCGCTATTTATCTTAAACAATAATCTATTGCTTCGCATTGAAAGGATATGAAATAGCTTTAATGAAAGTAATATTAAGGACATCTGAAATCAAATTAATGCAATAAACATTAAAAATAATTCGATTTTATTGCAAAGTTTTTTCTTAATTTAGCAAACTATACACTCGTACGTATAGGGGCGTTCAAGCTAGCAAACAGAAAAACAGGAAAACATGTTCGTCAAAAATTTTCCAAGTTATTTAATTTTGTTGTGAATTGTAGTTGTGTAGCAACAACAACAAGAGTAGCAACAACAACTAATTTCCTGTTTTGAGTTGGCACGTAAGAAAACAACTTTTCTTAAAGCTGATTGTTCTAATTTCAAACGTGTCTTGGCTTTTAGACTATTAAAATTCCTTAAAGCATTTGCTTTCTATATCTTTACATTGTGCAAGAGCGCAAATATTGAGCTTTATGCAATTTGTTGCATTTTATAAATTTGGGTTTTATAATTTTATTGTAGTCGTTGTAAATGTTTATTTTTGTTTAAGTTGTTTGAAAGAAAGTTGTTTGGAGAGTATTCTGAAAGTTTGACAGCTTGTTAGGAAGTGGGATAGGAATCGCAAATACTTTATACTGCTTGCACGTAACTATTGATTTGAAGTTTCAGAATGATGGCTGACAAATGAAGAAGAAAACTATGACTTACCAATCACCCTACTTTAGGTGAAAAATTAAGTGCTTTGAAGGCTCCAAGAACTTTAAAGTTGCACTTACACAAAAAGCTCTACTAATGCACTATATAAAGGTGGAGTTACAAGAAAGCAAAAAGGTGTTGTTGAATATGTTTCCGTTTTTTCAGGCTTTTACTTCAGCAAAAAGGTAGGAAAGCACTAAGTACAGCTTCAGTAAAAGTGAATACTTCGGTTGCAAATCAGTTTTTAAATTTAATTAAAAAAAAAAAAATTGCGAAAAGACGCTGAGCATTTAGGAAAGAATAATTATTAAATAGGATGTCTAGAAAAGTAAAATACATTTACAGTGAAAACCTAATTGAAGAAGCCGATAATAATCCTGCCGTAAAAGGAAGAGCGTCTCTAACCCATAATTTAATACGCTCCTACGGTTTACTAACATATATGGAAAGAATCCGGCCACTGGTATGTTCTTCAATCGATTTGAGGGCTTACCACCATAAAGATTATATAAAGAAATTTGACATCTGCGAAAGCAAATTGAAATTTTTTTTTTTTGTTAAATTTGTTAAATTTAACAAAAATGTTAAATATAAGAAGAAGAAATAAACCAATCAGCGGAAGATTCTCTAACAGAACTTGATTATACGTTATTATCTGACTGTGATGGACTGTCTTATGACTGTCCACCCTGGCCGAGTATAAAACATTATGTATCTACTATAGCGGGAGCAACTATGACAGCTTGTGATAGCTTATGCAAATCCCAAGATGAAAAGGCAGTTGTTATAAACTGGTGTGGTGGTTGGCATCATGATCAAAGAGATCAGGCTTCTGGTTTTTGTTACATCAATGACATTGTCTTGGGTATTTTATTGTTAACGAAAAAATTTAGAAGAAACTGTTTTTTTTTACCAATGACTGATTAATATTTATTAGAAAGGTGAATTCCTAAACATTTGATTATCAGTAATTTGCATAATAATTTGAAAAAAGCTGGAATAATGAGATTTCTTTGAAACTTTTAGGCAAAAAGTAAGAAGGCGTAAAAAAGCTCATCTTAAACTTCAGTAGTAAAATTTTAAATGTGCATGTTGGTATTTCAAACACAGTATTACACAGTATTTCAAAATGTTGTTTAGTTAGAAACAAGAACAAACAACTTATTTCTGCATTTAATTTTTAAATTCTCGTGCTTCAAAAGACCACAAGTGAGACAGCCGACAAGGTACAATGGAACTTGCTCATCCCCATCAATGGTATATTGACGTAAGTACGAAATAAGTACTTTAAATGTAAGTAATTATTCCTTGATTAGTGTAATACATCTTAATCTCCAATTATCTATTGACTATCTCGTTCAGTAAAATAATTTTTTTTGTAATTATTCATGTGAATTTTTTTTTAAGCCAACTTTTAATTATTAATAAAATTATACACGTTTTACTTAAAAGTTTCTTTTCTCTCGTAATTCTTTAAATGTTATTTTTTGCAAATTTGTCATTACACTAATTGGAAATCCAATTTGCAGCTGAAGTGCATCATTGAAAATTTACCAAAAATCCTGTTTTTATAAATTTTTTTTTAAGATAGTACATCAAAATATTATTACAAGCAATCAAAAAAAAAAAAGAAAAAAAGATAAAATTTGTGTATGCAAATGACACGCTGACACAACTTTAATTTATTGACACATTCGTTGTTCTGCTCTCGTTTGCTTTTCTTTTCAAAGATAAAGTCAACAAGAAAGTTTATTGCTGGAATATAAAAAGAAAAATCTAAGAGCAGAAGAGAAATCTCATCAGTTGATGAAAAATGAAATTGACATGTGTATGCATCATGTGAATAAATATGCGTGTATGGTAGCATGCATGCGGTTTTGTAAACATTTATGAGAATTTTCCATAAATTTACCGCAGCATCTTAAGCGCTATGGTTTATTGTCTCACATACTGTTCATACCCATATTGCATTCAGTTTGTGTTGTAATATTGCAACAACTCTGCTTGTATGCTCACATGCTACAAGTGTAAGAGTAGCATGCCATTTTTAATGAAATTCTATCCATTTTTATTTAAAAGATAAAAATTTTTAGTGCCAAAAATATTGTTCACGAAGGGGAGAAGTAAATATTTATTTAAGAAGTATTTAAAATATAATTTTAAATTACTAGTTATTCGTTTGTATTAAGAATATAAATTACTCTGTTGCCACAAACTTGGTATTATTTGTTTAACAAATTTTGTGACTCGCAGCTATCAAGGCAATTTCTTTACAGAAACTTTTCTTTTAATTTTACGATCTCCTAAATGCAAAACTTAAATATTTAATTTTTATTACGATGAATAAAAATACTTCTTCAGTTTTATATCGTAAAAGTTTCATAAGATATTAAACATTTAAAATTGATAAAATTACTTGTTCAGTTTTTTTTCTTTTAAAATTTTTTATGATTGAAATTGTACCAAAAGTATATAAAAATAAAATAATTTTATTTTTAAAGCGATAATTTAATTCATTCTACATATGTCGCATCCTATTTGATGTTTTAATGCTCGGTATATTTTTTATTATTTAAAAAAAACACCCACACACGGCCATAATCACTCATACATTTGCAATACAATATTGTTGATTTAGTGCAAAGAGCTTTCATTGAGCAAATAATTTTTGGGATTGCACTTGTAAAGTCCATACTATAGCATAAATGAATCAGCTTAAGCGGAAGCCACAACACAACTAAAATTCTCTCAAGTGTAATAGGCAAATAAGAACTTTTCTTTCAGATGACCGTTATGTACTTATGCGAGCTTTAAGATTATACAGCGATGGCTACTTAATCATTTGTGAGTAGTGCATACTGCAAAGTACTACAAATTACAAATTTACATCAGAATAATTCAAAAATTATAAAAAGTATTTTCATTAAAATATTAAATTAAAGTTATTATACGTTCAGTTTTGTACATAAGCAAAAGATAGTTTATAAAACTTGATAAAAGGTTTTCTTCAGCACATTAACTTATGGGCCACTTCTTAATGGCTTAGATGTATTCGAGTAGTTGCTCAAGTTGGCTTAAGAAGTGTTATAGACATTCTGATTGGGCCTTAAGACACGGCTGACAAAAAATCTTTTGTTTTATATATACAGAGATATAATTAAAATTCTGTTTCCGTAAACAGGTTTTGGAGTTTTTAATTTATTTATTTCGTATATATTTTATAAATTGAAAAGAATTTTTTTTTTGTATTTGGTTTTTATACAAAATAACCAATTGCGTTTTTCGTTTTTCTTTAAAAAATTAAAGAAATAAAAAGAATCAATATTTAGTATGAAATCGCAGATATTCTGCAGCCTAATATCTCTTATTTGCTTTTTTATAATTTTTTGTTTCGTTTCTTTTTTAGTATTCTAACGGTAGTCGTAAAATAAAAATATTGTATGTGGTATTTAATTTGACAAATAGTTTTCATATAATTTAATTCAATTATCATTTAATGATAGTAGTAAATAACTGGTGCTACAGTTTTCCAAACTGTATCTGCTAGCCAGGAGCTAATTAAAAGTGTTTGCAATTAAAAACCTCTTTAATATCACATTCAAATGATTATAAGTAATTATAAAATTAATTAAAATTTTGCAGTTGTTGATGGTAAAACTGAAAATTTTTGGGTTGCTACAAATCACGTTATCGGCCAGTATTTTGCATAATACTGGCTTCTAATATGTTTACATATTTCAAAGTTAGTTAACAGTTAGTGAATGTATAAATATTCTGGCGATGTTCTAAATGCCATAATGAAACATCTTACCCGAATATTCTATAAATGGTGGATGCTAAAGAGAGTGAAAATACAAAAAATAACACAAAAACTAATTTTATTTGAATTAATTGCATTTATTTTCCTAAATTTTTTGTATAATTTACTTAGCTGCTTTTGCAGATGTGTTTTGCAAATGTTTTCCCATGCTTGGCTAAAGGACTTAATTTTTAAGAGATTAAAAAGAAATGTGTTATACATATCCTTTAAATGGCAGAAACTTAGCATTTACTGTTAGAATTACAGCATATCTTTATGGTAAACACCAGCCTGAACAGCGGCGGACAGAAAGTTAGTACTTTCACTGAGAAATAAGACAAAACGAAATGAAGCAAAATACAATAAAACAAAAATGATCCCAAAAGGTAGATTATCTTTACATTCGATTGTTTCTTCATACATTTGTAATGAACATTATCATAATGCTAAAATAAATATCAATATAAACTTTTTTCATGTTTACATGCTTCTTTACATACATGTTTTTATTTGATTTTCGAAACGAATCTTTCTAATAGAATCTAATGTTGGGCGCTTGTTTTGAATTGCTTTTGATGTTCTAGTTCATGTATTTTTTGTTTGTTTTTGTTGCTGGCGAAAGATTTCCAAGCCACACATGTTGGCAAGCAAGTAACCACTTGTTATGCCAGTTGTAATAATATTTTTGTTGTTTCTGTCTTTATTTATTTTAATGGCCCTGTACTGCCTTCATCTACCAGCCCACTTACAAACATGTTAATGTACGTTTGCCAAGTTACAGGTGTGGTTGTCATGTACTAGTACGTTGTAAGATTTGAAAATGTAAAATTGCGAAAATGTTAAACTTAAATTTGAGCTTAAAGGCGAAGTGCAAAATTGAAGAAACCTGTGAAACAGACAGCATCTTTGTTAGAGAATATAGAAAAAATATTTAACTCAAAAACTTATTAACACATTTTTAAAATGTTTTCATAATTTCTGTTGATTGAAAATTTTTCTAAGGATGGTATGCACATATGCAAATTAATGGATCAATCTTGAAAGTATCTTATTGATTGAGTTAAAATTGTAAGAGCCAAACTATGGGCAATATTCGCTGGAAGGCGAATATCTCACCTCCGTCGATGAGTTCTTTGGCCCTCTGTTGTACTTTTACAGAAGTATACTTTTCTCAATCATTTAAAACAATTCCAGTGATTTCAATTTAAGCAAGAAATGCATTGAGAAATTACGAAAGGATGTATTGAGTGGAGTAGAACGGAACCGAAAGGAAACAAATGACATAAAAGAGATTAGTGTGCTTTTGCTCATACAGTACTCAATTTGTAATTATTTATGTGTAATTTGAAAAATTCCAGCAGTGCATTGTGATTAAAGATTCAGTAAATATAAGAAATATGTATGATTTAAAAACAAATAGAAAATAGACTTTGAAACACCATCTCACAGATCAAAGTTGTATAACATTTTCATTTGGAAGCAGATATGCTTGAAAGTGATCTTTTAACATTACATCATATTCAATTATGATGTGGCGAATATCCAGACTCACTGGTTCCAAAATATGCATATCAGCCTTATTTACAAATGTAGCAGCAGTCCCTCCGTAGTGGTATAGTAGTAGTAGTAGGGTAAACAAATGTATTGTGAAAAAATCAAATCGTTTGTGAACATCAATTATTGCAGAGGGTTTTTCGATTATTTACCAAACATCTGGCGCCATGTGAGCCATGAAAGTGTATCACTGTAATCCAAATATAATCGTGTTGGTTATAATGTTAAATGGAATTCTCCACATAATATGTAAACTAATGTAACATAAATATTTTATGTAGTATGAATATTTCTTCGTTATAAGTATAATTTCATTTATATATACATATTTATAACTTTCCCTTGAAATCTTTTTGTTAGGAATATAATCTCTGATTTTTATAAATTTATTATATTACAATATTACCATTCCACATTTAATATTCATTTGTAGTGGAAAACGAATTATGTCGAAGTATGTCTGCCACTAGTGATTTTTCATGGAGGAAGAGTGGCAGTAGCTGATAAGCTTGTAAGCATATTGCTCATGTAACCAATAATAATCTTTAATAATTTCAATATATTACATACCTTTTATTATGTACAAGCTTACCAAATACTTACACAAATCTATTTTCATCTAACCAGATAATAACTGTAACAACTGATGTAAATGAAGTAAAAATGCAAGAAAAATTAAGGAAAGGAATATAACGTAGAAGATGCGAAATAATAATGTTACATAGTTCAAAATAAGCCTGTAGGTGTGTTATTATGTCTCAACTAGTTTGCACTTTGTTTATTTTTTGAACTTTTATGTATTTTCCTTTAAAAGCTTTATATTAAATCTACTACGCTTATGCTCGCTGCCCTTTAGACACACACACTCCGGGATAAGAATATACAGGCAAAGAGTTGCATCACTTTTTTTTTGATTTGCTAAGAAAGGCGTGAAGATCACAAACTAATATTTGAATTGTTGGCAACGCTTAACTCATGTCGATGGCAATTTCATTGATGCATGATTTTTTTGGTTTCACTAAAATTGTTATCATTTAATAAATTATTATTAATATTTGATTTCTTTTTTATTTGATGAATTCACTTTGACATGAGACTGCGTTTACCAGTTTTTTCTCGGCACCATTAGTGTACTCAAAGCAGATACCAGTTCTTTTTCTGCTTGCTTTACATTTGTTTAGTGAAATTATTTATTTAATAAGTATTGCTCTAAATATTTATTTAAAAATTATTACGCTTAAATACAAGTTAATTAAGTTTTTTCATGCACATTTTTGGTAAAAATTTGTTTTTGTAAATTAGTAGCAGATGTTTATAATATCTGTTTTATGTACGAGTCCAAGGTTTCATTTCTTAATGCCTTGTGAATATAAAACATACCACTGCTATGCAGAAATATTTCTAAGACATGCTTTGCATTGAAGGTTCTGCCTTCTATACATTTATTTTATATCACTTGCAATATACTAAATATAAATATTTTATCTGCTTATTTCGAATTTCAAATAATCCAATTTATTAAGAATTATCGCTTAATTTTTTTTATCGTGTTTTATTAATTTGCACACAAAATTTTATTTAAATAAATGTCAGCCAATTATTAGATTTGTCAGCTAATTTGCTTGCAGATTTAATCACAAACACATGATGACGCCCACTCACCATTTGATTATAAATATTATAAGGACTAATTTGATAAAAGACTTGCCTTACTTACAAACATATATACATGCATGAATAAAGTTTAGTGAAATTGAATAGATAAACAGAAAGAAGATAAATTATTATTTATAAATCAAACATTCTCAGAAAAGTTTTCATACCACGAATAGGATATCACTGTTAGCAGCCATAATTGGAAAAGAAAAATGAATGTTGTAAAAGATTTATATTGCTGTGGCATCAAAAAAAAAAAAAAAAAAAAAAATATATTCGTAAACAGCGTTAAAGAAGTTTACCAAATCCTTATTTCAAGGATAGTAGAATATGCAATGTTACTGTTAGCATAATGTTACCATAGCAAAAGAGAAGGATTGTGGAAATTATTAAAATTTTTTAAAATGTTTTGCTTTATCATTTCAGAAGGCGTACCCTGCAGTTAAATAGTTTTAAGGTACAATGAGCAAAACGAATTTGTTTTTGCCCTGAAAATATCTTTGTAATAAATAATTCAATAATTTTAAATCATATGAACAAGATACGAATTGACTAATCGAATTTAAATCATGCAGTAATTTAATACTAGTTTTCGCAAGGAGATGAATTCCTAAATAAAAGCATTTTTATTTTAGCATTGATGAAGCCTCAATTTTGTTAATTTTAATGAGAATACATGATATAAGAAGTAAATAAGCTGCCAAATTTGTTTTCATTTGAATAGCGAATAAAGTATATTAGTAAGAAGTTCTCAACGATGCTTACCATTCTAGCAAATTGCGGAAGTTTTATAAAAATTTATTAAAAAGAGAGTAAAAATTTGAAAATAGTCCGATCGAAAAAATTGTGACTAAAAACATTTCTAAAATCGATTTCTATTTCCTAAGGTCAACACTAAGGCGATACATTTGGCTCTGGTGTTTTTGTTTTTTTTTTTTCTTGATCTACTTCGCCAATAAGATGCTGCTACAGAATTCCGGTAAATGAGGTGAATAGCTCAGACCATCGCATTGTTGCATTAAAAAATTAATTATTTGCGATTTAGATATTATAGTAAATATTTTTTCTTCCCAAATATATTAGAACAAAATTTAAATATTACAAAGGAAAATATTATATTTCTCTTATGTTACAGCACAATTCTGTAAAGTTTCTCTTTTAAAATACAGGATTTAATCTGAAATCCTATATAGTATTACTTCAGTCACGTTTTATTATCATGTCCTACATTTACTACATTCGAATTTTAGATTCATTTACTGCAATATTTTATTTTATAATTTAATAGCGTTTGGTCTAATAACAGGCAGATAATTTGTTATAGATATATATTTTTATCTCATTAATCACAATTAATCAGCACTATAATATTAATTCGTTTGATATTTTTGTCGAGCCAATTATGTGTGCGCATGATGTGAATGCTTTCTTTATTATGACTTTAAACAAGAGGAGACTATTAATTTTACTTTCTACATTAGAAGGAGAATGATTTCATTTTAGCACAAACCACTTGAATGCAATCGTTTAAAATTATGGTTATTTATCAGCTCAGTAATTGGCAGTCATTTCATGAAAATATAATATATTTACAAATCTTGTGCCACAGTTTTTTATAATGATTATAATTTCCTAGATGATCATTTATAAATCCCGTGGTTAAAAAGAAATGGCCAAAAAGAAAAATGACACTGAATGGAATCTATTTTATAAGCTGAAATATAAATGAAAGGAAATACATATTAACCAATCTTGCTGAAGGAGCGAGAATAAGAAACTACTAAGAAGGATGTTTTAAATAATGACCAGTTGCCTTGAATATAAATCTACAATGAAATGCCTAACAAAAACGATACGAAGCTTCACATAACTTTTATACTCGAAAAATGAAGCTGTTGTAGGTAAGTGTATTTTAAAAGATTTTGCAAAGTTTTCAATTTAACACAAATCTTGTGGGAATAAGAACATTTTTTTGGAACAATCGTATCGCGTTCTTTTTTTATTTGAATCATATTTTGTTTTTGTATAAAATATCACAATGTTGTATGCAATTTCCTTAAACAGATATATTGTAATTAATTACATCGTGTAGCATTTTATTTGTTTATGTTTGCTAAATCACTCATAAATATAAGCCAAAACCATGATGGAGCGTATTAATATCTTCCAGGAAAGCTTATTTCAAATGTTGCTAGTTTGTAAAGCAAAAATGGGATACTCATTTTCAAAAATATATCCTTGCATATCCTTTTATGGAAATGATAAAAAATTGTTATAATAGATGGCAAAAGAAAATGTCACTAATTTTTGTATAAAATATTTTCTGCTTCCTGGTAACATATAGTGGGGGAAAGACTTTCAGAGAAAAGAAATTGTTACATTTGTTTAAAAATACTCACTTAATCTTAGAACGCATGAAGGCTTATGGATTTTATATGAGGCGACTTATTATTTTTACTCTTAATGTAATTGGTTATTTTTATTGAATGTGATTTCACATGAAGTAAAATTTGTAAACAGGAAATGATAAAATTAAAGAGGTTTAAAGTGAATGCAGCGAAAGGACACTTTTAAAGTTATACTTTATGTATTTTATTAGGTGTTTTATGAAGCGTAAGTATTACTTTTATTTTTAAACCTCAATTATTCTTTCCATTCTTTTTAATTAATCCATAGGTAATCCTGTTACATCCTTAAGCTTCTTCCATTTTCAGCTCTATTTTAATTTCTCATCATTAATTTATGCTAACAAAACTACGGAAATTATCGTCATGTAAACAGTTCAGTTGAGTTTGTTCTATTCAATATATTCTTATTAAAATTTAATGTCATTGTTCAAATCCTTGTTAATATATTCTTCTGACTGGGTGGATACTAACGTTGATAAAAAAAGAAGACACGCAATATTTTGTAATATCTAGGCTTCTCATGGAACTGTTTGCCATTATTGTTGGAGCAATTAAAATTGATTTGTTAAAAGAACATACACTATATAGAATACAATAAAAAATAGTTGCTCGTGATTGATTTGAAAAGGGAATGAAAATATAAAAACGGAATTCACACTAATTTAATTTAAATTAACCTTTTTCCCATATGTGTTTTACAGTGAGAAATTCACATACATTTCAGAACTGTCATTTTACATAAAACTTGTAAATAAGAAATATAGCTTTATGTTTTACACATGTTGTAGCGATTTTGTGCTTTTTGGCGATTTAAAAGTCACATAAATTAGAAAAATACGTAGATGACCTGCTAAAAGATACGTGTTCTAAATGTTAAAATGGAGGTGGATCAAAATAAACATTTTTATGTGTAAGCAACAAAAGCAAATTTTTCGAAAATTGAGACCGAACATGTGTATTTGTTAGTTAGAAATCTGAGTTTGAGCTGTAAAAAATCAATTGTTTTTGTACGAAGCGGTGGGGTTCAAAATACCTTCGTATTCCGGCACAGTGATCGTCATTACAGACTACGAGTAGTGTTGCTAGTCAAACATTTTCCCGTCTTTTTTCCTGGGGGCTGCGTCCAGGTAACTATTTCCTGTATTACTTCGGCAAGGACCAGAACATCGTCCTGTAAGCAATCATAAGCTTTCATTATCCCATGCCTGTACCCGTCATCCTATCATGGTAAAGCACCACCCTGTAGTATAGCTTAGACAGTTGGTATGGCTTGTGTAACGTAGCATAACATAACAACCGTTATTGCCAGCATTATTATACGGTCTTTTAATTCACACCTCAGATGCAAAAGAAAATGCAAAATACAAAGTAAGTGCCATGCACTGATCGGTATGTTTTGATTCACTCTTGAAACTCTTCTGTTTTTGGTTTGGCTACATTTTGTGCACATTCCAAAATTTGCTTACAAATTATTTGGAATCGAAATTATTTGTTTCCTTAATTATACTTTAATAATAATTACCACTTAACCAATAATTCTTTTAATCACTCAGTATTCCTGGTCTCCTGATAATTTACCAACACTCTTGTACCGCATCGAAGTTTGGTTTTTCTGCCATAGAATGGACTTGGCCACGGCGTCCCAGTAGCTTTCATACTACAATGACTTGGGAAGTGAAAAAATCGCATAGTATAACGTTACCTTAATATAGTGAAGACAAAGTTATCTTTGAAATAAAAACAGCATTTTTTTTAATCCATTTCATTACGCATCTTTATTCCAATATTAGAAAAAAACGTGCAAAAGTGAAGGTGTAAAATTGATGATGTTTGTAAACAATTTCATCTATCTGTTCTATTTCTTATTTACAGGCATTACGCTGTGTTAACTTTTCAAATTATGGCAACAGATGGTACTTCATTTGCAACATGACTTTTTTTATCGTGCCCCTTATTTGTTGCAATGAATATAAATTTTTTACGATAAATTGACAATAGAAAAAGAGCTGGAAATTATATTGCTTTCAATAAAAATCACAGGCAGACTAGTTTCAGCAATGGACAACAACTTGTTTGTTGCAATATTTCAACTTGTTTTAAGAGGACAAATAAAAAATGTTTATTTTTTCAGATTATAGTGGAAGTTAAGCTTTTGTCAATCTTCTTTAATTGCTTCTTTTTTTATATGCCTATGCCAATGAATTTTCAGAAAAATATTTATTCGTAAAAAAATTTTAACAGCGTGGCATATTAACAAACAAATTATTCTTTAATAAACAAAAAAAAAAAAAAATAGCACTTAAATATACACACAATTTTTTATTGTTTGCATATGGATTTGCAAAAAGCACAGAGCTTTGTTAACATTAAACTAACAGAAAAACTTCAATAAAAATTAAAGAGATATTCTCGTTGGAGATTTCGTATTTACTTATATTGCAGCAAGAGAGAAAATTTGTTTAATAAATTGTACTTGTTCTTAAATTTTTTATATGAATTTGTTATTATCTATACTGTACAAGGTATAGATATTTAAATGTAAATGAAACTGGTTCTGTAATCATTGTCAAGCCATCGCTAATTGTTGGTCAACTCATTATTAAATCATATACTAGATTTGAGAGGAACAAAGTTGGAACAAAACAGAAATGCAGACAGCAACGAATAAATTATATAGCTAACTATAAAGATAATAAATATACTTAAAGATGTAATAAATTTTTCCTTTATTTAATTAGATAGACATTTTTATGGTTTTTGCAACTTAATTGGAAGTTTGTGTGTCTGTTTTACGAGAGGAGTTTGTAAAATGCGATGGCAATCAATTTGTTTCTTACGTATGACAGAACAAATTTTATTAAATATTTTATATGAGATTTGAATTAAAAATAACCGTTTTTATGTCTTCATTTATGTCTTTAATTTTTAGATTTCAAATCTCAGCTATATATAATTTAAAATCTATAAAAGTATTCTATATTTTGCACATATAAATTTTATTGCATTACAATTACATAAATGGATTACTCCTCATACGCAGTTATTATCTGATTATGGATTCAGAAAATAAAGATGTATTCATGGCAACGAGTAATGCATGTGAACTGAAAGTTCATTAAAGGAAATGCTGCTGGTTCACTAATGCAAACTGAATGGTGAAAAGTAGCATCGATAGTTATATCGATCGTTTTCTATACATTCATACGAGCCATTATAAGAAATATGTTTTATATTTATATTTTATTTACAGCAATTATAAACACTTATATCTTTTTCTCAATTAGATTCCACCAGATTTCTAAAAATTAATACTCAGAAGAATATTAATATGTACTTCCTCAAAATGAAGACCGGTAATAAAAAACATATAAATTTGTTATCATTTACATTTTAATATCAAGAGATTCCCGTGGAAGGTAAAGTCAATCATTTCAAATGTAAAAAGAAATACATTTTACAATAATTCCCCTTGAAACGTTTATGAAAATATGTCACATGTTTCCCAATACACACTGCAACTAATGACAGAACTTTGTTAATTTCCAAACGTTTTTTCACAGTTGTTATGCTCTATTTTTCTGCTTCGAAAAGTTGATAATGTTGTCCAAAACTCTCTGGTAACAAGTGGTGTTCGTGCACACATAATTTAACATTTTTTTTATTATCAGATTGTGAAGTGCAGGACAAGTTTAAGCGTGTGTGTGTTAAACAGTGCATGGCTGGTGCACTGAGAGAATAATTTTTCGAGAAATTCTATTTCGAAATAAATTTAAACAAGTAATTATTTTATTCAAAACTTTTACTGTTTTAAGTTGCAATTTTTTTAATTTATTTTATTGAAAAAAATTTAATCAAAAATTATTTAGAAATGATGAGAATTCGTTATAAAATAACGAAGTATAAAATCTTATAACAAGCAAATCGTTTCCGATGAATATAAAGGTATTGCATGCTGAAGCATGCACATAGAAATTTATTTGGGGAAAAATATTGGGTTGAGTATCCCAGAAATCCTTACATTACCTTTTACATAAAGATAGAATGATTTCAGATGTATAAGAAATGTTTTGTTAAAAAAGATATACATTATGCATCCAGACAGTAAATCCTCCCAATTAAAAAACATCATATACATTTTATTCATTCGGGTCAGTAGTCTTTTAAGGTGTAATGAATTTTTATAAGGAATAATTAAATGCTAGAATACTTAAAACATGTTTGTCTTGAAGAAATAATATCTAAAAAATTTGTGGGTCGGAGTTTAATTTCAGTTTATTTTTTTTTTTAATTTCCTTTGTGAATTCAAATAGTTTTAAAATTTGAAAACCAGTACACAAGAAACTATTAGAATGATTTATACACCTGGTAATTTATTTTTTTTTATTCTACATAATATAATTATTATAATAAAAATAATTTCTTGAAATTTCTTTTATATTTCGATTCTAAGGACTTGTACACAATTATATTCTTGTAGTGTAGAACACATACTTAAAAATAACGTTTACGATTAGTGTTGGGTGGACCAAAGTTGGTTTGTGCTTATGAATAAAAAGGAAAATGAAAAAGGTATGTTTTTATTTTCCTTACAAAACTATAAATGTGTTGGCGGAAAGTACGATAACAATCTTAAGTTTTATTGTTAACATTTCACTCATAGCAAGTTGGCACTGCTGTGATATTTTGTTATCTTATTTTTTTTGCATTCAACTTCCTTCACATACTAGAAACTACTAGTAGTTATGACTGTGACTTGTTCGCTAAGTGAAAGAGTTGACAGTAGGGAGCAAAACTGTTGGCACATTTTACTGTTTTCATACTGTCTTTGCTTGATAGAGTCAGAAACTTCAACAGTGGCTTGCCGAAAAACAAAAAGGCTCACTAAACAATTTTGCTCATATTTAATTTCCCACTTTGGCAAATGGGCTGTATACTTATTATGCAGTATGTGTTGTCACTCCTCACAAATATCACTCATACGCAGAGGTGATTGCTTTGACATTGTGTTGAAAGGAACTAAAATCGAAATGAACACTTATGATACCGAAACACGTGCAAAAGAATAATTTCTATTTATTATCTAGATCATAATAAGTTTCAATGGACTTTTAATGGACTTTCAAATGTTCAATATTTAACGGTAGCATTTTTTTCTAACACCATCACCTGTAGCTGCGACAGTAACAATAAGAATACGAATTAACTTATGAGATATTACCGTTCTTGAAATAATTTCTTAAAGTTTTTTTTTGAAATTATTTCTTCAGGAAGTGATCAAACATAATAACCACTTTAAGCCAACAATATAATTGAATTAATTTAATTTTACGTTATTTTCTCTCATTAGTGAAAAACCCACTGATTATTTTGTATTAACCGTCATATGATATACAAAAATTACATTAAATATTTTACATTATTTTAAATCAAGTTATACAGAAACTAAAAAAAAATTTAACTTTTTAATTTTCTTATTTATTTTTGTATTTGGGCGTTGCTCATGTATGTGAAAATCAGGGATTCGACTAAAAGTTCAATACTAAATTGGTTAACAATACGTAATACAAACGTAATATATGTCCAGTTTGCAGTATAAATCGCTATTCAACGCTATTTAGGCATCTAAATATTATCCTCTGCCGGTGCATTTAAAATGCAGATTCTGAAGTGATTAGTGAACCTCATTTTTATAGTATATATAATAATATTTTTATAGTGAGTATCATTTTTCCGAATTTCGTACGATGTAATTTCCACAAAAAAAATTTCAAGTAATAGTTTCGCCTGTTTTCTTGTTAAATAATTTTTAATTTGATTAAGTCGAATTAGATTTTAATTAATTACTATGTCTAATTACTAAGTTACTATCTGAATTGAATGTGAAGTCTAATCAAGTGTAGATATCCTATTTACATCCAAGTATGAACTAAGGACAATAAACTTCGAAACGTTGCAAGCAATAAAAATTGTTTGTATGCTTCCAATAATTTAACACTCACTGTACATGTCCTTACATGTAAAAATTTGTGACAGTTGTTAAAATTGTTACTATAATATGTATTTTATAAATGCACAAGTACCAAAAGGACGAAATGAACGAATAAATGAATGAGTGTATAAATGAGTAAATTTATATTAATACCCATACATTTACATTAGATACGCTTGCTGATGTCATTATTCACATGTTTATGAACTGAAAAAAAGCACATGTGCGAATTTTCACGTTGTATTTTTTGTTGCTCATTTTATTGTTGTTTGAAAATTTTGTCAACATCATCATAGTTAAGGATGTTGCACGTTGCTTGCAGTCATTTTTGTTGTCAACAAATGTTTGAATTCGAGACATGTTCGAGTTTGTTTTATTTTAATGAATGCCTGAAAGTGCGATGCAATAAATTTTAATGAGTTTCAAAGGATTTTAATTACGGACATTGTGAATGTTACTAAACAATCAAGCAACTCACTAACGGAAATGATTAAACTATTCGTTAAAGTTATGGAAATATTTAAGTTAAATTAAAAGGATTTATTACATTTGAATTTATTTACTATTTGAAATGTAAATAAATAAATATTTAATAAATTTAACATAGCTATTTTAGATTACTGGCAGAAAATTTCTTAAAGTAATATTATTTTAAGCTACAATCTATTGTGTTTTAAATCGTGTATTTACATTTTTAATCACTACTCGAGGTATGCATAAAGTAGTTTGGCTTTTTGGAAATCTTATGTGTTTCTATGTGTTCGACGTAATTTGTGTTTAGGAGTTAAAAGGTTTAAATTATAATTAAAACAAAGAAAAAAAACTTTTACTTGGGGTACTAATTCTAAGTCCTTTTGATAAAGCAAAAATAAGTCGAAAGACATTATTCGATTGATAATATTGAAATTTGAAACAATAAAGACGCCGTCTCCTTAAAACAACTTTTTCTTCCAATCTTGGCAGGTATAGTATTTTTTTATACCACCTTGTTGCTTTGATATGGACTATTAGAAAACTGGTTCTTATACTTTTATATTTTTCTTATACAGCTCTTAAACACTGAAACTTAAAGAGTAATCATGCATTCTTTTCTATTGGAAATAAGATATACCTTTCTGTTGTAACAGTAACCGTTTGTTTATATCAAATAGGAAACTGATGTTTATCGTTCACAAGTTATAATTGAATTGAATATTGTATTTTATAATTGAGAACTTTGAGTTGCCACATTGACGGTTGTGTTGCCAATCTACACGTTTTGTATTTAATCTTTATTCAGATTTGAGTCATTCAAAAGAAAATGTGTGCATGTTAATTTAAAATATTTTACCTTTAATTTTGCTATCAAATATCAGTGTAAATTGAAATCATTTCCCAAATAAGGTTCAACTGAATGAGTAATTCCCTTGGCAATTTACATCTCTTTGGGCAAATAACAAGAATATACAAGCCAAAAGGTCTTGTATATACTTATATCAATCTCCAATTTTTACAACGGCAAATCCATGAGGACTTGAAACAGGATGAAATAAAAAGAAAAGTGAAAACTGTTTTACTACGAATAAACTCATATAAAAAAATGTTGTAGTGAGAGAGAAGTATTGAATTGCTTCTAAATGTTTATTCTGTTTTTGGGTTCTTCGCAAGAAATTAATATTTATTGAATTAAATATTTAGATAAATAGTTTTTCTTTTGGAGGAAAAATTGCAATCCAACTTTTTTCAGGCTAACTTGAGGGTTTTGCATGCTAGCTATCTATTTAAACTTGTTGGGGCTCTTTTCAGAATTTCTGGAAAAATCCGGTGTCTCGAAGAAATTTTTATTTCGAAAACAATTAAGAAAAAAGCAAGGAAGGAGTAAAACATTTAATGCAAAACTCTTTGTCTGGATGTAAACTTTTCAGAAAATTTCAATAATTATATAGAAAAACACATTCAGCAACTTACCGATAAAAAGTATTAAAATATAATATATAAAGATTATTTATAGTATCACCGATTTAGTTGCCACTAATTAAGATCAGCGGTCAATGTCAGCTTTATCAGAATTTCTATTTTATTAAAAAAAGCATTATTATTAAAATAATAATATTTATTAATTAAGCATTCTGAAATTTCTTGTCAAGTTTTGATGTGTTTTAAAACTAAATGAATAATTTTATTTTGTGTAATAAATTTTAATTTCTTGTAAGTGACTTGAATGAAATATTCAATGTTAACTGTGGCTGTCTCTATGAAAATAATAATAAAGCAGGCCATAGTGCAAGAATTCCAGTTATCGGTATCTGCAGTCATGCCCAATGTATTCAACTTAAAACTTCTTAACTTCCTATTAATAATCAATGTTTAATTTAATCAGTTAAAGTTAAAATAAATGTGAGCACAATAAAAGAGTCTGTGCATGAGTGGAACATTTATGTGATGAAACACATGCAGAAATTTTTGACCAGCACGCAGCTACTTTTATCAGATCTGTAATGAGTTCAATTTGACATCTTTAGTTTATATTTTACCTTTAGTGAGTATTGGTAATACGAAGATTTTATTAGTTCGATAACCTGGTTTACAAAGTATTTATAAAGAATAGAAAGCAACACCAAGACTTCTTAATAATATTAAAATCTATTTAGTTTAGCTCTTTAATGAACCGTCAAACACATTTCTATCAAATTTAAATTTACATTAACATTATTAATTAACATTAACATTATTGAATTAAAGAAGCAAATTTTGTGTTTCTAATTAATGTCTTTCCTATTTCACAAAGCTTTAGCTGTGTACAAAAATTTTAATTTTAGTCATTGTACAATTTGTAACAAATTACTTATCTAATAAAAATAGATTAAAATATATTTCAACAATTGGAAAATTCTTAATTAGAAATACTTTTTAGTTGGATATCCGTTTTTCTTTGCTTTGATGATTTTTTTTGAGATCTAAGGGAATATTTTAATTATAAGCTAAAGCAAAGACACAACTATCTTTCAAAGACAAAAAATAATTGAAGGTAAATAATAGAACATTTGTAAGGAAAAGGACTTTAAACAAAAATTATTTTATTTTTACTGAGCTCAACAGTATTTAACGTCTATTATAAATTACACAAAAGAGAGAATATCCAAAAGAGAAAACTGAAGTTTTAACTTATAAAATATAAAATTCATATGCTATAATTCGCACCTTAATGTAAGATTTTATATAAACTTTAATATGATTGAAAATATATTTATTCCAAAATTATTTAATACTATTTTTAACTTAAGTTCTTAAATATATAAATTTTACTTTCTAGGAGTATCCCAAATAAAAAAAGTATACCAAATTAAGGTAGGACTGAAAAAATATAAAAAGCTTTATTTTATATAGTAAAATGTAAGAGTATAAGAGTGCACAATTTTTTCAGTCTTTTTAATTAATATATATGGCATTCAATAAAACTCGAATAAAAACAATCTTTTCATAAAAAAAGAGAAAAACATTCATAAAGAGCCAAAAATTAAATTTTCAAAATCATTTTTCCTAGCGGTCATTCAATAAAACTTTGGTGAAAATTATAAACAAAAATATTTTTACAACTAAAATTTTGATTGCATTTGAACTGGTTTGCAATTACAAATAAAATAATTGAAACTGACTGTTGAGCATCAAGACATTCACATGCGGTTGGACGAGTGCAAGTATTTATTTTACATTCAATTTGAAAAGTTTTTTAACGGAAAAACTTTTATGAACTACTTATCATTGTATGCCTGCAGCTGAATTTGTTATAACTAAACAGACGGGAAGAATTGAAACACACATTGATATTATGATCGATTAAGCAAATGCAATCTTAAGCATTTATTGGGTTTTTATTGCTTTCTTGGTTCTGCCAGAGGTTTTTTTTTCGAAATTTATGACTTTTTTGATTTTATATTTTACATTTGTGTTACTACCAAACTTTATATCCTGCAACAGACTTTCAAGTATTTGAAAATTTTATTATGACCATGAAAGTTCTACAATTTAAATAAATTTTAGTATTTCAACTTTACAGTAAAATTATATTGGAATTTGTATAACTTTTATAGAAGATTCTTTTAGTTTTAGTGGTTTGAGTGGAAGCAAAAAATCAATTGGTAGATAATCTGATGAACAGATGAAAATGGAACACATTGGAAAATATTGTATAAAAATTATCGAGAAGATAAAAATTAAAAAAAGTTTTCCAATAACCTTCTTGAATTTTGAAAAGTTTTTTAACAGTTTTCCATTTTCATTTTATTTTATTTAAAAAATTTTGAATATTTGATTTTCAAAAATTTTCAGAAGTAAAATGAATATTATAAATAATAATTATCAGAACTTTTAGTATTATTCTTTCAAAGGACATCGTCTTTGTCTTAGTCCGAGATGTGGGAGAACAATTTTTTATGAGAAACTTCAGGTTACATTTTATTTAAAATATTGCACTGTCATATTAATAAAAAGAGCTGGACTTCAGAAGGATTCATAAAAGGCATGGTTTGAAAAATCTGGCAAACCCAATAGTGACAAGAAAATAAAATAGCTGCTCAAACAATTTTCCTAAAATTCTCTAATTTTCCATCACGGTATATGGTGCGTATACTTATTATACATGTATATGGTATCTATTGTGACAAATATTACTCATACGCACAAGTGCTCGCAGTGAACACCGGGATTGTCAAGCCAAAGCCGATGAGTGAGAGAAAAGAGTTTCAAAGGATTTTGTTTGCTTGTTTGCCTTGTTCTTGTATACTTTTTTTGACATAAAAGCAAAAGACATGGAATAAAAAGAGTTTCAGCGCTGATTCTCGTATTCGCTATGATATATACAAACGTTCCTCTCGCATGAAAATAACATCCAATAAGGTCGGCTGGGCTAGGCTTGCCATCAGCGGTCAGGGTGCGAACAGAGTGACTGTCTCGGGCCGGCTTTCACCGCTCACTCCGTTCGCACCCTAAGTTTTAATATTATTAGTTGATAGAATTTTACGAAAAGAAAAAAAAAAAATGAAATTAATACACAATTTTTTGCATAATAATATACATATAATGATTTATAAATATTTCGCATCCCTTCATCTAGTAATAAAGCCAATATACAGAAGTTAATATATTATAACATTTATTTTGAAGTAATCATGAATGCATATGCGATCTGTAATATATAATATATCAGCAATTGTTAAATTGTACACTTTTAGTGTATCTTATTCTTCTTCATTCGCATTCTGATAATCACCATCAGCTTGCTTTGTTTTTTTTTTCGTTTAACCAGTTACATAAATGAATTATATAAAATATCATATGTATATATAAGTAAAAGAAAAGTAAGAACCATTCTAGAAGAAGTGTCATAAAAAGCCATTTATTCCTTCGCCAGCACAAATTATTATTATCTTTCTTTATCTTTTAAGAACAAGAGTATGATATGTATGTTGTGTTATTTATTTTATGCAACATTTGTTCATTACAGCGAGGAGAATGCAATAAATACATGTTACTTTTTAAAATTGTTTCCTTAATTAATTTTCTTGGTTAATGTACCGCTCTTTTTCTTTTCATGCGTTCTTGTCTGTTAAAATTTTCTTTTAAAAAACTTTAAAAGAATTTTTGAGAGAAGGGATACGAATACGAATGCTGGATGAATATGAATGAAAATAATAAGTAGATGTATAAAAGAATAGAAGGTTCTTGTTGGTATATTCAATCTAAAATAAGTGTTTGTGAATCGATTAATCTATTTTAAATAGTAAGAGCCTCATGCTTTTGTATTATAGGATGTGCAGTGGCAGCTTTTCAGTACACTTTTTATATCTATTTTCTGATTGTAATAAATTTTTCATATTTTTTGAGATGCAAATGCTCAGGTGGGCTTACAAATAACTCAAGTAATTAGAAAAGTATTTTTTGGTGGCATGTAAATTTATCAATGTTGAAAATAAAAATGATGAATTCGTGTAAGACATGTGTAACAAATTTTATGGTGTAAGAATGAGGCGTGATAAATCTAAATTGTGATTCTAAAAGTATTAAAAATTGTTTTTCTTTATGTGGGATTTGAAAAAAGATTGTAAAGGGAATTAAGTTCAATACTTACTTTCTTATGGCAAATCAGCAGAAGTAATAAAGTGGCACGTTTAGTATGCATTGGATTTGTAAAAGTGAGCTGTAATTAATTATTTCTTTAACTTTGTAAGAAATTTTAATATGATACAAAAAGAAGTACATAAATCTATTGCTAAAAATGAAAAATGCGAGTTAGTATCTTTCTATTTGAGACCGCCGTCTCAAATCAAATTATTATTCTGCAGGTTATGCTTTAAATTTTAATGATAAGTTATGTGAATCAGTCGAACTCATACTGTAACTTTTTTAGCTGATATCAAGCTTTATTTAGGTTTTGTTGCTTTTTTGTATTGGCCTGTGGAGGTCTAGACTGGTCGAAGGCTGGAAGATGATTCTTGTTTCTATACAATTTAGTTTTGATATATGCTAATTATATAAATGGCAAAAAATATCTAGAATGGAGTGCCTTTTCAAAGTCACTTATAATTGGCTTACATTGCTAAGTCTAATAGTCATGGGAAATTAATAAATAATATTGCCTTAATTATAGATAATTGGGTTAAACGTTAGTGGTGTTTTTAATATTTAAAATATTAAAAAATGTAATGGGATGCATATTATGTCATCACCTGTTCAAGTGCTTTCAAAGAGTGTCAAATAACACTACCACAGATACTGGCAATGTCGACTGCCATGTTACACTACATTAGACTTTACAAAACAAAAATTTCTTATTGAATCCATCATAAAATTTAAAAAACTTTAGAAAATAAAAGTAAACATAAAAAAATTTTTCAAGTTTTATATCTTCTTCGTTAAAAATATATTTCAAATACATTTACTTGGCATTTCTTACAAACACTGCTTGTAATATAAAATTTACCTTCAAGACATGGTATGAGTATGAAGAAAGCGAAAATGAAAAAAATTAATCTTTTCAATTTTCTATAAATTGTTAAATTTTGTTTTCTTATAATTTATTTTTCTTCGCTAGCAATAAACAAGAGAAACATTATCGTAGTATTATGAAAGTGTTTGGAGGCCTTCAGAAGAACATCGTGTTTACAAGATGGGATTTTACATGCTTTATGGTGTCATTGTAAAATAAATTCTTACACAACATTTTGCATCATATAAAAATTAACTTGCACATGCATGGCAGTGGAAACATAAAGGATTTTGTTTAAATATTAATTTCTCTTTTTTTTTTTATTATGACTTCGTTCTATTATTTTTCCAAAAACAAAAAGATTTCAAACAAGTATTTATTTTCATTTAAAGGCTTTTTTTGCCGAGCATCGAATGCAGTAAATTGTAGGAGTTGGCGTTGTTGTAGTTTTTATTTACACTCATGGTAACAGCAACATCCAAGAAAAAAAAAAAAAAAAATTTGAAACAATGTTGAATATAAATTTTTGGTTCTTTAATTCTTTCATTGTTTTAAAATACAATTCTTGTTACTTTTGTTTATAAAGGAAATTTGTTTTTCCTTTTTTCGTAACGAGTATTTATTGTAATATTCTCTCTCTTGTGGGTCATATTAAAAGTACACACTACAGTCATTAAAGTACACAATCAAATTCAAGTCAAAATGTGTATGTACTGTATTTTCCAGGAGCAATAGAACTGTAACGAATTTTTGCAATGTACTAGAACATGGTTTGATTACCAGAAATGAAGGATGTTTCTTTACTAAATTGATATAATATCAAGTTGTGATGAAGTGTTCCCTAAAATATTAGTTCTGGAATTTCCTTACTTTGCAGTTATTACAGGAAAGCTTGTATGACAACTTTCAGGATGTTTATGTTTACAGGTGCCATTAGATTAAAATAATTTTTTTCGTCACCATTATTTTAGTCGCAGATCATAATTATCATTCAAATTGGTAAATCACTGCCCTCTACGAATAGTCATACAATTTCAAAATATATTTAATTGATATTAATATTTTATTTTAAATTTAAAATAAGAAAATAAGTTCTTGCCTTCTCTTAAGATATATATACGCCACTTTATTAGCAGACACTTATGTTGGACCCATTTTTCATATCTTGGAATTAAAGCGAAATTGTTATTGATCAGCAATATTATAAGCAAGTAATGCATGTGAAGGATCTTTACAGTGAATGGAGTCATTCCAAAACAATCATGACACAGTCTTGCCATAATTAATTGCTATATTTCTTTCATTAAATGTGAGCACATGAATTTCTCCACAAACTAATGGCTTGTAACGCAATATAATTGTTTTTATTATTATAAAATGTAGAAAGTAGTCATGGTACAAGGCCGCAAATAGTTTGCAATTCATCATTTTGCAGGTGTACACGCTACAGCTCCTCTTGCAACTAAATTATCAGTTTATCTGATTAGATTCCTTTTTATGCAATTATCTAAAGTCACAGGAAACCCACAACCACCCACGCCTTAATGAAGAAGTCTCAAATCAGCATCAATGCAAAACTGAAGCAATTAAAAGACTAGAAACCATCAACCAGTATTAAACTTCAGAGTATTTAACATCACAGAGTTACTTTTGCGCAGGTGCGTTAAGTTTGCGCTTTTGGATTTATTTAATTTTATTCAATTTAATAGAATCATATTTATATAAATTATAAAGAAAATTCTTTTCGAATCCAATTTTTCCTTCCAAAGCTAGCATTCAGTTTATGGCCACCTTTCATGCAATACATTGTACTACAATTTTTGAGATGCTTATATTTTAATTACTATTAAGCTGTATAAAATTTTTATTGCTTTTCAAAAATTTATCTGATAATTGATATCTCTACTTAAATGCACAATATTTCGGCTAAGATTTAATTAATAGGAATGAATACCATATACATACTATATGTACTACTATCAAGTTACCGTACGTAAACTATGTATGAAATATTTCGAGATATTCTTTACAGACTAACCGATGTAAAATACATTTGATGTAAAAAATACCGCAAAATATTATAAAGGAATACAATAATATTATTTGTAACACACGGAACGCCTGAGGCATGTCTACTTTTATTTATTTGTTAACAACGCCCTACAGGAGTGCCACAGATTTCTCCTTATTTAATAAGCATACCGAAAACAAAGTGAGAGGATGTTAAAAATAGCACACAATGTATTTGGCAAATAGCAACTGAAAGTGGCAATTCGTATTTGCGTTGAGCATTTATTCATGTTTATTTTCAATAAAAGTTTAAAAAGTAATTGAAATGTAAACAATATTGTATTGCTATACTGCTTTACTTAATGTAGAAGTTTGTAAAAAATTGTTTGAAATAAAAAAGTAGTTCCACGATAATAAGTGAACTGCAAAGGATGTTCAAGAACGATAAATGTGACAAACTGGCCGTTAATAAAAGGCAATTTTTAAAATTTAATTTAAAATTTAAAAGCTTAAATTTAGACATTTTTATTTGTATATATACAATTCTATCTTTACGAGTACATGATGTATGCGTTACCAGAAGCACTAATTAAAAAAGTTATTTTAGCTGTTTAATGGTCAAAGGTCTTTTCAATGTGATGCATTAAGTCATAATGCATAGAATAGGATTTAAATGAAACTGTTGCAGGAATTTAAAGATTTTTCTAAAATTCTTCTTATAATTCATAATATATCTTATACCAATAGACTGTGGCAAAATGCCATTTTTAATAATTGCTATAAATTTACTTTTAATAATTTTGAAAAGCTGTTATTTTAAATGCTTTGAAAGCAAATAGTGCTGTCCTAATAATTTCTTAATTTCAATCCATGCAATTGTAGTGTTTTCTGAACTATGGGGAATAAACGAGAACCGTAATATCGTTAAGAAAAAATTTTAAAGGGGTTTCTTTAAGCTTATTTTTTTTGGCGTGGAAATATCTTTTTCCTTTATCTTCATAATAAAACAATAAAACACAAAATACTAAACAATTTTTACAATATATTTTTTTTTAATAAATTGTCAAATTTTTAAATAAAATCAATTTAAATAAAATTTGATTTAAAAAAAGCAAACGAATTTGAATATATATGTATCTGCTGTATTTTGCAGGTGCAAAATAGAAGTATTATTTTGATTAAATTTATTGAAATTAAATTTTTGTCATAATAATCCTCTTGATAATTTCACGGCATTTTTTGTTAATATTACTGCCAGCATACGCCCATAGTATTTAGAAATTACATGATCCATTCATTTAGTCTCTTTCTAAACGCTTTTTCTAATAAATGGATTGCCAAGCACCATCTTGTTAGCACCATAAATTAGAAGATTTTCTTCTTTTTCAATGTATCATGATTACTTGCCAAGTCCTAAATTTCATTTGGATTTATCCTGGATTTTCTCATCTGCTTATTCCTTTGTGAATAAGTTTAATGTAACACTCAAGAAAATGTAAGCAAATATTTCCATAAATCCTCTACTTCAGGAAATCCTCAAATTTTTTGTATAAAAAGGGATAGTTATGGTATCGCGGGACATGTTTTTTAAAGTATAATCACATCGTGGATAATCCACATTAAATCGGTATTTCATGTTCTATTTAGAATACAGTTTTTTAAATAGACAATAATTTTTAATAAAGAGTACAATTTTTTTATTGTATTTAAATTGGATTTTAATTTATATTTAAAAATGTGCTTCAGGTTAAATGCAATTTAAATCAAAATGCACATAGCAGGAATTACTCAGTAGACAACACAGCTTCAAGGACAAATGAAAATTTCAATTTAATTTATTTCAGCTCACATAAAAGGACAGTATCTGCTTAATAGTATAATTTCATTTTATACGTGCTTGAAGTATACAATTTTCATTTGTATGTGCACGTACAAATTTTTCGAAAACTTTTCAAATTATTTTAGATTTTTAAAATAAAAGTGAGAAACTTTATATTTTAATGTTTTTTTAATGCTTTTTTCCACTATTGAAATACTAAAAAATTAGAGAAAATATTGGAAAATGTAATACAAAAAGTTAGAGGGCAACTTTTAAGAATACTGCAATTCGCTGAAGAATCTCTCAGTGAATTTTTATTTAAATTACTAAAATATTTCTAAATTTTGAAGGTGACAATTGATATGAAGAAGATTTTTAGAGAAGAACTGGGATTTCGCGGAGGAATAACAGGATACTTTTGACATGCTATTTGCTGACATAATGAAATTAGTAAGTACTTCGACTACAAATCCCTGTGATTGTAGATTTGATCTTCAATCCCATCACTGTTCTTTCTTGGAATACGCTTCAGGATTACGGTCTTAAGTGTTTAGAAGTTACTTTCACAAAAAAAATGTGATATTTTCGGTAGCGAAATTGATGTCGCAATTGAATTCCTTTTTGAGGCCGATTTATATTTGACATTGATATTTTTCTTTGCTCTAAGGCCCTTATTACAGTAAAAACCAGCAAAAAACACAACTAAGACGATTCAAAGATAAACAGTAATGAACTTAATTCGTTAAAGTTACAACAGTTACTTGGCACACTTTGTGTAAGCTTTCTACTTTAAAGCCTTTTAGTGTATAACTGCTAGACGAATTAAATACGAAATAACAAAAATTTAAAAAATTTAATTAGTTTATTATGTCTTAAATCCTAAAGAAATTCAACTGAAAAAGAATAACACTAAATTTGTGTTTTTGTTATCTGGTAACTTCTTAAGGCTTTTTAGTGCCATTTAAAATTACCTTCTTTTACTAATTATAGAACTAAACGGGAAAATCACTCGTAAATAAAACTCAAATATAAATATTTTTTTTAAGCATTAATTTTTTCTATTAATATTTTTGCTCATGCAGGGTATTTTTAAATTAAATTTGCCTACAATTTTCTATTCCTTTGTACAAAAAAGGTTTTATTTTTCATTCCCTTTTGTTGCTACTCTTACATTTCAATTGTCTTTACGTCGTCTGCATGTTGCTATTACTTTTGTTACAATTGCAGTCATTGTTTTACTGTTGTTGTTTTTTTTATTGCTGCTACTGATATTTTATGATACATTTATTTGCATTTCAAACAAATAGCTCACATGACGGTATGATATCCATATTGACTTCTGCAACACCTGAGTTTGAAGGCACAACATTTTTTTCGCTGGTAAAAAAAGTGTCCTGTTATATAAAAAAGGAAATGTTTGCTAGCCAAGGGTATCAGGTAGTCGGAAATTTTACACAAATGCGGCAAAAGGAATACAGATAAGCAATAGTTGAAAAAGAAGAAATATACAAAATTCGCTTTTCAACTTTGTAAATAAACAATTTTCAAGTTTGCTCTGCAAGTTACTTAACTATAAATTGTAGAGGATTCAATACAACGTCGGGGAATGCGTAGCCCTTTATAAGGATGTTGCAATGGCATATTTTCCGTGTATTGCTTTGTATTTAGTCAAACCTATTTGCTTCCAGATAGAAACAATTTTGCGTTAATTTTTTTTTTTTTAGGGAAATATTTATATCCATGCATACAATATTATAATCATGTGCCGCGATATTTGTAACTTACGATTTGAAACTTTTTAAGCAATTTAAGGTTGTGAATTAAACTATATAGTGAATATGCTTTGCATTCATGCTCTTTAAATTTTCTAATTATATTCCTTGCCATTTCAAATTAAACCTTTTTCGTAGTTGTAATGGTTTAACATTAAAAAGGGTCGCAGAGTGAAGGATTACCTATGGTCCTCGTTTAATATTTATACGGCTGTCGAAGAGATCAGCCTATTTGGTAGGCGTTCAAAAGAACTGCCAAAAGAATTTGAGATTATAAGAACACAAAGGCAACAAGCGCCGAATTAATGTCTTAGAATAATCTAATCTTTATTTACAAAATTCGTGGCTTATATACTACTTATGAAAATAATGCAATTAGTCTAGTATTGAGTGATTCTCGAGTCACTCAATGTTTTGCTTATTTTGTAGTTATTGGTAAAAGTATAGTGTCAAGTGTGTACATTTGCATGTGTGTCATACAATAATGCATAATGACCCAATTCAATGTTTGTAACATGATATAGCTCAAGTCGTATGTTGGTTGAGCTACTTGGTTGAAGTTGGTATGTGTTTGTCATGCATACTGCATGATGACATGGTACACTACACCCTTACCCTTAAGAGAAAATTTATGGGAGAAATTTTTCTTATTCTATGAGGTTATAATAAAATTAAACATTTATATTCTTATAAGGAGTTCTTATTCTACAACGTTATTATAGCGTTTAATATATAATGTACTATAGGTATTTTTATATAATTTAATATTATTTCTTACTTAAAGTGGGTAATAAGGTTTTAGATTATTGTTATGTATTTCTTTTTCTATCCCGTTATAATTAATTACTGTGTTTACATTGTTTCTTCTTATTATATTATATGGACCTTTATACGGACTCTGGTTTTTCTTTCTATTCTCTACTTTAATCAGTACCTGGTCTCCTATTTTTAAATTCAATTTGTTTGTATTTCTTTTGTTATTGATTCTATTTTCTTTTGCTTGTGTTAGCATATTTTTAGCTTTATTAAGGGAGTATTTTAGTTTGGTTTTTAGTTCAGTCACATAATCTTCATAATTGTAGAATTTTCTTTCGGTGTCTAGACTGTCTGATGGTAAGTAAGGTAATTTTCCGTACACTAATTCAAATGGTGTGTACCCTGTATCTATGTGTGGTGCTGTATTATAAGCAAAAGTGAAATGTGGGATCCATTTATCCCATTCAAGATCATTTGCTGTTGTAAGCAGAAATTCGTTTAGAACTCTGTGGTTTCTTTCGATTGCTCCTAACGTCTCGTGATGATAAGGGGTTGAGAATACTTGCTTAATATGTAAAAATGAACATATGTTTCGCATAAGTTCGTTTGTAAATTCCGTCCCTTTGTCGGACTTAAGTACCTTAAATTGACCATACTTCAAGATGAATTGTTCGACTAAAGTTTTTGCTGTTGTTATAGCATCCTTTGTCGGCATTGGGTGTGCAATAACAAATTTGGTCAGTTCACATTGCATAGTTAGGATGTATCGGTGGTCATTTGATATCTGAAGAGGACCTACGGTGTCAATTGAAATCACTTCAAAGCTATTGTTTGGTGTGTTTGTTATGGTTAGTGGTTCTTTTATGTGTTTTGTTTGTTTGTTTTTATTGCACTTGTCACAATATGATACGAATTTTTTTACCATCTTGTTAATGTTTTTCCAAATGTATCGTTGTTTCAGCTTAATGATTGTTTTTCTTATTCCTAAGTGACCTGAGTGTGTGGTATTATGGAATTCGTCAATTAGTTTGTATTTTAAAATGTCATCTGTTATTCTTTTAGGGGCATTGTATATTAATATTTTTAGTTGAGGACTTTTCTTATTTATTTTTATATTCGCATATGCTTCTTTTATTTCTTGTTTTGTATATACTTTAAATATTTTATCATTACTGTCCAGCGCTAATTCTTTTATATTCTCTTTATTCATTTTAGATATCAGTTTTCTCAGAATTGAATCTAGTTTCGCTGAGTCATCTCTGAATCTTGCATGCATATTATTATTTTTTATATTTTGGGTATGCAACTTCTTCATAATCGAATCTTGTTTCGATGAATTGTCGTTACATCCTTTATTTGTATCATTTTTATATTGGGTACATGATTTCTTCTTAGTCGAAACTGGTTTCGATGAATTATCGTCATGTCCTATGTGCACAATATTGTTTTCAATATATATATCGATTTCTTTTATATTTTCTAACTTATTGAATTGCAATTTCTTAGTATTCTTTACATCGCTTAAGGATGTGCATTCCCATATTTGAAGTTGATCAGGCTTCTGAGAAGCACATTTTTCCATAATGTTTTCTACATTTTTCTTATTATTTTCTTTATTATTTATCTCTTTATTTTCTTTGCTATTTGCCTCATTATATTCTTTATTTTTATTATATGTGGCCCTTGTTGTTATTAATACCTTTTTTTTTTTTTCGTCATTTTCTGTGGGTATCATCTCTTTTAATAATTCAGAGTTAATTTCTATTCTTGAAAGTGCATCGGCATTAGTATTCATCCTTCCCTTTTTATATACTATTGTGAAGTCATAGTCGCATAAGTCTAGTCTTATTCTAGTCATTTTAGATGAAGGGTTTTTGTGTGAAAAAAGGGAGATTAATGGTCTATGATCTGTCACGACTATAAATTTTCTACCGTACAAATAGGGTTTAAAGAAATTTATACTCCAATGGATGGCTAATAGTTCCTTTTCAATTACTGGTTTGTTAATATCATGTTTTTGTAATGATTTACTGGCGTATGAAATAGGTAAGTCTTGTCCTATTTCGCCTTGTGATAAAACTGCTCCTAACGCGTAATTAGATGCGTCGGTAGTTAAAATAAAAGGTTTATCAAAATTTGGGTATTGTAATACCGGAGGATTAATTAATTTTTCTTTCAATTCTTCAAAAGCAAATTGGCATTTTTCTGTCCATATGAATTTTGTTGATTTCTTTAATAGTGCATTTAGGTCTTTGGCTATGTCTGCAAAATTAGGTATGAACTTTCTGTAATAATTACAAAATGCTACGAACCGTCGCACTTCGTCTGCGTTCTTTGGTATTGGATAGTTTTTTATAACATCATATTTAGATGGGTCTGTTTTTACTCCATGTTTTGTTATTAAGTGTCCTAAGTAAACTACTTCCGGCCTTAGAAAATTACATTTTTTAGCATTTAGTTTTAAGTTGTATTTTTGTAATCGGTCTAGAACTTTTATTAAATTGTCGTTGTGGTGGTTTAAACTACATCCGTATACGATTATGTCGTCTACGTATAGGAACGCTTCTGATTCCAGTCCAGATAGTGCTATTGTGAGCATTCTTTGAAAGCTATTTGAGGAAATTTTTAGTCCGAATGGTAATCTTTTGAATTGAAAATGTCCGTTTGGTGTGGAAAAAGCTGTTAGTGGTCTAGAATTCTTGTTTAATTCAATTTGATGAAATGAACTAGTCATGTCGAGTGTAGAAAACCATTTTGCTCTTCCTAGTTTGTCTAAAATATCTTCTAGTCTCGTTAGAGGAAATTTGTCATTGATAATTTTGTCATTGAGTTTTCTAAAATCTACAACAAGTCTCCATTTCTTTTTGTCATCAATGTTTTTCTTTGGTACTAAGAGCAGTGGAGCATTATATGGGCTGATTGATGATTCTATTATTTCGTTATCGATCATTTTTTGTACTTGTTCATTTATTATGTCAGTATGTGAGTGGGGCAGTCTATAGTTTTTTATGTAAACAGGTATGTTGTCCGATGTCGCAATGTTTTGTTTATAAAAATTGTTGACGCTTAATTTTTCGTCTTCTAAATGAAAAACGTCTTGATATTTTTTAAATATTTCTTTCAATTTTGTTTTTGCATTTTCGTCTTTATGGTTTAACTGTATTTCACTCAGAATTTTATTAAAACGGTCATTGCTTGTTTTACTACTGTAACTTAATATGTCATAGTTTTTTAGTGGTTCAGTTTGTAGTTTAATGCCATGTAAAGTTACTTCTTCGTTTGTTGTATTTAAAATTTTTAAATGTGTTATGCCGCTTTTGGGTGCTATTGAATTACTTAAAAATACACCTGGTTTCAATTCATTGTTGAAAATTACGCTATCTTCAGTTAAATATAATTTTATTGCTTTTAATATTTCAGCTCTTGGAGGTATTTTTATTTTTAGTGACGTCACTGTATTTGTATGCATTGGCAGAGTTATGGTTTTCTCATTGACAAAGAAAGATACTGTGAATGTCTCGTAGTCTATTCTGCTGAGATATTTTCTTAAAAAGTCTCTACCTATTATACCGTCAGTTTCAATTGGAAAGTCTGATTCTACTAGTTGGAAGGTATGATTGCATTTTTCGTCAGTAAGTATCAGTTCTAATTTTATTGTGCCTAAGGAATTGATTTCTTCTGAAGTAATTCCTGTTAATTTGCATTTTTCTTCTGGTTTATATAATTCGCCTTCAAAGTCTGATTGCATGCGACATAATGATATGTCGGCTCCTGTGTCGACGAGAAAAGTTAGCTTTTTATTTTTGTAATTTATGGTAATGAAATTTGTGTTATTATCCGTAATTTTCCATATTCTTAGTTTTGGCTGTCCGGAATATTGATGTATCCCGAGCCTGTTAGGTTTCCCGAACGCTGAATAGCATGTATCTGCCTATTGTTGTTCCTATTTGTGTTATGATAATTGTTTCTAGGTTTGTTATTATTAAAACCGTTGTTTCTAGGGAGATAAGTGTTTCTTGTTGAATTGTTATTATTTATGTAATTGTTATCTCTAGTATAATCGCTTTTATTAAAGTTTTGGTTTTTATATGCCCTATTGTTGTAGTTGGGAAATGTGTTATTTTTGTAGTGATTCCGTGGTTGATACCGTGGTTTTTCTTTTTTTATGTATAAAACTTCATTGTTAATTGTTTTTCTTTCATTTTCTAATTCGATGGCTAGATCCGATGCTTCCTGCAATGTCGATGGTCGCGACGCGTATATGGTCGATTTAAAGTCGTCATTCAGTCCTTTCTTAAAAGTGTCTAAAGCTAGTTTGTTATTCAGTTTGATTATAACGTTTTTTTCAGGTTCTGAAGCTTCATTTCCTAGTTCACTTATTCCTAGTTTGTTTAAATCGTCTATAATTGCTGTTATTTTGTCTTTAAATACATTGACAGACATTTTTCTTTGGCAGAGATTGCCTAATTTATTTTGTAATTCTGGTATGGTTTTGTTGGTTTTATATCTTTGTTGAAGCAATTGTTTTAATGCTTCGAAATTTTCGGGTTCTTTACATGTTCCTAGTGCTGTTCTAACACTGGATGTTAGTTTTGCGTAGTAAATGTATTGTAAGAAATCTAGTTTTGCTTCTGCTATTAAACTTTTGTTTATGAGTTCTGAGGTTATTAGGAAGCTTTCTAATTCAATATAATTGCCAGTAAATAGTTGTATTGCTCTTGAGGCAGTTTCTAAATTAAAAACTGACATTTTGATGAGTTTTTTTTTTATTTTGTAAGGGGGGACTTGCTCGTGTAATGAATTTGGTAGTTCTATTTCTAAATTTTTCTTTATTGCTATTTTATATATTCTAGTTTTTATGTCTGTAAAGAAAGCATCAGCTGCAGTTTTGTGAGCTGTGGTAAGTTTGTTATAGTTAACATTAAAGATAACTCTTATTTCTTCTAGACGTTTCAGTAAGTTTTGTATGTGCTGTTCTAATGTTTCTTCCTTAATGGGTCTATCGATGTTTATGCATTTAAATGAACGGTCAAAATCTTCTTTAATTAGTCTAACTTTTGCGATTATATTCTGCCATTCCATTTATATTTTTGTTAAAGTATTTAAGTTTTTCTATGTGTTCTCTTTGAATTGTTGTTTCTGTAAAAATAAAAATTTTTTTTTTTTTTTTTTTTTTTTTTTTTTTTTTTTTTTTTTTTTTTTTTTTTTTTTTTTTTATATATCTGTTATTGCGTTTTTGTTGTTAACAGTATTTCTATGTTTGTGAACATAGGTCTTAAAGTATTTATCTAGTTTGTATGCTATAAATAATATTATTGCTACTATACTTAGAGTAATAATGTATTCTGGTAGTACAAATTTGTTATTTTCTTGATTTCCATTATTGATAATGTTCTCTTGAACTTCAACTTTGCTTTGGTGTTTTCCCATATTTATCTTAATTTTATAAAATTGAAAAATTAAAAATATAGTTATATAAGTATAATATAATAATTTATTTTATTTTATTTTTTTTTTTTTTTTTTTTGCCTTAATTTGCTTTTTTATTTCTATTTTTGTTTCAGTTGTTGCTGCTAAGGTCAGCTCTCTGTAGAGTATGGCAATTTCTTTCCTCTTCTGGAAATTTTTGCCAGCTCTTTTCTTCTTGCGTTGAATAGGTTGAATAGAATCCTTGCACCGGGGTTCTGTATTGTTTTTCGCCAGTCTTCTCCTGTATTCTGCTATCGTTATTGGTTTTGGACCTGCTGTTAGTGGAGTTGGCGTGTATTCCGGGGTTGGTTCTGTAGGATTGCCAGTGGGTACGTAACCTTCTGTTTCTTCTAGGTACTTTTCCCAGCGTGATATTACTTCATCTACTTCTTCCTGTGACATGGGTTTTGTATTTTTGTGTGTGTGGAAGAGTTTTTTTTTTTTTTTTTTTTGTCTTGTGGGGTCGATGTGTTCTCACAATTCAGGTATGTGAGGAGTTGGCAGGATCGCCATGTAATGGTTTAACATTAAAAAGGGTCGCAGAGTGAAGGATTACCTATGGTCCTCGTTTAATATTTATACGGCTGTCGAAGAGATCAGCCTATTTGGTAGGCGTTCAAAAGAACTGCCAAAAGAATTTGAGATTATAAGAACACAAAGGCAACAAGCGCCGAATTAATGTCTTAGAATAATCTAATCTTTATTTACAAAATTCGTGGCTTATATACTACTTATGAAAATAATGCAATTAGTCTAGTATTGAGTGATTCTCGAGTCACTCAATGTTTTGCTTATTTTGTAGTTATTGGTAAAAGTATAGTGTCAAGTGTGTACATTTGCATGTGTGTCATACAATAATGCATAATGACCCAATTCAATGTTTGTAACATGATATAGCTCAAGTCGTATGTTGGTTGAGCTACTTGGTTGAAGTTGGTATGTGTTTGTCATGCATACTGCATGATGACATGGTACACTACATAGTCTATGCAAAATAAATTAATTCTCAGCGGAAAAACTTGCAATTTAAAATGTGGAATCCAATAAAATTATAAGAACTGCAGATGTGATTCATCGTCATCACTGTTGGTGACTAAAAATTGTTTCACTAAGCATTTTCATTATATAATTTTTAAAGGAATATTAAAAAAATTTCACTTTTGAATTGACGTCATTTTGAAAATAGTAAGCTGTGCTGCATACTAGACTGGTAGTTCTTTTCCCCCCACAAATTTTAAGTTCCAGCATTTTTGTCCTTTCATTTGAGATATTTACGCATATTTTACAATGATATAAAATATTTCAAGGCTGATCGTATTATTATTTTTATGCACTTAGAAGTTTAATAATTTATAACGATATTTATTTATGATAGGCAGACTTTTGTTATAATTTTTAATGTGTGGAAAAATTTTATTTTATTTCTCTCTTCTTTAGTTTGCATATTTATTTAAATGCAATATATCTTCAAAAACTTATATTCAGCACAACTTTATTTATAGCTCTTTAAGTTTTACCTTTATTTTTATTTTTAATTTTTTTATTGAATTTTATGGCTGGTTAAGCTGTAACCGAGTTGTGTTAGTCGTATGGCATAGCAAAAATTTTTTTTTTTTTTTATAAAGAGCACAGCAAGCAACCAAGTATTGAAATCCACTTGGCACAAGATTCGTAAAGCAAATGGGGTCTCTCCGTTTGAGGATAATTAAAGTACATTTGCTGCCTCTGGAGTAAAAATTATATCATTTTTGGCACACACAAGATAGACAGCAGTTTTGAAAGGAAAAGTCCTTTTAAATATACCTCGCAGCAACTTGAATTTGATTCTCGTTTAGATTTGCTTGTTAGTCTCATCCGTTAAAAAACAAACGGAAATAGAAAGGTGACACAGTTATACACCTTTACGTTTTCTAAGTTGATTTGTCTTTATTACCAGCGGGTATTTTCAGTTTCATGCCAGTGTGTTTTAATATTTTTGCAACCCCATACCATTTTTCTTATTGCAAATTTTACCTTGTAGACTTTTGTCGTTTGAGTATTTTTTGTTGTCGCTGTTTTTGTTCTTCATAAATATTCAGAATATGAATAATAAAACTGTATTTTTCCTCTCTGAAGGTGACAATACAATAATTTTTTTATATTAAAAATTGTCTTGCTATTGTTTACAAAATGTTATTAAGCAAAAGAAATAGTTAAAAATAACATGAAAATCGCTTTTGCATTTTCTTTAATCCCCAAGCATTATGCAAGCAAGCAAGCAATCTATTTTTATGTTATTCTCGTTTCTGCTCTTTCTAATTTTTTCAAACAAATTCTGGCAAGAACGCTGCACATGGATTGCGTTCTAGAAGCAGAACGCCCTGCCTGTGTAATAAATAAACAATTTTTAGTAAATGGAAGTATCAATTTTAAAAGGCCCCAAGTGCTTTTAGCAACAGTGAAATTATTTACTTTTTAGTTTCCTTTCAAGTTCTGTTTAGAAAATTTATGTGCAATTGCTGGCAGGGGATTTTAATGAGATAACAAGTATTCATAATACCAAGGAAACATTAAGTTTAGTAAAGTGGTTTAAGTTTTGTTAATTATTATTTTTTTCTTGAAACTGTCAAATGATAACTTTATGAACTCTTTCCTAAAAGGATAGAATTTTCTTAATAAACTTTAAATACAGCTGGTGTTGATTATTCTCAATTTTACACTTAAGGGTTTATGTTTTTAGCATACCTTTGCATTAAACTTTAAAGATTTTTTTTGGGTTTTGCATTTTGCTGTGTAATCTAATCTTTAACCGCAGTAGCATCTCGAAATGCTAACAATCACCTCTCGCTGTTAATCACTCTAAGTTTTTGCTAATTACAAGAAAATAAATTTAAAGTGCTTATACTGTTGTTAAAATGTTTATATGAGTTGTTATTTTACATGATGAATTAATTGAATTTATTGAATTTAAAGTGGTATTGAAGATAACGGTTTAACGAACCCTGGACAGGATGCACTCATTCTCATGCGTACACATTGCCGCCAAGTCTGCAAGCCATCGATTGCAATATAGATATGGGAACATACAACGTATTCCACCTTTTAATTGTATTTTAATCGGTGAAGTGATTCTCTCTTAATCATCACTATCACTTGCTTTTACAAAAAAAAAAAAAAAAAAATTTAAGTATTTAATATACTTATGTATTTTGTATATGTTGAATAGAATTTCATTTGAATTTCATTGTAGCAGTCTCTTCATTATATTACTTTTCAGTAATTCATTAAAAAGGAAACAAAAGACGCGATCAAGGGATGATCGATGAACATTTCATTTTAAAATTTGCAAAAAAAGGCAGATAAAGGACAGTAATGTAGCCAAAAATAAGACCACAAAAAATTTAAAATATTTTAAAAAAATCCTTATGACGAAGCAGAAATGAAATCGCAATGAAAGTGCAAAGTGGTTTCATTTCAATATATTTAAAAATGTCCTTCAACACAATCAATCTTTTGTTTCGAAACGTATGTGGTGTTATTCATACTTTTCTTTAAAGTATAAATATAATAACTATATACATTTATCCATTTTGGTTATTTATTTAACTTTTTTCTTACTGCTAAAATTATCTCATAATATGTTTTTTGTGCCCAAATTAATTCCCAATGTCTACAAGGCTCCACATGAATTTTTGTTATAAACTAGTTTTAATAAAAATAATTTTTTATGTTTCTCTGAAAAATTGAATAAAGAAATTAGTTGGAAAACCGCGATAGTTGAAAAACTGCCTCATTGATTGTGCAACCTTTTTAAAGCTCGTAATTAACAGGCAAACTGGCAAAGACAATATCAAGGCAATATTCTCAAAGCGACCAATGTAAGGAAAACATTAAAAAATCCTTAGTCTCCCTCATACCTCACTGCCAGTGTGTGTTTACTTTTCTAAACAACGAACTTCAAATATATTTTTATTTATTTTGTATAAATTTTCATTTTATTATTTCTTCGATATTCCGCAGTTTTTTTTTTATTATTACATTTTTATAGCTTTTTCATGAGTTATATTTTATAAATTTCCAAAGAAATATCAAAAAAAATGACATCGAATGTTTTTAGCTTCTTTGGAAATCCTTTTCATGTATACACGAGTATATAAAATAATAATCAAAGGCTGGCATAAATTAAAAGTAAGTTGACAAAAATTGAGCTTTTATCCTTTGATACTTATTACAATTACAAGCTTGGAAACCTCCAGCCCTGAGAAATGGTTTTCAGTGCTGAGAATTGATTTATCTTATCAAACAATTGAGTTATTATATTAGATATGACTTTGTCTTGTAATTATTAGTCTTATCGCACTACCACTGCCGTATTATTCTTTTGGAAGTTTTTTTTTAAAAAAATTGCTTTAACGTTGCAATATTTTTGCTCTTTAAGTCAAAAAGTTCAAATAATACAAGTTGCTCTATAGATCACGGGATTAAAATGAAAAATAATGCATTTCAATTGCTTGACTTTACAAATTTATGTGCGATTCATTTTATTGTTCTTCTTGCGCCATCCTTCGCCTCTTTCTATCCCTCTTTATCTCCTTCTGTGGCAGAGTTAAACATACTAATGGGCAAAAAATTATTTACATTTATTTATGACTTCGTTCTGTTGCCTCTGGTTATGCAGTAATAGGAATATAATTTATATCCTTGGCTTTTGGTTAAAGAACTTGCCCCCTCTAAACCATAAAACAATAAAAACTCTCAAGTGTTAATAAACCAACCAACATCATTGGTGTGCTGCGTTACTATTTGCACGTGCTCGTCCTTCTCCATCTGAAGCCAAGGAAATGGAATTTAAAAAGAAAAAAATGAAGAAAAAAACAAATAATTGGTACAATCACATTTTAGTAACAGAAAGTTGCTGCTTAAAAATTTGATGGCGTGGAAAATGTATAAAAAAATGAGACGACAGGAAAGGGGCAAAATTTTAAAAGCAGTTTCTACTCCAATGATTTTCCTTTCTTTTAAACTGTTGTGGTTTCCTTTATATTTTTTTTTGTATTTGTAATTTTCTAACGTGAAAATATATTCTAAGGATTTTTTTATAATGTTGCTTCAGATAAAATTGAGTTTTGATTGTGAAAAGTTTTATTGCAACTGGAGAAGCATGTTATGAACTGCTATTGTTCAAAGTTTTCTGATATTTTTCTAAATGTTCTTATTAATTGCAACTGTAGAATAAAATCAGGCAGATTTTCTTTCCTGCTATTAGCTATTTAACTGCTCTCTTCTTTGATTAGAAAAATAATTTATGTTAATAGTACGTGTGAAGCTGGCGGTAATCTTGCAGAAATATAATTATATTAATCTAAAGTTTAATGATTTGCGGTATGAAAAACTTAAAAGAGATAATTGCATCCGTGCACACTAAAGACAGAACGGGAGGTATTGAAAAAAAGGAAGTAATAGAGATCATATACTTATAAAAGCGATATTGAGTGTAACCGATTTATTTTTAGCTCTCATCTACTCATCCTAATCAATTATGTATGTGTTATATTAAAAGAACTTTTGGAACTGTTTGGATTTACCAGTTACTAGAAGTGCAGTATTATATTTGTGGTGAAAGTAAAGTGAGCAAATATTTTTTCTGTTGCCAAATGAATACATTAAAATGGATATCGGAGATTTTTAACAAAATACTACATCTAATTTTGCAAAAATATATATAGTAGTCTTAACTTTCTGTGAATTTTTTTTAAATTCTCATACTCATGCCCATATGCAATTATATATGCCTGTATGTGCACATGCATTGAACCACCTTTTTTATACCAAAACAATATATTTTTATTTATTTTTTTTTTTTTTTTTTGATTTTATAGTACTTTATGAAGATTTGCGAATTATTCCATTGAATTTATTGTTTTCAAATTGTTAGAAATTGTATTAATTTCAGTAAGTAAAACCAGATAAAATTTCTATTGCTTGAATAAAATTATTTGGTTTATCGAATTGAAAAATACTGATTTCAATATTTTTTTAAAGGAAATGAATTTTTATTATTACAATTTTTTTTTTGCTTTTTGACAAAAAAATGTTTGTTTTCAGTTCACTTTTCCTTACAGGGCGATAATATCTTCATTTAAGTTTTTATTTTATTTTACTCAGCGTATTAGGCCATAAACGAAATATAAACTCAATAATTTATAATAATTTTTTATTAGTTTTGAAAATGTGTTTGATTTATTTAAATTTAAATATTCAAATGATTTTACTAATTTAAGAAATATTATTGGAATGTTATTTCATTTATTACAAATTTGTTATTCTATTGCTGTAGAAATATGAAATTTAAATCATTTTAATTTATTAAATTTTATGTCTAAGTGTATTGCAATGCAGATTTTTCAAATAAATAAGGAAAACATATAAACATTTTTTAAGTGATATTTATAAAAAGTTTTAAAGTCCATTGTAGGAAAATTGGTCCATGCACAAGAAGAAGGATGCTGACTTTTTCTTTTGATGGTAAGAATATTTTGTATTACAGTACTATTTGTATCAAGTACTGTATCCCATTACCCTTTTTAATTCATTTTAAATAAACATTTTATTGATTATTTTATTTCACACTATTTTATAAAATTGACAACATTATTACCTGTTTGCCGGCATTGTTCGTTAGTCAAACAAAAATTAAAGCAAGAAAATGTGTAAACCGTTACACAGGAGTGCTGAAACTTTTGCCTTGGTTATGCCATTGTTTCAGAAGGCAGCAATCGTTATCCTTTTGGAATATGCGTTCAATGCCCTAGATGAGGTTTGGGTTAGCTAACAACTAATTTCTGTATTTGAAGATTAATTCGTTGCACCATTTATAAATACCGACCATATTTAATTTCTGCTGTTTTATTATTAGTATGAAATATTATTAAAAAATATCTTTCCATATTGTAATTGTAAGTCTTTGGGAGATGACAAAAGATGTATTTTCACCTCTGATATTTATTTCATTGTAAAATGAAGTTATTTTAAACCTTAATATACTATTAAAGTCTGTGTTAATTTGTCCCTTTTTTTATACTAAATAATTTTAATTCCAATTTTTAAATGACATTTTGAAAATATTTTTCTTTTCTTTTATTTAATTTTATAGCCAATCAAAATATCATTAGTGTGATTTGTGTTATCGTGCAATTTTTTTTATATGTAAATGGCAGTGACCGCTCAAGGTGTGATACAATGATACATACTAGCAGAAAGGTCAGTAAATGGCCTAGTGACTTTTTTGCACAGAAACAATCAAATATGTTATAAATGTCCGACACATTAAAGTTAATTTGAAATATTTCAAACCTAATTTTTTTGCAGTTCAAAAGAATTGTTTTTATGTACTGTTTTTCATTTTTAAAATAAAACAAAATATACATTTTTTAAAAATATTTTTTTATTAAGTGCTGTATTGTTATTGGGTACACTTCTAGTCTGTTTCATTTTATGATTTATTGCGAACAATATTATTTTCCAGATGAAATCAAGCTGTAATAAATGAAATACTTATAATGCTTTGTGCTCGACAAAAGCGGAAAATGTCTTATAACCTGCATGAGTAGTTAAACACTTTGCTTCCAAAAAGTTTTAAAATTACAACTTTTATATCAAATTCATGATATTCAACTACTTCAACATGTAAAACATTTTTCTTTTCCAGCAACATTGACCCAGAAGCCGCATGTTTATGACAGTGTTATTCAGTTCAACATGCAAAACGCATTTTCTAACACAATAAAGCAGTAGATGAGTTTAATAAAACGAACGTGGCATATAAGAAGACCAACAAACAGCTCCTGTCCGCATTCCACCCGAACCAAATTGGTTGTTTTATATCCATAGAAACGTATGTTCTCGTTTTAAAAAGGATTAAGAAAAAGTGAAACTCTTCATAAATGCTGGTAAGAGTAGACAGCAACTGTCATAACAAGTTGGTAAGTGCGTGTGAGCCTGCTGAGAAATGTTGCACAACTTATTTTTCAATGTAATAACTTTTTTGTATACTTTTTTTATTATTTGTGGTTGTTTCTATAACAGCAGAGTTATGTGACGGGATGACGTGAAGAACAGCAGAGCACTTTAGCTGTAAGTGTAATTGAAATAATTATAAAAGGATTTTAACATGGTGTCATGTTCGTGTTTAAAGAAATAAACAGGAGCATAAAAATTAATAAGCAGCGATAAGTACTTCTGGTTTATTTGTATCTGATTTATTTGTATTGTAACACTTTATCAACTTTGTATGAAACTATTACTTTCTAAATAATCCATAGTCTTTATTTGCATTCATCATGATTCAAATGAGCAAAAATTAATCAATAAACTAAAATTAATTACTTTTTATGACTAAATTTTGAAAATTAAGTGCTAATTTGTATTCGTACATGTTTATTTTATTTTATATGAAAGGTGGGAAAGTGAAATATTTTAATCAGTTGATTTGTAAATGAAATATCAGAATTAAAACATAAAGCAAACAGTGAATATATAAAACTGTTAGTATATTAAATTGGTTTTAAGTTAGTAAGTGGTCAACAAAATGTATTTCGGCAAAATAAAGTCCGAAATAAAACAATTACTTTTTAACTGAAAACTGAAGACGTTGAGGAAAATTTAAAACTTCTTTGGATATAGTGGCGACTTCAGTCCCACTGTGTAGAATTTGGCAAAATCATTTTTTTTGTACAACTTTAAAATATTTGTGCATATTGAAAAACAAGTTCAAATAATTTTTGTTTTGCAGCTATTTTAGTTTTATCAAGGCGTATGATTAATATTTGCTGGATGTAAAATATTAATCATGCGCCCTGATGACACTTAAATAATAAAAATAAATCTAAAAAATTGGAAAAACAAACAGAAAGAGACTCCTTTATTTCTTGAGTTTGTTTTCTTTTTCCTGAAATGCGTAAAAGTTATATTATTTTTCCAATCAAATGCTATCACAATATATAGAAATACAAATAAAGTTTTCCTGAAAAAGGATTTTTGTTGCAACGAAAATATAAAACGATAAACAAAAAGTAAAAGGAAAACAATTGACTTTTAAAATAGAGAATTCATCAGTTGACCTAATTGGCAGTAATTCAAATACAACTAAAAATAACAAAAAATTTAATAGGGATAATATATATTGTATTTGTACATGTGGATTTCTATGTAAAATGTTTTGTGCCCTTGATTTGTATACAGAGGAATTCGATAGAAAGTTACAACTGAAGATAGAAGAGATTATTCAAAAAAGTTATTCTAAACACTATGGGCGTATGCTGGCAGTAATATTTACAAAAAATGCCGTGAAATTATCAAGAGCTTTTTTATACGACTAGCTTTAATTAAAGAGTATTTTTTCCAAAAAAAAAAAAATATTAATACTATTTCTATAAATGTTTAAATTTTCTTTGGTACATCATTTTTGTAAGACTTTTTTTTGTGAAATATTTTTCGAGAATGTGATTTTTTAAGGATGAAATTTTTTTATTCCCTTCGAAGGATATATGTTTTTCAAAGGAGATGTTTTAGAAAAGGCGAGATTTTTTGTCTTAGTGTTTTGTACTTGTTTTTCTCATTTTAATAATTTTTCATTTATAATTTAATAATTTTTAAGATGTTTTGTAGGACCTAATTCTTTACAGAAAGTTGCCTTCAAAGTGGTTGGTATTCTATATAAAAAAACTTTACATTTAAAAAAAAAAACTAAAAATTTGCTTTGAATAATTTCAATTTTGTTATAGCAAAAAAAGATTAGTTCTCAATTGTCATTTTGTTTATGAAATTTGTGAGAATTTATGAGTATTAATCAAAGCTGAATGGGTTTTCCAATTTGTTTTAGCTCTAATTAGTAAGAACTCGCCTTTGTTGCAATATCCTTTATGAATACAGAGAATTAGAGATTTTCTTTGCTGCAGAAAATAACTTCAATAAAATTGTAATAGCAATTACAATTTGTCGTTTGTGTGTTGACGGCTCATTTGATGGGGCCTGAACAATCTCTTAATGTTCGTAATTGTAATAGCAAAAATTTAAATTTCTATTTAAATCAAATTTTTTCCATCCTGTTGAATATTTATGCATGCATTTGTGTATTAATGCAATGCTCATGTCGAGGGTTGGCTTGATTGGCAATTCTAACAGACTAGCGTAAATGTTTTAGTTATGCTTCTAAAAATAGTGAGAGGATTTTGTCTTAGTGGGACATATTGGATTCAAACAGTTATATCAGATATTCCATTTTGATTTTTGATTTTTGTTTGATAAAGCCTATCAAATATATTACTTTTTCTAGTTGATTTTTTGTCTTAGAATACGAGTTTATTTCATTTATATTTGCTCGCATTCAAGGAAAACAAAAATTTACGATTTTGATTACTTAGTCATTTTAGCGCTTTTTTCATATTAGCGTTTTTTTTTGATAAAGCTTATTTATTGCAATTTGTTTGTTGGTTTCAGAGTGCAATATAAACAGCAAATATCATTTTACTGTGGCATGGAATGTAAATTTTAAGAGCAGGTTGTTCATGCACAACTTATGTTAAATTTTGATCCTGTGAGTAATAAAGAAATCGTGTTTAAAAATATTAAAATACTAAATATTCCAGTATTTCAATTTAAAGTTTTCTTTTTCATCTACCATTTCTCAGTCATTCTTTCAACCCTCGTAACAAGATAAATGTGTTATAAATTTTTAAAACAAACTGTAGGCTGCCAGTTTGCAAAAGCGAAAAATTTATTTCCCACAGTAAAAATTAATGAAAGCATTTTTATGCATTTTTCTGGTTTGTTATGTGCATGCTTATCCCATGATAATGGAGTTTGCTCATATATCCCGGCATTATGTTTCTATAGGATTTTTTAATGCAGAAAAAAGGAATATATTCATAATTAAAGATTACTGACATATGTTCATTGTAATAACCATAAAGAGAGAAATGCATTACAAAAAATATTATGGTTATTTGTTTGGATATTCAGTGCTGGTGGTGTGCATAGAATGACCCAGCGAAAATTTTATAATTACTTGTATTTAAGCATCAATAAATATTCAATCACAAAATACCAACTATTTGGGAAATTTTAAATAAATGGAAGTTTTGCTACGGCAATATCAAAAATTAATAAATACATAAATATTTTAAGTTATATGCGAATTTAATAAGAGCATGTTAGAAAACTACATCTATCTCCGTGGGTACACATTTACAATATTTTTATTGATTTTATTAAAGGTTACCTTTTCTCGAAATTCTACTAATGACGCAATAATAGTTGAACATTTGCTACATAATATATCGAAGAGCCCCTTTTTAAGATATCGGATTGTATGCAAACGGGAATAACGTTCTAAAGGAATATCTGATAAAGATTGCTGTTTGATCGAGGAGCGGCTGCATATGGTTAAAGTTTTCAAAAATATTTTCCTCCGATGTTTCAGGCATTATTTATAACACTGGTTGGTAATATTTACCGAAAAGGCTACTATGAATTTCCAAAAATCGCTTATGGGACACCAGAAATCGACTACTGATTAGGTTGCAAAAGACCAATGCATATTCTACGGATTGTATGACAAGACTGAAGGAACGAAGTCCACCTCTTAGCCAACACAGTGATGGGTTTTATTCGTAGCCTAGCAAATAAAACCCTCATTACTTTTCTCTTTCCAACACAATGGGAGCAAATTGCTGCTTTAAGCCTTTTAACTTCCGGCATACTTGAATCGGTTAATGGCACTTGTTAACTATACATTCATTAGATGACACTAATTAAACTGGCCCAAACAAATGAGTTTGAAGGGGAATCGCACGTTTAAAATTAAAATTTTATATTGCAAACTGGCTGTTGGCTAAATATTCTTTATCTAGTTTCTAAAGTACATTTTGCGAATAACAAACACATTTTTTTCCTTATCCTTAACTAAATTCCCATTATTCTGCTGTTAAATTTTTTTTATTTTTGCCGCACAAGCAGTGCCATTTAGTTGTTGGTAAAAATGCGTGTTTATATACAACACGGGGAATAAAAACATAAAAATCTATTCACTACATGCATGCGCTCCTGATTTCAATGTAGAAAATGGTCAATTTATTTTTAAGTGTTTTGCAATACGATTAGTTTTGTTCACTGGATCTAACCAATGCAATTGTACGCTTCAAAAATTAAATTAAATGGCACAATACATTTGCAATTATTAGCAACTTTTACTCTTTAGTTGGTGATTTTAATGAACGTGACTGCACTAAAATTACATTGGGAAAACACTGAAGAGGTTGGAGGGTGTGTAATCAATTTGCTAAATGGTTTTTATTTTGAATACTCGGCCACACCAAGTTAGAAAATTTTCGTATCACTGCCTGACTAAATTGCTGCGGCTTTAATTTAAATAATTAAAGTCTTTTAAAAAGATTGTTCTTGAAAGTTCTTATTTTTATTAAACAGATATTTATTTATGTTTATAGTTATTTTTATGCACTGCTCTGATTATCTTTTTCGGAAAATTAAATTTTATTTTTATTAATTTAACAATTTTTAATGAAAAATTACTAAAATTTCTGTAAAAACTACAACCAGATGGCCATAAATTATAATACTTCATATAAGACAGCATTATCTCCCAAAGACTATGTTTAGATCACTATACTGATCCAAATAATTATTCAATATTAGAAATTTTACATATTAGAAATGTTTTAATAAATAAAAGAATTAATTGTATATCGTGTTTTGTTATTGTTTCTTTGGACCTGTAAAAAGTTTAAAATTTTTTTAAGTCTTAAATTTTTAACACTTTAGAATCTTTAATGTATTTCTTTAAAATGCTAATAACTTTTAATATCAGTTTTCTAAAGGTAATACAAGATCGAAAATAAATATAAAAACATTAAAAAAAATTTAAAAGTTGATATAATATTAAATAATTAAGGATATTATTACAAATTAAATTATATAAAAATAAAAAACAATCTCTTAATCTTGACTTGCAAACGTCAATTAAAAGGTAAATGTAAATTTGCAAATAAATTCGGCCTCCATTAATTATTGGAAAATAGCGGTTGAAGCAAACAGAATCCTTGAAACTTAAATGTATGATTTTTAGTTTTTAGATTTTAGATTTTTTTTAGCTAAGCTTTATGCTTTAAGAATGGATGAAACGGTGTTGGTTTTTAAAGTAATTGCCAAGTTCTTATTTAATACGTTTTATAGTGAAAAGAGTAAAATTTTTTATTTATGGCTCGCTTAATATAAGATTTTTAAACCACTTCCAGAGAAGAGTTTCTTCAAACATAAAAAGTTTTTTTCTTAAGAAATTTAAAGAAACCCCCATTTGAAAATCAAAAGAAACTAAACAATTATTGATAGTTTGTCCAAAAAAAAAAAAAAAAAAAAAAATTAAATAAAAATAAAAATAAAAATAAAACAATTATTCTGCACTTGACTGTGTTGTCACATTTTTCATATTTTCAAAGATTGTTCTGCTCTAGACTGCTTTAATCGCATTTAGTTCGTAGGCATGGCTTGCATAAGAAGTTAAATGGATTTGAAAATGTTTCAGTGATTTTAAGTGATTTTTAACGTCTTTACTTTTCTTTGTTGTTTGTTTTGTTTTGTTTTTGGGTTCAGTAACAATTCATTAATTTGCCACAAAATGTTCTCCCTGCTTAATGCAGTTTCTGCCCTTTTTGTTTGTCACTGACTAGTTATTATTTGTGGTTTCTCTTTACGGTCCCTTTTGCAAATGCATGGCAGACCAAATTTTATTTCTTTGGTTATACACAAACACACACACACACACATACAGACACACTCACCCAGAGCGAGAACAATTGCTAGCATTGTGGTCGTGCTTAATATTTGTTATGGCTTATTGGCTGGCAATGAAAGTATGACTATAATTTTTGTAGTTCAAAAGTGTAAATAAGTTTTTCTTGTATGGGAAAGAAGAAAAAACTTTTGCCATCAAAAGCATTTTATTCAATTGAAAATAAAAAAAGTCTACTGGGGCATAAAATGGCAAACGGAACAAATAATGGTTGTTGAGAGTTGCAACAATTGTGTGATAAAGTGTAGAGAGGTTAAATAGGAAATTCTCTGCAGTAATAAAGTGACCTCACATTTTCACTATTTGCTGGGGAGGATGCTGAGCAATGCCAAAACGAATTATTGATTCATAAAATGTGTAGAAAAGAATCTAAAGCCGAAATGAAATTTTGATTAAAAAAGCAAAAAGATCAGAAAATTAATAAACTGCTGGCTAATCAATCGTTGAAATATAAAATAGTCTTTTTTTTCTAGTTATATTGACGCGGTACTAATAGGTCGAGTGTAAATTGATCTTTTATCGGTTACCTTAGTTCATAATTGAATAAATATTGCATTCTATAGAATTTATATATATAAAAAGCAAAACATCAATAAAGACAAAACAATTTGATTGAGTTGTTCTGAAAGGACCTTCGACTTCGACTAAGTTGATATTGTAATATTGTTATTGTAATATTGTATTATGTAAATTTGTTTTGTAAATTTGTTTTCAAAATTTGTTCTCTAATAAAATAGAAGGAAGATGCTAAAATATTTAACTACAGGGCTCGATATTTTGTTAATACATTTTTTATAAAACAAAAATATGAAACAAAAATTTATTTTTTATTACTTAATATTCAATAATATTAAATTTTAAACATGCAGATTTATGCACAATTTTATTTAAATTTAAAACGGCTATTAAAATGCTGTTGGTGAATTATAACAAATTAAAAGTTACTATGGAAACATTTTATTTTCCGGTAAATGCTTATAATCGAATCATTAACAACAGCACCTGCTGGTGTAATATAATGAGTTCAAAATCTGTTTTGAAATAACAATAATTTTAATACACACATATATACCTTCCTCTCCTCCTTCCCAAAAGAAGGTACCTATTGTGTTTTACACATTTGCCAGAAATTGCTAACAAATTATTTACATTTTCTCACTAATTTTATCACAGCAGGAGGTATGCTGCTGGTGAAACAAGAAACTTTATTATGAATTTTTGTTTGTCACTTTCTTTATTAAGTTTGAACATTTTTTAAATTGAAATATATTTTGCTAAATAATTGCTTTTATACTTTAAAACTATTTTGGTGGCTTTAAGTTAATTTTCGAAGCAAATAAAATAGTTTTTTTTTGTTTACTCTGCTTGGCATTGTAAATGTAAAATGCTGTTGTTCCTAAATGTGACGTATACGAGGTGTGTTGTAAAATTATTAACAATTTCATATTAAAGTTCGGAGTTAAATGAAATAGGAGCTTATTTACGCCACAAAACTTAAAATTATGTGCCAAGTTAGGTCAATTTGCAATAAAACGAAATTTCATTTGGAAATTTTCAAAATTAATATATTAAAGAGGGTAATGGTGTGATCACCTTAGTAATGTTTGTTATTACATAGAATTTTAAATAAAAATAAGAGAGATGATTAGATATTGTATTTGAAAATACATCACATCGTTCCGAGTATTCAGATATTAAATTTGAAACTAATTTAAATAACTTTTTCAGAGTGTTACAGGCAGTTAGGTAATGAGGTTGCTAAAATTGTTGTTGAAGTTTAATATATTATTACAAGAAAATAAAAATATTCTCAATAAAACTTTCATACAGAATATGAACACAAAGTACCTCAAAAAGAAGTTCATTTTCCGCAATGAAATATAATCTAAATGTAAAGATGAGAGTTGTTACAATTATATATTTTTGAGGTTGAAAATAACTTACAACGCTTTAATTATTGGCACAATAAATTTAATTTGCAAATGAATTAAATTGCACTGTGTCAATTTTAATATCCTAAGTAACACTTATTTTATACCCTTAATAGTTAACTTATTTGTGGCCTCTTCCAAATACAGTATAAGTTTGGTTTTCAAAAGCAAAATAATTTAAATTGCAGGTGGTCACAAAAGAAGAAAAGTTTTCCTACAATGTTTAATTCTATAGAACGAGTGTATGTGGAATTGAGAGTTTGAAGCTTAAAACTCTTAAGCCACTTTGATTAAGTGAAACGATAGAAAACTATTTAGAAAAAAAAACCATCTCTTTACTTGAGTGCGGTTTACAATAAAAGTTTTAGATATTTTATGTTCGGTTTGCCGCACACATAAATAAGTTTCACAATTCAACAATTTTTAGAATTTGCAGTCTATTTAAAATACACAATAGAAAATATAATAAAAATGTTTGCATTTTTTTATACTTTTAGAACCTTTTTTTTTTTTTAGATATGTACGTAAAAAAAGGGAATAAATACTTTAAAACGAAAATTTGTAAGTGTAGAAATATTTGCACGCTTTCCAAATTCTGCAATGAGTTTGGTGTTTGATTAGAAGTTCTAAAGCAGCGGTTTTATATATTTTTCGTACACAGCAAAAATGATGGCAAGTTTCAATCTTTGCATTTCTCTCCCATTAAACACTACAGAATTAAACACTTTCGCTATCGCAGGCCATACGAGTATTCACTGCCTGCAATCGGAAGCTTGTACTTTCTGGTTTGTTAATTCATTTTTAGTATTAATTTTGTGACAACTCTTTTCTATAAATCAAATCAAATGAAATATTTTTTGAGATCCTTAATTTTATTTTTTAGAATGCTTGTAATGTAAGTGTTCTATTCATTGTCGCTCATGAAAATAAATATTAGCCTGAGTTGGCTACACCTACAACTGTTGTAAAAGCTAACATGCTATGTTGAATAAGTCTATTGCTCTCTCATTCGCTCTTTAGACTAAGCCGTTACCACTGACGATATTACCAGAGGATATAGTAACCATTTTTGGAATAAACCGGTACAGGGTACAGGGGTGCGCATGATATTCAAGCTGTTCCGAATGAATGGGAATTTCTTATAGAATATAGAAAATATTACGAAAGCCAGGAGTATGGATAAAATGCATGATCTCAGTAATTTTTATTTGACGAATTTGTTAACTACTTCGGTGCACAATATCCTTGCTTATAACAAGAGAAGTAACGATAAAACTACTAGAAACATTTGCTGGTGGAAAACAGAGGCCAATAAACGAAATATATGACAGGTTTTTAATTTCAGAAATATGAATTTCCATGCATGTGTGTGATTTAAATCAATTAAAGTTTTATTATACTGGGTGGGCCAAAAGTCACAATAGGGTTTAAAAATTTAATAAGTAATAAAAGTAATAAGTAATGATTTAAGTAATAAAATTCTATTATTCTTGTTCTTTGTTCAGTTGTAAATCCCTCCATTATTTATTCTCCAGATGTTATTTATATAATCTTAAAAAAAAAAAAAAAAAAAAAAATAAACAAAAAAGTTCGTTTTTTTAAACCCCATTGTGACTTTTGGCCAACCCTGTATCAGTTGCTTGAATGGAGATGTTCTATCAAATCAAAGTCATAAGAGCGGTATCAAGATCTGGAAAAAATTCCATTCTTTGCTTCTTAGCAATACAGTACATCATTTGTGTACGGCTATGGCGAAATTTATTGTAGTCTTTTATTTCTGAAGGAATGCAAGGAATTTAGTATAAATTGTGAAATAGAGTATGAAAGTATAATTGCAACTTATTAAAATCAAAGTTTTTTAAATCGTTTCACATTAAGCGAAGAGTATCGTTTATGTTTTCTTGTGTAATATTAATTCTTGTTAAGTTTATCCAATCTCAGAAATAAGTAATGGAATGTGCCAATTTTACAATATTACTAAAATATGAACCCAACTTCCCATCTCTGGATTAGATTTCATTAGTTTTGCATAAAAATTAACACCTCATTTTTAGCCCACGAAAAAAATGCCATTAAATTGCATTTTTAATTTGCAAACAAAGTACGGCATAAAGCCAATTTCAAACATTAAAATGCATGCATGCAAATGTCAACTATGATCTACTTTTATTAGTTAATAAATTGAATTTCACTTGGATGGAATTCAATCAGAATGCAACGACAATATCTTGTGTTTACTTCTGCTTAGAAAAACATGCATTTTATCAAGTCATGCTTGAGTTGTTCCAAAAATGTTGATTTCAATGCCAGCACAATTTTAGAATTTTTTTTTGTGCATATTTTAACGAGGTAAACAAAAATCGTGTTGGAAGCATGAGGGCATTTTTGCATACTGAATTAGGGAGTGGCAAATGCTTTATTGGGTTCTGCTCCAAACGCCAGGAAATGTAAACTTTGGAAGTTTATACATTTACAATTATATGCATTCGTGCCAATATTTTGCATGAAAAGGATTTATTTTAAACAAAATTAAGACAAAAGGTTTTTATTTCATTGGAATTTTGTATGGAAGTCGTTTAAAATTGTTGTTGCTTTTAATGGTCGTAATCAATGTCAGATCAGACGTAAAGGAAAAACTGATATTGTTTAACGAGTATATTAAATGTAAAAAATTTAATAAGATTTTTTTACTACAAAAAAGGATAAACACTTTCAAACACGTTTTAATTAAAATAATTTGTATTTCTAGGATTTTAAGAAAATTTTCATAATTTTTTGTTAGAAAAAAAGATTTTTTTGGGCGTTTTGTTTTACAAGAAATTAAATTAAAATTATTGAAATTTTAAATTTTAAATTTTAAAACGGAAATACAAAATTGTGAATCCATGTGCGATGAAATTTTTATTTAAAACTTAAGTTTTTAAATTCCAGTTGATTAAACCTAATTAAAATTGGACTGAACCGTAGGAATGTAGTGCTCTTAAATAAGTAATAAAAATTAAATACTTTAATTATGAATTCTTTTTAAAAAAAAAAAACTTTAATCGAGATGTATATTTTTGAAAACTAGCATTCAATATCTTTCTAACTTTAGCCCAACTACAACTTTTGCATAGAATGCAACGCTTTCTACGCGCTTCTCATACTTCATATACACTATGCCATAGATTTGCATTGTGAATATTTATAATATTTTTAATTTTTTGTTTAATGTTACGTGTTGGGTTATTCCGTGTCAAGATTCTGTGTTTAAATGCTGTATTCTCTATTTAAGCCACCTGCACATTTTTAAACTCCTTCTTCCCTTCAAAGAAATAAAGAAATACATTTTGATTATTTTTCCCTCAAAATATTCGTTTTCTCGGCCTTTATTGTAAATAATTTGATTTCATCAATGCAAAATATTTTACAGATACTTTAAATGTAAATTTAGTGGCGCACTAAAAGAAGCCATATGGTTTTTTTAAATATCTTCACTACAAGGAGAAAAGAAATCCAGAATCACAAATGAGCAAATTAAATGCGTGCATGCACTCATTTAATGAACACGAAAATATTTTTATTTCTTTAATCAGTAATAATTAACTGCAATTATTATTGGAAATCAAAATAACTAAGGGGAAATTGTGAAACGAGCTGTCACTCACGCATATAATGAGCACAACGAAATATATATTTTTCTCTGGATTTAATATACAATTACAAATACATACTGCTTGATGTATTCCATATAAATGCATCCATAAATAACTGATTAAAATTTATGGATTTCGTTATTGATGATTTTAACTTTCAGTCTGTCAATTATGAATTACAGCATGAATGCCATCAATTTAACATTTGCAAAGTATGTGTGTGTAAATAATTTGGATCAAACCCACACATTTATACGCACACAGATACAATACATATATCGGGGTTTCCATTACCTGTCTACACGCTTTAAATTTAAATAAAAGAAAAACAATATTAGATAGTTAATTCAAGTTTTGAAGACTACACTTAATATGGTGCATACCATCCTTCCAATTTGGAGGAATTTTTTTTCTTATTCAGGCTGCAGTTCACCGAAGACAAGTTCAAAATCCAATTCCAATGTGTAAATTTTTTTTAGACCGCGCTCGCATAAACCAACAACTTCACATAACTCATTGCTCCAAAATCGTTGAATTTTCCACACATTTAATCTATTAACTCCCGAGTTGTATGTGAAATTGCACCATCTTGTTGAAAGGCACCTATTGGAAAACCCGATACATACGATGAGAGTCGTTATAATGCTTATGTTGTGTGCCATTTGTAATTTTAATTCGTGGCTTTATATTAATTTTGTTTTCCGATTTATTAGTAAGATTTTTAAAGTTTTCCTTTTTACAGCAGTGCCTTAAATCTCCAGTTGTTCTACAAACTCATTTGGATAAAGCTTCACTTACGATCTGCACTTAGTATTCGCATTAGAGCCAGCTAACTCTACTTCGATCTATTTCATTTCATTTTTAAACCAAATTTCAATTTTTGGGTTTTTGTGCGTTTGGAAATAGTTACATTATTCCAGATTTATGCAAAGGTAGCGGAATACGCTTTTCAGGGTTACATATGCGTGATAAATATTTTCAGTGTATAAGGTAATTGTTATAGCTGCAAAATCGGTTTGCAGGAATGTGTATGTTATATATGACAACTCAACAAAGAATAATGTGAAGTGTATATGATAGCCGCAGCCCGAATATGGGACTGCATACATAAATGGTACTTTTGATATGAACATTTTCTTTTAAAAAACTTCTTTTTATCATTACAGTTTCTCTGAAGAAAATATTTGAAGTATATGTATACTATATATATATATATATATCCACATGGCTGTGGAAGGGGTTTTGTATTTTAGCTGCCAAGTTTGCAGAAAATAACTGAAATGTCATCAAATTAATGAGAGAACCACGCAATAATTTATTCAATCAATAATTTATTTTATTTCAATTATTATTTATTTAAAAATTGTTTTACATGATTTTATTAAACACTTTTTACACTCTTTTTTTACCTGGAATGCTGCTCAAACACTTTAATTAAAGCTTAGCTGTTGGAAGTTTAATTTGGAATTCACCAGAGGTAATTTATATATATTTTTTCCATGTTTACCGCTAAGCATTTAGAAAATAACGAAAAATGGCAAAAAATTAAAATTTTATTACAGTTTTTTGCGAATAAAAAGTATTATTCGAGTATATAAAACGATTTCTTTACCTTCATTTTAGATGGCATGTTGCTGAAATAATTCAAATAAGGCATGCAATAGTGAAATTTGGTTTTTGCATTTCAATTCAAGCGCATACGTGACATGATGTGTTGCACAAACGCCATTGTGTGTATTTCTTTTGAAAAAAATTACAACTTTATTTTAATTTATAGAAATTATAAGAAAACTTGAGATTTTATCGCTTTAGTTATCGCACGTTATTAGTTTTTGCATGACACTTCTTTTCCTAAACTTTTAAGAAAATACTTATTTTCAATTAAATTCTGCATAAGAAAGTAAAATATTGCATAATGCAGTTTTATTTAAAGTTAAAATGTAATTCAATTAAAAACCTCCCTTTTGTGGTTGGCAACTGTAATGTGTTTGAGCTGACAAGCTCATTAACTTTGAGCAAAGTTGCTTGTTTTAGAGCATATTTTGAGAGCTTTTATCTAGAAAGATATTCTTGTAGTTTAATAAATTACAAAAGTTTTAGTGTGCTGGTTTCTACAAAGTTCAATTTAAATTTTCGTTTAAGTTTTTGAAATTAAGTTTTATTAAACTGCTCTTAAAGCTTATAGTTTTTAAAGTGGTCATTTGCATGTGACTAATTATATAAAGCACTCGTATTCTTATAAAAAAGTTTGATAAATTTTTTATTGACGAACTAGTAAAAAAATATATTTAGAAATTGTAATCGGTATTACAGAAGAACTGAAATATACTTCCAGCAGTCACCTAAAGTGCATTATGAGTACTGATGTAAAATACGAGGTAAAGTTCGGAATATCATGTAAAACTTTTTTACTTTTTTCCATGTTTGAAAATTAATTTTTGTATTAATCGGAATATTTTCATTTGCTTGAATCCATTAAGTTTTTAATAAGTTTATATTAAAATAAATAATTTATTATATGTTTCTGATTTTTAGATTTCTTGGTATCTTAACAAAAAGTTTTGATTTTTATTATATCATATAAAAAAAAAATTATTTACTAATTGTTATAAATTACTTACTACACTTTAGCGATGTTTAAAAACAGCTTTTTTTTACTAATTTAAAGGATAATCGTTATTGGTAAAGAATATGTTAACAGTTTCTGTAACACCTTTCAGTTGTTGAGTGGGAGCCTCGAATTGGTACGTTAATAGATAAGCAAAGCTTCTAAGATATTAATTCTTAAACATTATTTTTCACTTTGTTTTCTAATCAAATTTATTAATGTTTTTTATATTCTCTGTTTTGAAGACGTTTGCAATTTCGAGCCACTCTGCCGCATGATTTCATGCTAAATTAATGGCAAGCAAGGTGTTAAGCTACGGAATCAAATCGGATTGACTGCAAACCGCTTAAAATCGCTATATAATGAAATGTTGTCAATCAAAAGAGTAGTGAAATATCGTTTTAGAAATTTATGCTGCTGTATTGTGTTTTAAATAAAATGACATTCAACTTTTGGAAAAATTTTTCAAATGAAAGTAATGAAGTACTCCTAACTAAAATCTTAAATATACTTCCATTGTGTATTTATTGGGTTTCCTTAGTTGTGGAGACGGCACTTTTACTAATCTGTTTTATAGCTAATTGGGGTCTTTAGTGCTGCCATTAAGGCTCCCCACAATACATGATCTTTAAAGTTGCTTGAAAAATTCCCAGAAGTTTCAATTTATTAGAAGATGTTACATGTCTAAAACTAAAAAAAACCCCATTAAATTATGATATTTAGGAATTTCTGGTAGCTAATACATACCAAACCAAACTTCAGCTGCTTTAACTCCTTTTTGTGCAGTGTGTACTCATACTTCTCAAGAGTGATTTCTTAAGAAACAATTAATTTTAATTTAGTTAAATTTATCCGTCTGCTAGGAGTTTAATTAACAAGCCGAATGTTATTTTGTATCGCCCTGCTGTGCTACTGAAACAGCTATTCTAAGAATTTTGGACCACTTATTCCTGGTTAATTAATGAAACATCTTTTAAGGACTTGTAAAGATATATTGGTAATACGAGTATGTATAAAATCACTGGAATTTCTCTATCGATAAATTTTATTTGAAATTGCAAATTCACTGAAAGTTTAAAAAATATTTAATAAGATCAATTAGGGTACACTTGCTTATACGTCTAGGATTGATAATATTAGATTTTTATGTCCCCCATCCTTATTATTTCTAACATATCTGTTATGAGCAAGGACATGAGACTTTCTGAAGACTTTTATAATTTTACTTCACTCTTGTGATTATAAATAAAGTTTTCACTTATTCACTTATTCTTCATTTTTTTTTGGGAAATCTTATAAATTATATAAAATTAAATAAAATTAATTATCAAAGAAACAATCACGATGTTAAAAAGGTGACAAAGTGGAAACTTACGAAAAGAAACTGGCAGGATAAAGAAAAAAAAATAATAGTAAAACTTTTTCTTTAATAATAGTAAAGATGTTTATATATTTTAGCACAAACTTGCAGGAAAGTAATGAAAATTATTAGAGAAATTTTGTGGAATTTTCTTTGCTTGAAATAACTAACGAAAGTTTATTAAGATTTAACAGATTTTTTAATTATTTTTTTTTTAAATTAACCAGCCTAAAATAGGAACTTTAAAAAAAAACTACCATTTTATAGTTTTATTAATTTTTATTTATTTTTGGGCAACAAAAATCCCATTTGCAAGTATTTAATTTGGTAACATCTCTTTTATTTTATTATTTCAATATAATTCTATAATATTTATTTTGCAAAAGTTGCTGTTATATATAATAGTTAACAAAGTTCCATATAAAGCTTAGATTATTTCGCTAACTCAATGTATAGCTTTTTCAAGGATCGATTAAAGGCAATAAAATACATTTAAAAAAAAATAACATTTTGAATATTTTAAGTATTTGAAATTAAAATATTTAACAAAGAACAAAAATAAAATATCATTCAACTGAAACGATTTTATAAAATATTTCATTTAAGTATCGGTATTAAATAATTAAGTATCTTAATAATTTGAGTTGTAACAATCTGTAAAACTAACTTAACTAATTAGTTTCTGATTGACTTTTCTGAAACTTTCTGACTCATTTTTTACAAATTAATTATAAATTCCTTTTTTTTTATTTCTGAAACTAAAAACATTTTTTTACAAATATGTTTATATACATTTTTGGTAATTTTATAAATAATAATGAAAAATGAATTACGTGGAATGTATTAAATTTATTCATTAAAATAGTTATAATTTACACCGATAATGTCATATATATAGACATGAAAAGATTTTATTCAAATCGAGGTACCGGACATAAAAATTTTTTTTTTTTTTAATAATTTTATATAAGCTTTTAGGAAAACGCAACTGTTTACATTTTTAAACAACTTGTATTTCTGTATTCTAAAAATTAGTTAATTAAATTTATTTCATTAAATTTTGTTTGCCAACCATCACCAAAAACACTCGTATGTATGACTTTGTGCCAGTAATGTTTTTTACAATCACAGAGTTTTATAAATTAATATCAGAAACATGTTAAGAGCCACATTTGCTTATTATTGGTATAATTCAAATATTTGCTGTTTTAAGCTCTAAGCGGGCAGAGCAGTAGGGAGTAACTAGTAAATTAAACAATAAAAAAAAGTTGAGAAAATGTTGTCTCTAAACTACCGATGAATGCCATGTGATAAATGAAATTTGTAATTTCTGTGCTCATTCTATATTATAATATCTATAAATGTAACCCCCTAATACTCTAACAACATTTTATTAATAATCCATTTTAAATATTTACAAATATGAGCATATAAGTGTATACTGTTTGATACTTGCTTCATGGATTTAGCAGCAGAAAATCAGAGAATTAAATCATTCCTGGCAAAATTTTACATAAATAAACTCTCTATTGATGTGTGAATGCACTGCTGAAATAATTTATAATCCATTTTGTTAAAGCCTTGTACAAAGTCATTATTTATGCATTTATATTGATGTGTGTGATTTCTGTTTAATTAATTAAAATATTGAATACAAGTAACTCTATTTGTAACCAAATTTTAATGTTTTGCTATCAAAAACTTCACACACATCTCTGATGAGAAATCACAAATAGAAAAAAAAAATTTGTTAATTATGAAAATAATTTAGAGAATTTGTCTAAATCATTTAATATTTTATTTCAGCAGACAAATCAACTAAACCAATTAAAGCATTTTGCATACCTTTACTTATGAACAAAATGAAATAAATTATTGCCTCAGATTGAAAAATGCAATTTAAATACATCTCATCCGCAAACTAATGCAATTGTTCTGTAAGCAGCAACAAACCATAAACCATTACTTTTGCTCGTAACTTACCTTTAAGAGCAAGTCAACTTAGAAATAGTCGTGTGTTGTCGGTGGAAGTGTTCATACATTTTCTCAGACGTACACATGCACACAAATCGCCATGTAGGATTTATGCTTTGGCTTAAATCTTATTTATCCTTTGCAAAGGATTAAATATACATGTTAGACAGAATATTTTAGAATATGGAAGCATTAATATTAAGTTTCATTCTGTGTTTCGATCTATTGCTGTGTTTCACCACTAGACCAGAAAGATAAGCTCTGTATTTAAACAGCACAAATCAATGTTAACACCCCATTAAAACTTTTCAACAATTTCTCTTCTCTTATTTTCCTATTGCAAAAGTTAAACTCTTGTGTGAAATAGTGTTTCTATGTTTTATTGTTTTAAACACTTTTATTTGTAGCATGAACAAGGCTAAGAAATATTTAGATACTGACTGGAGAAAAAGTGTTATTAGGGTGCCTCTTGTCGGGCACGTGGAGTCTGAAAGCCAGTGGAAAATAAAGCAGGCTAGAAGATCAAAGTAGTATTAGAAAGCATGTTGTAATACGACAGCGACTCTATATCAGCCGGTATTCAACACTGCGATTTAACTTTAAAGGTATTTAGGCATCTGAAAAAATTTGTTAAATTTTATTTACTTATTGATTTATAAATTGTTAATACGATTTTATAATTTATCATTGAATAACACAAAGAAGAAAATTGAATGCCAGTTCTACATTGAGTCTGATGGATCTGTGCTATGCAGGACAGCTCGAAAGCTATTCAGTGGAATTTTTATAGACCATTTTTTAATTTCGATGTTACGTACACAGATATATTTTTTATATCTTTAAAGTTAAAAAAGTTTTTAAGCAGCATCAGCGGCCGATAGACCCGAGTTTTCAAAGCTATTCCATAATCAGTGTTTAATAAATCTAACAAAGGTTACACAAGGATTTACTTTTGAGAGGATACATTTTTTATTAAAAGAACTTGATTTATTTTTTTAAGGATTACTTGATTCATACTTAAATCATAAATCATACTAAACTCTTAAGAATAATATTTAGTATAACTAATAAGTATAACTATTTAGATCATTAGAAAACAAAACAAAGTTTCATAGTATCAAATGTTGTGACAGGATCTCATCAATCAGTTGAATCTAATTTATTTTCGTATACCATTTTTATACAATCTAGTTTATGAAAATGTTTAACTTAAAACTATTCAAAATCTTTAGTGTAGAACTTTTATAGAAAAGATTTAAAATATATAAACTTTATTTTCCGGATAAATAGGGGCCTCTCTTGTGTTTAAGTGTTCGATGCAATCATTGCATGTGTAAAAGTTTAAAGGGTATTTAGCAAATGGAAAGTTTTGTTTTACTTTAACTTTATATTCTTTAAAGCAAGACAGAACATGCAAATGTGTCAGCAAAAAAAGAATTGTTGGCATGTTTAAAAGTTTTATTGAAATGAGTTTTTGGCTAAACGTGCAGATATTTTCTAGTTGTTTCCAATCCATTCCAATGAAAGCACTTGTAAGCATTAAAATACATGTACACACATTTTTAAAAAGCTTTAAGGAATTAATTCATGCAGAAGGAAATTTGATTAAATTTTGCAAAAGACACAATTTTGTATTTAATGGCTTGCTGGCTCAATCAAATCAAATTTTGGTATTTGTGGCATGTGAAGCACTTAAAGAACTGTATATTTTTTGTTTTCAAGTACAATTTTACAGAGAGCTTTTGTAAATGATTAATTACCAAAAAAAAAAAACTTATTTTCAAGCTAAGATTTCTAAATTTTATTTTTTTTATTTATTTATTTACTCACTATTACAATGATATTAATATATGTAATCGGCTATAATAATTTTATGGTTATTTAAAATTCATTAAACCATTTATTTAGACCACTTTAAGGTAATTTTCCTAACATTATTAAATATTATTTAATATTTCATTTATACTATGAGTACTTCATTTCCCCGGAGATTAATGTCATTGTAATGAAGTTCTTATTATTCTATTGCAAAATGTTTAGTGATTTTGCAAAACTTTTTAACTGTAACTCATTTAAAATGACTTATTTGAATAAATTCTTTAGAATATCTGCTAAAACAAACGTTTTTTACTGAAGCAATTTAAAAACATCTTCTAGATATAATTTTTACACATGATTACACTTTACAATAATTTCAATTTATTTTCACTTAAAAGGCACGGTAAACTTTTCTTTAGCAAGTTGGTAAAATTACTTTAAAGAAGGTTTTAAAACACGTGTATTCCATTGCACACTGGGGTTAATTACAGTTTGTATATGAGAAAAAAATAGCCACATTTTTTAAATTTCTTATAGTAACGGGTGGTACTGTGGAATTAATAAATTACTTTTTAAAACCCACATTTCAGAAATTCCTGTAAATGGAGCAGATTTTGGTTTGAAATATTTGATTGCCAACATAGTTTTATATTGACAGTAACACTTTTCTAATTTTATTTTTGTTTCCTTCTCGCACTTGCATCTAAGTTGAATAGAAAGTCAGATAATTATTTGTTAATTTGTTAGAGTTCGTTTAGCAACTTTGATTTGAGTTAAATACACATTTAATTTTAAATTGTAAATATTTGTGAAAAAATTTTTGTACAGTGATACAAATTTTAATATATGTGGAAAAATGAAAGTCTATAGGAGCCTACAATATTGTGCAATACTTACTTAAGAGCAGTAGTTGGGGAAATTTTCTCTAATAAAAATGTCTTATTATCTGAAGCTGGTGTGAAAAATATTATTAAAAAACTTTAAATCAAACTAGAAGGTTTAACCAAATTAAATTTTGTGGTAATTTTTATAGCACTGTGTAGAATATTTCAGGAAATCATTGCCACTGTGCCCTGCATTTATGAAAAGTAAATAATAACCTGAAAGATTATGTTGCTTCCAATATAGAAATTTGGCTTGAGAAAATATTTTTATTATTGAATGTGGAAAATTACATACCAAAATAAAGTCCTACAATTGTTCTTTTAAAAAAATATTATTAATGCCAATGGCATCCAATTAGATACTCGCTAAGTGAAACCTTATTATTCTAAATAAAAGAGCAAATCCTTTTGCATAATCATATTAAATTGAAAATGTTGTTTTAAAACTTAAGTGTTAAGCAAGAAATATATGTGTTAAATAAGTTAAATGCTATTTTACATAATTGACTTTATTTTTGTAAAAGTATAATAATTGTATGCACAACCAGCCAGTCATATCCTGTGACTTTTATTTATTAAGAGTTCAAAATCTTTTAAAAACTTTTCCACCTCAATCACATAATTTTCTAATGTGATCAATTAAATATTGATGTGTTTTAGAGAAAATGTCAATTTTGAATATTTTGACAATATTTATTGGTTGCCTTTCAACTTTGGCCGAGCTGTTATTTAAGTACATGAATAAGTTTTGTCCAAAATCGACATGGAATTGACACTTTTATATACGATGCCACAAAAAGGCATTTGAACTGCAAATATTTTACAAAAATAAATAAAAACTACACAGAATATTGAGCAACATAATCTACAGGCAATTTCAGAGAAGTATTCGTGGAAGAATACCAGAGATTACTTCACATTAGCCCAAATGTGGGCCATAGAAAAGTGGTATATGATTGTAATAGCTGCAGAAATCCTGCTGGTAGCATATGTAGCTCTAGATTTGTGAAGACAAAAAATTCCTTGTAAATGGCATGAGCAGACATTTAATATTTTAAAGAAGTTTAACTGAAATAAAAATAATAAAAATATTTGCCTATAAATTATAATTATTAAATTTGTATATTATTATTAAATTTCTTAAATATGTATCTATTTTAGTTTTTATATAAATTAAAGCTATATCATTGGTAACTTTAAAGTTTGTTATTATTTATTATTCAGTTCTAAATATTTCAGATCACCGAGCCTACTTCGTGACCACAGCTTTTACCTTCTGAACGTTTTCATAAGTAAAGCTGCAACTATCATAAAGAAGACTTTATTTAATTGATGTCTGGTTACTTCCCCACCAATGAAATGATGGAACTCCACATGGATTTTAGTATTGAGTTGTATGGCATAATTTAACAATGTGGGCTGAAAAGAAAAGTTCTCGTCATAAGATAAAGAAGTTGAACAAATTTTTATCCCTTTCCGTCTGTGTAAGAACAATGGTGCGGCTAAGTTTAAGTCTCTATAATTTATTTAATATTAGATCCAATGCAGTAAGACCAGCGAAACATAATTTTGTATGTTCTGTCTTTGTTGCTAAGTGTAATAAAAAAATACCAAAATTCAAAAATTCATATAAATCTATCACTCGCATGAGCAACTCCTGGTTATATTTCCTTAGCAACTTTTCTCTTCCTCGTACCGTGTACATCTCAATTTGCCAAAAGTCATTTTTAATTTATTAAATGATAATATTTATTCTTAATTGCTTGCCGAACTTTTCTATTTTTTGTTTTTTGGAATCCAAACATGCAATTTGCAAGTTATTTTGTCAATTGCCATCCAATGAGATACCCATCATTAACTACATCCTTGATGTCTGCTGGTGGAGAACCGACAACGCTATTTTGATACGATTCTTACATGAATGAATCGTAGGACTGTGTAGAAATGTGAAAAGTGGATTTAAGGATATTAAAAAGAGAGTACTGATGTGTGAAATTTACTTCTCGCTCATACAGACACTTTATACAGGATCCAGGCATTAGCGAACTCTGACTCTGACTTGTATTTAGAATAGTGAACTCTATTTTTGATAGCTTTGCAAGGACTTTGCAATGACTTTTGTTTAGTAGTCATCATTAGTAGTTGAATATATTATTCTACAAATTATTTTATAAAACGCAATTATTGTCTACATGTTATTGAAATGGAAATGATAAGATCTTATTTTGCACATCCCAATTAAAGCAATCAAATATTAATAACATAATCAAACATTCAACATCTTTGCCACAGTTAATAATTAATTTACAAACACATTAGTTCTAATTGAAGCACCTACTGGAAGGCAACAAGAAGAAATAATTGGCTTTCCAATAGTTGTATTCCAGATTTATTTACGTGTCTGAAGCTAAAATTGAGTGAATTGAGGTAACTAAAATAAATAAAAAGAAGTATTAGTTTCTTAGCATGACTGTGTAGTATATTAATGAGTAATGCGCAGCTTACAAAACCGGAGGTCGTGGGAGGTCCTGCTTAGACCCTGGTCGTTTTCCTGTCGTCAACCCGAAAGCTTTGCAGCTCAAGTTAGTTACAAAAAAAAAAAAAAAAAAAAAAAACAAAAGACATTCTCAAATATAATCTCTCGAAAGAAATAATAACTTCTTTTACTTTTTAATTTGGTATGTAACGATACAACGGCTTTGTGGACTAAGCAGTTATGTAACTCAAGGCGAATAGTAGAAGGGCACGACTCTGATTTGAATAGTGTATTTTAAAAAGCCACTTGTTGCATTTTTTAATTGCAATGCCATTATTAAATTGTCCTTGAAAAATTGCTACCTGATTGTAGTATATGAGTACTTAATAGAAAAAATTTATGAGGAATTATAATGGTGATATTGTGTCATGTCACAAGACAAGTGATTTTTGCACGGCGCAGTCTTTCAAGGATTAATGTAATACATTTAAACACATATTTTGCATACAATAAAAGAACAGAAAGTTATACGATAAATAAATTAAAGGGTTTTAAATTATTTACTTTTCACCATTCACTATTAATTACTACGTGGCTACGGCGCCTACAAACTGAAGAGTTTTAATTTTGACACATAAATACTGATATATATATTCTAAAAAATTATTATTTTATAAAACATTTGAACAGCTCATAAGTTATAAAAGGCAGTAAATTTTCAGTCAAGGGCATAAGAAATTTCTAAAGTTTTGTTTTTTTCGTGCAACTTTCTAAAGTTTAAAACTGCATTCCATTTTTAATAAACATTCAATTTGTATGAGACTCGTAAACAAATTAGATAATCATTATGAATCCTGGGAATGCTTTCACCACTCACGATGAATTCAAATTATTATTATTATTAACATTAAAATTCTTCGGTATTACTTTTGTTGTTGAGACCACCCGTTGATTGTCAACTAAGCTTGCCGTCAAGAGTTTTATTTGAATAATTAAACAAAGCAACATGTAATAAATATGTTGAAAGGATGTCAAACCCTTTTCAAATTTTAAGCCTTTAATACACGGAATACTTTCGAAATGTTCTTCTCGGTTTTATGTTGCTTAATAAATTAACTTTCAAGAGTTCTTCTTCAAGACCCTCTTCTTCAGCTCATTGCCATATTACCACCACTTCCTTTTGAGAGTAACGCAAAAAGTAAAATAGCATTAAAAGCGCAGTTCATTTCTTAATACGTTACAGTATTTAATAAAAGAGAAAAATTATGAATGCAAAGAAAGTTTTTCATGGTGATTTGTAGAGTGGAAATAAAAGGAAAACATGGGAAATTGAAAATGTTCTGACTACTTATAAGAAGGCTAACCTAGTCCTTGTGAAGGGCAGGGGATACAAGATGCGTAATTAAAATGAAATCTTGGGTTTTGATAAAACCAAGAAATTTGCGTGAAAAAGTAAAGAAAATAAAGTTGATGTTTGGAATTGTTATAAAACAGTTTTCAACTGTGACTTGTTTATGAAAATATTTTTCTTCTCATTTAAGTAAAAAGGATACAAATTCAGCTGTTTGAATCATGGTTGAGGAGGGTAAGCGATGTTTAATAATTTATTAGACTCTTCTTTGCCATAATTAATATAACTACAACATTATTTTTTTCTTCTAATTACTTTATAACAAAATTATGGGAAAAATAATTTTATATACAATTTATATAAAAGCAAAGAAATTGCTTAGCGAAAAATGATTAATTTCGTCATGATTTTTGTCAAGTTCTTCCGTGAGTTGAATGATATTGTTATGATAAGTATTGCAAGGATAATTTTCATCTAAAGTTAAAGAGATATTTTTTTTGAACAAATAGAATGAAAACAACAGAGTAATATCTTTAATTAATCAGTTGCAACATTTTATTGTTATTACTGCTTCTAGTCAATAAGGACATTTAATTTTTGGTACAAACACCTGAATGATCGTGGTAGTCACTGCTTAATGAACATTTTCGAAGGACATGATATTCTTAATAAATTCGAATTAATAATTGAGTGGCTTGTAAATAAGCGAAAGTTTGAACTTTTCAGCGTGCAGAGAAGTATTTAATGTTAAAAGAACTCTCACACCAACTTTATGAAACTTTGGTTTCATCAAATATGATCAGTTTTACGAACGCAGCTAATAACCATACATATTCTTGCAAAGATGTGCTGCATAACTTTCATTTCATGGATATGTTTGCTACAACGCTAAAAATTTAAATTGTTGCAAATTTTTTTAAAAATTAATTTTTCTGATTATTGCACGTGAATGTTACTGTTTAACTGAAACTGAGTTCAGGTTATTATCCAACCGCAATACAAAACATTTCAATATCAGTTTGAAATTATAAATGGGAATGTGCCCGTAAAACAGGCGTGTGTTTAAACCCTAAACATGAAATGGCAATGTCTGCACAATTTTTATCCCAATCAATGTAAGTGGCAAATGTATCCTTGTACAAATTTAATTGTTATCTAGTTAAAGGTATTTATTTATTGGAAACTAGTAAAATTTTTTGATCAGAAAATTCTTCAGGGAATATACGGACACATCATTTAAAAACATTACATTTCCTCAGCCACCATTCCGATCAGTATCAAGGTAGCGCGTATTAAAACCTTTAATTTGATATTTCTTTCATTTGATTTAATTAAACTTTACGGTTTTTGAAATTCACAGGCGAGATTCCTGTAAATTCAATGTCCTTTAATGAATTAAAAGAATCTAATCAATTGCTAAATGTTTTCACATTGGTCAGCATTTGGCTCAACTAAACCTTAAGTTCTGTTAGGCAATTAAATATAAAATTTGTTAAATCGCATACAATTGGCATTAATTTAATTATTTCAATGACACACTCAGAATCTCAAAGGGAACCAAAACTTGTTTACAAATGCTAAGCAAACTTTGAATTGTACCCGTAACTTGAAAAATAACACTTAAGAAAGTGCAATATAATATTTACTGGCCTTAAATAAATATCTTATTTAAGCCAAAAGAGGGATTTAATATTTTTTCTCGCCTTCATAAGGCAACTAAATGATTCACTGTCATTAGATCATTAGCGTATGTTTTCTTTTCACTTCTTTGCAAACTTTTTAACTCAACGAAAATTATTTTTTATAAATTTAATAGCACTGAGGAATAATTCGCTGCAAAAGTAAACGTAACTAATTAAGTGTATTATTAGTCATTGCTCGCTTAAATTAAATCTCTAACTCTGTATTCTTCTGCTACAATTAAAAGAAGAGCAACGACAAGCGCAATAAAATAAAAAACCAGTGAACATTTAAATAGTCACTGAAGGCAGTTAAAAAGAAAAGCTGTTAAATAAAAAGTACTCTTTCAGATAATTGAAATGTTGTGTGTTTTTTTAGAGCTTCACAACTTTGAGGTAGCGAAAGTACTTTAGTTCACAATCCATATAGTTGGTCTTTTATTATGAATCCACATACACCAGACCATATACACGGATCGAATTTTGTTGTCATATAAAGCCCGTTTGCGTTTGAATGGTTTCGTAATGAAGCAGCTTCGCCGCATTTGCGGACAAACTTTTGTGGAAAATTATTGTCAAGTGTATCTCATGTTTTGCTGTGTGTTATGTTTCCAAAAACTACGATGGTCAGAAAGTTGAGAACGGTCTGAGAACATAATTTGTATCTCGATTAGCTAATATTGAGCTGGCAAGTAATGCAGATCTATAAGCGTGGTTCATAGTGAACGCTGCAATTGACTTACTTACTACTAGAATCTTTTGATGAAAGAATAATACCATGGGAAAATATAAATAATTTTGCGATTTAAGCTGATGGACTTGTATTTTTTTTAATTTTATTTTTGCGTTTAAATTATATTTTCTTTACATATATTGTAAAATATACGCAAAATGCTTGCAAATGTGCAAGTTGGTTTTTCGCATTCTACTTGGCGACAGTGGCAGCCACATAGTCGATGTCGTATTGAACTATTCATTTGAATAGATCTGGTTTCATTGATTTTTATAATGATTTAAACTTGTAACTCTCAAGAAAACACCTTTTATAGTAAACAATACAAAAACAAAACAAAATAATATCAAGCACTCATAAATGCTTTTACACTTTGCTGGAAGATCTTGTGGCACTTTTTTATGATAAAAACTTTACAGACAATTTTGTTTGTCTTATTAAAATATGCTCAAATGCGTACAGCTTGTTAGATAAAATAAATCTTGTTTTACAAGAAAGAGTGAAAGAATAAAATCTGTTAATTATAATATTGAAGAAATTTTCATTGTAGTTTGAGGGATAAAATTTTTCCCTTTAAAAGGATTATTGTAAAATGTGCACAAAATAATAAAACAGAAAATAATTTTTCCATTAATAGCACGGTGACAGACAAGACCGATTATATTAATTTATATATTCTCTATATAATACAAAAAATTGTCCGGTGCTTAAAATATTGTCTTTAACCAATGCACATCAGACACAAAATTTCACAAAATTCTGTCCATCCAACAAAAGGAAAAAGTAACAGATTCAAATCTGGATATTGCGTACAGATAAAACATCATTAGGCAAAATATATATTAAATTAAAAATAATATTCAGATTTTTTTCTCAAATATTTTCCACAACCACAATTACACGATTACATTCCTAACTTTTAATTATTGATGGGAATCTGGAGGCACTCAAACAACAGTTGGAAATTGTGCCATGACAGGTAGTAGAGGCTACTAAATCAAACAAACATTAAACAGATTTTATCTTCCTTTAAGGATAGTCTACAACTACAAGTGATGGTAAAATTTTATGATTAATTAATCACATACGAGTATGGATGACGTTAAGGAGGGAGTAGTAACAATGTAAACACATGTCTCGAGCATATTAAATATTTACATGGAATGCAAAGTAAATTCTTAGAGGCAAGCCAGATACCAAACGCTTGCATAACCGGCCGTACCCGCAGATTATTTTAGTATTGCGACTTATATGCTGGGAAGGTATTATTAACTATCTGTCGTTAAAAGAAAATTGCTTTTGCACATCTTGTGACTGTAGTTATTTGAGTCTGAGCCATGAAAATATTTGACATAATTTAGCATTTACTTTGTCAGAGAACGTCAACTGTTTAATGGTTAATGGACAGTAAAGAGCAGTTTTATTATATTCCTATACAATTTTATATTATACAAATAAAAAATATTATTAATAATACAAAGAGATGCGAAGCTAAAATGTCTTTTTAATATTCTTTTTTGTATTAACTATTTTCTTTGTGTATTAATGAAAGTTTCTTCAAATCTAACTTTGCTTTATTTAACTCACTAATTTTTTAATTATCTCCTGTTGTGCTGACATTTAAATCCATAAAAACGTAACTGACAGGATGTCAGAAATTTTGCAAGAAGTTTCATTAGTATATTAACTCAATTAATTAATGGAATTGATAAATTTATTGCTTAATTGGTATTACTACTTTAATGAGATTTAAATGAAAATTAACAAGTAAAGTAAGATATGACATTTAAATAAATTACGCAGAATTTATTTGATTGACGGATGTGGTAATGGTGTTTGAGATATAGAACAAAAGAGATGAAAGAATGTAAGACAGGTAAAGCTGTTTGCTGTTTGATTGTCAAGAAGAAAGACTTGTCCAGTCCTTTGAAATAAAATATATTGTTTAATATCCTTACAAGCAACAAAAATCGCATGTCCTTGTGACCACTAAGGGGATTTCAACTAAAACATGCAAGAGTTACACTGCTAGTGTATACTTCTGAATAAACTAATACAATTCATAATAATATGTTCGTTTTATTTTATTTAATATGGCAGATGTACTTGAACTCAACTCTTTCTCTTTTAAGTATCCAGAGATAAATATATATTTATATATATATATATACTTAATGGGGTTGCAAAACAATATTATCGAATTTTTATCCTCTGTATCAAAATTATGAAAAACTATTGGAGTAGGCTCTGTATTATCCCATGGCATTTACTCCATAACAAATATTCGATCTGTCTAATATGCCATGAAACTATAACTATATCGATAATTCTGCAGCAGCTTAAAAAAATTTGTGGTTTCCTTTTCTTTTTTCTTTTTTTTTTTAAGTGAATTTTGATCTGTGAGTAGAAACAGTTTGCAAAAATAAAATTTTTTTTTTAATATGTAAATGAGAAATTTAAATAAAGTTTCTGAATTGCATTTTCTTAATATGTGAAATCTAATCATTCCTATTCTTAATAATTTGTCTCTAGTAATTTGCGCTCATAAGCGAATGAGATAATTCCTTAGAGAACAACACCTTCCATCGCAGTTTGTGCGCTACTCCTTTTGGGATTGTTCACTTTATTTTCGTATAATTATTCACTGCGAAATTAAAAGGGGGAAAGTTCATGATGAAATTCTTCTCTTCGACGAAACTGAACATTTCATGGAGAAACGTTTTACATAAATTTTAAAGTTACATTTTTATACAAATTTAAGGACATTTCCATGTTACCTGTATCCCTTATTCTTAAATTATTTAAAATTACCAAATAGTTTTTTTTTATTTTATTTTATTTTTTGTTTTATTTGTATTCTTATTAATATTAATTAAGTGGGATCAACAACGTGATAAAAAAAAAAATAGTCTCTGCTTTATGGAATTGCCCTCTTCATCCGTTTCATAGATATATTATCGTTAACGTTTTCTCTAAACAATGTTACAAAAAATAATATCTGTCGAACACAGAAGTGCTTATGTCAGCAAGATATTTAAGTAAGATAACTTCAGTGAATGCGATGTTTCATTAAATGTGGCAGGCAGATACATATAAGCAGCTGCAAACAATAAACTCTTCATATTAAATTGTTTACATGTATTTTCATTTGTAACACTTAAGACGTTGTTTTTGTTGTTCAATTTATTTTCTATGTGAGAACTGAACGAGTGGACAGCAGTTGGTCAAGAGAATTGATACGTGCTCATATAACTGATTTAAACAATCATACACGTGAAAAGCACTAAGGTTAGCTTTTTGTTGCTTGCCGCAAATAAGTGTTTGGAGTGAAATTATTATTTTTGTGGAATTAATAAGAAACACTAAAGAAGAAAAATATTAAGCGGAAAGGAAGAAACCACTTCCAAAATATTATGAGTTTGTGTGTGCGAGGAATTATTAAAGGAGGTAGTGGAAGTTTTTTTTGTTGTTGGAATCCTTTTAAATGGCGTAGATTGTGTCAAGATTTTTCTTTCTTTCAAATTATTAATATTTTCTCTTCAACGAACATAAATAAACTTCAATTACGTCATTTACTTCCTTAGGGTAATTTTTCATTTTTATCTAGTGGCACACAAGTGATACCGCTGGAGGGCAATTGAAGCTATCATGTTGGTTTTTTCATTTCCAAAATTATAACTCTCCTCAAATGTTTTTAAGGAGCAAATTTTTACAAAAATGTGTAAATGTGTAAAGTAAATTTCAAACTGAAAAACTTTTGATTCTGTCAGATTATTGAATTGTTAATTTTTTATTGGGGGATTAATAACAGAGAAAATTCGTCATAAATTATTGTTTTTTGGACTTTTTATTATATGTGTTTTTAGTGACCCACTAACGAGATAACACTAACATAACATAGATAAATAATTTTACTGATTTGTTTAATTATTCGGTTTAGTTAAAGTTAAATAACGACGATCTAAAATCAGTTATGAAATAAATTTTTTATTTCAGTTTGGTTTTGCTGCAAAAATTATTATTTTTTCTTAAATTGAAAAAAATTATTTTTTATGGGGATATCCAAAACTTATCTTGTTGAAAATATGATATTATTATATTAATAATAGTTCGCGTTCACTTATTTGCTTATTTAAAAATAGGGATCTTTCTTGTTCGGAACATCTACCATAAAATTTCAATACGAATATGATTTAAAATTTCATAGTAGTTGAGATACACAGAGATGGTAAATACAATATGAATCATTGAATGTCAGATATGACCTGAATAAGTTCCAGTATACTATATTATATTTTGCATGTTGGTGAAGTTAAGAGAATAATATTTGATTAGTCAGTGAGACAGAAGAATCTCAAAAAGTTTGAGCGATAATTATTTGAGTTAGGGAAGCTTGAGCCTTGTTCGAATACTATGCTGCAGTATATGGTTTTGTGATCTGAGTGTGACTAAGGTAACATGCAAAATTGTGTGATATACTTGCTTGCTTATACTACAAAAATAATTTATTTATCCTTATTTTACTACAAATAAAATTTTCCAATATACTCTATTTCCTACTTCCTATTGCCATAAGTTCGGAGCTTTGAAACTTAATAACGTATATTGGTGACTTTAAGATTTTTATTTCAATCTTATCTACAGATAATGAATTACCAGTCTCTCAAACTAGCAAAATTAGTATATCTATAGTTTTGTTGCAACTAATTGTATTTAAAATGATTTTTCTCTTTGAATTTTTTTTTTTTTTTTTGCTACATGGAATTTCTTCAATAGCATCTTGATAATTTCCTTTTTAAAGTAAAATATTTCTCGTTAACTAAACGATTTTTTAAATGAAAAATATTTTTAGTCTTATTTTGTTCAGTTTTTTGTTAGTTCTTATACTCTTTTTCTAAATAAATGAATTTTGTATTATAGTGTATAGTGTATAGCATGCATAAAGAATTTCCTCAGAATTACAAGCCATAAAACGGACACTACTGAACAACTCTTGACAATGTTATTTGCTATAATCTTTTGGAAGGCACAAATCCCTTCTTTAAATGTACACACATAATAGCTCCAGATGTATGGCGCCATTTTAGACAACCAGAATAGAAAATAAATATAATTTTTTAATTTCAAACCAGAACAAAGAGGAAAAATAAATAATAAAAAATAAATCGAATTGTGGCATCTCTTGCGGAACCTACACAATTATTATTTGCAGTTTTTTTTACTATTTGATTCGAGCAAAAAATATCCTGCATTTTTATTTTTCTCTCATCTGAATGTCCACTAAAATATTTTTTGTGGTCTCTATTGAACAATTTTTACTCAATGGCAGCGAGACACTTTGCTTGAAATTGCTGATAAAAAAATTGTTCCTCTTGCCAGAGATTTTCGAATTTCCGTCATTTACTGATGCAGCAAAGGCAACAAAGTTTGCCAAATTCTCAAAGTACAGAAAAGTTATATACAACAAAAAAATACACGATATATTGTTGAGAATAAGCAAAAAAAAAAAAAAAAGGAAAAATACGTACAACCTATTTGTGCAATACAGGCACATACAAGTATATCCGGTTTGTAGGTTGAACAAATATTTTTATGCTTTTAAATATTAAGATGCATTTGGGAATTAATTACACACAAAAATATAAGTTCATTTGGAAGTGAAACCAGATTAAGTTCTAACACAGAGAACACAGAGAAAACTACAAATTGCTTAACGATCTTAAGCAATTATAGCAAATATTTGTTAAACTGCCAAAATGATTGCGTTATAATTTTAGCTGACAAATTACTAGAAAGCATACAATCATGATATCAAATCTTTACAAAACTTGCCAATAAAATCGAATATATAAAAATCTCTAAATAGTCTGCATACAAATAGAAAGTCTCAAACAAGAGGCGATAATTTTTGAACTTTATTTGAATTGAATTACTTGTACGCTAAGCTTTATTTAGTTTGCAGATAGAGATGGCAAACCTGGACTTCAAACGGAAAAAAGAAATTATAAAATATACTTATAACAAACCAAATGAGAATGGTGAAAAGAAATTCGGGCAAATAAAACTTGATTAAAAAGTAGATGCAGAATAAAAGAAATTTTTAAAAACTTGAGGTGAAAAGAGTTGTCAGAAAATGTTGATAATAAATTGATTAACTAAAGCCTGGACTCTAGTAATTGCATACCATATTGAGTAAATTTGCTATCATAGAAGCAGATTATAATAGTAGCTTTCGTAGCGTTTCAGATAAAAAAATTAAGAATATGAATCTACAATATGAATCTATATATGTAACGAATAGCTTCTACATGCACAAAGAAATTAAATGATGGAAAAAAATATCAAAGTAGGTGTCGAGTCTTCAACTCAACTGAAAGTCTTCAACTTTATGTCTTCAATAGTTGATTTAAGAAAAAGAAAATTTACAATTTCAATTAATATGGTATAGTGAAAAGCCTGTAAAGTTACTTAAGTCAAATCTGTAATGTATGGAAAACGAGGCACGTTGCGAGCAAAGTGCAAACTTTTATTTGTATTTAATTATAATTGATTTCGTTATATACAAAAAACAATTCCCATAATATTGTTATGAAGAAAAAAACTTTAAATTATATTTAAAATTAAAAATTCGCCTCATAAAAGCTGCAGCAGTTCATAGTTTTTCATTTAATTTTTTTACATTTGAAAATTTGTGATGTATCATCCCCTCGTATTCGTTACGACAGTAAGGTCTATATTGCAATGGGTGACTTTGTTGTGAGCAACCGTAACTTTCAGAGCTTTTGAAAAGTTCGTAATTTGGCCACAGGTGTAATGGTGTGTTGACGACTCATACATAATTTAATTATTATTTATTAATAATTTGCTATAATTTATTAATAATTTATTGGGCCAACGATTAGGGCCTTGTCGAAACGAGTATCGCTTCCATTAAAGAAAGAACGTACTAAATCGCACCACTGATAACAGCGATAAGGATGAGTAATATTTTGCTTTCAATATCGAAAAATTAAATATCAAGTGTCCGCCGTATTAGACCATTTGAACTTTGCTTTGAGACTCCATATGATATTAAAGCGGTTTTAAACGTCAAGTTTCTTTACCAAATTTATATATATTAAGATAATAAAGTTCTCGCAAAAATGTGTTTTCGATGCCATAAATTTTGTAATATTCGTGAGACAAAGTTTGGAACATCTGGTTTTGCTTCTATGAAAAATAAATAAGATACACATAATTCTTAGTTAGAAATTATTTTATGTCTTGATAATGAATTTCTCTAAAATACTGAATTATTTATTTATTTTCGATTTCTTATTTGTTAATTTTTATTTTTAGATAGCAATGAATTAAACATATTTTTTTAAATTACTTTAAAAATATGTGAAAAAAGTTTTAAAGCTCTTTTATTAAAATTAATGTTTATTGTAAATACAGATCTTAATAATTAGTTATAATGTTAATAAATATTTTTAATAAAAACACGAATTCGTAGGCCATTCAATTGCACTAAACTTGTAGTATTTCTGATATATTAATTTTCAGACAGGAATTATATCTGTATTATTGCCATACATGAGTAACTTTACGTATTAACATAAAAAGAAGGGTGGGATCAAATCGGGACCACATCAAATTTTTTTTTTGCTTATGGACTCTTCACATACGTCTTTTCGCATTAAATCCCAACGCGCGGATATGATAAGAAATTTGGTTACAGTTCTTTGCAAGCCATTTTGGATGAGTGACTTACGTGGCACTAACTTTGAAAATAAAATTAAATTGGTCACATGGCAGACTTTTTATACTATAATCAAAACCGTTATAATCAAAATAGTTCTAAAAATTGTTATATAATTTGAAACAATTATCGTATAAAGTATGTAAAGTATTACTAAAGTAGGAAGGAGCCGGCTCATGAATTTGTATGTTCACAAAATACATTATGTAACCACTCATACTCTCTTCCATCCACATTTTACATTTCGTACAATTATAAAATATGGCGAAAAGAAATGTAATAAAAAATATAGTCTAGGCGAATGGAAATATTTTTTTTTTTTAATTTTTAATTAAATTTTATTAAAAGTTTTAATATCATTGAGAATTTAATTTTTTGCATAAGAGATTGAATTTAGAGAGAATTTGAAAATACTAGGAATGAAATAAAATGATACAAATTTTGTCAAATAGTTCGATTCCTAAAACAACAACAAAAAGATTTTGCGGTTATCAAAAATCATTTTTACGAAGTCTTACAAACTGTCTTCTTACATACATTTAAGTCATGTATTCTAGAGAAAACAATTTTGAAAGTCATTATATAAACGAAAAAAAAAACAACAAAAAAGTGGGTGAATTAACAAGCACTAAGTGATCACAATGAACTGTAACTAATAATTTTGTGTTGTGTTGCAGAACAAACAATTCTAATAAATAAGCTTGACTAAGTTTAAGCAAAGTTTTAAAGTATTAAATGTCTAGTATACAATGTTACATATGCCTGCTTATATGGGTAAATAATCTTTCGGCTTGTTGAAAGTTGCCAAATGGGTCAAGAGGCAACGACAACAATATTTGCCAAAAATTTATAAACTAAAATAAAGTGAAAACATTTTCATGATTACAACACACGATGTCATCCATACTCTCCTTCTGAGCGATGTGACTTCCTTGCCAGAAAATATAAATGCATTTGACATTGTTGACTGCATATGTGTTTTATGTGTATGCAGACACTTTTAGAACATCTATAAAAATATACATTAAAGCGGTTTTACAAAATAAATATAAATATTGCATATTTTGTACAGCAATAAGAAAACATGAGCCGAAGTTAAAAACCAAATCAATTGTCTCACTTAAGTTTAGTCTAAGAAGGCACTTTGAAAATTTTCTGATAACTCGTTAGTTCTTTTATTAGTTTGTATGGTGACCATTCTCAGGGCAAGTTCTGATATTTGAAGCTAAAGCTTTTATATGTGAAGGTATTAGTTACACAACTATGAAAAATGACGAAGTGAATATTCGAATTCACAAGTTTAAAACTTTTTAAATTTTATTTTTATCTTACAGTACAGTATTTGTTTTCGAATGCTGTTATTGTGGTTGTAGGCATTTTTTACATGACTTTGTATTATAGCAGCTATGACTATAAACGGTATAATTATTGGAAAATATGCACAGTTTTAATTTTTGTGGAATCTAAGTGTAAAGATGTTAATATGAATAATAAAATATAAGCGTGCTAGGAATTCACTAATTCACTGAACTAGTGAGTTTGACACAGATAACTTTTGTCTGTTGAGTGGTGATTTGAGAATAAAGTTAAAATTGCATTTAACATCCAACAAAAGTATTCATTATAAGTTGTGTCGACGGGCAAAAGTGTGGCCATAAAAGCAACTACAAGATTTGTCGTCTCCTGTTACTTTAGTTTACATACCAGCCAGCAAGCAGAGTACGAATACTGGCATCACTTCATACTGCATAAAAACTGTTCAAATATTTACTGAAAAATAAATTTTACTCCATATACACAACAGCATGTGTCTGTGCAACTATTCACGATAGCATAAAAACGCTTTCACAATTATTTGCCATAAGTTTGTTTATTTCATAAGTCCGTATAAGTCGCTTGAGTAAGTACTAGGGGTCCTTTGGGTGCCAGTGCAATTCTTGTAGTTGCTGTTATAATTACTGTAGCTTTGTCATGCTCAAAGCCAACATGGCATCATATATTGAACTTTTCTGATGTAAAAATCTACATGAGGCCACATATTGCATTGAGAGAAATATTCTTCCCCAACATTGTAGTTTGTATATAAACATGATTTCATGTAATTCAACTCATGTTTGCCTTTTTTTCATTTTTTAAATATAAATATGGGCGGTACGTTCTTTTTGAGATTTTTCTTTTAAATATTTACAATATGTAGGAAATGGATTTTCAACATAGTTCTTCAATAACATTTTAAAGGAAATGGAAAATAATTTAATTTCATTTCCCCTTGGGCTTTTTTTAAATGAAAATTGTTTAAACGAAATAATCGAAAAATTTAATAGATCTTTTCATTTTATTTAAGTGAAGCGAATATAACAAATAAGGCTGCTTGAAAGTGAAAACAATACAAACTAAAATTTTTTTAATTTTATAAAATGGAAAAAGTATATATAAAACTGCTAATAGAAATCGAAATTTCTTCTCAACAATTTCACAAGCTAATGTGTGCGAAGAATTTGTTATGAGTATGGAAAATTAATCCGGTTATCTTTGTAAATGTAAAAAAAATTAGATTTTGAAGGATATGCCAACACCATAAGCATTTTCTCTAGTAGCGATTCGACGATTATACAAAATAATATTGTTGAAGTGCTCGGGCGACCAGGACGAGCATCGTGATTGACATCTTCTCGGCATTCCTTAATCCGGTTGGTACCACAATTGAACTTGCGTTTTAATCGCATTAGGCTCGCCTACTTAATAAATATTAAAAAATCGAAGGGCACATCAAAACCCGACTAACCTTTGTGTCTGTCAAAAACAAACTGATATTGCCAACATATATAAAAGACATGTGTGCAACATAACAGAAAAGTAAAGCCAACATCGTACATACCTAACTCATGAAATTAGAAAGAAATGGTTACATTTTGATCATACCTCGCATATAAGTATAATTAATTACAAGTAGTTATAATATAAATACATTATAAAAGAAAGTAAATGCATTGCAAGTGATAATGTGCTACTGACTGTTAGAAATTCTCTTTGAAATGTGCGTGCATTGAATGCACACAAATAAAATACGCAATAATACTAGTAATGCGACTGTGTGAGTGCAGGCGTATATGCAACTCGATATTTGCATAATTACCGATAAAACAATATTTTAATTAAAATAAGACTCAAGTTACTTCATTACTGCTATATATATATATATTTACGATATTAATAATCCTACATGCAGAATCTGTACATTGGGGTGGCCCGAATTTTTGGGTATTTCAGTTCTGGTATAAATATATGTATAATCAGTTTTTACTGTGATTTTATTAGCTCTATCTGCAACGAAGAATATCGGAAGGTTTTTATCAGTTGAACATTTTTCTTTAAATTAAAATTTTACTACTCCCCCTAATTAATTGGCCTTCAACTACTCTCGTACTGCTACACCCGGTGTACTTACTAATTACATCCGGCTTGACTTTTTACTTTAACATTGTAGAATAAAATAACATTTACATGGAGAACTTTGAACTAATTTTGTAGGTGTTGGTTTGCTAATAGGATGTACAAGCTGGTTTTTGTAATATAAAAAGTCTTTATTTATTTTTTATTAGATTTCAACTGTAAATAAGCAATTTAGTTCAAATAAGTATAAATAATAGTTTTGCTAAAGTTGATGTCGTTATTAGGTGACATCGTTATGAGTTATTGTTTCTATTTTGTTATCCTTTAGCTTGAACATACACTTGGCATATGCATATTGCAGAAGGGGTAAAGGGAAAGAAAAACATAGAGTGGTTTAATACATTCTCTAAAATAAAACAAGCATGCTTTCTTTAAAATAGTTGATCATTAAATTTTGTAATAAAATTCAATTCTCTCATTTTCCAATTTTTAAATGTGAGTTTTCAACAGGGTTTAGGTATGCCGCCATTTAAAACGCCTTCTTTTCTTTAAAAACGGGTGATTATAACTGATGGCATCTGATTTAAAGCTTCATCTAGAAAACAAGTTTGTTAGAAAAAAAAGAATTAAAAAAACAATATAAAATATAAAAAATTAAAAATTTTTGCCTGTCAATTAAAACTGTTTGCTTTTTCCATTTTCCGCAGCTTATTTTATTTCAAAATTTATCTCCCGTTGAACCTTTTGTATTATCACCTTATTTACTATACTTTACTTATTTTCATCCTTTTTTGTACTTCTATTTATTCGAAATTGATTAAGAAATATTTTATTAAGTATAAGTTTGCTTGTAAACTTTATGGCATATTTTTTATTTCTTTATGTTTTATTTCACAGTAGCGTGACCGATATTTTTTAGTTTTTATTTAAAGCAAAAAGCAGATTTTGTTACCTGCCTTTCAAAATTCTATATTTTCATTCTATTGATGCAACATCTATTTGACTTTTTGAAAATATCTTTTTGAACTGTTAATATTTGTATTAAATAAAAATTCTTCTTTATAGTTATGAAAAGTAATAAAAATCAACAATCGCTTGGCATGTGTGGTCACATTAACTGCCAGGAAAAAATACAAATTCACGTCCGGATTTGTGAAATAATTATAAAAGTTTTCGATTTTGTTACCATAATTATGCATTAATTCTAAACAAAGCAAGCAACTTTTGTAAATGTAATTATAATGACTAAAGATAATTAATTTGATTAGCAGGATTTAATTTATTATGAAAGGTAGTTTCAGTAAATCATTTTGATAAACGAAAGTATCTTTTATCCTCTCGTACCGAAAACGGTAGTGCCATTTTAGACCAGAAATTCATATTGAGGTATGAAATAATAATAATAATTTGTAATAATTTGACAGATAGAAGGATCGCATTCGCTTTATATGTTGACAGAGGATAGTCGCACTAATAAAACAGTTCTCAAAAATCTAGAACCACTTCTAGTGAATAGTAGAGTAAATTTAGATCATCATGCTCCGATTATCGTTTTAAAATTTTTATAAATTTCTTAATTATTTCCAAAATTTTTAAATATTTTCGACAGAAAATTTTTAAAACTTAATTGTATTATATGGCTGCGTTATATTTTTTGTTTTTATATCAATAAAATAAAACGAATAATAATTATTCTCGCAATTAAAATTACTCGATATAAAATTTTATTTACAGATTTGAAGTGAAGTACATACACAAGAACACATACACAAAAGAAAATTAAAAAATTATTGTAAATAAGAATTGTAATTAAATAGTAATTGGTAATTACAGTGAATTGTAATTAAAGTATAAGTTTTATTTTCTCTTTCTGAATATAATGAGGACACCGACATGTTTTTTCGAATTGTTTTTCTAACATTTTTTTTCATTTTTGTAAATGTTTTCCTTTTGTATTAAACAAAATAAGTGAAAATATAGACAAAATCATTAATAAAAAGTATAAATATATTTAGCTTAAAAATGGAAATAACTTTTCATAATCTATGGCAATTGCTTAAAAATTATAAATTTTACTTCTCTAGGAATTCTTTTCCAATTTCCCTTTATTATTTCTCTTCAAACTTTTATAAAGTTAATTATATTTGAGGATTAAGATGATTTATTTTACTTTTAATGTTTTACTATTATTATAATATTTTACTATTATCATTAGTTTACTATTACTTTAAAACTTTAATTTTGATGAAATTTTGACAAATTTCTTCTTTTCATAAAATCTTTTAATACATGCCAATATTCCATTATGTAATCTGATTCCATAGGCTTACGTTGAATTACTAAGCTGTTTAAAGTTAGCGTGTGATAATGAACATAAATTATACAAAACATGCTATAATTTCTTCCACAAGTGTATTCTGATTTTATTAAATTATAGTTGTTTGCGTGCATTTCAAACGGCCCTTGCATCTTAACGGAGTTGTTGTAAATGCAAAGTAATGTAACTGAAAACAATTTACACCAGATTTTTTTATATCCACTGCGACCACTGAACAATAAGGTCACCCTTTGCAATTATTAAAAACATCGTCCTTGTGATTAAACCAAACAAAAACGATACGGTTAATTGCACATCACCGTATTTTAGGTGTTCATCAAAATATCGGCATTTTCATAATTTCGAGAAAGAAAGTTTGGAAGATTGGAAAGAATATTAAGTTTCTTTGCCACATATATTTATCAAAAAGCAAGAATTGCTTCTAGGACACGAATCCAATATGAACTACGATTTCAATTTTCACTCGTAGCGTATGATTAATATTTCATTATAACGTTTTCCCCCCAAAAAATAAATCATACGCTTCGGTGTGCTTTTCCTAACAAAAGAGTGCATTGCAAAACGTACAAAATCTAATTAAAATGCAAGTTCTACAACCCATAAATTACTTAAAATTCATTGGTCACTAACTTAAGGGAGAGAAATTGTGTTTCATAAAAAAGTTCTAGGAAATGCATAATTCGGTCTTTAAAGAAAAATTGCTTAGTACTCTTCTCTCAACTGTACAACTTAACAACTATTACAAATGACGACAACTTTCCTGAAAGTAAAGAAAAGTAATAATAATGCATAGCAAACGAAAGTAAGCTTTTAGAAAACTTGTATAAAGTGCATGTTGAAATTTGGAAAAACGAATACGAATTTCAATTTCATGGTATATGATTTTTGTTTATAGAAGCAAGACAATGAAAAGGAAAAAATAAATATAATTTTTATAGTTTCAGTAATAAAGAATTTAACTGCAGCAAAATTGTAAAGACCTCAAATTTAGCAAAAAATATGTTTCAGATTTAATAAATGAATGGCCATTATGGAATTAATATGTGTAGTTAAAAGGTTTTTCCAAACAATAAACAAATTATTATAATGAATTCCCAGTTAACAGTTTTACCAAATTCTGCTTAAAACTCTGTATTCTCTTTAAAAAGGTAATTATTGCGAAATTAATTTTGTAGCCAGTCAGTCTTACGGAAGTACATTATTTAGGTTAATAATTTTAGTTTAGTGAAAACTCAAAATCGCATATTCTTTTATGGCTTATTGGCTTTGCATCAGCTTGTAGATTTGAATATAGTTTTAAAAATAATATTGTGTTAATTTCATTTGTTTATTTAAAGATTTTAATTTTTGTTTAATCCAAACAAGCGATCGGGAATAGCAATTTTAATTAGAAGTATTCATTAATAAACACCACAGAGCTTTTGCTTCATTCAAGGTGATTTTAGATAATGGCAATGAAATAAAAAATCAAATTGTATTTAACATTTCTCTTATCAAAAGTGATTTGAAAAACTTGTAGGAAAATTTCTGTCAAGATTTGTTTGGGATTGCGTGAATAACACAATTTTCATGGAACTAGCCCAATTAATGTATTTTTTCTCAAAAACATTTTTTATTGAACATAATTAAAAGCTTTCGAATATTATTACTTCATTCTTAAGTCTGCTAGGTGACATCGGGTATTTTGGAAGTGTTTTTTAAAAAAGACATTGTGTTACTTTCACTTACATTTTATTCTAGAAATACAAATATATACAAATATATATCCAATTTATGGATCCATAAAGCTTTAAATAATTCTTCTAAAGCAATTACCTGCAAAAACGTAAAAACGAAAATAAGAATTCAATCGAGGTTAACATAATTTCTATGCTATTTTTTGGATATAAAAATTCCAATTAGGAATAGCCATATGTGTGAAGACCACTCACGAAACAGCTCCTTCCTTGCGAAACATTCAACAGTTTATTATATATAATATATATTTACTTTTTAATCCAAATTGTAGGAAATTCTGTTCTTTTTGACACTAGTTTCAGTAACATTATTTATAATTTTATTTTATTATAATTATTTAACAAATTAAGAACTAATAAATTATTTATCTTTACCATCGTAATGAATCACATCAAAATCACTAAGTAGGTTGCACTGATGCATTATGTTTCGTAAATAATACAAAATTTTATATAAGTCACTTTATTGTTTAAGTAATTCATCAGCTGCAGCACTGACTTCTTGCCAGGTGTATTCCATATCCTCAGTTTTGGTAAAGCGAGAGCAAATGGCCATACGCAAAAAGTAAACATCGCCTATTTTTGAGGGCACCATGTGTATATTGCCTCGACCATTTATACGCTTCAATAATGCCTCATTCAGTTCATTAGATCCTTTCAGGCGGAAACATACTAGACCCATATTGACTTCGCCAACAATTTCGAAGCGTTCATCGGCTAGGCAAAGACGCTCGAACTGCTTCGCAAAATTGCAATGACGACGTATATGAGCTTGAAGATTTTCCACGCCATAGAGGCGTAATACAAACCATAACTTAAGTGCCCGAAAACGGCGGCCTAATGGAATTTGCCAGTGTCTGTAGTCGGGAGCAGAACCTTGCATATCGTGTTTCAAATACAAAGGATCAACGTTAAAGGCATTTACTACCCAACTAGGATCCTTGAGCCACATTGCACTGCAATCAAAGTTCACCACCATCCATTTGTGGGGATTAAAGTTGAATGAGTCAGCCTTTTCTATGCCCTTCATTAAGTGTCTGTACTCGGGGCAAATAAAAGCAGACCCAGCGTAGGCTGCATCCACATGCACCCACACATTATACTTATTCCCAATAGCACCACATTCATCCATACGATCAAAAGCACAGGAATTAGTGGTACCTAAAGTTACAACAGCCTAAAAATGAACAGCACAAATGAGGGAATTCCTTTGTTACTTTTGTAGAAATACTCACATAAAATGGTATCAAACCATCATCCAAATCCTTTTTGATGGCTGCCTCCAAGGCATCACCTCTTAAACGATTATTTTCATCAGCAGGTACTGATCTTAGTTTAACACCGCCCAACAAGCCAGCACGTTCCACTGAAGAGTGAGCTTGAGCTGAATTATAACCTACTAATTTCGATATAATAGTGTTGTCATCCCATTCCGGATGTTCCTTCTTGACCTCTTGTATCTTTTTCGCTTTCGCGCCCAATAATGCTACCAATGTAGCTTCGCTGGCAGTTCCTTGAATAACACCACCTCCTTTGCCACCAGAACAAGCTAAAAATTCCTTCGGCAAATCCAACATTTTGCCCAACCAATCCAACATTACAACCTCCAATTCAGTGCATGCTGGGCTGGCAATCTGACGTTCGATTTAACATTTTTATTAATTTGTAATTTATTTCATTATAAAAATTCTCACTTACCCAAGAGAAGCCAATGCAAGCTATGGCACCACTCAACATGTCAGCCACTATTGCTGGATATGAGTTAGCAGTGGGGAAATAAGCATGGAACTTAGGGCTGTGCCAATGTGTTACACCTGGCATGATGACACGTTCTATGTCTTTCATAACATCTTGCCAAGTATCAGGCTTAATAGGAGCATTATCTGGTATCAGAGGACGCAAATATCCAGGCTGAACATCTGGTAAAACACGACTGCAAAGAAGAAATCGTTTTGAATCGCTCAAAGTAGTTACGCAGCAGATAAAATGTTGAATGCAACTGATTAGTTTACGATACTAGCATGATGAATGCTTATAAATATTGTTTAAAGTATGCACTCGTTTTGATGAATTGAAAATTTATTATCGAAGATAATATAATAAGCCAAGATTTATTATCGAATTTTTCCATAAAAAAAAAAAAAAAAATTATTGAATTTAATCAATTTATGAGGATTAAAAATGTTCGCTGAGAGAGGGAGAGGGCAGAGTGTTTACTTTGTACAACATGCAAATAAAGCCAGTAGTATGCCGATGTTGTGTGTAAATTTCTAAGGACATTGAAGACCTGAATTAGCTTTCTAACCATGCAGTTGGTACAAAATTCTCTAATGCACAATTTTCCTTTTTTTTGTTGCAAATGAATTTACCAAACACATTTAGCGCTATTTTCTGCTCTACCTGAATTAATATTAAGCCAGTGAAAAAAATTTAAAATAAAAATGAATACGTTTATAAAATACAAGTCCTTCAAAATACAATCAATGTTGGGCTTCAAAATTGTGTTTAAAACAATGACTAACAAAAATATTTAATTACACCAGCTTGACTAATAACAAAACAATTTATACACAAGAAAATAAAACGAACATAAACGAATAATAAAGACAGACTTGAAACCAGCCAATCAACTTGTTGAGATTATTAATTACTTTCTAATAAAACCGTATTAAATATTTTGTAAAATACAATAAATAATTTATCAAAAAGCAAATGACCTTTAGAAACACAAGCACGACCGATATTCTCATACCGCACTTTCATTTCTTTTTCAATGTCACTGTATTTTTAAATATACTTGAAATGATTTTTAATGGAAACGAAATCAAATTGGAAAGTATTATTGACTGGCTCTGTAGCACGATTTATTGCAACTGCTTTAAACCGGCAGAATAATAATTAGTTTTTATGTTCTTTAAGTTGTTAAATTAATGACGAATACAACTTACCGATCTCTAATATTTTCCAAATATTCTGCTATGTAATCAACCATAGTTTTGGCGAAGTCACGAAACTCTGGTGCTTCCATTTCGATCTAAAAAAATTGGTAAATAAATATAAGGAAATAAATTTTGGTTAATAAAAAAGATTTAAAAAAGATTATAATGAAGAGTTAAAAAATAATACAATTACAAAAATATATATGTGTATTACGAAAAATGATTTAATAAAAATATAAATTATATATTTAGAAAACATCCAAAAAATACAAAAAAAAAAAAAAACTTTACTGACATGACTATAAATTTAAGGTTTAAATTTAAGCTTTTAAAAATAAAAAATATCTAAAGTATTTTCGTGGAAATACTAGTTACGGGGACAATATAGGAAACATCAAAAAGGTTGCATAATTAAACATTATTTTGTATTTTCGTTCATTCAATATACATTTTATTTATGAAGTTAATCTGCACAGAACAGCGTTAAAGTCAGCTTCCAATTATTATTATTATATAATTAATATAAATAGATTTTATTAAATCTGGATATCTAAATGATTTTATGCTATTATTTTCCATATACAGCTGTAAAATTGCATTTTACTACTTTTGAAAAATGGCAGCATAATGTTGGCATCTTGAACAAATACAAACTACATACATGAGGATGAAAACTGAATTTAAAAAAAATTCAATATTTAATATAATAACCAAAATATTAATGAATAGTTAACTTCAAAATTTAACAAGTCAACAACATTTCATTTCAACCGAAAATTGATTTTGGTGCTAATTTAAATAAAACTTCTTGTTACCAACATTACAAAAAAAAAAATAGTTTCGCGAAATCTTTAATAATAATTCAATAAATTTTGAGAAAAAAATAAAATTTATTGGGCACACATTGGAATAAATTAATTAACTATATAAATTTTCTTATAAAAGATCGTATTTAAATTTTATTATGATATTTCAAAAACAAATTGGAATAAATTATAAAATATTTCGCATTTCGTTAAATAAAACTTTTTTCTGTTTCACCACTGTGAGAACCATTCAAAAATAAATATATTTTTCCCGCCAGAGACCTCAATTGCATTGAATTACTTAAAAGTGAAAATTAATTATTCTTCTTATTTATTTTAATTGAATAAAAACACAAAACTAAAAGCAACATTGAAGGTTTCCTTTTATAAAAACTTATGAAAGCTGGTTGTCTACTTTATCTCGTATCTATTGCTGTTATTAAAATGAGCGAAGCCGAAGCAACTAACAGTGCTGCTCTTTCATTCTCTTGGTTTTTACTCCCAACTACTTTTTTGTAGAGAACACCAATAACAGCAATTTACAATCGCAGTAGAATGTTATAAGTGTGCTCAAATTACCGTACTTGTAAAAGTAAATTAGTCGAAAGCCATACAAACATCTGGCTGGCCTTGACAAGTGAATGAATTGAAATATTTAAAGTCAAGATAATGGATAGTGCCCAATTTAAGTACAAAAGAAAAAAATAAAATAAATATAACAATGAGAAATAATAATAACAAAATTTGCGGGCCAAACATTTAAATTATGCAAATGTATGTAATCGGTCGCCAGGAATACGTTACTTTTCCTGTTACAGAGAACACAAGTAGCGCTACAATGCAGAGAAAAAGCCTTGATTCTTTTAAAGTTCTGTTTCTTATAACTCTATAACACTGAGTAACCGTTTTTATAAATATTTTTTTTTTTTTTGGAAAATTCCGCAGTCTATTGCTTAGTAATAAAATGCACCAGCCAGTAGGTTGGAGGTGCGATAACCCGTTAGACCTCGCATGTATGCATATTAATAGACATTTATGGTCCCCTACGGATATCGATGATGGTTTATACAGTTTCTTATAGCCTTTCCATTTCCTTATTGTTGAAGCGATTATTTGTTTGATTTTTAAAAAATTCTGCCATCCTTGAAAAGAACAATCCTTTAAAGAGACGCATTTAGTGTCATTGCTTGCGTTCTATATTGGTATAAATTCAACAAAAAAAAAAAATATTCTACTAGTCCAATGATTCAGAAAGTGTTCTTAATCTATAAAGACGGACAATATAGTGAGATTCCTTAAAGATCAAATAAAACTTCTCAAGGCACCAGAATTTACAACAAAAGTTTTTTAAAAATCACCATCTCTTAAAGAAAATTTCTTTTTTTAACGTCATTAAAAAAAATTATAAAATTGTAATAAAATCACAGAAAGCCAAAACACCCTTTTTCCCGCGATAGTTTAAATAAAATTTAAATGAAACAAATTTTTTGCTTTCATTTTGCTGATAAATATTTATAAAAACATTTTTATTAAGCAATACCTTCAACTGCCAAATGAGAACAAACCAAAGAGCAATGATCAGTATATACTTATTAAAACAGCTAATTAAAATTACATGTAGAGTCATTCAAGTGCGAAGCTTCAATTTAAGTTTTGGAAAAAAAAGCAAGAGAATTTTCGCTTTAATTTGTTACATTGCTGTTGTGTAATAAATTGTTAGCCTTGTTAAATTGTGTTTAGGTTTCTCTTGTTAAATTTTAATTTTTTTTATGAAAAATTGTTTCTCATATTTTAGCTGCCACTTAGTGAGTGCCAAATGGCTGTAAAAGTAACAAGCAAAAAATAGCCAACATTATAAAATTACAACATTACTTGACTTGCATTTGACGTAAGAGCTACGTAATAATTGTTGTTGTTGCTAATGTTAATCAGTTGGCCAGCACGTTTCTTTTAGTGTCATTGTAAATTTGGTTTCGTTCTAATAACACTCAAAAGCAAAAAGAAATAATTGAGTGTTCTTATATATTCAGAGAATAAATATTTATAAAGCATATTTAATATAAATTATTATTTGATCTGCGAATACTATTTTGGCCCCTGCAGCAGTATAGTTCGTAGTGCTGGAACTTGGATAGTTAAAAAGTAGTAAATCAGCAGGTTTTGTATTGCTTGTCTTATCTTATTGGTTGTTGATAAAACATTCATATCGCTGCCATAACTAAAGTTTTACTTACTTTAAATGCAAAAAATTTAAAACGGATTTTAAAAGTAATAACAACAATATTAATAATAATATTATTAAAATAAAAAAAATTCACATTATCACTTACGTATAGTTCTTCAGGTCAGTTGTTGTAAAATAATTTGTCACTGGTTGCGTTCTAGTGTTGTTGTGTTCTTTTCTTTAGCTTTTCCTTCTAAGCAATTGAAATGGAATACTTTTTAATTGGTTATAGTTAAAGCCTTTTTGCTTGCCACCAGCTGTTAATGTGTGTGTATATAACAAATTGAAAGCACTACAGACAGATTTTATTTTGAGATCAATTTATATTTATTATTAGTTTGAAAACACGGTTAATGCTGCTGCTGAATGTATGACTTCACTTGCTTGTGTCACTTAACGACGGAACAACCAAATCCCAACTGAGACTACTTTACAGTTTGGGGCAGCATTTTAAAGCAATAATTTTTTTTTTTTTTTTTTTTTTTTTGGTTTGTTTTCGTTGGGACCGGTTGTGTGCAAAATGTTTCTCTTACGGCTTGTATTAATACAAATGAGGGGTCAACTTCGAATTTTTTTAAACAAAATAAAAAAATCTATTCATTCTAAATGGATATTTATGACTTGAAGAAGTTTAAGTATAATTTTATTTTCCAAAACAACACTCTGCCCATGTGTTTATTCATAATTAAAATGAACTTGAAATTTAACTCATTTAATATTAAAATTTAAGCCACATTTTTGTTTTAGAAATAAAACATTTTTTAGAAATATTTTTAATTTTTAATTACTTGAATACTTCTTCTAGGTTGATATACAGTGAATAAACTTTGATTTGAACTAAAATCGTTTCTTTGTATTCGTAAGCTTGAAGGGTTCAGAAATATTCAAAGTAATGAAAATTACTTGTTTCTTGAAACTTGAATAAAATAATGATAATTATTGTAAAATGTTTATGAAAATTTTTGTATGTATTTAAAATAATAAAAGTACGGTTTTGCGCACTCCTTTTAGTGAAGCAGTATTTTTTTTAAATATTTAATTTTTTAATATTTAATTTTTTATAATTTTGTAGTTGATGAAAATACGATAAGAAATATTTTAAAACAAGCTGAAGAAATCTGAAATTCTTTAAGAAATTTACAAAGTCCTTTTCTAGTTGAAATAAGAACAGATCAAAAACAAAAAAGTGTTAACTCTTCACTATTTTTGATTTTTAAGTGAGTGTTTCGAAAAATAACAAATAACAAATTTTTAAAAAATTGTTAAATAAAACCAATGATTTTATTAAAAATATATTTATATAATTTTTTTCTAACTATTCTTTTTTAATCTGATATAAACTTCTCAGGAATTTGGGAAAATATCAATCGTTTGGTTTAGCTTCTTGAAAATATTATAACATTTAAAAATTATCTTAAATTATAACAAAACATCTTAATTAGCATATTTTTTAATTAGCATAAATTTTCTTAAAAACATTGGAATACAAAATGAAAATTTTTTTTATGCATGAAAATTGTATTGCAAATTAATAAAATTTTGTTGTTGTTTTATAGTTTATTTCAGATGGAACTTGTAAACAAAAAATTTTATTTTATATTTTATAGATAATTTTTTTTTTTTAAAATGAAGAAAATGACTTCAGTTCATTTTAAATGTGTTCATGTTGAGTAGGAAACTCAAAAATAAATTTTTGAAAATAAAAAAAAAATTACATCATTGAAAAAACTATGTAAATAAAGCACAAAATAATCTCTCGGTTTTGATAATCGTCTCAACACAGATCAGCTTGTTTTGCTACGTGAGTAAAATTGACTGGAACAACCATTTGTACCATGAATATAAACATGCTGGCTTCTCTTTAAAGTATGTATGCTTGTAAGTTAGTTCTTGCTGAAATCATTTCTTATAAATTGAATGCAAGTAAGTGAGACGTTTTCGTCAGTTTAAGTTGTTATTTTTTCGCGCGCAATTAAGGGGATTTCCCTTAAAAACGCATGGCAAGTTAAAGCAACAAGCATTTTGTAAAGCAAACATGTACTCAAGGCTTTTAAATGAATGAGTCATAATGATGGAAACCCCAGATGAAGCATACATTCACCGCAGTAGTTGGATGTAAATCGACTAGATCAGCTGTGAGAGCCCTGTTAGGTTTGGAATTCAGCTTTACCGCTTTAAAAATAATCACAGTCCATTAAGTGTCAAAGGAAGAGTTTATAGAGTTTTATGTTATGACAAAAACATTTTATTTGTGTGTTTTTTTCATTTTGAATAAAAATATTTAAAATTTTATACAAAAATTTAAAATTTAATTTTTTTAAAAAAAGTATTATGCCCAGTTCTTAGCAATTATATTATTCTTGTTAAAGCTATTAATAGTGGCAATACTGAATAAAAAAAAATAATAAATAATAACAGAAAGGTGAGGAATGAGCTGCTTTCAACTCGAATTTCATTCATATTTTACCGTAAAACTTTTTACTGCGAAGTGTTTGTTAACAAGAAATATAGAAATTAAAGGGATTTCGGAAAGAACACGTAATTGAAAATTCCCTTCAAATTTTAAGAGTTTTTTTTCAATCAAAAATATCTCTATACATAATAAATCACGAGGGTTGTGAAATATTCTACACAATTATTTAAAAAATTCCTATCTATTAAAGACGAAAAATTATGTGATATAAAGTTGAAGTCTCTTTGTTATTTATTTCCTGTGGTGCATGTTAGCTTAGATCTATAACACTTCCTTGTTTCATATTTTAAATGCTGCAGAAATTAAATTTCATTACAATTGTGTGTTAACAATATGAACATTTTTGACACGCAGAAGCATGCTTGTTCCTTTCTTTGCATTAGAACAAATAAATAACAAATGTTGACAATCATTGTTTACTCTTTCATAACAAAGGCGAAAAAAACATTTAAATTATGCGCATGTATTTAAATTTGTATGTATGTTGTTTTTGTCGCCTTTGCCACACAATTAAGTTAAATTTATGGCGATACATTTCAGTGAAGCTGTGCTCTTGTATACACATGAATGTTTTCTTTTACTCTATAGATTTGAAATACTACAACACTAAGCAGGACTATTGTCCTCAACGAATGCCGAATCTTTGTTGTCCTACATTTTTAACTGATTACAAAATACTAGTATGTATATTCCCTTTATTATTTGTGAAGTAATAAGATTTTTTTATATTTAATATTAAATATTACGTATGTACTCGTATATGCATGCACGTTCTTGTTTACTTGAGGGCAAAATTTATAATGATTTTACAGCATTAAGAGGATTAAATTTATGAAAGCTGTGGCAAAGTTATACATGAATCTATATAATTAAGTATGATATAGGGAGTTTTTGGTTTTGTCTCCAACATTGAAATCGGTAAACTATAAGTTAGCAATAGTTTACATGAATTAAATTAAAAAAAAATACATAATTATGTGAATTTGAAAAAAATGTTTGCTTTTTATTTTACTTTATCAATGACATTTTAATTGTTTTATGTTAAAACGCACTAAAATTCCAAAAAAAAAAAAAAAATTAAATTAAATTTCACTTAAATACACATTGAAATTGATTGCTTCTTTCGTTAGGTGGTTCCTATCAGTGTTTCACCGAATGCTAAACGCAGATCATCAGGGAACATTTACCCAAATGTTTCTTTGTATTTGACATTAAAAATATATCTTGTAAGAACTTTATTTCCATTCAAAATGAAATTAAAAAATGTAAATTCTTTGCAAATCTTTCCTTTCGTATTTTTCGTCCTTATTTCCAATTAGTTATCTCATTTTATTATTCTTGCATGTTACACTTTTTGACAATATTTTAGTTTCGGGGAAAAAGCTAAGATAAATTTATTAAATTTTTCCCTCTAATAACTGAGAAAAATAGTTATTTTTTATTAAATTCCTTTCCTTATAGGCCAATTATTTTTAATATATGTATATTTTTTTAAATGTGCCACTTACACATGTATTTAGCTTGTAAGGCCTAACATCTCTTATTCCAATAAAACTAAATTTTATTGCATATTTTACCCAACGTTTCGTGGATTTTTGTCCACTTCATCAGGGGATTGTAAACTAGTGTGATCGTCTGATATTAGGCCTTACAAGCTAAATACATGTGTAAGTGGCACATTTAAAAAAATATACATATATTTATTTTTTATTTTAAAAATTTAACTTGGTTTTATTCATAAGTCTAAGGATTTAAAAAAAAACTCCAAAATGCTTTATCTGAAATTTTAGCCCACAAAAACCAATTTACATATCTAAGAGAAAAATACAGAATAGCAGTCTTGTCTTTAAGAATAATCATGTGTTTTTCGTAATGCAATAAAAATGTGTTTCGTGAAGCATCTCTTCTTATCAATTTTCTACTTCTTTTCTTCTTTTAAATAGGAAAAAGGAATACAAATTTACAGATAATAATTGTATTAATTTATAGTTTCTATTAATGTAATGGCTAATCGTATGCCCATAAAGCCATTTGCGAGCCTTGACAAAAAATTTTAAAAGTCAAGAATGTATTGTAGTCGTGTTTACAAATATGTAGATTATAAAACAAAAACGATTCTCGAAGTATATTGCAATAGAACAATCTGAAGAGTAAAATAAAATAAATAAATAGAAGAAAAATTAAAAAAAGAAGAAAAGCAATTTAAGTACTCTTTAACAGATGATAAATAAATTTAAAACTTGATTAATATTTCTACAGAGAAGGACAGTTTTTTAGCTTATGTCAAAGTCTGCCTGCAATTCCCTTTCGGAATAAAATTTTAAAATTAAAAAACTACAATTTTCACATACTACTACACGGAATAGTAACATTTAGCGGCAGAAAAGGAGGGAAACAAATTGCAAAAATTTTATTCTTTTCCATCACATTATTTTTTATACGCATTAGAATAAATGATTTTATATTTGCAAGTTTCATATAAAACTTGTTTCCTCCTGTTGTTTACAATTTTTAAACCAAAATTGCTTAAACTACCAGCATACCTTCTATTATCATATCTATCTAAATCTAAAAATATAATAATAGGTGGTCACCACACAGCTCATTCAGCATGGTATATAATGGTACAACTTTTTGGTGAACTTGACACTGAAATTATTACAAGTGTTATTTGGATATTTTTGTATGAAACTTAGTAATAAATATTTGTTGATTTTTTCATATTAATTTTAAAAAAAAAATTGAATTGTGGTTTTTAATTATCCTCAAGATCATATTTTTATATAACAAAAACTCTTGAAAAGTTAATGAGAATTGCAATAAATCACACACACTTACGTCAACATTGTTGTGATACGAATGTTGCCACAAAATTATTTGGGGTAGCCGCGTAAATTATAACACACCACTACATGCTAAGCTACTAACATGTTGTTGTTATCATCTCTCGAGCAATGTAATGCTTTAAGAAGATATTTTATTTACTTTCTTTAGTATTGCGTTTTTGTTTAGTATAGAAATGAATTCTGTACACAAGCTTGTGTAGGATATTCATGATTTAGAATTACACAGTAAAATGATTTGGCAGTTAATTTTTCAGTTTTCTTTTCATTTGATATTTTATTCGGTGTTCTTTGTGCTATTTTGCTCTTTTCATTTATGTTTATGTTCGTGTTACACGTAGTTGTTCAAGGACAAAAGCATTTATAGAATGTGTTAAATTTTAAGACGGCATAATAAATGAACCTTTTTAAGCTGAATAAATTGTCTTTCATTTACACGAACTACAATCTCGGTCTCTTTATCTTTGAAAGGAATGTAACAATACAAATTCAACTCGATAATAAATATATATCTTTTGTGTGCGAGGGAAAATGAATAAGTGTTTGCAAAGTTACTTAAAATATTTTAAAAGTTTAAAAGACAAAAGTTTCTTTTTCTGAATTATGAGAAGTGATTGAAAAAACGTTTCAGAGGATCCATCAGAGCAATTTTTATATCAACCCGCAAACACTTCAACAAATTAGGTAAAGTATTTGCTAGATGGTCAATAGTATTCAGAAAAAATTAAATTCATTTGCAAATATTTATTTATCGATCATTTAAGTGGCCGATTTGAGATATAGAGGATCATTCCTATGTTATGATGCACTATGCCATTAGCTGAGTTGGTACAAATGACAAGGATTGCGGGTTCAATCCATCCCTCTGTAAGTTAAAAAAAAATTCTCAATCACTAAGTATTGTTGAAATGTTTAAGCGATAAGTGCATATTCTCTTATTTATATAATACCAGGCAACGACATGAAAAAATATTTAGAACATACAGCATCCTTCGTCGTTGTCTTACAGTAGTATTTTAACAAATGTGGCTAATAACACAACACTCTAACACTATCCTTTTCCATTACTTTCAGCCCAACGCATAGCTTCTATGGATTGGGTTACTATACTATGGATTATCACCCGAGTGCTGTTTGTGGATAAGTCTTGTTCAGATAATTTTTCCTTTGAGTAGTCAAAAACTTGTAAGAACTCTTAAAGGCGGATTTTAAAGAATTATTGACTTTATCTCGTAAATAGAATCATAATTCATATATATATCTTCTCTATTCTATATCTAAATTACAACAGCAAGTGTATTTTGTATACATGTATTTGTGTATTTTTGTGTTTTACTATTGTATTCGTTGCCCACATAATATCCGACACAGTGGAGTTGCCATGATCATTATTTAAGCTAATTACTTTTAGTCGGGAATTGACATGATTTGTAAATTCATATAAGGAACGTTTTTAGTAAAAAAAAACTACTAAATTTAAAATTATTTGTGAGACTTTGCTAATTTAGTAATTCTTATTATTTGCTTTGTTGCACTTTGTTTCATCGCTTGACTTATAGACTAACTGAAATAAGTTACAAAATTTATATAAAAATCACCACAGCCCACTGTATACATGTAAACATTTGCTGTGCAGCCTAACGAGTATGTGTATTCATATGAGATTATTTACAATGTTGCCCTCATTCTTTGCCATTACAAAACAGTGTCATGAATTTGTACATTTTACCATGAAATATTTCTTTGGCATGACAAAATAGAACTGTAAAATGTCTACAATAGTAGAGTAAATTTAAAACTGAAAAGTTAAGCAACGACAACAAAAGTTTAATATCTAACAAAAGTTACAAAGCACAACCACAAATTCCTACACCCATTACTAATGTAATAAGAGGATAAAATTGAAGCAATTGAAGGGCAAAAAAAGGCAAAACATGTTAGACAAAATGGCAAATATCATGTTTGTTTTAAGACACTTATAGAATCTCCTATAAAAGTATATCAAGAGAAAAATTAAAAGAACACTTTTAAGGACTTTGGGATTGCGCATGTAGAGGAAACTGAATTTTAGTGTCAGTATTAAATAACAAGAAATAATTTAATAAAAGGATTCCTTGCCTTTAAATGCACAAACATTCCAAAAATTAATACTGAGCAAATTAATAATATACACTGTAGATAATCGTGAAGATCATTAACTGATACCCCCCAAAAAAAATCTATATCATAATAATATTCTACTGAACATTAATTTTTGTAAATTTTATTAATTATTATTAAAAAAAAGGCGAATAAATATTTTTTAGTATGAAAATGCCAAACAAAAAAGATTTCATTTAATTATTTAATATTTATTTATGTATATGTATTTTTATTCTAGGAAATAATTTTTAAACTCAAAAAATTAAATGTCTTTCGTCATATTTTAGCCATCATATTTTTTTAATTATATAAAGTTTTTGGTAAATTTGTAGCAGTTTTGCGTATACAGTTTTAGAAAGAAAAAAATATCTAAAATATCTTTAACTGAAAAAAAATTTTATTCAAGCACTTGAATGAACTGTTTTTACCGGGCAGAAACATTCTTGGTACTGACAGTGCAAATTAAACGGTCAGGTAAGCAAGTGTGGAACAAAACGTTATTTATAAACAAAAATGTCATATGAAGCAGATATCACTGTCTGGACCACCTTTTTGTAAAGAGCCGAATTAGAGAGCCATAAATCTGCCATACAATTTATAACAGTAATTATAAAATGTTAAAAGGAGGCTGCATTGCATTAAAGTATTCTTAATTAACCAAAATGTAGGTTATCCGAGAAATTTCAAGTAATTTGTGATAAAAAGTTAAATAAAAACAAGAGATCAAAAATCAAAAATTGAAATATACCACAAATTTCGAAAAAATTTTTTTTTCTTTATTATTAGCATTATTATAATTATTATATTTTAAACATTTGAAAACATAAAATAAATATACAAGAGCAAAAAAAAAACCCAAGTTTTTCATTCAAAAATATCCAAAACGGACGTTTCCAAAGAATGACGATTTACGGCCAAAAAGGCAAAGGGTACCCCCTTATCAAAAATTGAAATATACCAAAAATTTCGAAAAAACTTTTTTCTTTTTATTATTAGCAAAAATATATTTTAAATATTTGAAAACATAAAATAAACATACAAGAGCAAAAAAAAAACGCAAGTTTTTCATTCAAAAATTCACAAATGGACGTTTCCAAATAATGACGATTTTCGGCCAAAAATGCAAAGGGCACCCCCTTATCAAAAATTGAAATATACCAAAAATTTCGAAAAAACTTTTTTCTCTTTATTATTAGCAAAAACATATTTTAAACATTTGAAAACATAAAATAAACATACAAGAGCAACAAAAACGCAAGTTTTTCATTCAAAAATTCACAAATGGACGTTTCCAAATAATGACGATTTTCGGCCAAAAATGCAAAGGGTACCCCCTTATCAAAAATTGAAATATACCAAAAATTTCGAAAAAACTTTTTTCTCTTTATTATTAGCAAAAACATATTTTAAACATTTGAAAACATAAAATAAACATACAAGAGTAACAAAAACGCAAGTTTTTCATTCAAAAATATCCAAAACGGGCGTTTTCAAAGAATGACGATTTTCGGCCAAAAATGCAAAGGGTAACCCCTTATCAAAAATTGAAATATACCACAAATTTCGAAAAAACTTTTTTCTCTTTATTATTAGCAAAAATATATTTCAAACATTTGAAAACATAAAATAAACATACAAAAGCAATAAAAACGCAACTTTTTCATTCAAAAATTCACAAACGGACGTTTCTAAAGAATGACGACTTACGGCCAAAAAGGCAAAGGGTACCCCCTTATCAAAAATTGAAATATACCAAAAATTTCGAAAAAACTTTTTTCTCTTTATTATTAGCAAAAATATATTTTAAATATTTGAAAACATAAAATAAACATACAAGAGCAATAAAAACGCAAGTTTTTCATTCAAAAATTCACAAACGGACGTTTCCAAAGAATGACGATTTTCGGCCAAAAGGGCAAAGGGTAACCCCTTATCAAAAATTGAAATATACCAAAAATTTCGAAAAAACTTTTTTCTCTTTATTACCAGCAAAAATATATTTTAAATATTTGAAAACATAAAATAAACATACAAGAGCAACAAAAACGCAAGTTTTTCATTCAAAAATTCACAAACGGACGTTTCAAAAGAATGACGATTTTCGGCCAAAATCAATAATCAATCATCAATACATTGAAATTGTAGTATTCGTTTAAACATTCTTATATGTTGTTCGTCTTTTTGCAGCGTGAATAAATAATATGAATAATCTTGTTCTTATAAATATTCACCAAAAGGATTCTAGAGCTTTGGCAAGTTACAACAAATGCCATAAATTTTCATCTCGATGTACTACTTCAAATGGCAAAATTTTTGTAACCACGTACGCATCATTTAATTGTGTACATGAGAGAAATTTTTCCTAAACAAAGTCTTGTTTGTTCGCGAAGTATTTCCTGAAAGTACGTGGGGAATAACTTGTAGTCCATACAAAATGTCAGCATCATTAATGGTACACATTTTTGAAAATCGATTCAGGTGTGCCTCTGCGTAAGGGGAGTCCCAAATACAATGTTTACTTGGAAGCAGCGTTAGGAAAAAGCCTCCATAAAACTAAAAATAAATGAGACTTCTAGAAGGTATTAGAATACTTTTGTGCTATTAAATACATACTGTTTATAAAAATTAATGTACTGCATTAAAACATAAATTATAACTATTAAAAGAGCAGAAGATTGGCTGAAGTACACTAGGATATCACACCGAGATCTATATATCTTTCAAAATACGAAGAATAAACTACCAAAATAAACAACCTTGTGCCGCTTATAAAAAGTCTTAGTATGTATTAAAAATCTTTCATGCACTTAAAAAGGTAAAATAAAAGGTATGTGTTATGCACTTTTCATTATGTCTCGATGCACTATTTTAATTCAACATATACACATTCATGCCAGATATATTTGTTTTCTATAGATTTGGTACATATGGATGACATTCCAAATTAGTTTATGAACTGGATGGAATCGCTTTTAGTTGTTGCCTTGATTTTACTTTAATAATGATCATAATAATAATCACTCATCCGCGAATTCTTTTAATCACGCAGATTTTGTGATCACTTTGTATTTGCGCATATAAGCAATGTTAAGAGTAATCGGTGTAATTTAAGTTATTTAAGTTGACTTTAGCAAGTCACTCAACTCTAGAGAGCCTTCTAAGTAACACCGATTTCTACTTCTTCTTTCCGAAGAAGAATTATTAAACCCTTTGAGAAGAAAACTTCTGCTCAGATAAAAATAAATCAAAATAAACTATAACTAAATTCATTTCACAGTGTCAATGCCGATGCCAAAACCGTGGACTTGTCACTTTCACTTCACCTTTTTTTAACACTTACTAAGAGTAATGTACTTTATTACGCCTCCATGTGTACTGAATGCACGTTATCCTGTATAAAATTACTTAGAGAATTTATATTTTTCCAAATTGCGAAAATCCGAGATAGTCAGGAATCCGTTACCAGCAATAACGTTATCGTAATTCTATTTATATAATTCTTTTTTAAAATACTGGGAAATATTGCTATCCTCCTAAAAGTATAAATTATAATATAGTAAATTGCTGTATAAACTAAAAAATCGAATTGACGTGTGTTTTCGGACTCATCTTGAATATTTCACAGGTGATTCGATGAATATCATATTAACGTTTTACACCATTTCTAGTTGCGAATAAAAAAATTGTCAAACCATGCTGAAATGAACCTGAAACAGATTATACATAGTAAATACTCTTAATATTAATACACCGATTTGTGTAAATCGAAAGTAAATTGTTTTTCTGTGTTATAGAGCAGCTCAAACCTGCCAAGAATTAAAGTTTATGAAAAGCGTGTAAACGTGATACAAAATTAAAATAATTTTGAAGAATTAAAGCACTGGATATTTTCAAAAGAAGTGGTTCAGTTGAGTAGTCTTGGTTCAGCAGTATTGAACGAAATCTAAATAATCTTAAAGTAATTGTTTAAGAGAAACCCTAAATTTTTCCAAATAGAATTTATTAAAGTATTATAGATTTAACATGAAATGTTTCTATTTCGTAAATTATTTTTACATTTCTTATGGATCCTCTTTTATGTGAAATTTTATCAAAATGGCTTGAACTACAGCACTTCTTTTCTTTCTCACAATTTGCTTTTCTTTTTGGAAACAAGATTATCATCTACAGTAGAGTTGCCTTCGGAGAATGATCGATATTTCAATATGAATGGATTAATTAAAGCGGCGACCTCTTCAGCACTGTTTAAATGCAAATGGTGTGTGCTGTTTTTTAGAGTGTAGTATGCGAAGTGTGGATTATTTGCTTTCAATAAATTGACAATATTCTCGTCGGTTGGCGCCATATAAGTGATCATGTCCGATTTGATGAGCATATATGCAATATTTTTAATACGCCTTGCCATTTCTAAGGCTAAACTTTGTTCACCTGACGCTTCTGCATGGTATTTAATGCGACTATCACGTGAGAAAAAGTATTTGTCAGGAAACATTCGAGATTTCTCAATACTGCGTTTGAGCAAATGTTTACAAAACTCCATCTGTACCGATTTATCTGAACCCTTGTTCAATATATCTTCCAGTTGCTGAAACGTATGTGATGGTGGCTCTTTTAAGGAATACTCTTTAAGACGTTCATTCTCAATTATCCATCTCTCCACTAGGGTTTGATATTTTTCTATTTGTTTTGCGGCAGAATAATTTATCGGTTTAACTAAATCAATTTGTATTAATAAATCTACCATATGGGGATAAAGGGCGGCATAAAAAAAAGCTATCACTGCTCCCATAGAGTGGCCCATTAGAGAAACTTTAGACCATTTAAATGTCTTAACAACTATTCCAATAATGTGAGTATAGTCAATAGTATGGTATATGACACCCGGAGGATACTTAGAAGATCTGCCATGACCAGGAAATTCGACGCATAATACTGGAATGTGTTTTGGCAGCAAGGGTATTAGACGATCCCAAGTTCCAAAATTGTCTTGCCAGCCATGCAATGCTAGCAAAGGACGTGCATTACGATTGCCATACCAACGACCAGCAATTTGCCCCCATGGCACTTTAAAGGACATGTCCTCATACTGTGAAAAAGTTAAGTCAAAAAAAAAGTAATGGCGATTGAATTTTGGTCTGTTTAAGCAGCTCGCTGTTGACTATAAGGTATCGTATGTTAAGACTTTTTTATTTATATTCAAAAGGGTGTAGAGATCATGTTATTTTAGTAACGTACAAGTAGCAATAATTACAAAGTAATGATCTCTTATTTATTATAATACTTCGAATTAGTGCTAAACTTGTTTGTAATAAAACAAAAGTGCGAAAAGGGCGATTGCATCTAAAATAAGCAACTTAACAAAACATAGATTTATATTTTAATTATAATTGTAATAATTAATTCAATCTAAAGTAAAAGCTTTAATACAAATACTTTTGATTTTTTACTTACGGTTATTGTCTCATTTTTATCCATAATTTTTATTTTTTTAAATTAAATTTTTTAAATTTTTCTCCAGCAGGCGCAAATAAACCGAGCGCCAAAATTGCACTGCTGTCATTCGTAAATGTTTCATGACTAAATGCAATATAACAGTGTTGTCAATTGTTTCAACAAATATTGTCATTTAACAGATTTAAACTAAAAGCTATTCTTAAATTTTATTCAGAGATTTAAATTTTTTGTTCTGTTTTTATTCCCAATTCTTTTATATTTTCTATCGCACGTTTTGAAAGCGTAAACGGGTTTTAGATTTCTTTCTTTCTTTGGAATTGAATACGTCACGATATTTTTTACAAATAATTTATGAGATATTAACTCATTAAATAAAATATATTATTTGATATATACAAATATTCATACTTATACATTTTTAAAACTAAATACATATTTTAAATAGAAATATTTCTGAATTCCAGCATTATTGTTAAGGGAAAACTTTTTCATCAATTAAATGAGTTTTAAGCGATCAATTTAAAAAGTTTTAATTTACAGCACAATTGAGGTGAGTAGACTATTCGTTATATATTATGCCAGACGTTTTATTACCCTCCTCCCCTGTCGTTATTAATTGTGCTTAATAAACAAACGTGCGGACATACTGAAATACCGTTGATTATAATTTTATCTATCTCTACAGTGAATTAGCAGCACATTTTTAACGCTTTACTTGATATAACTTTTATGTTCAGTCAACGTGTTTTTAAAATTAGTTGAATTTTTGTCTAAAAAACATTCTCCTTTTTTCTTATAGAAATTAAACAAGAATAACGAATGTGACTTTAATGGGTTGGTGTGTTTTATAATTGCCGTAGCAAATCTCGTTAATTTTCTTTTTTTATTTTCAATATGAACTTTGAGAACATTTTAAAATTATCGCTAATGAAATTTATTGATAAACAGAATCGAAAAGTTGATTATCTAATTTAGGGAAATTATAAAAAATAATTTTTATTAGTTTGAATGAATTTATACATTTGCAAGTTTCAAAAATTCCAACAGGCCGTAACTAAAATTTCTAGATTTTTTTAATTCAAATAATTTTTGATTTTTTCTCTTTATTCTTTTTAATAAAAGTGCTTACTAATTTATTAAAATATAGTTGCTGGCAATTTTTATAGACCAGCCGTAAAATTTGTAAATCATAAATCATTTATAATTTGCTAAATAACTTTCCAAAATGCCTGTGCATGTGGCTAATTGAAGATTGGTATCACTGTACGGTGTTCTATTGTGTAGAGTGAAACAAGCTTTTGCTTTATAGCGTGACGGCTTCACTGCATCAAAGATTTTATATTGCTTATCATTTGAAGAGAACGGGAAATAATAATGTAGAGCAGGAAAAGAGAACCAAACACGATCAACATGACCGTGGTGCTATCAAGTAGGGGCAACATTTTATATAAAAAGTGAAATTTTGTGTTCCTTTCTCAAAAATATTTTACCCTCTTAAAGGGTAGCTTGTTCATATCCCCTCACTCAGGTCAAAAAGCAGTGCATTTCATGTTCACATAGCGTTACCAGATAATGTCAAAATAAAAATTTTTACTATCAGAAGGGTGAGAAAATTACATTTTAATAATTATTTTTATATCCAGTCTCACATAAAACAAATAAAAGAAAACAATACGGCTGCTTAATTATATAGTATGATACATTGAAAATGAAATTTTGTTAAATTTTCGAGATGAATTAGCAATCTGGCAATTCAAAATTTTTGTTTACATTATTTATAAAATACAAATAAATGTTTTTTTTTTCAACATTCGTTCTAGTTTGTGTTCTTTCCCCATTAAATACAAAATGACATTTTAACAGGCCTGGTAAAACGTTTTAAAAATTCACCATTAATTTACGCCATTACTTATCAGATATTTACGATATTCCGAAAATCAGCATACTTTTGGTGTTTGATGCAAAAACCAATGATCCTTGCATAACGTTTAAGCCTTAAGAAAGAAAAAATTCAATAGTTTATGATTTGAATAAAAAGTTTCTTTAAGTTAAAATTGAATTAATTTTTTTAAAATCTTCATCGGCATAAAATAAATAGAGAGATATCTGTTAAACCTCTCTCCATTTAAAATTTTTTCTCAGCTAACAGAAGTTTTTAAGACTGCGATCACAGACAATACGAGGCTTATCTTGGGCGTTCACTCCAAAAATACTTGTAAGCAATTCCGCATGTGAAAGCGAAACGTATCGGCAGTACATGATTGCCAGTACATTGCAAACTTAAAAACACGCCTCGCGTTCTCTGTGAGGGCAGCCTAAAAAAGTTCTGTTACTTCTTGGTACTCTACTTAAATGGAGAGAGGCTTAGTAAATTTCTCTCTTTCTGTTCTACATATTTTTAAATGTGTAAATGGCCACTCTGAGAATCACATTTTACTCTACTGAAAATTAAAAACCCAACGTTCTCCTTTTTATTGCTCTGTATCAAAGTGTATTGATAACATACAAATACGTATCTACACCAGTGTTGGGAAGTTTGAAGCGATCGTGCGGTTATTTCATACAATTTGTGTGGCGGGAATAAAATAATGTGTGAAATATCAAGGAATAAAAACTTTTAAATAATTTCTTGTTAAAATTTGTGTGGAGATGTTTATAAAAACTATTTTCTTTAATTCTAATTATTAAAAATTAATAAAAATATTATTTTCCATTCCAGATCTACACTAGCAAATGTCTGTTTTTTGACTAAGACGACTTATTTCAAGCAGGTGTGTTTGTATTCAGTTAATAAGACCAATAAATGAGCTCTAAATTGAAAAAAATTTTAAACAGAATTTTAGGTTGAACCCCCATAAGATTGCATAGCTTGCGATTCTTGTAAAATTAGAAAAATATTATTTTATTATTTTTTAAATGTTATTTCTAGAAATAACATTTTTATAATTTAAAAAAATAGTTATAACAGTTTATAAATCATATTTTTAATAAAGTAATTTTTACATGAATACAATTTAATACGATTAATTTATTAAAAGTTTTCTTAATTATTTGATCTTTTTATAATTAATTTCAAAATTATTTGCCCTTAAGATCTTTTATAAAAATAAATTTAACACCATGAAAGATACATAATTTTAAAAACATACGTAGTTGAAATAACGTTTTTTATACGTTTTCATTGTACTTATGTACATATATATATCCTTTGATAAAATTTTACTATTGAAATAAAAATGAATTCTATTTAAATATTTGAAATTAATACAAATTTAATTGTAACAGTTCGTTCAAGCTGAGCATGATTAGAGATGAAAATTATTTTGAAAATCCAATAATTATCATCCTCTGATGCATATTCCAATTCTCATATTAAGAATAAATGTTTTAAATGTTTAGATCTTATAACTATATACAAACTTATAACTAAATTATAAAATTATGAATTATTAAAGATCTATAACTACATATACTTCTTGGGTATTTATATTACAGAATATGGCACTGAAGAACTCCTGTTCAAGTTCAATCTTTCATTATTATAAAAATTTCGCCCTATTCTATTATTATTATTTCCAATATAGAATAAGTTTTCATAAGGGAAAGGTAAACAAAAAAGATTTACGTGTTCAATATAAAATTTTGAAATTTATAATTTGTAAAATCTGGGAATGGTCACAATCGCTTTTCAAGTTAAATTTTCACAATCAATCGCTTTCACTAAACTCATCGTCACTTTGCGGAGTTTTTAAGCGACATCCTGTAAAAATCGGTAATTGTCATAATTTACTTTTTCGTTTTTTATTCTTTTTATTAATTTTCCATTCTCCCGTACTTTCACTTATTACTGCATCATTCAAGGACCACGCTTCTATTAAAGGTGGCCGATGTCTATTTATAAATGGGTTGATAACATGGGCTACACCTTGTGGATTATTAAGATGAACATGATGAGTGCCCTCGACTTTGTGCAGTTGAAAGTGTGGATTTTTAGATTTTAAGATTTCTATAACTTCAGCACTCTGTTCATCTATATAGTTGGATTGCGTGCCCTTTATAACACAGTAGGGCACATTTTGTATTCTCTTCGCCAATTCAGCGGCAAAGGGTGGCGAAGTAGTAAATTCAAAATAATATTTCACACGACCATCTCGCGAAAAATAGTATTTATCTGGATACTTGTTAGATTTTGTGCAATTACGTTCTAAAATATATTTGCAATTTTCTAAAGCTACCGATCGTGAAGTACCTTCAAACATTACTTGCACCAGCTCTTCTCGGGTATAAGAAGGTGGTTCGATTTCTGTGCCCAACTGCAAACGCTCATCTTCTATTAAATATTTTTCGATATTGTTACGTATCATATCTATTTGGGCACTCGGGTCACGATAGCTGGTTCGTACTACATCAATGCTAATCAGCATATCTAGGCGATCGGGATACAGTGCAGCAAATATAAAAGATAACATTGAGCTCATCGAATGAGACAATATTGAAACTTTTTGCCACTCATATATTTCCATAATGCGCAGAATTACACAAACGTAGTCGACAGCATGGTAAACAATTCCCTTGGGTAGTTTGGGTGAGAGCCCATGGCCTGGCAAATCTATGCACAGTATTCCAATATGTGTCGGTAATAGAGGGATAAGAGTACTCCAAGTGCCCATATTGTCCAGCCACCCGTGTAGAGCCAAAATAGGCCTTACTTTACGATTACCATACCAACGTCCAACAATATAACCCCAGGGCATGGGAATACGCAAATCTGTGAACTGTTCGTAATACAGAAACAGAAAAATTATTTATTAGAAAAATAGTAAAAGGAAATGATTAAAAAGTCTCATTTCTTTAGACAACTCAGACATTTTTCATTGCCTACTAGAAAACGTTTCCAGCTTAATATATAATTATTCCGAGTACCAAGATCTACTTTTAAGTAAAATCGAACAATAATTATTTTGGGTAAAAGTTGTTTTATTAAAGTAAAGTAATCTCTAAATACTTCATTAGTGTCTTGTAGCTTATCTTTATGAAAATAAAAGCAATGAAAACTGAATTAGTGTAAGAATTGTAAATAAAAAAGCCATATTGCTTTGCCTTCAGTTGATATTTATAAAAACATAAAACTTTGAAATTGATTTGGCAGTAATTTTGCTATAAATGCTGGCCATAAAATTTTAAGTTTTTTTATAATACAATAAAGAATTTAAAGACATTAAATACGTTTTTAGATTTTTTTCAGACTCTGGCGCTTCCGTTCATTCGACGAGCCTAAATAATACAATGTATATGCCAACAAACCTTTACTACTAACATATTTTTGATTAAACGCTTAGACTACTCATTTAGTTTGTGCGTGGCGAAAAAGTGATCCGATGTATACGTCAGGTCGAAGTCCAATGTATTCACTTTTGAAGAACACTTTAAATAAAGTTAATGAAATAATAAACAAAGATAAGAAGATTCCATAGTAAATGCATTTTATCCTCGAGTTCTCCCACATTTTTACTATGAAAAATTATATTACTGAAGTTCACTCCAATTGTACAATAAAATTAAATGCAAAGAATATATGCGGAATAAGTCAAACTAATAAATCAATTTGTAAGATAATTTGTTTCTTTTTTTTTGTTACGCCGCGATTGTGTCTTGAGCTTTGGGGAAATATAAAAATAATAAAATCTTATCGTGAACGCGATAAGTGTGGCAGACATTGTTGGTATATATCATTGCGGTTTTGAAGTTATTTACTGCAAAATATAAGTGCTTTAAAAGAAGCGATATAAATAGTAATATAAATGTGAATAGTATTCATTCTTATTGGGTTTGCTATTTATGTATTGGCTTAGCTTACACTAATAGTTTTGGAGAATTGTTTACATCTGTGCCAACTTAGTATTACGATTTTTGAATTTTGGACTCTCAAGCCGAAAGTCCAGTTGAATTTAATCCGTTTATGTATGTCTATTTAATATATTATTTGAATAACTTTTTTTTTTTTTTTGCATTATTACCTCACGCTTTGTTTCTTTTATATAGTTAGTTGACATTTTCTTTGTGCTTTGTTTATTTATTTAAATTGAATTAAGTTTTGTTTATATTTACATATTCACATATTACATTTAAGAAACGACGTGCTCAGTACGAGTCTTCTGCATTTACTAACTGCCAAACTAAATTCATTTCAATTATTTATTTGGCTGTTGATTCGTTATCTTTAAATGTATTGAGAATTTCAGAGAGATCACTGAGAGTACTGCTGACATGCAGGTATGGATAATGCATTGGTTTTAGTTTGTATTCTTTGCAAAAAAGTTATGTGTGCTCCTGTAGCTTATTAATGTCAAAGCAAAAACATTTTTTCGGGTGTAATATATATTATTGTGTGCTGAAATTCATAACAAAATTTTATTGAGAGTTTCATTTATTTATTTATTTAATATTAGAGTTATATGAAGGCCATCTGACGCTAATGAGAGTTTTAGTCTTAATAATAGAATACAGTATTTTTGATAGAAGTAGAGTAGGAATTTTTTAAATTAAAACTACTTTATGCTCAAAACGTTGTGGTGAAAAATTATTCGACAAAAAAAAATCAAAGTATGGTTTGGCTTTTCAGCCCTACATTTTTAATCGGAAGTGAATTTGTCAATATTACTGCCTCTAATACGTTATTCAATTACTTCCAGTCCAATTTAATATTTTGGGAGTTCTAGTGCATTTGGAAATAAAAGAAAACAACTCAGAATAATGGCAATCACACAAATAAAGTTAAGTTATCGACTGATGTTATTTATTTAATTACGTGAAGAGCTACAATTTATTTTCGAAATTTTAAAAGCAATTATAAAAACTCAAGCTCGAGGCCAATGTAACATAAACGTTATATTTGGCAGCAGCCTTTAACCATAAAAGAAAATAAAGAAAAAGGAATTCTTACTCCTTTAGTATGAAAACACTTTTAAATGGATTAAATTAATGACAAGATACCGCAAACGTAAAATTGAAAGGTTGTTCTGAAAAGAAGAGATTTTCTTCGTTGCTGAAGATGCTGCCGCAAATTATCATAACACAAGTAAAACGGTTGATGATAACATTGCAAATACCAACAGCAGTCCGTGTTCATTTTCCCAAGAACCCAAGGAAGAGTGCAACGACATTAATATTTAAAACGAGAAAATATTATAAAATGCCAAGGAAGAACATGGCACGAACTTTATCACCTCAAGTTGTATTTGTTATTCAATTTGTACACTTTAATAATCAAACCATTATGAGTAAAATGTAATTTACTTGTGTAAACAATTTTTTCTTGCTTTGAGATGAAAATGTGTAGCAAAAACCAAAAAAGAAAGAGAAGAAACTATTAAAGCAAGTTTCTCGCGTTTTATGGAAAACACATTAACGTGAGTACATTTAAAAAAAGTGAGTAAAATTAGCACTGTACTATTAAAATGGTTAAATGAAGCCAACACTTTAGTTGAACATCAACATCATGTTGTGTTTCATTGCTGTTTATAACACAGCAGTTGTAAAAATGGCACAGGATAATGGATGAGTCTAGAATGATGAGTATTTTAAATAAATATTTAAATTTTATAATATTTTGCAAGATTTCTCATATCCCAACCGAATGGGACCTGTGTGCGTTCTTCAAACGTTGTGTACTCTCATAGGACTTTAAAAGTTCACAGACCGTTTATAAAACTTTGTACCTGCTATTGTCACATAATGATTGCCGAACTTTTCGAAAGTTCTTACAGGGCTTGCTAATTACAGAAATCGAACCGAAATTGTTAATTAATTATTTCTTTAAATGTTTTTGAAATTTTTGAATGTTGCGACTAATTACAGATATTTAGAAAAGACATTCAAATATAAATCCATATTAGTCGTTGTAAAATGCATTTCATTTTTGTCTTCGTAAATACAAAACTTTTTAATGATTTTCATCTTGTGTCTGGCTTCTTGCCCTTTTATGCAGAAAATAGCACATGATTCATATTTCCTTCTGAATGCATCAGAGCACCCCACCACATGCAATTTCCTCTGACTGCTAAGTGACATCAATCTTTGTTAATGATAAAAACAAGTGACACAGTGTACGTGTTAATGCACAGTGAGTCAATTGGAAAAGAAAATGAACTTTACAATTTTTATTTTAAATTGCTAATAGCTTACACAGAGCTTGTGATTAAGAAAGTATTAAAATTTAGTTTTTATTCCTGTGATTTTATTATGTTACTTTAAACTTACCTCCTCCTCCGCCTCTCACTAACCACTAACACTTTGGTTGAAATAAACAATCTCATTCACTCCTCAAATAAAATATATCTTTTTAGGGATTTTTTAAAAAACTTATATATATTTTGAAGCACTTTATAGAAAAATGGGGTCAACAAATTTTGTGCGCTTTATGACAATAGCGGCGAATGTAAAGCAAAGCTTTCTGTATTATGCTGAAAAGCAAAAAAAAACAAAAATAAAATTAATTACAAAAGTCCCTTAACATGGCAATTACAAGCCCCTAAATGTGATCTTGAAAATTTAAAATGCTAACGGCAGTAACGTAAAAAATTGGAGTACTGCTACTCAGTAGTTTGAGAATTATTGCAGGTCTCTGGTGTCTCTCCGGTTATTAATTTTGAATTATTGCCACAAAACTCTGTTACAGTTTTTGAAATTTAATCTAAAACATTTTTCACTATTAGTTGTTAACATTTGGTAGGCAAATACTTTTTGCTTGCAGTATACTTTACTTGAACATAAATGAATAAAAAAATAAAAATGTTTGAACTTTTAATACAAAATACTTGTTAAAATGCTCTCCATTAGAATAATTAATGCCTTGATATCGTCGCACACAAAATATTTTAGTCTCGAAACCAATTTAATGAAATATTATATTCATTTACAACAATTTCGAGTTAATAAAGCAAAAATTCCCTGGCAACAATTAAGTAAAGTGATATAATAAAACTTTAAAATATTGAGAGTTATGATTTTCCACTTCTCGCTTGCAGTGTTATTGGCAAGAATTTTTGAAAGAATCACTGCCTCGAAGACACGAGACTTAACCAGTTTTCTTTCATACATAAAATTACTTGTAAGACTGGTGCATCTTTCTTTACAAGTTTTGCAATACCACTGTAAATGGATATGGAAGGATGCACACAAACCCCCATTCATTATTTGAAACTTCTGCAGCCATCAGCCACTTTCATTCTTTTTTTTTTTTTTTTTTTTTTTGTGTTTATTGTTGTTAAATTATGTTCAATTGTGGCGTTTTGCCAAAAGCAACATTAACGGTTGCATTTTGGTTGCATGTTTCCCAATTTTTTCGTTCGCTTTTTGTTCTTCGCAGAAAGTAAGTTAAAAAAGTTTGATGCGACAAAAAAGAAGTCATCAGAACAACAACCACATAAATGAAATGTTTACAATTGTGAAGCACTAATGCGAGCAAGAAGTATGTTTTTAGGAAGATAATTTTTGGATAAAAGCCAAAGGGCTTTTTGCATATAAAAAATACGCCAAAAATATCGTGGGTAATATTAAGCATAAACTTTAAATTTATGCCTGTATGAGAAGATTTCAAGACCGCTAAAAGACGAAGACAAATTTGCTTAAACTCGGTTTGCAGTTTTCGCTACTTTTTCAATGTGCATTTTATGCTAATTTATAATTCAATTAAGGAATTTCTTTTTTAATAGTACACATGACAATTTGGCAGGCAATACCTTGGAAAGATAATCATATAAGCTAGAGATTGGAACACCTTTATTCTCATTACGGCAAAATAAAAGGATTTTTGTTTTTTTCTTCTGTTTCTAAACTTAATATGCTTTTTAAATTTCATAGCAAGGTATGCAATGAACTGGCAAAAGGTGCTCGCTTGTACCAGCAATTTTAGGAAATAATTTAGAAGTGAGGCATCAGTTTCGTATTTATAAATATTGATACACTCTACATATTATTAGCTGAATTATTGCAAATGTCACATACAAAGTTGCTACTAATAAATACCCTCAATCACCACAAAATATGTGTGCAATATAAACATCTAAAAAACTATCAAACTAAAGTATGTGTTCTGTGCACATGCATGCGTGAATCCGATGCACACATGTTGACTTCATCGTACATGATGGGATTAAGTTTCTTGCAAACACTTGCACATGGAAGCACGTACATGTTCAATTCGAAAATAACTAGAATAAAAAGCTTTTTCTTAAAGCATTCCTTCATCCTCGTTATTTGTACCCAGCGAAACAAATTTATAAAACATTTTTGTTTTCAGAAATCAGTTTCTTTATTCGACATTTTATTCCATGCCTTTGTTTAGGCCAATTACATGTGCAGTTCATTCTCTAAAGATTGAAAGGGATAATATTTTGCTGGGTACACAGCGGAGTATTTATATTTAACTTACAGATGTGAAAAAAATGAAAATGTATTTCTTCTCTAGAGGACAATAGGAAATGCCACCGAAATTGCAAATGGATGCTACAGATGAATACAACTTGCCTTCAGTCAAGTTTTGTCTTTTTATTATGTATCAGGCATGGAGAGTGAAATTTAAAAAATTTAGGCAGTACAAGAGAGTATGATTTTCTGTTAAATCCTTCTTGTACTCGTATTTGTTAAAAATAAAAAGTAATTGATTCAAATTCGGCAAACACGTCACAACAAAAATCAATCCGATTTCTCCTGTGTTTGAGTACCCTTTATTTGGAAGTAGAGCCACTGAGCTGAAACTACATAATTATCACGAGCATCACTGGTGATTTATCCAATGGCAATTTCTGAAGGTCATAGATCTGACCCCCACCTTCCGAATGATCATTACTTTTTTTTGGATCATTACTTTTTTTGTGAAGTACTTGTGCCTGGTCACTTGACAAGGACTAGCAAGTAATTCATATCGATGTTTATGTATATGCTGTTTATGTATACTGTGTTAATCAAGAAAAAATATAACAATAATAAGCAGAATATCAATAATTATTGTTTATCAAAGCGATTAATTACAAATTTGATTAAATAATGTACACTTTATACAAATAAGTTTAACATTCTTCTTACAAATGTATTCATTTTTACATCCCTGCATCATACTGACTTTATGCGGATTAAGAAGTTCTCCTACGAAATAATCGTAGAACATTGACAGTAATGATGCTATTTTTGTTATTTCACACGCTTTTACAGTTCACAACAAAAAGAAAATCCTTGGAAAATTTCAAAAAACAATCTGGCTCTTTTATTATATGATGTATTATAAACAAGGCATTATAATTTTATACACAGTATAAAATTGTATCTCTTTTCTCTTCTCATTATTAGTTATGGGAAAAGTAGTTGTATTGTTTTTATTCAAGAATTTTCGTTTTTTTTACTTTCGTACATAGCAAAAATATATCTAACTAATATGAATAAAATAAAGAAATGAAAAAGCTGAAAATTATTGTTATCACGATGGCACCACGTATGGGAAATAGATAAAATTTAATAAACGATCTTAACAACACAGATAAACCTTGACCCATAGTAGAGCTATCAGGCAGGCATATAAGTGTAGCATTACTAAAACGTTTTTCCAAGGTAGTTAAATTTACCTCTCCTTTTACAAAAGCTGATTAAAGCGTATGGCTCATTTAGATCAGAAAACTCCTTTCGGCATACTATACGGTATTGTTATCTTTTATTTAAAGAAAACAAATTTCGAAAAAATTAAATTCTTTTAGGACTCTGCATTTTTTTGCACTTAATATATATATATAATAATGCCGTCACACAAACCATTGCAAACTTAAACAGAATTAGGGCTCATTATTTATATCACAATAGTTGTAAATAGTTCCAATAAAATCACAAAGTTCGGTGTTCAATATGACTTAAAAATCTAATAAAAGCAAATTTTAATAAATTTCCCTTAATAAACCGTTAATCTTTTTTAGTTAGTGGTTTTTTGTAAAAGTTGAAAATGCCTACTTTTTCCAGAAGGCGATAGATAGTATTGCTCCTTGAAGGACTTTTCTATTTAAAGACTATTTGAAGAATTTTGTTTGAAGAAGAAATATCGAGGTGGGCCAGAGCTGATACTCCTCTGAATTCGCTCAACTCTGTCTGGACGCAATAAAATAATTTATTAGGGTCATATTTTATTAGCTCTCTGCGGCTATATTGCTGGGAAATATTTAAAAAAAAAACATATTTTTATTGTATGATATAAATGGCTTAAAAATAAAATTTGTTATCCTTCGTTAAGGCTGTTCAGTGAATATGCAATTGAAACACAAAGTTGGGTTAAGCTCTTACAGCAGTGTTAATGATGATTTAGTGAGCAACATCAATTTATATTTTATTGTTGATTTAATGGTTTAACAACGAATGCCATCTGCTTCAAACTTAACAACAGTGTATTCGCCTAACATTTTGCTACAGCGTAACCGCAGTATTTACAAACTAAAACAAATAAACCATAAAAGTTTTAATTAAAAAAATTATTTTAATCTCAACAAAAGTTAACATCTCATTAACATCCTTGTTGTTCATACAAGGATATGTAAGCTCAAACTCGTTGTAGTGTAAAAGTTCCCATTAAACGTTATAAGAAATTTGTTTTGCCTTTTGGTCTTTCATATTTCTGGCTGTTGTAGAAACTTTTATTTTCCATTTAATTATTGTAATGTTGATATATAAGTAATTGTTTATGTTGTAGTTTCATTATCTCTTAAATACAGCAGCATATTCACACGCCAACGTATGAAAAAATTTGACTACATTGAAGTACCATTAAAGAGTGCTTTCTAAAGCCACTTTTGCAGTCATTTCCAAAAATTTCGCACTATACTTGGCCCGATATATATCACTATTTGTATTCGCCCCTTAAATTCCCGGTCAGTTTTAAACCGAACCTTTCAACTTTTATAGAGATACCAGCTTTCGTTGACTAACTTTACCGCTAAAGATTTTAGTAGTTTACTGAGACTTCTGTTACACCCTTTTCCTTAAACTTTTCTCTTATTCATTTAAATATGCAACACTGCAAAATAAATAATAACAAATTAATAACTTTGACTTTTATTTGTATTTAATATTTTCTACGCCTTATATTTAACATGTTTTATGTTGTTTGTGCAGTTGCTACTGTTTTGTTTACTCCAATTGCCTTCCCCCTAAACTTTTACCTCATCTTCACGAAATGACATTTTAGCATAAAAAGTCAACATAGCAAGCGAACTGAAAGCAATACAACTTTAGTGTTTGTCGCTTCACTAAAAGCTGTTACCAAATGAGACTACAATGCCATTAAGTGGAGAAGGATGTGGTAAAGTTGTATATGAACAGGAAGGAAAATGGCAGAAAAAAGTGGAAACGTACAAACATTCTCGTACAGTACATAAAAAGCACACAAATTGCTAATTAAAATACATTCTCAAAACCACTCAAGTTAACAATAAACAATTTTAACTTAAACAGGCAAATAGCAAGCAACATTTTCTAATTCATTCACAGAGTATTTACTCATTAGAGAGGCGGAAAATAATCTGTCAAAAGGATAATTTATTATGAGAACTCGAAACCACAACAATTGTAAACCTAAGTGTTTCTTCACTTATCTCCTAAATAAAAAATAAGTAAGGAAACCAATTCAACAATTAAGTTGCGGTTTTTTCTAACACAGACAACATAATACGTTGGATATGTAGGAACTTACTCGCTCAGTTCCCTAATCCCTTTAGCTTTAACCACCAGTTAATCTCATTTTCATACACAACTTCAAATATTATTGGAAATATAATTTCAAATAGTGCAAATTGAGCCGTTTCTGATTAGAGAACTGCTGGAATTTTTCGTTCATAAATAGAACAATAAAACTCATCAAAAAGCCAATTTGTTTTCGTTAATTTTTAGTACAAGCCAAAGTAGTGCTTAAATCTTTAAGCCGAATGTTTAATTTATGTATATGTTTAAGTATAGTCTTCACCCTAATAATTAGAGATGTTAATGAAAATACGATTCTAATCTGAAATGTGCTCGTATATTATAAGTTGCAGCTAAATCTTGTAATTTTCTATATGAAACTCTTAAATAAGGAAACTCTCAGCAAAATTTGCTTTCCTACTGATATGCCAAAGAACATTGAAAAGCTTATCACACAAATAATTGGAGGTCTAAACACTCCAAAGTCTTTCTTGAAAAAGGGAATAAGTCAGTCTATTCCACAGAAGTCATTACCCAAGATAAGTAGGATTTGCCTTTCGATACATGCGAACTTAATAATAACTTTAATGACTATTATCCTTTAAAGCCCACTTATTTTAGCCAGATTTTTACTTAAAAGGTTGCAAAAACAAAACATCTCACTAGTCTTCTATTTATTGAAACAGCTTAAAGCTTATCTGTGTGGTGCGTGGTTGATGTGGCAGTAGATGTTTTAGCTTTTCATTGCCGTGTACATGGATTCGTTTGCTGACAGTGTAAAGTTGTTAAAAGCCTTCGTGCAACATACAAACATTAATGTCATTCAAATGCAAGAAAGAGACACAGCCGCGACAGTATCCCGCTTGAGTATCTTTTTGTAATTAATTCAATGGGAAAGTTTGCTTTACTATTGCGGTTTCTTTATGCATTCGCCAGCGAGTACAAATAAGCAAATCTAACAGGATATTTTACGGTGAGAGCTTTTAGAAAACAATTTTGGAGAATTTGTGGGTGTTTTGTTACAATTTTGTCTACAAAGTGGAAGTTTTTCAATAATGGTAAATGGAAAAGACCTCCTGATAGTCACATTAAATGTTTTTGCTAATAGGTTTTTATTTATGTGTAGTTTTTCCTTCACTTCTGTGCTAGGAATTCGAGACAATTTTAGCAAAATCACCTTATTTATATAGTAGGCAAAGTGAAATTATCAATGAGAAAACGTGTTTGATGTGATATTTATTTTAGCAACCCGCGCAAGTAACGCAAACCACTCAATACATTTTCATGAAATTTTATGAGTGGATATTAAAAATATGTTTATTATACTCCTGGTGCTATTTTTCAGTGTTGGCGGATTGCTGTATGCTTCGCGTAAAGTACTGAAATTCGATTGTTTTAAAATTGAAAACTCGTTATTAAGCAACATATAACAATCGCAGCATGAAAAGTGCCTTTACTTATTATACAAAGAATTCTGGTTAAAAATTGGTAATATATTTTACACGGTTTTGTGAAGAATTTTGTTTTCTTCTTTCTAGTATAAGTCTGAATATACTCGTAGTTTTAGCAGAAGTTTTAATGGCCAATTGGATTTCTTAGGAATAAAAAATAAACTTAAACTTAAACTTAAACTTAAAAGATATTCCAACAAGTAAACTAGCATTTTTGGAGCCAGACAGTTCTGGCTCTTCTATACTAATAAGCCTCATTGCTCTCCGGATTACATATTTGTATATAAATATTACTTTAATATATAATTTATAAAATAGTAATTAACAATATATTAACAAATAAAAACTATTTAAATTACTATAATTTATTTATATAAATAAATATTTTGTAAAAAGTTATTTATAAATATTATTATTCTGGTCAACTGGCAGAAGACATTTCAGCTTTAGAAATGTCTCTAATTTTCCTAATGCTCTATGAAAGATTTGGCAGTGATTCTTTCTGTCCTTCAGCTAATTATAAAAATAAGCCCATAAGCTGAGAACAGCCATTGAAAACTAAACTGGCTAAAAATTTTACTTGAATGAAGTTGTGTACGTGTTTGTCTTATTTGAACTTAAATTCAATAAAAGAAATAATTGAAATTCGTCTTAAATAAAAGAAATACAACGACATGAGCTCTACATGCAAGTTAATAATTTGAAAATATCAAACAATAACAAACAATAGTTATAAAGTTCGAAATTCCATACAAATGCATCATCACAATACAATTCATGCAAATCTTTCTAACATAATTTGCATAATTAAATCTGTAATCGTATGCAGGTGAGAGCATATATGGAAAATAAATGCAATGAGTACAGAGATGATAGACACACAATACTTTATTGTTCTGGCAAGTAAATTGAAATTATATGCCATTTAAATGGTGTCTTATTCCTAGAAAACATTGTATCATGTGAAATGTTTTCAAGCAAAAGAAAATTGGCTAAATAGAATTAATTTAGCAAAATGTATTTAATATTTAAAATGATGAATAAATATTATTCAATGTCTTGAAGTAGCAACAAATCATATTATCCTGTAATTCTGAATGTCAGTATTATCGTTATTTCCCTTAAGAAAATTGTAAATGATTGAGTTTGTAGGCATTTCCAATATACGAGTATCAAAATATTTTCTATTTTGTAACAAAACAAGCCACAATAAAACATGACCGTAAATAATAAAGACACAGACCGCAGAATAACTTATTTCCTTTGACACTATTTTAGAAAATGTTTGGCCGGGTTAATAGCTTTATTTTTATTATATAATAAAACTAGAAAATTAAAACCTTGATAAGCTAAAAATTCCCAATACTACCCCTGTAACTGTGGCCAGAGATTTTCTAGTGTTCTCTTGGCAAATTTATTTTAAAACCATCATAAATTCTTTATTGCACATTAGCTCTGGTTCAAAGATAAACCTCATCTCATTTCAGCCGGAAACAATTTTCCGTTTGTAAGCAACTAAAGCCTACAAACTCATAAACGCATTTATGTATGCTAAACAATGCCATTCATACATGTACTCATGCACAGATGCATACACAGATAAAACACTTGTATGTATGGATGCGTTATTCATAATCCATTCTATTTGCACGAGGAGATGTTTCTCTGTATGCCGCTGTATTGTAAGACATTTCAAACAACGTGCTGCAAGAACTCCTTTGGACTTTTTTTTTATTTATAAAATGGCTGTTGTACATTTTCAACATTATGGGCTGATCGTAAACACAAGGGGTTTTAGAAGATAAAAAGGAGCTAAAAAAAATTAAATTACTGGCAATATAATTTGTAATGAGTGAAAGAAGAAAAATCAATTTTCTTTCTAAACAACATTTTCTCATTTTGATTTTATGTGCAAATAGCATGGATACGTATGTATGTATATGAAGCATTAAATTACGACATGACATTTTTTATGGCTGCTACATATGTAAGTTTGTCAATGATGTATCGCCTATAATTGTGTGGGGTCTGAAACATTGGCAGGAATAAACCAATTCATGAAAACTTACAGTTTAAGGACATCAAATGTGCTAGAAGTAAATACATAATTATGACAGTATCCTTTTTTGAGTTGTAGTGCTGGATGTTTTATTGGCTGGCAGTACTCAAAACATAATGTTGTCATAAAAATAGAGTCGGTTTATTATGATGCTCTGACTCTGCGATATTTCCTCGTGTTTGCCTGAATACAAGAAAAACGGTAAAAGAAGGGTAATTGTTATGTTTGTGAATTAAAGGGGATTGTAAATGGTTAAATTTTTCACGCCTTGGCTGTCAGTTAAAATTGATTTACAAATTGCTGGAAGTAGGCGACATAAAAGAACAGAAAAAAAAATCTTGCTTTAGCATTGCTAAATATTTTGAATTTGGTGATCTTATTTTGAGAAACCGCCTCCAGTTTAAATGTAGAAAATGAAGGCACTCTCATTGCCATTTAACATCTTTTACGTCACACTAAACATTTTTGTACATAATTTAAAGTTCACCTTTACAATTCTTTTAAGCACATCCATTGCCATGCTATTCCATGGATAGGGCAGTGACATATAAGTCTTAACGGTATTATCCCTCCGGTATATACCCTCTCCCCAGGGTGCACATCGCTAAGATGATATATTTTCATGATGAACTCAGTACTATGCCTGGGTGTACAATATAATTTCGAATTAGTTTGGAATAAATACTAAATCTGGGGTTGTATGGACCGGATGAAATTAATAAAAGCAACCGAAAATATTGCTGGTAAATACGAAAGAAACGCAAAAGTCTAGTCAAGGTCTTAGAATTTTATTACCTCATAATTCTATTCTTATAGTAACGCCAGAATCCAAATCCAAGTATATAATTTTATTTTAAGGCATAAAACAATAATAAACTCCTTGTGATGAGGAAATTGTTTTAGCATTAAAAATAAAAATAATCATGTTTTATGTTTTGAGGATAGTTTTGCCCAAAAAAATATATTTTAGGTATGATGGTTTCATTTCCTTACTTTACTTTAATTAAACTAGTTTTAATTTGTAAAGAAAATCTTCTCACAAAATATATCCTGAATTTAATCACCATTTATTTACGAGGTCTGTCGTGGATGATTCAAACACAGAGTTTGCTTTTAAGAAGTTTTTGGTCGAAATTGGCTCTAGGAGCCACTTACTTTTGATCCCTTGAATATAACTGCATAAGTTGCGAAATTATTGAGTTAAACAAAATACACTAAAATTCATTTACTTTACGGTGTACTAGAAATAAAAGTTTAAAATTGGAACCCTGCTGATCAGTGGCACAAAGCTCTTGCTGCATTGTCTTTTAAACATAAAGTTGGCTTTTGCTAGGAATCCTTTTCAAAGACTAACTTCTAATTTCCGCAATTTTCACTTCAGCATATTGCTTTCTTTTTTTCAGAATTTATCATCATCTCCATATATAAAAGCAAAGTTTAAAAATGTTCATGGAAATATTACCGCTAAATGTAAATTTATACTCATGACATAAATTCAGCCATCTTTGCTATACTTGTTATAACTTTTAATTTACGAGTCTACTAGAGTATGTACTAAAAGTTTAAAGTTTTTCAACTGCAAAGGAAAAACTTTGAAAATATTGTTCTTCCATAGGAGCGTATTTATAATTTACAGGACCTTTTATGGAAGTACATTTTGCAAATTTTAAAATGAGAAATTAAATTGTTTCCTATCAAAGAGGGGAAAATTTTAATTAAGATAATAAATTTCATACGTATCTCATCTCACGTTGGCTCAACCAACTTTATTTTGCGACAAAAAGGACTTGAAATGAGGGAGACCAAAAAGATGAAAACATTGTTGAAATAGACTTTTAGTTGCTTAATTTTTTGTAGGCCTGTGTAATCACTAGATCAAAGAATCACTAGAAAAATATGAATTATTGTATTTGTGAGCAGCTTGTACCATTAAGACTTAAAACTTCCCTCAATGTACATCACTTATATACACGATCCATTCTTATTCTTTGAATGCAATTGCATGCCCGCTTATACAAAAATTTTCAAACACTTTTTTTTTGCTTTTTAAATTATTTTGCTTCAAAAACTTTTGTGGATTTACGGCTTTAATACCATATATGGTTTGAATTTATTAAATATTTATTGGAAATTTTTATTTTTCTGTATTTTTTATAAGTTTATGGAAAATATTTTTTGTAGATACATAATACGGAATATGAATGCTTGATAGACTTTTTTACAGGATACAAAATCTATAAAAAATGTACGTTTCCTGTTAAAGCTCGTACAATAATCATTTTAATACGCACCCAAACACAATATATATTTTTCGTTTGTAAGCATGATGTGGGAGTGGTGCAAGATTAGAAATGGTTTGATATATGATATATATATGGAATTATTTTGTTTTCCTTTTATATGTTTTGAATATTTTGGTAAAAGAATTTTGTGTAGGTAACAATTTAAACGGATGTTCATACAAAAATGAAAACAAATTTTATAAAAAAGAAAACCAATAATTCCCCTCTTATAACAAAGATATCAGAAGCGACCATCTTAATGTTACCCAACGCACATAACAATGTAGGCTTCAATCTGTCGGAGTTTCATTCTCTAATCATATTGCGATTGGAATTAAGGGAGTGTAAAAGCATTGCAAAATAAAGCACTCTTGGAAACTAATTTCTTGCGCAATGTACACTGTACACACTATTCTATTTTTTATGAAAAATTCTTTTTTTATTAAGATTTATTTAATATTTCTTATGTATTGATTAGGGGCATCTTTAGCGAAAGTTTGATTAATAGTAATTATTCAAAAGCTTGAATTCAGTTTGTTGTTCAGTGTCGCTTCTGAACCAGAGTCACAGTCATTACAAGTTATGTAAGTCGAGCTCAGATTTCACTCGCGAGGAAACTGGGCTGCTCCTCGTAATAGATATTTACTATGTAATATTGTGCAAAATGATTAAAGTAATTTTCATAGAGAGCAAGGACCTGAATCTTGAACTTTATACCAGGCTACATGTTGCCATGTGGTATTTTTGAATAGGATAAAAAGAATAGAGGAAAAAGTATTTGTGGAAATTCGACTTAATACTACAAGTTCGTATATTAAATATAAAAGGATCTGCTCTAATGATTTTACAAGACTGGTAAAGGAGAGTATACCCACGTGCATATTATTCGCGATATTAGTTGTAGGAACTTTCCGGGTCGGATCGATTCAGTTATTCTGTGATATTTTATTTTAGGTACGAGAAATACATCATAGCCGCCCGTACTCGAGTCTTTTCATTCCTTTGTGGCACTTATCAGTTTCCTAAGATGACTTCAGATTACCTAAAATTTATTTTGTTGTTGAGCCGAAAGCTAAATGCTTGCTGGGCAGACGGCACGAAAATAAAAGTTATGTCGTACAGTTTTAACATAAAGACCCCTATTCATAATATGCAAAACAAACTTTTACTTCCAGCTTTGTAAATTGAAAAGTTTTGCTAAAACTAAATAAGAAAAAAATGTTTAACTTCCTCCCTTTCCTTGCGAAAAAAGTAAATTTTAAAGCTTTTAACCTTTAGAGAGGAGTAAAATTTAATTCACTCTAGAATACAAGAGAAATTCTTACTTGCCTCACATCAATGGTTAATTAATTGATGACTAACACGACTATAAAGTTTTCTTTTAAATAGAAAAAAGTCAATTTCATGCAGTTTAATTTGCCACAATTTTTTTCAACAGCATAATCCTCAATATCCTCGATGTTTGTTTTATATTTTTATTTATTTTTTATTTTTTATTTTTTTGATTTTCTTATTTTTATTATTATTATGCTTTCCAAAAGGGATTGAAAAGTGAATTTATAACATTAAACTGAGAATTTTCTTAATATTAACTGATTTATTGGCGGTCCTGCACAAATGCATGTATGCTGTTTTAGCAAATTTTTTTAATGCTCTGAGCAAAATACGCTACTTGGAGTGAAGAGCTCATGTGCCACTTTCAGGCCAATAAAAATTAAGTTCTACTGAAGATATTTCTTTCCTTATTTTATGCTGGCAACTAAGTTTACTCATAAATTTTAGATGAGCTTTTAAATAAATAATTTTGGTTTTAGAATTTTTTGCCAAGAAGGGAGTAACGGATAATAATAATATATAAACAAAATAATTTTCGTGATTGAAAAAAATTTATATTTATGCTTTAAACATTGTTTTTGCATTTAAAAGTTATTCCTATTTAAAATATTAAAACAAATTTTTTAATTACTTTACAAACAATCTTTCACCAAAAATATTTTTATTTATACATATTTTTTTAATATTTAAGTAGTCAATTGGTATCCTTTTTTAGTACCCTCCTTGAATTAAATATTTTTAGATTAATTTGTATTGAGAAATTAAATTCACAATTGCAAACCAAATTATTTGTTCATCGAATTTTAAGTGTCTAAGAAAATCGTTAAAGTTTAATCAAAACAATTTTTATATGTAAGATTTTTGGCACGATATCAAAGTACAAGTTTAAGCTCTGCATATCTCTTGAAACATATTTTCTGTGCAGCTTGTTATCTCTGCTAAATGTTTATATATTTCTTTTCACGTACAGAGTAAACCAAACTGACTATAGGAATTTAAAAAAAAAATTTTTTTTAAGGATTCAAAAGAGCCTCGTTTGTTATCTTTTCCATTCGCAGCGAGAAAAACATCATGTTTTTTTGCGGTTTAATTTTCCCTATTTGATTTTACTTTAAAGAAATATTTTTGTGACAAAATACTTATAAACGAATATGGAAAAAGTGTATTTACTAAAAAGCCACATAAAAAAATTCACATTGTTTAGTAGCCGAAGAAATTCATATACAGTTTCAAATGACTTGCAACATGGCTGATAGAACAAAGTAAATTTTTGTTACAATTTTTATAATTAAAATTGTTAAGAAACTTTCTCAGCTATAAATATTAATATGAATAAATATAAATTTAAATATTTCTGATAAAAGCTATCAGATGGTAAAACTATACCGTGTTTGGGAAATATTTTCATTTAAATTAAAGCCCAGTCGATCTTACGATAGTCCTTGGGAAGTCAGTCAAGTAGTTTTCTTCTTTGAATTCAAAAAATTTATATTTTTGTATTTTAAGAATTGTATTTTTATTAGAATCTGTTGAATAGTAATGATATTGTTTTATTCGTCATACTGTGGTCCAACTGTAATCTCTTTGTGTTACTCAACAATTATGCGAGGGTTTAACAATTTAAAGATTTTAATAGTACTCTAATGGTAAATATCTGCAGCAGTTTAAATGCACAGTGGGACCCCTGAATAGAGTAAAAATTTATTTTTCCTATTTTTATTTACATTCTTGGCTGTTAGTTTTCGTGTTCATGAACAATTACAGTAAATACTGGTTATCGAGAAAAATTTATATCTTCTTTATAATGTTTTCTTGTATTTTTCAATTGAATTTATTTAGGATATGATTTTTTTATGTTAATGTCAAGAACATACTTTATAAAGTTTTATTTATTTAATTGTTACTTTACCGCAATAAAACTTTTATAACTATTTCCTTTTTAAACTGCATTAGCTTCAGTCTCGCATTTAGAAAACGCGTGAAATTTTCTGACATTTTTAAACTTCTAACTGTAACTTTTATTCAAAATGTTAAATAAAAATCCTCAACTAATTTATATTCTAATTTGCAAGGGCTGCATGAGTACAGTCGTAACCTCATAGATTTTGAGTAAAGACAGTACAATAGAAAAAAATTACTTTTATTCGAGTTTTAAGATTTTTATGGAATTACGAACAAGTACATACTGGTAAACTATTTTTTGTTTCAATTTAAATAATTGATACGTGTCTCTGTTGTCTCGCCTTGGCGATACTAGAATTGTGTTTTTGTGAGTTTGTGGCCCTGCGTTTAATGGAGGAAAATAATATTTTTACCTGTATTATGGAATGTATACGTCGTAAGTCTCCTTTTAAATAAAACCAAAAATAATTGTTTACCGGTAGCCATTCCTTCATGGCGTCTATGACATGCTAGTGCATCTTCGTCTACAGTATGTACTCTACATTCGCTATGAAAATCTATTCGTCTTTGCCATCATTATGAAGGTGAATGTGTTCTCTTTCCGCATATTGGCTAATTTATTGTTTATTTTCTATAAATTTGAGTGCGTTCTAAAAAACTTATTTAACAAGCTCTTTTTTCGAATGATTTATCCACATTTTTTTTTAATAATGATGAAGCTTTATAATGAAAGCTTGTCAAATATATCTTTTCGACAATGACTAAAAATGTTAACTGAATACAGGCATTATTTTTAAGAAATTTGTGTTATGAAATATATGCAAATTTTATATAATGAGAAAAACAGTCAACTTTAATAAAAAGCCTCTTTTTTTTTTTTTTTTTTTTTAATGAGCTACACTGTGCAGGACTTGTGTCATTATTTGCACAAAAAAATACTTTAAGATGCCAAAATTTAACAAGCAGGTGATGGAGCAGATGTGTAAAAGCTTTAGTGGGGCAATTTAAGTACATACGGGAAGACTGCTAATATAAAATCAACATAAACTGTAGATAACAAATATTAAATTTAAGCTTTCCATTATACGACTACAGTGTTCATAACAGCACATTGTATTTACAAAATACGCATCACAATGACAGATTGGGGCAAAAGTTAGGAACTAAAAAAGCAACAAACATTGGCGGGACAAGCAGACACCTGATATTAAGCAAAACACCCCAGAAAAACTAGAAATAGAAACGAAAAATTGAATGTTTATTTTTATGATATTAAGACTACAGCAATAAATCAGATGTGAAAATCAAATTAACAGATTTCACAAAAGCAAAATATTAAACAGAAAAGACAAAAGCAGGTACTCAGCCCGATAACAAAACGGAATAACTTTGAAGACAGCAAATTAAATACCTTTCAAATACCAAATAATTATAAACAAATTGGTTCCTCTTATGTCTTAAGGAAATGCTGACGCTTTAAAGTTTTATAATGAAATGCCTTTGCAGGCAATTGAAAATCAGTTTTAGCAAATAAAACTTATTGGCATTGTTAATCGGAAAGAAATTTGTATAGAAAAATCTAGAACATATTCTAAAAACTTATTCATGAAAAGAGCACAGTTTAACAAGCAATCGTATTACCATGTGTAGTAGACAGGATCCTTATAAAAGCCAAATAAAAAAGTAATCGCGTGAGTTGGAAATAACAGGGTAGAAAAATTTAGTACATTTTAAAATTAAAATAATTAAAATATTAATTAAGGTTTCTCTCCCGACACTTAAAGATCGTTGGTTTTCTAAAAACAGTCGACTTGTAGGTGCCCCTTTTACAAAGCAAATATAGAAAGTGACACGATGAAGATCAATCTGAAAATGAAGAGCGGATTCTCAAGGATAAGCAAAGAAAACTGATGAGTTATAATTAACAACAAAAATTTGTATTTTCTTTATAATTTTTGGCTAAAAAAATTGAGAATAGAAATATTGTAAATAAAAAAATCATTATGAAAAATAAGACCTCGAGCTAAAAATAATTATTTACTTATAAAATAAAGCAAATGAAAGTGCTATATTCGACTGTACCGAATCTTATAAACTCTTCCCCGTGGAACAAAAAGAAAACTTTAAATTTTAAATATCTTATATTATAATACGAGCATATTGTATAGATCAATTAGCTAATTATTATTCATGCATACAAAAATACATAACTTCCTTTTAGCTATTCCAAAATAATTACAAACCAAAACTCAAACAAAACAGCTCCAAAAATTGTTTGCCTCTGTTACAGGACGTGTGTATGAGCGTATTGGCATCACACCTTCCTTTCTCTAATCAACATGCACGAAAATGCTTTAAAAATTTTACAATATAGTATTATTAATTATAGTAGATTAGTTTTACAATATATATAGTATAATATTTTACTATATAGTAGTATAAAAAGGTACTGCAAATCTCTAAAAATTTGTTCTTGTACATACATATAAATACACAGATGTACATACGTTCGAACATACATATTCCAAACCAAACATAAACAAACTTAACCACCAATACATGCAAAAGAATTTTGAAATTAAAAACCCACAAGACACAATTCTCCTGGTTTGATCCGCTTTAGTTCGCTGGGTTTGAAAAATATAATAATTTTTTATTTTATTTTCTTTGGAAATTTAAGATCTCTTTTTATACAAAATTTATAGAGAAAATATTTCAAAAAATATTTTAAATTTTAAATAAAATAAAATATATATATGTACTCGTATAAAAGATTCAAAAGTATATACACCAAAATATAATAATCATTTAAATCAAAGTAAATGTTAAAACAATACGCGCAGTGGTTTCAACGACGTGTTTCTATACGCTTCTCCAAAAAGGATTGAAGGTAACTAATAGGTTTGCTACAGCGGATAAAATTTCTATAATATAGATTTGCGATCCCATAAAGTATACATATTCTTGATCTTGATTTTGTCAAAATTAAAGTCAAAAAATATTAACGAAAGACAATAAAGTAAATGGCTGTTAAATTTATGACTTTATAAAAAACTAGTCTCGATTTGCCCCCACTAACAAAAATCCAGAGGACAGACATACAGACAGACGGACAATACTTAAAATACAAAAGTTGTAGAAATTGTAGAAATTGTAGAAATTTCATCATCTATTTCAAACCTGTTAAAAACCATGTCTTGTAATGAAAATCCCCTCTTGTTTGCCTCACCATAGGTATGCACAAAAAAATAAAACAGATCCATTCTTGATTAAAAGGAAGACTTTTGGGTTTCGGACTGGATGTAACACTTGCCTGCAACCAATAGTAAATATTCTTTATAAAATTTGAACAGAACAATATTTGTGCAAGCATTAAATAAATAAAATTAATAGAATGATAATAAACGGAAACTTTTACAGCTGATTAAAGAGAATAAATCCACGACAAGGACTAACCGGAAAGTTAATTTTTTCTCCAAATTTGTTTTAAGAAAGCAATGAAATCAATTCATAACTTTTGCCATGAACTTTGACAAAAATATTTATTTTTCGCTAGACCAAACAAAAGTTTATAACATCATTATTTAAATAAATTTTTACAGCTGCAAAGACCTCCTTCCACCTTTTGCTCTCAAATAAAATGTTGTAAATGAAATATGAAATATATGCCACCAACATTCCTTCAACTAGGGGATAAAATCATAAAACATGACTTTTTTTTATTTAATATGAATTAATTTATCTGAAAGAATTTCCAGCTATTTCTATGGCGTATTCAAATTATTATTTAAACTTCTGCCAAGTCTTGCAACGTTTCAATATATTTGAGAGCATCATCAAAAGTACCCATAAAATTTTACGACTTTGAAAAGTCTAAGTTTTATACGTCAGGATGTACTACAAAATTAAGCAAAAGATTGGCAGTATGCTTTTCTCAAAATATTTTGCAAGTAATTGAAAAATAGATGCAACTTAGTGGCCGTAAAGTTGCCATAATTTCGAATAAATAAATCACACACGTACTTGATGTTTTAATACAAATCAATTTCTCTGACCTTTAAAGTATAACAGAAAAATTACTTTCTCACTTTACTTTCTTCATACTTAAAAACCAATTTCAAAATGGTGAATTAATTTAGAGAATTTCTGAACGCAGTAGTAGTCTTTCACAATATATATCTATTATATGGCAATGGTTACATGTGAGATGAGGTTGTACTTGCTTTTGCCACAAGTATTTCATATTATATTTCTCAGGTTCAACTAACGTATAGATGTTACTAAATTCAATTTATTTGCTGCTAAAAGTAGTCAACACACAGTGTAATTGAATTACTATTGATTGAATTGCTAATACTGCACACGTCACATTTGGTTGCGTTACTCAAAGGAAACAGAGTACCGTTAATCAATTAGCTCAATTGTGTATAATAATTTGCCATAAAACTCTAACCAACGTGTCAGCATTCTATTTATTATTAATTAAAATTTCCAAGGTAATTCCCCTCTCGCTTTCGTCTTTCTTCGCACAAATATAATTAGTTTCCTTCTTGATTGGTTACACAAACTGAAATATTAAACTTGAAGCAACATCACTGTGATTTTCTCTCCGAGAGATGACAATAAGGGAAATTCATTTCTATCAACAACTGCTTGAGAAGGGAGCAAATTCAAGTTTAAAGAATTTTGGTTGTGAAAAAAAGGATTTTCTCCAAAAAAAAAAAATTTTCAAGTGACATCTCAATTAAAAACTTTTCCTTTCTAATGCAATGAATTCTAAAGGATTGCACAAGAATTCTGCGGATATTTTTAAAATACGAGGTGCGATCAAACAATAACCGTTATTTTTAAATTTCCTGAGTTTCGTGCGTATGTTCGATTTTATCATTTTTTTTCCGTTATGTTGGTACACATGTGTGTTATATATGTTGGATTGTCAGTTAATATATACAGTTAAAAAGGTTGGCCGTGGTTTAATGCCCTCTACCAATATTTACTATTCTTTACTAAATTTTGAGCAAAAACTTCGTAGCATCTGAGCTCAAAAAGGTCATACCTGGCAACGAAGCACGGGAGTATGGTTATGACATTGAAACCAAAGCCCAATCATACCAATAAAAGCGTTCAGAAAACCAAAACCGAAAAAGCACGACAAGTTCGGTTAAATGTGAAGGCTTTGCTAACGCACTAGCTCATTCATTGATCCTTGTGCGTCAGGCTTTCGCCAAGAATAAAACCGAAAGCATGTACCCCCGGTGACTTTTTCCTCCTTCCAAAACTGACGACACCGACCAAAGGAAAGTGTTTTGCTACGATTAAGGAGATAAAAGAAAATTGAAACAGGAGATGTTGGCGATACCAAAATCCCCGTTCCAGGAGTGTTTCGTGGAATAAAATTAAGAAGTGTCTAAAGTGTTTCATATCTTAGAGGATTACTTTGAATGGGACAAGATAGTTATTGAAGTATAACTAAATACTTTCGTAAAAAATTGAATATTACTGTTATTTTTCGATCACATCTCGTACATTAAATTGGGTGAATAGTGGAGCACAAAACAACTATAAAATTTATCACAACAATTTAAATTCATCCAACATTTGATGTCATGATTGATATCAAATTACTGCTTGACCACTTAAGATTTACTTGCTTTGGATGCTTGTTAAGTTCGGCAAATAATTGAAGGACTATATTTTTTTTTGAAGTACTTCCCCTTAATTCATTATAATAATGTTTTAATAATGTTTAAATAAACAATTTCATTGCATAATGATACTGAAAAAATTTAAATCTGAAATATATAAATAAACTATTCTTCAGTTCATAGATCATTTAGTTGGAATACATTTTTGCTTTGACAGTAAATAAAGCTGGTTTCGTTAATGAAAGTTTTCTTCAATTTTCTTTTCATTTTGAATCATCACAGCCACTTTGGCTTACTCCGAAATTACAGGTTTTAAATTCTTTTCTAATATTGTTTATAATTGAATGATTCGAACAATAAATCATATGCAAATCAATTCACTTTTGTTCAATTCAAGATGACAGTTTTTAGTGAAAATGCGTGTTCCTTCTAAAGCTCATAAATGCGTTAAGCTGAATTTAAAAATTTTTTTTTTTCATAGGCTTCCGAAATCTGTCTTTGTGAGGAAAATAACTTTCAAAATTAGTAACTGAAATTATATTGAATATTTTTCTGAAATTGTGAGATAATTTAAAATTATAATCTATAGAAAATTAATTTTTTCATTCAATTTCTATATGTGAGGGCCCTACTGTTGGATATCTGTAAGTTATAGAAAATTAATTCTCTTTTTTTTTTGGAAAAGGGTTTGGCTATATTTGGGTACACAATGGATTGTGTAAACTTGTGAGCAGAAAGTACAAAAGTTATTGCAGAACAGATATCTATTGTCAGTATGGGTTTTTAGTTCACCGATGCAAAGCGTGAATTTAATTTCTGTATTTATTGTATCCCTTTCAAATAATGCGGAGCACCATTCAGTGACACATTTCATCTTCTACATTTACATGTTTCCGCATCATTTTCTATTCGATAGTTTAGAGCAACACAGGCAACAATAGTTTTTCTCTTAAGATCGTTCTCTTATTGATCATGGTGTTTTTAATTTAAGAATAATTCAAATTTATATTTTCGAAGATTAAAGCGGGTATTTAATTTTTTTTCCTTTTCAAATTTTAAAATGTTATCCAGAAGAAGTTTTATTTTTATTCAAGAGAAACTTAAATGCCAAAGATGATGTTGACTTAAAAATACATTGAAATGGTTTGCTGTGGCATCTGCCGAGCAACTGGAGATTTAAGCAACTTCTGATTAATAAAGCAAAAACTGTCTAGAAAAATGGAAAATTAAAATAAATACTGGAAAAAGTGTGTGCTTAAGATCAAGCTTAAGTTTTGAAAATAAAGTTTTGCTGTATACAGCAATTCGGAAACCGATATGGGCATATGTTATTAAGGTTGTTGGGGGACAACCGGAAATTCCACCATTGAGATATTGCAAAGATATTAATCGAAAACTCTAACAAATGGGCCATGGCTTATCAGTAGCAACAACATACACACAGATCTTAAAAGTGCCATTAGTGAAAGAGGAAATTCAACATTTTAGGGAAAAGTATCTAATAGGCTAAACAGGCTAAGCAATCACTCTAGCCCTACTAGCAATTAATCTGCTAGATGATAGCATAGAAACCCGTAGCTTAAAAAGGAAATAGAATAAATGGAAATATGTATATAAAAGCCACTAAACAATAGTACAATTTTGGATTTATTTTTTTTAACTCAGTAGAGCTCCAATTAAATAACTAGTTTGTTATTTTATTTTTGTAAAATATTTTACAAATACAATGAGATAAAAAAAATAATAATAATAAATTTAATGCAAAATTCACGACTTTATCCATTTGGTTATTACGATCATATTACGATTCCTCACTAAATTTTTTTTAGCTATTTTCTGACGCATCACATTATTATTGAACTTAAATTTCCCCTGCTAGTTTACTAACCTGAATGATTGAACACCGTCAAGTTCTTTTAATTAATCATCATTCATTATGTTTAATTTTTACGGACCATAAATTGCAATCTACCAAACTCTTACATTCATATTGTGACGTTTTCAGAAACTTAAAAAGATTTCTAAGAAATTAACTGCTGCATTAAGATGATAATTTTTATAACTATTCAATGGCACAGGAGAGATATGTGAGGTAACTAATTACAATAGAGCCAGTTTCAAGATCATCACAATCTTCCACAAATGCCAATTAAAAATAGTTAATTTGAACTTGAAGGAAACTGCATGAACGACAATCAAAATAAGTATTTGTGCAAGTCAATAATAAGCAATGGAAACAGAAACCATCAGCCTGCGTTTATTCAGGGATGTGTTAGCAAGTTATTAAGGAGAGATGCACGCCAAATAATCATAAATATTTAAAGATTTTGGTTTACCACAAAGCAAAACAGTTTTGGCAAATATTAAAGTAAATTTTTTAAGTCATATTTCTATGTGAATTTTGCAAGAACAAGGAGTTCGTAAATTGAAGCACGATTTTTTATCTTCAATATAATCACGCTACTCTCGGGATTCAGTCACATACTTGTGTATTCGTATAGACATTCAGGGGTTTGAAAACAATGTGCTCGTTTGCTGCATGCAATATCACCACGTTGACTATTTTCTGTCACACAGTGCCTGCACTCTAACACGTACACACACACACACTATAAAATTTACTCAAAAAATTAATATTTTACCAAAAGTGAAAATATTTTGTATATTTCCTGCCAACTTATAAATATATTTGCTGTCGTTAAGAATTAAAAATGTTAAAGGAAAAATTTAATTAATAAAGCAAAGAATTTAAAAGAATTTTTCGCATGTACAATTTACGTCTTTTATTTATAAACACTATTTCTATTCTCAAAGATAACTTATAACATCATGCTTATTTAGAATCTTTGAACAAACTGAATTTTAGAGATTCAATGTTTTCCGCTTTAACTTCTTGCCGAAATATAGAGAAACGTTTTCACAAGTAAAGCTTTTAGATTGAGAAAAAGCGCAAGTCTCTTCTAATTGAGAAACAAATCTGTTGTACGCTCCACGTGATTTTTGGAAACAGAAAAATATTCACCACACGTCTCATCTTGAGTTGTATTACCTACACACAAGCTTGTACAGGTATATGTGGGTATATACTTATGTTCGAATTGAGGGGATTTCATATAAAACTAAAAACACACAGAGAAGACAGTTTAAAAAATGGCCAGAGAGCAATAAAATTTACTTCTGAAGATATTAAATGCATCATTAGTAAAGGAGTTGAAAAATGGACATCATTAATGTCCTTACGGGAACTCGAAAATGACCGATACAGTTTGCAATCTTCTAAATTTGTATAAAGTAATATTTTTAGATATCAAAGAGCCCTCCACGATATTAACCTATGCCGTGGTAATTTTGAATGGAGGGAAACATGACAGCTGACGCCCCTCGCTTGTGGTTGTAATACCGACGGTGTTACCATTTAAATAGGATTATTTTGTTTTTTTTAGTTTATTTTTTCAAACAATCTATTATTTCAATTTTATTGGCTTCTTGGGTTTAACTACGTATGATCGTTACTGAACGAGCTGGTTGTGAAATATCACGTATTCGTATAATTATCATAGAAATCCATTGCATACTTTTCGGCCGCTTAAAAATGTATGCCCACCATGGCGAATGAGTAATATTTTTTCTAAATAAAAATTTAAATTCGTATTGGCATGAAAACTATAACAAATAAAGTGATTATCGGCAAAGTTACTAATGGAAATTGGTAGAGAAAACAAATTGGTTACTTTGCTGTAGGGAATTGAGTTTACTAAGCAGCTTCTCTTTCATTCGATGCGAATAAGCACCGATAAATAAAAGTAACATATCTGCTGTCTGCTTTTAAGCTTAAACATCATCATATATATAAGCGTTTTTTTCTTTTTTATGGAACATAGTTTTCGTTCTTTAATTCCACATTTTGTGCTTTCCATTTCCAATAGGATGAATTTATTTATGAATTTTTTTCTGTTTGTAGTTTTGTATAGTTGTCGTACGATTAGGGACGTAACAACATGCTGTTATACTAAATTGTTTAATAAATTATACAATGGAAATTTAAATAAAAACTAATAAAAATTGATTTTATGCCAGATTGATTCATTTCATTTAGTTCTATTCAACATATTATTCTGCACGATTCTTTCAATATTTATTTATTTCTCATTTTTGTTTTTGTAAGCTCGATATGACTGGTGCACATATTTAAATGTGCAAATAAATAAAAATACACTGAGTAAATGGCAAGCAATATATTTCGATATAAAGCCCATGATCAAATTTAAAATGAATAAATGAAATTAGGTAAAGTTGAAAGGTTAAGCAGGCAACTTGATATTACATTCTCTTACATGTCTTCCATAGAAATCTCTCTCTGAGGCATAATATTTGTTTCAATCAAAGTTGGGTGAAAAATTGGCACAGTGGTACAACCAGCGGAAGTGCTTCTTAAAATAAAACAATATTTTAGCAAGAGAAGAAATAAAACGGCTGATTCTTATAAGACTGATAGAGCCTTCTATATGGAAAGTTCCTGATCTTAGAAAAAAGAATTACTCCCTAAAAAATTTCACTAAATATAAAAAATGTATAAACATGTTTCGCGTTCGTACTGAATATTTTATGAAATCATTATTTTCACACAGAGTTTATTAAATAAATTTATATGCATACGAGCATTTTGTATTGTATTTGGTGCCGTACTTTCCATTACACTGGTGTGACAAATTGTGGAAAAGAATGAGTAGTAATGAATTTTTAGCAATGTAATTTCGATTAGAAATTATTTGGTATTCGTTTAATAAGTAATTTAAAATTGTGGTTTGAGTAATGGAAAATGAAATCACAAAATATATTTTTATATTTATATAGAAAATCTAAAATTATATATTGAACAGATGGCAAATGCGATGCAGTGAAACCGGTTTTCGGCATTTTGCTGCCATTGGCCTACTGACTAGTACTACAAAGCTTTTTTCCTAGCGATGACACTTGCATTTAAGCGGTAGTACACACATTTGTCACATGGCAACGTAGTAGAATATTCAGTATAAGGCTGAAGTGATAATATCATAATTTTAAAAATATTTTTATTATTTCCAGTTCAACTGTCACAGTATTTGCACATAATTTAAAAGAACATCTCATAGGCTTTTATGCCAGCTTTAAATTGCTTACGATGCGGGTACTTTATTAGCATAAGTTACAACGAATTAAAGTAACTTCGTCCTTTATGATATCCCAAAGAAATTCAGAAAAATACAAACAAATAGGGATTTAAAACTGACTGATGGTGGGTGATTGCCAAGCTACTTGATTCTTTCATTTCGATTGCCTTAAAAAGGACTTCACAAGGAACTGACTGTAAATTGGTTTCATATGAATAAAAACTTTGGCTTGCCTAGAGATATGCTTACTGGTTTGGAAAGTGTAAACTCGTATACGTACGTTTGTTTTCTTTAAACGTTTAAATGCTTCTGCTTTCAAAATCAGAAAAAAGTTTTTTGAAATCATTTTTGGTTTGTGAATTTTTTACCATGAAAATTTATTTCATTATTTTGAAATGCGTAGTTACAATGTCTGCATAAAAAATATTCTTGATGTAATTTTTATATGTCATAAAATAATACTTGGTGTGCCCTAGAAATTTAATTATACTTGTGATACTGCAGGAAATGATTTGTTGTTTAATTGTTTAATTTTCCCGAAGGAAGTTATGTTTTACTACAAAAAGGAAAAAAGATATATTAAAATTAAAGCAGATGGATGTATACTTAATTGCCAGTAGACGATTTACTGCAAAAGATAAGAATGAGAATCTGTACCGCAATTAATGGAAATTTACAACTTCACAGTATAAGTAAAAAGTTAGAGCATCTGAAATTCTTTTCAATTTTCAGTTAAAAATTTGATTTTATATAATAAAGCGCAACTATATTTCTACACATCACAATTTCAAATGAAAAAATTTTAAATAAAAATTTAAAAAAAATATTTTATTTTTGTCATGTGACTGTGACTTTAGTAATTTAATTTTATATTTCTATTTAGCAAACATTATTTGTTTTCATTTCACCCAAACCTAAATACGTTAGAATACAGGATAATACAGGATAATGCTTGCAGGTGACATAAATCAGATACGTGAGCAAATTATAAAATGGGTATAAGGATAATGTATAAAAGGAAATGCTTCCCATTTGCACGTCGACCTAAAGATGGGTATTAAATGGTATTTATTTTGTATTATTTAGTGATGTAAAGAATTAAAAATCTCATAAATTAAGTTGCTTTTAACATTTAACACACGTGAAATATGAAACGTATGTATGTGCTTTGTATCATGTGTTTTTGTAACGAAAAGAATAGAGGTTTCGCCAACCAGATAGAACTTGTAATTTGAAAATTAATTGAAGTAGACTTTACTTATAAATGTCTTCTGAAAGCAACTGCTGATTATTTTTTTATGATTAATACAGGCTGTCCGCTGGGAAGGTATGCTACTTTGTATTAACTTGTATTGTATTAGAAAGTTACGTGAAATTTGTGTTTGAATTTACGTGTATTTGTTTTCATTTAAGGTTCAATCGATAGAAGAGGTTCTTTCATTACGCGGCCGTACATATGCCAATAGGATATAGTACAGCTCACCCATGACAAACCGATTTTCATGAAAAAATTATAATGAGTGATGAGGCACATTTTCATTTCAATGGATATGAGAATCTTTATCCTGAATAGTCAGTTCTTTGATCCATTAAAAGTGACATTCTGGTTTGCATTTTGGTGAAGAGGAATCATTAGACCATAAGATGAGATTTCCACAAGACGGCTTATGCAAACAAGCAAGAAACACTTGAGCAACTAATATAAAATATTCGTGATGAAACTAAGGAAATGCCTAATGGAGTGTATGAGAATATAACAAAAAACTTCTTCAGAAGATATTGCGAGGCTAAGCGAGGCGGTCATTTGTCTGATATTGTAGTTTACACATAATTTACGAAATTAAACAAAACATTCATCAACATAAGATCCATAATCTTTCATTTAATCAAAAATTACAAACAAACAAAGTAGAACACCTTATTGGCGGACACCCTGTTTTGAGGCGGGAAATCTTTCATTACATTTTTCATTCATAGATATTTTCATAAATTTTCTTTTTTTTAATTAAATTCGTAAAAATAAATATAAATAAGCAATTCACCGAGAAGAATATTAAATTTTTGGTTTAATAAATGAGTCTTGTTCCTTATCTCTTATAAAGGATGATTTATTTCATTCAAAAGCTTTGAGAGGCAGTTAGTCTCCTCTTACGTTTACTAAAAAAGGGTCTCTCTTAATAATGTACCTTCACGTTACGGAAAAGAATAGCGATACAAAGGGGAATCCTGTGAGACGATGAAAATAGGCAGTTATCCTTTAAACAGTTTTAATTTTAAAAAAACTTTCAACTTATATTAGAAGTAATTATTCTGATGCCCAGATAACTTTTTTATGAATTTTTTCCTAATTTTTGTATCCTTCATGAAATTGCTATGTTGTAAATAAATTGAATTGGCGTGTATGCCGGATCGTTTTTTTATAGCCTGTTATACGATAGGGAAGTTTCAGAGGTTTTTTAATAAAAATGGGCAGAAAGATAATTTCAGATAAGTGTCTGCGTTTTATTGGTATATTAGAGAGCATAAGGAAAATGTTACTTTTTTGACAACACCTGGACTATTTCTCCTGTTGTAAATAAACCAAAGTTCTCTTGAATATGTTATTATCTATTATCTATAAATTTATTACTAAAACTGGCAACAAGTCCATGTAATGAAATTTTAATTGCAAATGCTTAATGTATTCGGAAAGAAAAAAAAATAATAATCAAAATTAAAGACACATCTGTAGCCGTCCACTTTAACTTCAGCGTCGTCCTGTAAAACCACACGATAACGATACAGCAGGAGTTCCCCTAAATCGTCTTTAACGAAATTATAAAAATATCCTGCTGACTATTTAATAACTGGGTGGCGTAGGAGTTCTTAACAATTTCCTATTTGCTATGCCTGCCCTGGTCATTTGTGGCGTGTTGTAAATCTTCACCCAAGATGATAACTTACGATCTCAAGTGCTTATTAAAGACCATATCATTAAATTAAATACAAGAAAACTAACTGATTTGAAAGAGATAGTTATCAACTTGACCTTATAATAATATTCTTCCCTCCTAACAATTAGTTACCACAGTATTCATAATTTCATTGCTTACTTGAACTAAAATATTTCAGCTTCTCCTTTACTGCTGCTTGTCAACAAGACGTACTGATGTAGCAGTCAGTACGTGGGGGCCAATGTTTAATTTATTCCTTTTTTTTCATACACATTCCAATGAATTTCTTTTTAAATTTGTTTTTACCAACAACTGCAACAAAAACATAATGAATACAAAACTTCAGTTGCAGGACATTCGTAAATATTTTATATTCATTCATACACAATTGTGCGTGTGTAAATAAATTCTGTTAAGTTAAATTAAATTTCTGTAAAAGTTATTAAATTAAATTTTTCACACACAAAGACAATTCATGCAACAGTTTGCTTTTCTTCTGCTTCCGATGTCTGAAAAATTAAACTGAAAATGTTGTGCAAAAATCTCACAGTTGACTTTAATTCCCAGTGAATTCCTCACATTTTTCACAAAATTTTCAGTTTTTCTCTTGAAACATAAATTATGAATAACATGTCATGTGTGGATTTCATTTCATGATTTTCCTCTATCTGGAAAGATTTATGGCACTTTTCAATTTTGTTGCTGCAAAGAATTATGACTTCACGTGGAAGCCACAGAGGACCACCATAAATAAATTATAATCATGTCTGCAGATCAGTCTAGCAAATGACACGTCGTTTTTTACAATTTCACATTTCACAAGCAACAGAAATCTTTTTATATTTAATTTCATTTGCACTCGCACTATTTCCTAATTATTCGAAATATTATAAAATGTTGTTTGATGGCGGTGAGTAGAGCTTTTACCCCCCCCCCCCGCAAAAAAGAAAATATATGTTAAATGGCAGCGTAGGATGTTGAAGGATTTTCACTGATATGTGCTAAAAATTTAGCAATTATTTTTAATCTATATATAAAATATTTTTCTGTAATAGCAAGCCAAATATCATGCTCTTTGCAGTGAATACGAGTATGAACCCAAAATTTCTGTAAATTCAAATAAAACAGAAATAAAAATTATTTTGAATATGAATTAACTTTTTGATTATTTTGTAAGAAATGCCTTGTCAAGCGATTTTCAGCACGTTAGTCGAACTAATACGAAGAAAATTTAAGGATGATCCTGCAATGATACGAACTGAAGTACTATCCCTGTAATATTTCAATTTTATTTAAATATAAATAAATATTTTAAATATAAATATTTTATTTAAATATAAAATTGAAATATTAGAAATGGCAAAAAGGAATGAAAAGTTTTATGTTTACGAATGAGCTGATATATAATACCCTTCGTTATAACCTTGGCTGCCTGTGACTCCCCTCACATATTTAATTTTTAATACTCCCACTTTTTATTTTTTGAGAAATGCTAAAGAACCATTGTTCCGAACAATAGTTTCAGATGTTCTGCTTGGTGGCACATCCGAAAGATGTAAAATTTACAGGCGTACAGTTCTATCTGAGGCTTAGTACAGTTCAGTGCATATTTTTAGCACTCTTTTAATTTATGTATTTTCACTATAAACATCTTCACCTTTAAGACTTCGTACAAATACTTTCTTTATACATGAGATGCCATTAATAGCGGAGGGCTCACAGTTAATTCAAAAGTACAATAACATGTAATTGTAATCAATGTAATGAAATTTATGCTTTCGATACTCACAAGGAATGCGTAATTTCTGTTACGTTTTTTCCTTTGGCTTGACCGACCACTGAATGCATTATTGAGACGGAGAAAAATGAAAAACATTTCGCAAAAACTTTGTTGACAATAAAAAATAAAAAATCTTGTAACGTCGACTTCATTGGCGGTTTGTTTTTAAAAAAAACTCTTCCACTAATTGCGTAGAAGAAAATGTAAAAAATAAAACACTTTTTCTTGTTTAGAAAAGTTGGAGAGAACTCGTATATCACGACTTAACTTTTATTAATTTTTTTATATAATCTCCAGCGCAGATAACTTTAATTTCTTTATTTTTTTTTAATCACAACTATTTATAACGACTTATTGTATAAGCCAGGCTGTTGGTTTTCACTTGCATGAAAGTAAATGAAAGTTTTCGTCATAATTAACTGCAAGTTGGACTTCATTATAAGCGTTGTATGAGTGCGAATTGCTGTACGATATACGAGGATGCCATAAAACATTTTTGTATATGAAAGTCTTCCTACTTTCGAGGAAGTTGCATTTAAAATTGTAGTCCTGTAAAATAGTCTTTCAAATATTTAATCAGGTGTAAAAAAAATGTGCGTTCGTATGCAAATATTTAAAATTTTAAAACAAAAATAAACGCTACCTTGTGGCTGCGCACTTTTGAATTAGAAAAAAAATTTTTAATATTTATTTCATTGAACAATTCCAAAAAGTTTTTTATTTTAAGATAATAAAGTGCCTCCATAGACGAATGAATAATACGTAGCCTACTAAACCCGAGATTGCGGGTTCGATTCCTGCCGAAAGTTTTGCAGCTTAAGTTAGTTAAAAAGTATATACATACATATATATTTATATATATGCATCATACATTTTTTTAATGGGTTCGTTCATTACACTAATAAGAATGAATATTTAAAGTTTATTTGATTAGCAAAATACTAACTTGTGTCAATTGCTATTTATTTCGTTCATTCATTTAATGATAATTTTTCATAATATCAATGAAACACAATAATGGTGAAATTAATATATTGCAATATTAACGGCGATTGCAGAAGAAAAAATTTATCCATTCACATACTTAATTTGAGAAATGCAGTAATATTTTTCTTTTTGCTGGAATTTGTCGAGCTAATGCTTGAGTTCAGTCACATCACCTTCAACGTGTCTATTAAACGCTATAGTGGCATATTCATGAATTTTTAAATTTATTATTATTTTCATATTATTCTTGACATAATAAGTAAATTTTTTGACATAATAATATATAAATATTAATAAAGTAGATCATCAGTTTTCTGTTTTTTTCTACTTGTGTTAACTTAAAAAAGCAGCTCTTGCCATCATAGGCTTTTCCGGCAAGAAAACCATATTGAGATTCACTGATGAATGAAAAATTTTTGGAACATGTTTTAAATATTTATCACGATGTTTTGCATAACTAATTTTATTCCATGTTCCTTTGCATGACACTCTGCTTACTACACACTGTCTTAATTACTTGTGTAATCTGTTTGTGTAATCTGTTACGTTTTGCTATTTTTCATAGCATTTACAAATCATCTTCAACACGCGGTTAGAGATAAAAAGCTTTGCAACAACCTGTTTAACGAGAATGAAAATAATCTTATTGTACAAAATTTATTCTACATAATAAATGGATATTTAAAAACACCGAAAACATTTTCCTAAACAAATTGCTTTTAAAATATGCACTTGCAAGATAAAATAAAAAGGAAAAAATTATCATATCATTATAAGTTATCGATTTTCTTGAAAACGTGATATATATGCAGTGAAACTATTTACGAAATTAATTTTAATATTTGTAAGGAAAATTAAACAGACGTTTTGTTTAAATACCTCAAGTATGGCAAAAAATTTAACATGATACAAAACTAAATGAGAATTTTTGTGGAAATTATCGAAAGAGTTCGATATTTTGTTTTAGTTTGTCTTCTAAGTAACGGACATAAAGAAATTAGTTAAAAAAAAAATACAACGGCAAATACTTCATCAATTTTTTTTAAATATTTTGTCTTAAATTCTGAACGTAATATGTTTTACTCATTTAACAGTTCTTTCCTTCGCATCGGTATGGCATTGGTATTAATAAGATTATCGAAAATGAAGAAACTCTTCCTTTAAAAATTGTTAGGGGTAACAGAATTGGAAAAGGATACTTTAGAAGCATCTGTGTTTTGTGTCGTTTAATAATCAATCATTGATGGTAAATTACCACAATCGGCTGATTATCCTTAAAACAATATGTTATGGGCCATCACGCCATAAATTCAGGCATGTAGCGCTTTTAAAAGTATTGTTTCATTACTTCCAATTACGTTTTTTTAAAATTGAGATATTCATTTCTCCCCCAAAAAATATTTTATAGACTTTCAGTGTTTGTTTCTTCACAAAATACTTCAAGACAATCGAATTTATTTTGTGGTGGGATGCGATTATTATTCAATTCAATATTTAATGTGCTTTTACCGGCACATACACTTGAGCATGTCTGACGCATAAGAAATATAAACGTGCCAAAGGTAATGAGACAGATAATTTAAATATTGCCTAAGAAGCAACTGACACAACACCTGAGCTCGTTGATATAAAATCTAAATAAGCAATTTATAAAGTAAGAGGGGAAGTACATGACATGCCCACAGAATGTGTTTAAGAACTTCAGATGGATGAATTAATTAAATAAATATATTCGTGGATTATCGACTTCTAAAATGATCAGAAGCCAATTGCTTCTGAATAGAAAAGGATCTCCAAAATTGTTATTAAACATTTTGTATACATAATTTTTTAAAATAAACTTGGTGGCAAATTACTTTTACAATATTTTTTTGTGTGCTCAGGATTTTAGACATAATTTTATGAAAAATTGTTAATAACAACTTGATTTATTATATTATTACATTATTTTAAAGAAAATTTAGAAAGCAAAATGATTTTATAAATTTAGCCCCAAAGTTAACTTTTATTTCAAATCACTTAACAAATGCGCCACTTAAATCAACATGTTGCATGCTGTTATGCACTACAATGCATAGACTTATTGACCACAATAAAGATTGATGTAAAATTTTTAGGAAATTTGATGGCCTTATCGAATGGCTCTTTTATTGACAATCAATTCAATTCAATTTATTAAATGCAAAACGCCTTAAGCTAAAAAAATTATTAACGCATGATGAAATGCCGTGAAATTACATTTAAAATTATATGAATAATTTTTTCCGCGATTGAGCAAAAAATTGCAATACAATATTTAATGTATTACGCAAATAAAAGTGGAAAAAAACACTCAAATCAGTATTACATCAGTAAAGAAATAATGCGAATACAACTTTCCATATTTATATACCGTTGAAATAAAAAATTAATCTGGAGAGAACGGCAGAGAACTTTTAGGACTGCGTATATAAAACCCCATACTGGCAAAATAAATTTAAAATTACTCTTTTTAAAAAAACTTTTTAAAAGTTAAAAGTTAACATTAAAAACACATCATTCTAAGAAAAGAAAATAGCACTGACATTTCCAACCCTGCTCCTCATATAATCAATTTCACTTAAGTATTTCGTTATACAATACAAGAATAAATTCAAAACACAAACAATTTCAAATGTATAATGCGAAAGCTGTTCATCAGTCGCTTTGTGGAGGTCTATAAGAAAAAAGCATAAAAAAATAAAAAACCTCAGGAAAAGGGGAAAAAAAATAAATAAAAAATAAATAGAAAAATGCTAAATATTGGCATTTATGTAGAAAGTTTTCCACAAACGCCCTTTGAATGCTTAATTTGTTTATAAACCCAACTGTGATAATCTGCCAAATGGCGTACTTCGCAAATATTCATAACGACAATCAGTTAAATCAATAACACGTGCCTTCAGAAAAGCACGACGGAGTAGAAATAAAGTCATGCAATTTTGTCACCTGCGGCGGCATGTAAATAACAGATCACTGTACGCAGTGCTTTGTAGTGGGATGAGAACTTACTGTTCATCATTTACGGCCAAAAGCACGGAGTGTGTTTGCAGTTGCGAATTTCTGTCATCTAAAAACTTTTGGAAAAATTCAGAAGGGAGATTGGTGGAAGGAAATAATTTTAAAGCTTGAAAGCGTTTCTACTGAAGACTGCTTTGCCAGCAATTTGCCACTTCTAGCTATTCATAGCAAATTCAAGTGAACACGATACGAAACGATTAAATCGTTTTAATTGTTTTTTCTTTATGCCTGCAAACGATTCCGCAAACAATTACAGTTACAATAAAGCTGATGAGATTTGATTTTTAATAATGAACCGTAAAAGAGGAAAAGGAAGATCTTAATAAACACTCGTTTGCCTTAATAAGTAATTATGCATCAATGAAATGAAAAAGTAGCTGCCTCAGTAGTTGAAACAAATGCTTATTAGGAAACTAATAACTCTCTCGCCTGCAATACTCAAAAGAGCAGCAAACATTTTAATACGTTATCAGACATCAGGAATTTTTAATAACTACTTTGCCGTGTGTTCGTGCCACCATGAGCACCAGGCATTGTGGCACATCTTTTTTTTTTTTTAATTTTTAATTAGTTTTTCATCTGATTGGATGCAGAGTGAAGAGCTATTAAATATTTTTGTAGTCTCTTCTGGACAGTTAACAAAGCAAAATATATTTTATTTAAATATATTTTTTATTATATTATTAAAGATTAAATATTAAGGAATCATATTTGCCCAGCTTTTCTTCGAACTGTACGCAGCGGCATTCAAGCAGATCTTGATTCGAAGTATTTTCGATTCATTAAATTTATTGCGAACTGCATTTACTTTTGGCTTGACATAAATCTTATTTAAGTAAACGAGTTTAATTTTATTGCCATTTTAATGAGTTAAATGCTGTAAACTTCGTCATGGCACAGCCTATAAATTTAGCTTTCGTATGGAAAAAGCAAAACAAAACTTTTTAACTAATCAATTCTAAACTTGACGTAAATAAATTATGACGTCATTAATTACTTTCTTATGCTATAGATATAACAACATTTAATTGTGTTTAATTGTTTTTTTTTTCGAGTAAAGCTGATTGCAATTAATTAATTTTCATTAACGCGAAATAAAGGATGGTTAAATTTTAAAGGCCGATGTTGATTTTGATTAAAACAAATTATTTAGGAAATGATTTTTATTAATTTTATTATGATATGGTATGGTTGAATTATGTATGGAGGCGTAATTGAGGTTCTATGTCGTTAATGTGCGGAATTATGTCATCTTTTATCTTTTGAATTGTTGCTGGCTTATCAACGTACACCTCTACTTTCAAGTAATCCCAAAGGAAGTAGTTCAATGGTGGCAAATCACATGATCTTGGTGAGTTATTGATATCGGCACCACATGAGATACACTGCCAATGAATTTATCACGAAACTGCCGTGGTTGCGTCAGCTGTATCGTAAGTCGGACCGTCCTGTTCAAACCACATATTCCCCTCATCCATATCTTCCAATTCGTTGTCATCTCACGAAGCGGAAATCATTCCCACTAACTGCCTGAACGGCCTTTTTTTGGTATGAAAAATTATAAGAAAATATTCGACTTTTAAATTAATAATTGAATTTGGCTTCTTTAAATCCACCACAACTCAAAATATGGTTCACTTAATAAAGCTTGTTCGTATTGAAACTATTTTAGTAAAAAAGTGGGCCATATTATGCATTTACTCGTATACCCCACCTCAAGTGTACCATCGTGTGATTAAATTCCTTCTGTATTAAAATAGCATTAGAATGATGAAAATATTTCTCGCAGGCACACGATTTTGTATATAAAATTTAATAAATTAACTCATTAATTAAAGCCTTCAACTTCACGTACTCTTTCAGCAAATTTTAAGTTGTAAAATTAATGGGGTTTTCGGAAGGATGATAAGCAAGTAAAATGTAAGATTTTCCAAAAATTTAATTATATTTCATTCCACTGAGTGGAGTGATCAAACTTTAATTTATAAAGAGAACAATTTGTTTGTTATTGCATTAATAAATTTATAACTTTTTTCAAATATTGAGTCACTCTAAAATTGTTTATTGTATATAAAGGCTACGACCATTTCATGTAAAGGCACAGGACTACATGGCCAGGATTACTTTATATTTTAGGCAAAATGGAAATAAAAAAATATTATTTAGCAATGCTTAAATTAAAGGACTCATTCTTCAAAAACAAATTTTGATATATCTTCTTAAAACGACCAATCCAGCATCTGCCATAAAATTTTAATAAATTTTTAGTTCCCAGGATATTTCAATAAGCAAAGTTTCTCTCAAAGTTTTGAGTTGACGAAATGACTTAGATGAAAAATTAAATTTTTTCATGAGTTTAACATTTTTTTAAATTTTCAGTCTAAAATATTTAAATAAATTTTTAGGCTTTTTTTAGGCTTTACCTGCTAGTCAATATCATATGAAATTAATGCAACAAAAACTCTTATTACTGTTGATATTTGTAAACTTTAACATTTGTTTTACTTTTAAAATTCTGAAAAAAAAGTTATATATTTTTTTTAAATGAATTTTCACTTGCAATAAAGATTTAAAAATATGCTTAAAGCAAAGTGCAGCGGCAAGTATGCACAAGGCACAGTTCAAGCCAATCCTGTAGTCTACCGTCTCCATTTACTCTTATCTAAGGACACTTAGTGGCATAAATGTATTGGTAATAACATTTTATTTGCAGAGTTTACCCAACATCTCAGTTGCACAGGTTGGTGTGTAATAATGTCTCTGAAATAACCAGTTGCAAATATTGCCAAAAAGTGTAGATGCTTCAAGAATCCTTTTTGCCACAACAGCAATGTAGTAAGTCGTATCCTTTGCTTGAGCAACTTGCATGAGTTTTCGAAACAGTTAGTATTCCTTGCAACTCAAATTGTCCAAACAACTTTTGTAATTGTTGGCCAGAAATTGATACAAAAGTGTTTTTTCTCCAGTATGCTGTTGTTATTGATCTGATTTATTTTCCAGGACGTACTGTTTGATTCATTATAATTGATAAAAAGGTGGAGGAGTAAAAATATAATATGGTAAACTCCAATTTTGTTGGTTATGAAAACAATTCGACCAATTCGATTGTTTACACACTCACTTACCAGACGCTCACTTTCACAGCGAGTATCTGAATTGAATTACAAAGTCCAAAATTCGTCTCGACCTCCTTCTAATAATTTGTGAAGCGTAAAAAGTCAGCAGCAATTTTTAATACTCATGGCAGTTTCCTCATTTATATAATAAAAAATCGATAAAACCATTCAAGTTGAAGCAGTTAAAATACCAACATCATGTTCATTCATGCAATTAGCAAGATAGTTTTTTTAAACGATTTATAACGAGAAAAACCAGCAAAAAAAAGAAAAAAACTTTTTGAAAATACCACAGACCTTAAAAATGCAATTTTCCTGAACAATATTTCCCATTTCTAAGCAATTATGCGTGCAATTGCATAAAATGCAGAACTGTTTTTATAACAATTTTTATTACCAGCTAATAATTGCTGGGAAGCCTGCAACTGCCTTAACAACTGTTGCAAGCAAGATAAAATTAAAGCAACAGTTTGGGGGCCACATTGGCCTTCTTTAAAAATTAGAAGAGCAAGTTAAGGAAAATTAAATGTTGCAAAGAAATCACAAATCATTTCATTGAAAGTGTCTGATGGTAAACCACTTGATAGAGAAACTAGAAATGGGAGAGCTTTCCAATGACGACTTTTCAAGCGAAGGTACAACTTCTGGCCGAAAGGAGCCCAACCTTTACATGGTGAAACCAGAGTATCGAAAGCTTCAGATAATTTAGTAAAATAAAAAATGTTAAATTAAACTTAACAAATCCACAATCATGTCTTTTTAAATATTCCCAAAGCTCAATAAGTAATACAGATGTTTGCTATACAAATTCATGTCCTCTAACAATCCAAATGTTTGCTGTACAAATTCATGTCCTCTAACAATCCAAATGTTTGCTGTACAAATTCATGTCCTCTAACAATCCAAATGTTTGCTGTACAAATTCATTTTCTCTAACACTTCAAATGTTTGCTGTACAAATTCATGTCCTCTAACCATCCAAATGTTTGCTGTACAAATTCATGTTCTCTAACAATCCAAATGTTTGCTGTACAAATTCATGTCCTCTAACAATTCAAATGTTTGCTAATCAAATTCATGTCCGCTAACAATACAAATGTTTGCTGTACAAATTCATGTCATCTAACAATCCAAATGTTTGCTGTACAAATTCATGTCCTTTAACAATCCAAATGTTTGCTGTACAAATTCATGTCCTCTAACAATTCAAATGTTTGCTGTACAAATTCATGTCCTTTAACAATCCAAATGTTTGCTGTACAAGTGCATGTCCTCTAACAATCCAAATGTTTGCTAATCAAATTCATGTCCGCTAACAATACAAATGTTTGCTGTACAAATTCATGTCCGCTAACAATACAAATGTTTGCTGTACAAATTCATGTCCTCTAACAATCCAAATGTTTGCTATACAAATTCAAGTCCTCTAACATTCATGGTGTTTTGCAAAATTTCCAAGTCCTTTCCTTAAACATTAACTTTTGCTCGCAATATAAATTTTATTCCAAATTTAAAACTTTAAGTAATATTTTTAAGTCCGAGTAAATGGACTGGCATCGAGCACATGTTTTTATTTTGTCTACATAAAATATGCAAAAATAAACATGTGCTTTGAATTAACATTTCCGAAACAGTTTAAGCATGAATTGGTCAAGTTATTTAATTTTTATTTCTTTTTTATTCCGGCTACACATTCAAAAGGACATTGTGGTTGTGTTATGCATTCAACTCTAAATTATTTAAAATTCATTTTTTTTTCCTACGAAACGTGGCTGATGTATGAACTGATACAGCAGCATCTGCATGTCGTTTTCTAATTTCCAATATGCGGTTGTATTTTCAGTTCAGAATACCGGCATGCCAATAACGATAAGAAAATCAAGTTATTGGTAGAATGATTGCATTACAAACAGGATATAAAATAGATGTTGCGGTTTTGTGAGGCACTTGACAATTCATTTTCCTTTTTGGGGAGTTTTGAAATAATTGAAAATATTAATATTTTTTATAGAAAATAAAACTTGAAATTGAAAATAATGTGGAAAAATTGATTACGGCAATAAAAACTGAATGATCTTTTATAAAATCAGTATTTAGTGGGCGCTGACTAGACATTTTTTTTGTAACTAAGTTGGCTAGACTGCAGGAAAGCACCCAGGATCTAGGCAGGAATCGAATCCGCGACCTCCGGTATAGTAGGCTGGCCATTATTCATTCGCCTACGGAGGCACATGCACTGCGTTTCGTAGAAAAGCAGAGTAACTTTTTGCAGCAAACTAGTCACTGTTAAAATGTGTTTTAAAAGTATTTAAATAATTTTTTTCATTTCCCTGAAAACTTTTATATATTTATTGTCTTTACTCTAGACTGGATGCAAGTATCGTGGTTGGGTCCGAACTCCAAAGCCTATTTTGTATTTACGAGTATTTATTGCAATTACCTTTAGATCCCAGTTGGCATTGATATAATTCTTCAATATTCCTACTGTGTAAGAATTGTTTTTCCCTAACCAAATCTTGCATTTACTTATGGAACCGATTTGGAAGGATTTGAAAAAGAAATTCTTACATAAAAATGTCCAAGTTTAAAAATATTTACAAGAGCAGTCATTATGTCAGTTCAAATTAAAGCATAAATTTTATAAATATACCATCCGGTCGTACATACATTTAACCAAATGTATGTGTGCCCTGAGGTAACCTTGTGTGAGCTTACATACTCGGTAATAAAAACTCCATTCGCTAATTGGCGAATTACTCTCACATGGAAATGATTTCCAAAAAGGTACTCGTATGTTGTATCTTTGGAAGGCAGTTAACAATATAAATTTGTTTTCGCGATAATTACCTCTTATAGCCTTTTATGTGAGAGCTCTTCTGGGAATCAATTATATAAATGGTGTAAAAATGACTTGGGCGAAGTCATTTACCAATTTCAAGGCAAATTCAATTCTACGTGCAATTTGAAAGCAGTTTTCATATGCGTTAATAAATTCGCTATTTGCAATACATAAAGTTATATAAATATTATCATTACTTATAACTCTCGTATTCTTATTCTAAACAGCATTCTAGCCTTAACTTTGCAAGTGGCAGGAATGTACATAAATAGGCTCATTGCAATTTATGTAACAAATTGATAATAAATTTCAGTTTAATCTGCCAAACAGTTAAATAATTAAAAAAAGACATAAAATAGTATTTTCGGCAAAATGTTCGCCTTCTGATGTTCAACTATTAACAGCCGATTTCATTTGAAATAAAGTAGTGTAAATACTTTAAGGAAGTATTTTTGTAAAAGTAACCCACAGAAAGGTCTTTTTTTGAAATCCTTTAAATTACGACATTATACTTTTGAAATAAATTTCTATATTATTTGTTTTTTAAAATTTGCTTTTCGAAAAAACAAAAAATATTATTCAATGAGCTGTGAAGTGGATCGAGTTGTGATATTTGGTGCTCCGTTGTATCCTTTTAATCAGTTTGGCTGCTGCGAAGGACGTCGTTATGCAAAAAGCATGTTTTATTTGTTTAACTTATACAGATACAGCGAATCCGCTAAACCTGTTCCGTCAAAGGAATTTTAATTTACAGTTCAATAAATAAATTTACAGAGATCTTGTTTTATAGCAAAATAGAAAAAAATAAATAAAATCGTTTATTTTTTATTAAACCGACTTCAATACAAAACCAAATCTGAACCTATTCTCTTAACTCTGATTCTCGTATATACATACAAATGTAAAAATATAACTCCAAATAAAAGGAAAAAATAGTTAACGCACACATTTTTCTATAAAAAAATAGACTTAATCAAGCTGGAACGCGATTTCACTTGAATATATTGCGAAAAACATAGAAGTCTCTGCTTTGATGTATACGAACATATAAAAAATATATTTAAAAATTCTAAATTACATAAAAAAATTTACTCTACTCAACTCATTCTTCGCCAATGGATCTATGCTCGGTAACAAAAAATTTACGAATGGCCTCGTAAAGGATCATTTGTAAATCACATCGAGTATAATTATGTGGTTACTCACTGGGTTGTGCAAGTGAAGTAATTCTTAACAAACAACGTACACGAATTAAAAGAAAGGCTTTCCCAAAATTATGGTTTAAGTTTCTTTTATTCAAGTGATCTTAAGACTGAGTTAATAACTATTGCTTAACGTCTATTTATACTAAGAAGGATCATAAAGTAGTGAGTAATTATGTCGTCTGCATACCAGACAGTTTTTCATTTGGTTTAGTTAATGTTTATGATCGTTATTATCATTAGTGCAATGTCTATGTCTAGAATATTATAATTATGTATAGTTTCTTAGTCTAGACTATTATAATTATTTTATGTCCTTTTACTTCTACCATTTCTTGTCACCCTTATTTTGGTGGATGGTAGTGTTAACTATGTGAAAGGATGTAACTCACGTGGCTTGAAGTTACCCAGCAGTGCTTTCTATAAATGATATCTGTTAGTAACGTCGGTAGGCAGACGAGCACCAGGATATTGGAAAAAGAAAAGGTCCTTTACGTTCAAAAACTAATAAAAATATTTTCAAATAAAATAAAGAGAAGGTATTGAAATGCTTTATTTTACAGTTGAGTGGATTTGCAATGACCATGACAACTTGCATAGAGTGAGTTCTTCTGTTCTAATATTTTTAATTTATTATAATTATGAAGATTTATAGGACCTCGCTGTTAAGCTGACTTCTAATTGTTATAAAATATATGATTTTTATTTTCAGACTGGGATGGGGAATATAAAAGAATTAGTTGCCAATTGCGGTACAGAAAAACATTTTTTCAGCCTTGACTAGATTTCTGAATCCCATTTAAATATTGGAAATGGTTTTTGCTTTCTGTCAGAGGATAATAAATATTTCACTTTTTATTGAAAGAAATAAGTTATTGCTTCGTCCCACTTGTATTCATTATTAATGAATTATTTATTATTCATCTGCAATGCAAATTCTTTTTGTGCACTAAAATTTATTTGTTTTCTGCATTCAGCCGCCGAGATCTCATTTATTTCATTTTTACTTACAGTTCCGTTTGCGCTTTGAGTGCAATTCTTCTCACTAGTGTTTCTATTGTTTGCGGCCTTTTCAAACACCAACGTATTTGAATGTAGGCCACGTATTATCAGCGTTATGGAAAGCCGAGCGTGTTTTTATTTATTTTACGGTAGCGAGAATAGCAATAAAAAAATTTTACAAATAATTTTTCTTGTTAAGATATTTACGCGGCTAAAGTATTTATTCATCGTCACTCTAATTAAATACATTGTTCGAGCTTTGCGCGTAATTTTGTGCAGATTCTTCAGACTCCAAAGAGTCTTGAGTGAATATAAGAATTATATCGGAAATTTATATTTCATATATTTAAACAACTTTACATTTCAGGGCCATTTTCCGAGAATTAAAAAGATTTTTGAAGAAATAAAAATTTTTAATTCACATTAAAGAGAATTTAGTTAATATGTATTCATTAGTTTCATGTATCTGATTTATAGCAAATTTTTGCAATTTGTATATACATCGGCAAATCTTTGCATTGCGAAAATTTTTTATAAATCAAAAATTCAATTATTATGTTTGTTCGAACTGGTTAAATGTTTATTAAGCAATTTAATCTACTCGATCGTCCTCTGATTAAAATACTTTCCCGAAAGGGAAAAGGGCGTTTGATTTTGCAAGCTCTTCTATGAGACCAGATTGTAGTACAGTATTGCAGTTTCTATAATAACGATTCCCCATTTCATTTAATAATCGCTTAGAAGCCCTACTTGCAATCGTCAGGTCTGTTCTTAAGCTTATTGAATTATAAAAAAAATTCTCTTTAAACGATGCTCGAGATATGCTTTACAATTTTGAAAATATTTTAAATTATAAAATTCTTTTAAGAAATTATTTTCTGCTTACTTATTTTGATTTTGTCAAAAATAAAAACAACACAAACATTTTTTAATAAATTCGATTTTAATCGTTTGCTGAAAATTGCCTGAATAATGTAAAGCTCTTGGCTCTTCTTTCTCTATTGCTTATGGGGTACAAAATGTCCTTTCAGTTAAAGCTTCCTTATGAAAATGTTTTATTAGCTTCTCTCCATTTAAAACACGATTTTGTGGCGCGAAGCATTTTAGTCACGTTAAGTAATATAAATGGAAACGCAAATAAATTTCGAGCCTACAAAACTGTCAAAATTGCGTTGTCTTGCATTTGAAGTGTCCTTAAGCGTTAACGCAAAGCAATTCAATGCGCATTAAGAAATGTTATAAAAATAATTAAATATAATTTTCTAGGTAAGACCGAGAAGAATTAGCAGAGGATAATAAATAGACAGAAGTAGCAAATACGAAAAATTCCTGAAATGTCCTGGCAGCCACTGGAAAGCCAAGAAGTAAGTTGTCAATTTTTACTTCTACCAAGATTTCTTGGTTTTAATTTTTCATTCTCACGACTTGCATATCAAAATGTTAGCTGGAATGTGGCAAACTACATCGGAGAGCTGTTACACGTATTTGTAAAAATTATTTTTCAGAATTCCATGTCTTCCTTAATCGAATTCAGTTTTCCTGGCAAATGGGAGTGAAATAAAACTGCAAATTAAGTTCCAATGGAAATTTTTAATATTTATCTTGATTTATTGAAAATAAATTAAAGTTTCTTTCAGGCATTTTCAGTTCATCTTACGGCTTTTTAGGGCGGTGACTGCAAGTAGATGTAACAGTTCTGGCAAAAAGTATGGCAAAAAGACAACGTGAATAATAAATGAATGTATTAACTTTATAAATTACAAAATAAGACGCGTTTTATCTCTACACATATTGTTCAATCTAGCAGGTGATTCGCGGGGAAAATATGAGAAATGACTTTTATCAAGAAGCGTTATTTGTAATGAAAATTAATGATAAATTCAGTAAAAGGTTTGGCTCACGTATTTAAGTAATGTCGTTGATCTCTTTTGACTGCTCCTTATCAGCATGTAAAAAATCTTTTGCGGAAAATGTTATAACTCAACTTAAATTAAAATATCAAATAGACATCTCATGTTAAAATATCGTAACCATTTTGGCAAGTAAAGTTTTAAATTTGTTTTTGCATGGCAGATGTTTCCATTGTAATTTTTTTGTTTAATAAATAATTTCACGTCTTCACACAAATTTAATATTATTCGATTTGAATTTATGGGCTTTCACAATTTTCAAATTCGTCTTCATTCCTTTATTTTATATAAAATGATTTTATAAATAAAAGATGTAAAGCTTGATTAAATATTGGAATGATTCAATAAAGAAAAAATATTGAATAAAAATAAAAAGGAAAGAAATTAAGAAAAGTATTTTGTATAAATTATGACACACAGTGCGTATTAGTAATTCAAATTTTATTTATAAAAATTAATTACGTTGAAGCATTTTGTGCCTCTTGGCATTATTGCAACAGTTTTTTGATGAAATTTTTTCAAAAGGATATACAAGCCAATTTATATTTTCTGAAATCCTTTTACAACTTACAAACCATTTTAATTTATTTTCATTGAAATTAATAAGAACTGCCACATACCCTAAAATACCGTCCAATTTTCCAAATGGAGAATCCACTTTCGCCGAGTGGACTTTGCGAAACTTTAAACTTGTTTAAGTTAGTTGTTCGTGCAAGGGAAGTGTAGCCATAAGAAGTTTGTATAATAATGACCTCCATTTTATTTAGCAATTGCCTAGAAGTCCTACTTGAGGTCTTTAGTTTAGTCGCCAGTAAAGACTAATTACTCATTTTAAACTTGTGGTAGGTACGTTTCAAAATATACAGTGCATTAAAAAAATTATGTTAAAATTACAAAGAATATTTCCTTCTAAAATATTTTCCTATTTAAAACTGCTTTTGTAATATCTTTTTGCTCTTTCTTCTGTACTTAAGAAACAGAAGACATTTTTCAAATTTAAAATATATAAATTTCGAAAATGGGTTTTTTCTATGGGCTTACTTTTGAGGTTCACTGTACTGCAAAATTCTTAATTTTATGCAGCTGCCAAATATATCCCATCAACTTTGCTGGAGATTTTAATACTCACAGTGCATTAAATTTCATATATAGAAATTATTGTTAATACAGAGTAACTTTTGCTCTCGTATTCTGCATTTAATTTTTAATTGAATTTTATTTCAGTATAATTGGCATACCTTTTTGCTTACTCGTATGATGTCTGTAGCAATCCTTTACTGGTAGAGAAACTATCTAAATTCATTTATGCATCTCAATTGTAAAAACTTTACCTTTCGAGTGAAAAAGGATATTTTTTTACTAAAATCTCCACTAGCCAGCCGTACGATGATCCATAGAGTAGTGCCATTAATTGAAGGAATACGGTAACAGCTTTTCCCCCCACACAAATACTGTTCTCTATATTTCTAATAACAATGAAGATTTAGTATCACAAGGGAAGCTTTTACCGACATTCAAAAACTTTATAACAAAATGTTTATGACAAGTTTGAATGGGAGCACAAGCGAGTGTGCCGACTTACTTCCCCTCGTACATTCACTGACAACAAATAATTTCGCTTTACACAAATATAGTCGAGCAGTGGCCTCAATGTTGGTTCAATATTATTGAATAATAAAATCCGACTTTTCTACAAACATACTAAAACGGAGAGGAAATGAAAATAAAAATGAAGCGCATTCTTCGAATATGAATAAACAAAATGAATTTGAAAAATTTAAGGGAAAACATTTTATGTACCAGAAGGCATTCCTTCTGTCACATCTTAGATGAATCTTCTACATCACCACATTTTTAAACGCACCTTTTTCGCATAACTATAAGAATTTAGGCCCCCCCCCTCCCGGTTTTGTTGTTGTATTCATTCTTTAATAACAACAAAATGAATTTAACAATGACGTTGGTTGTCAGGTTTACACTGCAGTTATCCTTGTAGTAGAAGGTAGTCATACAAAATTTACTAAGCAAGTTAGGTAGGCAAATTCCGATCATAACAACAATAGGGGAAAGTAATTGGTGCTTAAAATACGGGTAAAAGAGGGCCGGAAGAGCGTATACGATATTTAAAAAGACTGGAGTATGACATGCATGGGCGATTAACATTTTCTTTAAAACTTTTCATAGAGAAAATTTTTTGAAATTTTTTCCCCAGCGATTAATATAGTTCAGTTTTACAGTGGCAGCAACCGGCTCCAAAGCCTTAACATCGTATCGCTTTATTTCTTGATACGAATTGATTTTATTTTCCAAGTCTATTTAGTTTATCTAATTTGGGAATTTAATTTGGAATCACAAACTAAAGTGCGAAAATACCAAGCAATAATATTGTGCAATATTTTGGTTCAATAATAGTTTTCAATTACTCAGTTAGAAAGCAATATAAATTGTTTACATAACACATGGAAAATTTAAAAGCTATTTTGCTTTTAATAATTCGATTCCAAGTAACACAAAATGCATGTAACAGTAACGAAATCTTTTAATTACAAAAGCAAAATTTCACATCCTTTTGATTGCAAATGAAAACTTTCTTTTGAGAAAGCACGCTACGCTACTCACTACGCGAACACTTTGTAGAAAATAACTGTACAGGGTGTGCAGCGGGAAGATATACTACTTTGCTTTGCTATTATTTGGGTAAACTTTAGCCCTGGCAATTCATATTTGGCTGCCGTGAAGTAGAGAGGTGAGTGCAGCTGATAGGCGCCAGCATAGATCGGTGCTGCAAGATCAGCTGATATTACTGCTGCTCAAGGAAGTGCTCAAAACAATCCATCCGCTTGAATTTGACGCCGTGCAGAGGAGCTTGGCCATAATTTTTCCCAAGAACTTGTATTTGTTTTCATTTAAGATTCATACTCCGTACGTACGTCAATAGGAAGTTACAACTCGCCCATGATAACGCCGATTTTCATGACAAAATCATAATGAGTGACGAGGCACTATTGCATTTGAACGGCCATATCACTAAAAAGAATAGTCGGCTGTGGCAAAAGCGAAACCCTAAAATTATTCATCAGCCACCTTTGCTTGCATTAAAAGTGACCAGACGGTACTACATTGTATACAAGCGGGATTACACAACAAGTTATTGCAAGAAATGGAGGTGTTGATTGGCCCCCACGGTCGCCTGATTGGGCTTCTCCGGACTTTTTTGTGCGGGGATATCTGAAAAGGAAGGTTTATGAATACAAACCAGAAGCGGTAGTGAAATACCGCGTGGGCTGTGTGAGAATTTAATGAAAAATATCTCTAAAAGAGTTCGCATCTGTGAGACAAATGGGGGAAAAAATTGTAAACAAACAAAGTGTTATGACTCTGCAGCGCACACTCTGTAAAATTTGGAGTCCTGTTCAGAATACGTAATTTATGAAACTATTTTTACAACAATTCAAAGTCTTCAATTTTTTGTTATTTGTAAAACTTTAAAAAAATTATCGTTATCCAACAACTGTATGCTAAAACTTCAATTTCTTGCAACAAAATATTTCAAAGCTTTTGGATTCTCCTCTGTGACAGTCTTCCGTCTTGTTTATGCTCATAATTTATTTTAAGAAGTTTTCCATTTTTGAGTTTACAGTTGATTAAAAGTAAATGTGAACAGAAACTGTGAATGAGTTTTTTTCATTTAAGACTGTAGAGATTATTCCTTTTAGTTGGGCAGGCATCTATCCAGCAGTTTGTGGTTTAGCACAAGTGAAAGAAAAGCTTTTGAGAAAATTGAATGAAAATGAGGCAGGAAAAGAAATAATATTTTCCGAATGAATTGTAAACAAACTATTTAATAAAATAAATTTACTTTTAAATTTAATTTTATGTGATAAAAAACAGAATGACTCGCTTATAGTCTTGTAAAAGAAATTTTTATTTTCCTTTTCAAAAATTTATTTAAATTTTTATAATCTTCCCTAACATTTGTTATTCAAAATATTTGAAAGAAAGAGAATTTAAATTTAAAACGAACGTAATTGGATGGCTTAAAAAAGATCGCTAAAAATGGTGATTGAAATGATCAATCCTTTCATTATCCTTTATTTAAGAAATTTAAATTTTAGCAATAAAATGCACAACCATTGACACTTAAAAGTGTTTGAAAGTTGTATTAAAAACAAAAAGGGAAAATCCTTAATTTAACAACTTAATTTCTCATGCATGCTTAAAATGTAAACCCTTCTTTTCTACTCGTCTCTACAGAATAATTTATTAACTGTTTTTGGCTGGCTGTAGTGTGGCACTTACGTGCCATGTCAAACCCTTATCACATGGTCAAATGCTTAAAAGTTAATTGTGTACGGTGTTTTTATTCCCTTATTGTGTTTATTCCCAAATAAATCTTTTTCGATTTCGTTTTTCTGGCGCTGAACATTTTTTACAATTTGTATTTTGCAGGAGTGGGTAATCCGAAGGAGTGCGTGAAAGTACAGGATGTTTGTAATTTGCTTACTTAAACATGTAAGTTGGGTTTACTTTGGAATTGTTTGGTTTGGTAATTACAAAAGTAATTTTTAAAAAGTATTTAGCAGCAAAAAACCAACTATTTTAAAAACAAAATTTTCTTCCGCTTAAGGACACAGTTGAAACTTCTTGCGCATACGAGTTCTCCAATATGATATTTTTTTTAATGTAAAGACGTAAACAAAAACGTCCCACCATTAAACTTGAAAAACTGTTATTTTGTTTTTCAGTCTAAAATAATATATTTAGAAAGTTTTTGATAGAAGAGGAATCTTAGAATCTGTGTATCTGTAGAAAATACAATATTTTTTTGATTGGGCGCAGTACATAATTCGTTACATTCGTGCTTATTAATTAAATATCCTGTCAATAATAAAAATCTTAGTTTTTCTTATGTTGTCGATCTAAAAATTAAATATTTCTTTCTCATGTTTTTTTTAATATTCTATAAAATAAATCAAACATCTGAGTATTTTAAAAAGTGTTCTTAAATATTGCCTGTTCTGATAATCTCTTATAAAAGTTTTGCTTCAAATAGGAGTTACCAAAAAAAATTATGGCAAAATATTTAAGATCTTCAGCGACTAGTGACTGAGTTCATCGTGTTGATCGCTTGCTCAGTCTATTGAGAAAAAAACGTGCCATTAATTCGCAGTGTGCTGTATATTTATTATGAAAATTAGTGTTGTTGGCGTATGCTCCCCTGTATTGGCGCCTAAAATAAAATATTTCGTTTAAAATGGCTGCAAAGTTGACAGTCTTTACTTTGGTATTAGAAGTCTGGCAATCTACTCCTTTAGTACCTCTCGTCCTCATTATGTTCTTTTCTCCTAAGCCCACCACAATGCAATAAAAGAATAATTGCTCGAAATATGAATATCTAGGACTTTTGTCAAATACTTGTGATTGTACTGTCAAATGTAGAGTATCTGGCGCTTGCAAATTTCCTTTACTCTATCTTACAATTTTTTTTAAATAAAATTTAAAACATGTTCCTCTTTGATGAGAGCGAAAAATATGTATTCACATTTTGAAAATAAATATATACAACTTTTAATGCAATTGAACTGCTAAAATTATTTTCAACGAAAATGTTTCTCTGCGATTAAATACACGGAAAAACGTTATATTCATTTATAGAAATACTATCCCTGGAAATTTCATTAAAGTAATTTTGTGTAAAGTAAAACAAAGCAGAGTGACTGAGATGGATGATTAGACATCTGATATTTTAACAATACGGTTGCGTATGAGCAACATGTCCCATCGAGTTGTTTGAATTGAAAATCACTCATACGCACCAATTTGAATTAAAAATTGTTTAGAAAATAAAAGCAAGTTTTTAAAATCTTTGGCTCACTACATCAATAGCAGTATGTTATTACATAATACTGGTGGGAAAAAATATTGTTGCCAGAAATCGTTTGAATGTGTGTGCGTGTGGGTGTGTCGTATTGTAGTTGCATGTGCAATAAATAATTCGACTGCTAATAATTTTCAATATTCTTTTTCTGGCAAAATACTTTTAAATAAAATTGTATAGAACTTTCACTGACACAATTGAGTAAACGGATAAGATTATCCGGTTCGTTGTGTTATATTTGCGGCTTTAGTATAATATTTTCGAATTTGGCATATGTTTTTCGTGTCACCCTACTTCTCTTTTTAAGCTGTACAAAATGTTTGTATATTTAAAACTCTATTATGCCCTATGGACTAGGCAGCCAGTGCTTCCACCCATATTATAATTATATTCATACAATTCTAGTACTATTTAATTAATTAAAGCTAATGAAGATTTTTTGTAGCGTTATCAGTGTCAAGTGAACAACTGCACTGAATGTCTGCTTTTTAAGATTTTTATTTATTTTTATTATTTTAAAAACTAATGCCTCGAATTACACCATATTTTTCTGCAGACCTATTTTATGTCTTAGTAATCTCGTTGCATTTTTTCTGAAAAAAAAAATATATTTTTAACTCTTTAATAAGATAATTGAACCTTTCTTGTAGTTATTTATTTATGAGAGGAGAGCTTTGCCAGCGATGGTCCTAAGCTAAAAAAAAGAGAAAAGTCGTTATAACTGAGATTTGTATTTTTGACTGTGTTAATGTGGGTGAGATCACTTGGAAAAGAGATGATCAATGCTTATTGGGTTGAATCCACAAAAAGGACATTTTTATGTGTAGGTTTTTATCAATTATATGGGAATTTGAGATTCTAGTATGACTTAATCTTTGTGTAGCTACTTTAAATTGGCCTCTTCTTCATAGCAGGTTGTGGGTTGTGGTCTACATTTTTAAACATCTTATAGGCATTAACTTTCTTGGGCTTCCTTTTCCTGTACCAGTCAGTTGTATTCCGATTGTAATTGAAAATAGATTTGGTGTAGTTAACGAAGGAGTAGATAAAGCCGCTTTTGCGGTCACATTTTTTTTGAAATTAGAAAGTTTAATTTAATTTTAATAACTGCAAAATATTTCTGATATATTCATTTTGTCGTTAATGTTTTTTGATAGTTCTTGTCCTGTTTAATTGCACGTTACTTGGACTCTTAAAAAATAAAATTTTTAAATTTTCTTTCTCTCGCCTATTGGATGCAAAAGCAAAAAGTATTTGCATATTTAGCTTTAAGTATTTCTTTCTAATATCTGCTTTCATTACAGAACAATTTAAATTAATTAACACCAATTTATGTAATCTGATGTCATGTATGGAAATCTGATGCCACAAATAATTTTTTGAGAGGAAAATAAATTAAATTAATGTTATATAGACAATTTTCCATATTGAGGCGAATTTTCTCATTTGTTTAAAATCTGGCTTGAGGTATTCTTTTAATGTATCTTAAAGACTTATCCTCTTGATTTTTTTTACCGATTGAATTATATATTTAAATTTTTCTCCATTTTTTTCTTTAAGTATTTCATGTGGTGAGTGTTCGCCAAAGCTTTCAGATATTTAAGACGAGAGAAAAGGATATGGAAAATATTGTATATTGTAGAAAAGATGCCGTCTCTTCATTGAAAATAGGAAGAAAGAAATTTTTGTAATGGAAGTCAATATAACAGATATTAAATTACTAAATAAAACTCTTTCGATTATAAATCAGAATATTGATTCAAACTTTTCATGTCGTAAAAAATTTAGTGTTTTTCCATACGGAGATCTTTCCATTATTTTAGGCACTGACTTATATGTAGTTCCCAACGACATCGATGCTTATTGTCTTAAGATAATGAAAAACAGACCTGATCGAGCAGAAAAAAAAAATTATTACGATGGAGCAGTTTTACGAAAGAGAAATTATTGTCACTGAAGAGTTCATGTAGAAAAATATTCTTATACAGTCAGCAATTTTAAGGCAACCATTGGGCATAAAACTAAGAAACCAAAAGAAAAGTCGACCGCAACTGTTCCTTAAAAGAGTGAAAAGAATTTTAAATTATATATGTTGGCATATCGGTTTAACCCATTGTTTGGCAGCAGGCTTTACTTTCACCCGTGTTACTTACCACTTAAAAAGTTTCCCATCTCCAGTTTGGCATGAAATTTCAAATGCCACTAGAGACATCCGGTTCCAGATGAAATTTCCTACTTTTATATTATTTTAAAAAACCTTTAGTTGATTTATGTGTTCTATCCCTTTCCATGATCCCAAATGGGTTATTATTGTGTTCAACTGCTCATGAGAGTACTGGAAAAATTTAATTTGGGACGCATATTTGGTTCATTTTTATCTTTTTTCAGATTCAAAATAAAATCATATTAAATGAGTCATTTGCGATTACTTGTATTCCCATGTTTTATGTGTCATAAGGGAATAATAAAAAGTGTTGTTTTGGAAATAATCCTTGCAGAAAGAAAACAGGGGGCAGCAAAAAACTTTTAAAAATATTACCAAAAATCCGTAAAACAAGAAAAATAAAGGAGAAATCAGTATTATCTATTTTGTTTTAAGGATAGGAAATTAATTGCTCTCAAAGGATATTTTTTTTTTTTGGTATGGATTTTCTGGTTAATAAAGCTTGAGATGGACAAAAGCAACAAAAATGAATAAATAATACTTTTTTATGAAAAAATAATTTTTAGCAGTGAATTGTAAAGGAATTTATTAATGCAATTTAAATAATGAAAAGAGAATCCTTTGATGTGACAGTTTTTGTCATGGCTTCTCATTTAAATAAAATCAGTTTAATTTCCAAGTAAAACCCACTTGATAAACTTTTTATTACCAGCGATTTCAGAGCTTTTGTGCAAAAATAAAAAGAAATAATTTGCGTAAAAGTAATCAAGGGGAAAAAGATGTTAAGCTAACAATTTTTGTGGGAATTCTGTTTTTTCTATACTCTTCTTTTGGGGATTGATTAGAGATTGTGAAAGCTACTGAATAGTGGATTTAAAAGCTAAAAAACCTAAAGCTTTGGAATTATAAATTATAAATAACTTTTATACATTCAGGATCAAGTAAAGGTATTCGATATCCGACGAAATCAAATTTCAATCGATATCGCACTCAGCCTGCTGTGCATATCTAAAGCGTTTCATTAAGGTTTGTGATATTTTTTTATAATCAAACGTTTGATTATGGCAATTTCTCAGTATTACATGAAATTGAAAACGACTTGAAGAAGTAATTTATTTATTTATTCGGTATTTTTATTTCTAATTGGTCTTGCTTTATTCCTTCTTATTATGCACTGAAGAAATGCCCCGGAAAATTTTGTCAGTGGGCTGTATCCTACGGATGAGCATTTTACTTGTGCAGAAAATATATCCTTCACGTTATTATAAAGTTAAATATTTTTCTTTTAAAGAGCATTTAGATTTATGATGGAGAAAGTTTGTGTCTGCACGACATTTCTGCCTCGAAAATTTCATTACGAATTACGGCTGTTTTGATTACATTAAATAATAACAAATGAAATGCTGGGAATTTATATGAGAAATCTTGATGATCTCTTATTTTTATCATACGTTGCTCGAATACTAAAATCTGCATTCATTTACATGTTTACTTTTGAAAGCTTTCACAAAGTTATAAAATGCGACAGTAATTGCAGCAGTTGCTGCGGCGATAATGAAAATTAGAATTTATGTCATGGTGTAAATAGGACTTACTGTCACGGTAGAAGAATCGCCCTGCAGCTTTCCTCTATCAAATTGAGCTGGATATTGCCAAGACGCTAATGCGACGGCATAGGAATTTGCCAGCATATGAATGTTTCTGAATGAATGAATTTTATTTTTTAATTTAAAAAAAAAATTATATAATTTGCATACATGGATTTCTATTAACACGACATTTATTTATTTCCTTTTTTTTCACTGTAGAGGGAACAGGCTGAGTTACTGAATTGCCTTTCTTCATGGTTTAGAAGTGTTTAAAAATTCACCACTTAAAGAATTCACATTTTAAATTTGAATTTTTACTTTACAAAATAATGCATATATTACTTGATTTGTAAATGTAATTTTTAGTAAATTTCATTTAGATAACCAATTACCATTCCAATTACCTGCCAGGTACTTATTCAGCATTTTTCGTGTTGGTGCAGTTCTTTGAAAGCCGTACTTGTTTGCGAATAGCTGATTTGGTAAACTGTACTTATTCAAATGAAGCGTATGTTTTTAACATACTTAAATAGGATAAAAATACATTGAAATATAGTTTAGTAAAACAAGTAGATTTAATCAATGTAAAAGTCAAAATTTTATTGTTTACTTTTTGACAAGTTGTCATGATTTCGAAAATGCCTAAAAAGGAAGAGGAAAAATATTCATACGTGACGTACGTAACGTACACAACTACATGTGTCTACGATATGAGTTAAATGTTGCTGCTGGTAATTTTCTTGTCAGACGTTTTGGCACATTAATTAAATTATCTTAAATAAATTTATAAAGTTTATGTGTTTGCTCTTAGAATTGCTGTTGTAAAGTTAAGATAGTTTTCCTTGAGCTGTGCAGGGAGCAAGTTGAGCATGTTGTCGAAATATTTTGAACGTAAAGCGACTAGTAGATGTACATATAACTGTAAATTAGATTCTTGAGCTGCCGAAAGTTTTCTTTTCAAAAAGTTTTGGTATTTAATTGGTATGTATGCTGTTAGTGGTCCGGTAAGTAACGTGACTAGTTTTGACGTACATTAGACATTTTTCGAAACTTCTGGCTTGTAGCTACTTTTTGGGATTATTATGGTTGTAAAGCTAATAAATCAGAGTTACAGAATTATAAAGAGAATAGGTATCCTAACTCATTTGCTTACATCCACAATTAAAATATATAATATCCCTGTAATAATATCATCATTAATAAAATAAATTTATTTTCATTTAATTAAAAGAAATGCAAATTAAATAACTACATTATTACTTTCTCATTTCTATTTCTCAATTTTTGATATTTATTTTATTCATAATTGTGGAACTTATATATATAAATTGAATTTTACAAAACTTTTAAAAATTGGCAAATTTGTGTGAACTTTTGTGTTCTTGGCGCCCTGAACTCTAATCAGACGTCATTTGAATTCATATATTTCGTTCGGCTTCACAGCCTTTTAATAAATAAAATTTTTTTAGCAGTTTCATTGGGCAACTACTTAATTTCATTTCTGCTTCCATTACCACATTTATTGCACAGAGTGTGTAAAGACAAGTTTTTGATTTCGTAATGAAGAACATGAAGAATATGTTTGATATGGCAAAGTAGAATACCTTCCCTTATTCTAATTTACAAATTTTTCATACATTATTGGTTTGATGTGCGGCACATATTAACATGTAAAAGGAGTATTCCTTAAATACTCTTGAAGGCAAATATTGTTTTATTCACAGTGTTTTAATATAATTGTGGACAAAAGTATTTGAGGAAGCAGGAAGATGGGATGCACCATATTAAGGATACCGTAGGGATGGCGACAAATGAAAAATTAAACATTTAATTTTAGAATGATCAGATAAAATCTCTAGATTCTTAAATTGAGCTTTGCTAAGACTCAATTGAAATTGTAGTGGGAATGATTCGTACAAGTTAATAAAAGTATTCGCCTAAAACATTTTGTGAATAGAAAATAATTTTGTTTTAATTTAATTATACAAAAAAAAAAGATTATTTTAGGCTTTAGTGTTTTAGTTCAATATTGCTTTTAAAATTATATAAATTTAAAACTCCTTTGATCAATATGGAATTATTAAAAGTAATTTGCTATAGATTTCAAGCCTTCACTTACATTTTAATAGCAAATGATGTGCCAATATTTAATTCCAAAATTTAAATAAAGAAAAAGCAATAAGTTTTACTTCTTTATTATCTCTTATTTGAAAATGTCTCTTTTAAAAACAATTCATACAAATTTATGGGATTTAGTGTTGAAAGCTGAACACATAATGATAACTAATTTAGAAAAAAGACAGAGAGAGTGTGGCTAAAACAATCAGCAAATTATTAAACAATCGCTTACGTGATTTTTTTTGTCAATTTCAAGGACATTAGATGCCTTAAGAACAAGGAGGAACAAAATTTAATACCATCAAGCGCACATGTAGAGGAGCATGAAGTACAGCTGCTGGTCAGTTGACTGCAAGACTTGTACTTCCAATTGAAAAGGTTGGCTGAAATAAACTTTTATATTTTTCTCCTAAATGTGCATTTACAAAAAAAGGCAAAAAGGACAATTTGAAACATTTTTGTATTGCGAATAACAATAGCCAGCCAAAGTGAAATACTTATTAAAAGTTTTCCTTTCAAGTGTTTTTTCTAATTCCTTTTTCTTCCAGTTTCCTTTTCGTCCTTCCACTATTCAGTTTATATTTTCACTTTGGTATGATTTTTGGGTGGAAGTGCTTCATGACAGTTGAAAAATTTAAGCGCAAATGCATACAGTCGCCGATTGTCTGGCTTTCGTGGCACAAAAAGTCTACTTGAATTTCAATTATAATTTTACGATTTTATGGATTTAGTTTGTATTTGCAAGATTTCTTTTAAACATCCAGGCGTTGGAGTGCTTTTAACGAAAATACTGGCGATTTTACAAAATAATTTATTTAAAAGTTGCAATTACTCGTACTTAATAAATAAAAATTAATATTAAAGATTTAAAAGAAGGGAAAAAAGGATTTTATGTCGGCTTTCAGCCAGGCACTCGAACATTATCAACCAGTCAAAAGAAGAACGATCAGACGATGAGGAAAGTGTGGGCTCATAATTTATAATTTTTTATATATGAATTTGAAATTAATTTGTGATGAGAATGGCGCATTTCGATAATGCCGAAACTGGCTCTACTCAAGAAAAGTTTCCTAAGTTTTAAGAAGTTTCCCAACACACCATTTGTGTATAACTTATCGATCGGATATATAAAAATAAATTTAAATTTAATAAATATAGTATTAACGAATTTGTCATTTGCATTTAAATGCGAAAATAACTTTCATATTTTTTTGCTAATTTGCATAAAGTAATTAATACTCGACTTATTTTATTATTATTGCGTATAAAATCTCTACGCCATTTGAAATGACACATATGAGGCCGTAGCCTGCAACAAACGGTTTAAAATAACTATATGAAACTAAAAGGATGTGCGCTTAAATTGCCTTTAATAAATAAAATCAAAAACTCTAAAAATAAATTGTATTTTCAGATGACACAAATCTAAATAAATAAATATTTAACATAAGCAAATAAAATCAATTGTCATTCAATTAATTTGTTATCAATTATTTTTTAATTTTAAATTATGCAGAATTTAAAAAGAGTATGTTTTTTTTAAATTTCCTCTTTATATTTGCAGTTTAAGTAGAGACTATTCAATTCTAAGAGTTTGTATTTTCATTGTATAAATTAATATTCTAAAAAATATATATAATAATAAATAATAAATATATTTCTTTAATTAGAAAAAGCAACCATTTGCAACAATATAAAATAAAACAAAATTCAAACGGCGATTTGCTAAGTACGTATCTTTTACGATTCTGTTTCACAAATTTTGAATCGATTATTCGATTCCATTTGCATTGTTTAAAAAGTTACTACTTCCCACAAGTGCAATAAATGAAGTCAAAACGCTTCTAAGAGCATAAATGGACGTAACATATACAAACTTGTTTTCGTAAACCTGAGATTCTAGTTCTGGTTATTTTGGCTGAGTGATATCTTGAATTAAAAATTGCAATTATCCTTGTCAGCTTTAATTGCGACTTCTCAAAAAATTGGAGTTTCTGTTCAAGTTGTATTACATAAATCATTATAATGTTAATTCTGACTTACGAATGGTGAAATGTTTATTTTATAAACTAATTTAACCTACAAAGCTTGTGGCTTGTCCGCAGGAGTACAGCCGTCATCTTGGCAGGAATCGAACCTGCGATCTCCTGTTTAGTAGGTCGTTCATTATCCATTCGCCTACGGATCACCCAAATAAATAATTTGGTAAAATTTTCTGTGATAACAAATTAGGAACAAAATATTAGAATTCCAACAACAATATGACACACCAACACACACATGCGTAAAGCCAAACACTCAAACATTTCTCAAGTCTAAAGAAAAGCCTTGGAAGAAATTGCTCACATTAAAATAAACGTTTTTAAAATATGAAAACATGGCAAACAAAACGAAGTGGTTTCTAAATTTTGTGGAAGAAACATTTTTACTACGGTTGATCTTTCTAAACTAAAATGAATAATTTTTAAATGCATATTTTTGTTTTCTTAAACGAAAGCATTAAACTTGTTTGTGTACAAGAAATGTTCAATTGAAATTGACTAGAAAATAAGTGGAAAATTGAAAACTCTGCTCAAATGCTCAAGTGGCTAAAAAAATAACTTTAACAAGTTTCAGTTATTTTCCTCAAAGTATTTACATTTAGCAGAAGCCTTTTCTTATTCGGTTGTTTACATTTAAAATAGTTTATTGATGCGAGAAATTTTCATGGTACTTTTTTTATTCAGGAAATCCTTAAAGGCAAATTTAATTTAATCAGCATGTTGGAATGATCGTTACATGTAGCAGGCCAATAAATAAAAAAAGGACATGCACAATTATTAATGTCCTAGAAAATTGGAATAAGCAAATGAGATGGATACAGACACGCATACGCCTGTACCGTGTGTTCGTCAATTGAAGATAGGAATTAATGCAAAGAGAATTATTTTCCCATGAACTTTTCAAATTTCGCTTTACATAAAAACCATGAAGTAGTAAATAAGGAAAAAATTGTGTTAGAAATTATTTTGTGTATTTTTTTTAACGAAATCAATGTTCTTTTAACAACAAACAATATCTGAACAGTTTACTCGTAGTACATTCCCAACAATTCATACAATACTTTATACAGATAATTTTATATTAAAATTTTTCTTTAAAAAAAAAAACATAAAATTAGAATTAAATTTAAAAAGTTCTGAAAGGAGATGCGATGTTCAATGTCAATGAGGTTGTTTCGAGCTTTGTTGCTTACAACGAATATTTGTAAAGAGCCACTACAGTGAGCAGGTCCTGCCAGAAGCCAAGTTCGAGTTGGATCGCAGGAGAGTTATAATAAATCCGTCATATATAAATTACGTAAGTTAATTTTTATCTTTTTATGAACTTTTCTAAAATGTAGCAAGGGAATGTATTAAAAAGGGGGAAATTCTGGCAATAGGTTTGGTGAGAGTAAATTCAGTTCAGGAGTTTCGATTTTTTTTGCCAAGTTTTATACAGCATACGAACTGCTTCTTCCTACATTACCCAGCGCACTTCAAACAAACCACATAATTAAACAAAATCGATTTTATCAAAAAAAAAAAAAGTTACACTCTTACTTTCGCACCAGTCATAAATTACTACGTACTCGTTTTGGTGTCCATCTGCTCCGGTCATGATAATAACATTTTGTTTTTAATGATTATTTTAATTAATTGTGCGACCCAGCGGATTGAGCACAAAGAATAATTTATTACATAAAATATTAGAAAGTTATTATCATTATCATACTTACGAGTACTTGTTATGTAAATTTCACTCTTCCATTATCTTTTTATATAAAGTATTTGTATTATAACAATGTAGTTTTTGTGTTAATTAGAGCGGACACTTCCAACAGTTATTAAAAATAGAGCCATAACAGGGAACAGGTGACCACAATTGCTCTCTTCAAGCAGGCAACTAATTATTTATTTTTAATGCAGCACCAAAATGGCAACTTTCAAATACATCACATTCAAGAAAATAAAAATATTTTACAAAATATACGTATAACAATTAGGAAGAGGCATAAAACACGATCCCATTCCTTTCCTTTTCATCAAAATAATCGTTATTAGATTAGCATGTGGACCAGGAATATATCTGGCCCATTGCATAATATATAATAGACGCGGCCAACTAAAACTTGAATAAAACACAAATTATTTAAGAAATTAGTGTCCTTTCTTTTAATTGAAACGAAATATCGGCCAATTGGCCTCTTATCTTATCGTTTAACTCTTGAATTCTCGACGACCAATTTTTCTTTGAAATAACCCCTAAGAAAGAAGCCCAACGGTGTCGAAACATCACCACCATGTAAGATAACACATTCATCGAATTGGTCACGTTAGCTGTGTGGCAAATGGCATCGTCCTGTTCAAACCACTATCGTCCACATTCATATCGTTCAATTCGTTTGCATCGCCGGCCTATTATTTTTTCGTTTGGAGATACATTGCCGCCCGCCCATAAACCACACCGAACAGTCACTCTTTGTGAGGTCACTCTTACACGGCAGTTCTGTTTACTGATGAATTCATTGCGGTGGAAATGAGGCATCACTGAAGATGATTTTCCTCGATATGCATTTTGATCTGAATGCCCTTTTTCTTAACAATCCTGAATAACTTTATCGTATTACATTTCACATTCAGCATGGGCTCTTAAAATAATGATATTCTCACTACGAGACTTTCTAAAATACTGTAATAAAATAAGAAAAATTAGTTTGGAACTTGGAAAATATCAGTTCGACCTGTGCATATAGAATAACTCATGTAAATTGAGGAGGCACCTCCAAAATATGGAACCCAAACTATATTGTAGAAGGTTATTAAAGACAACACAATAATGCATTCAACTTGAAAAGAGAGCAAAATATGTATCCCGTTTATATTTCGCAAAAAGTAACCATTAATAATCTCGACTTTGATTTAATATGATTTGATTCGATTTGATCTAATTGTCGAATTAGAGAGTGTCGGCTGACACTCTCCTTATATTTTTGTCAGCTGAACCATTTTCATGCCATATACCAATATGCCACAATATATTTGCAGAAATCAACAAACAATATTGCACAATATTTTTCCATGCCAAAAAAAACAGATATGGTAATAATTTACAAAATTACAATTACAAATTTTGTAAAAAAATTTTTGTAATTTTTCTTTGTCTGCAAATTAACCACATTCAACGACTGCCTTAGCAAAATCTGAAAATTTCCTTTTCAGATGACTGGGATCCTTCTCTGCACGTTTCACTTTTTAGCCGAGCAGCTCTATTTGCTGCACAGTTTAGTCGCAACCCTCTGCCTTCAGTATGCTAAATAAGTTAATTGAATGCAAATGACGATATCATATTTAAAAGGTACAGATCGCGATTGTGTAATAATTGTTAATTGTGGAGCAATAAAAAGGATATTAAACTGCTTTTTGAGTTCGCAAAATACTTATTTTTTATGTCCTTTTGCTGAAAAGCACGCTAATGCGCGGTTAAGTAGTAAAACAAAAAAAAATACAATTTCGTTACAAAGAAAGAAAAAAATAGTTTTACTTACTAAAATTAATTTTTTTTTTGTTATAAAGAACAAAAGCAATAAAAAATATTCAATCTGTTTTTATTTTCAAGGATCAACATTTTTATAGACATTTTTTATTTTTTATCCTTTTTGCGATGAAACTTTCTGATTATTTTTAGTATTAGTGATGTCAACCAATATCAGTGCAAGTGCTGCAATTTTCACACTTTTCTCTAACACGATTGCTTCCTGTAAATTCGCCCACAAGGCTTTGCTAGGGAAAGGCCTTCCCTTAGATTTGGTGGACTTAGCAAATATTAATTTATTCTTTTGAATAATAATTTACATTTAAATTTAATTTCAGCTGATGAGTGTTTTGAATACCACATGAAGTTTCAACCACACATACTCTCTCGCCAATTATAATTTTAAATAGCAGCATCCCTAATCAATCATATGGCAGATTACTCGTTAAAGCCTTATTAGCCATTAAATGTGTCAGCAAAGTACTTAAAAAGGCAACAAAATGTTTTGTGGAAGCAAAAACATTGATTTGGGTCTTCAATTTGTCTCACCGGCTTGTTTTTCCTTTTAACAAAATCAAATCCTTCAAACTAAACATCTCACTTTGCTCAAATAATTTTTTAGAAAAGAGAAAATTATAAATATTTTTAATTTATTTCCATTAAGTTAAAACAAAATGTAATTTACGGCTGTCACGGTACCCTTGTCACCATCCGTTCAATCGAGTAACCCACTTCAGAGTTCCAATATAAAATAATAGATGAACATGAAAGATAATGTTTTATTAATTTTTTTTTTTAATTACTCTCATTAAAATTATTGACTCACTTAGAATATTTAAATTTAATAAAAAATGTCTAATATTTCTATAATAAATAACATACAAATATAAATGCTAAATTAAAAAATAAAAATTTATTTCAAAACTTTAGTGAATAATTTAAATTTTACGAATTTTTTATGTCTTTTTTTCTTTTGAATTATTTAATTTATTACCCTCTTTTTTATTTTCTCTGTTTGATTATATTTATTTTAATTATTTATTTGATTTTTTTCCCAGCAGTTTTTTTTTTTTGACAAAGGACACACATTTTAGTCATACTTCAGTTGGCATTCAATATGCAACCAATTAATTTTAAATGGTTCATAAAATAGCAGCTTGATTTTATAATGAATTATAGATTTTTAATTATAATGCTTGCAAATTTATTAATTGCCCACTTTAAAAATTTCTGTTGTCAGTCGTAATTGTTAACTGACTGACGTTCATAAATTCCTAAATTTAAAGATTAAAGTTCATAAATTGCATTATTAAAAATGTTACAAAAAATTTGTCTAACTTTCGAATGCTATTTTCATATTTTTTATTTTAAAAGGAACACCCCTCGTAAGTTTATTTTTTTTTTTCCAAAGATGTATGCATATCAGCTGGAAGGCCTGATAATAATTTATCAAAGATCTCTCTTGACGTATGCTCGTTATGCCTTCAGCTAGCGAGATATATTTCAACTGGAAGGCTTCTACCGATTTGTTAGCCCACTATTAGGCTTTCGCCCAATTGCGGCAACTTTCAATTAATTTCATCGCTTATGGTATTGTTCTGATGTTAATATTCTGTAAAGCTCTTGAGTGATATTCACTAATTGAGCCCCGAGCTGATCTGAGAATTCCCTTAAGTTATAACACAATTAAAGAAGTGCCTTTTGGTAACTAGCTTTGGCCAAAAAAGGAAATGTAAAGTGTAGCAAGTTTTCCCTTAAGCTAGAATACAATTAAAGAAGTGCCTTTTGCCAACTGACTTTGACCAAAAAAACAGGAAATATAAAGTGGAGCAACTTTTCACCAAAAACTTGTACAACAAGAATTATTCTATTCCTGCCATCAAATTAGGGCTGCAGGTCAACTTTTATTGCGTCTCCTGTTGAGGGTAGCATGAGTGAAAGAAAAAGTGATGGGAAATGGGTGAGTGAGAGACAATCTTTAAGCTTTTTATTTCTTCACTTGTTTGTACATCAAACATTTCAGGCAGGACATAAGAATGCACAATTTTATTTATTTTGTATAAAATTTTATAAGACAGCCTGAAATAAAATTTTTTCCATAGTTCATCTCAACATACATATACGTTTATGTCTATTCCTTACGTACATTTCTAAACTTATAGCTGCCTTTACATGTTATTTATGCGATTATAACTCAAATGTTCATTAAACAGGACATGCACGAGTTTGAGGTTGAATTATGGTGCTCTATTAATGGTTTTCAAGTCATATTTAATATTTACTAACTAAATGAGAATTTCCCCTCTCCTGTCGCAAAAGGACTTTTTCGTTTTCTTTAGAATAGACTCTAAATAAATCGATTTGACTAAATAAATTTAGTGATCCAGTAAAGTTTGCCCTTCTCTAGTGTCTGCTCGCAATTCTACTACGAACTAAAATAAAAACAAAAAAAAAAAAAAACATGGAATGAAAAAAAATGTATTTATTTTGTTAATGAAATAATACAGAAAAATAATTTCTTTCATTATTAAATTCCTTTCTGTTTTGTATTCTGAAAAAATATTTCTTTTTGCAATCAGAGAAATGTTACTGCGTTGTATGTAGACAAGCATTCCTGCTTACTGACAAGCTTTAGTGCACAGTTTCGTAACTACTTCTGCCTCCACAATGGGAATGTGTCTGCACGGTTTTCTTCCCTTAAGCCGCCGGCGTTATTAAGGAAAATTCGCAACACTTATTTTCTGCAGATAAAAATTATATGAAATGAATGAAATTGAAATGAAAAGGGAAAACCAAACAACAATTGTCGTATTATCGTGACGTCTGTACGAATATACGAAACAACTTAACGTGCAGCCATTCATAAAAAAGCAGACAAGATTAAAGTCATGAAGGCCGCACTTGTGAAATGTTTGTGTTTCGTTCTCCCTCGTAAAAAAGGAGGGTCACATTTGTTTCAAATGTTCTGGCGATTGTTCACTGGCAAATATACAGTAACTGAAATTATCGCAATATTTTTGATAAGTGACAAGCGTTTGCGAAGGAATATTTTTTATGTTAAAGTAAAAGTCGGCGTACACGTTAAATAAAACAGGTTCAATTTTCAAGGATAACTGTAAGGATTATGGTTACTACCGGAGGACTGCCAGTTTCCAACTCAGTTTCTCTTGGTAACATTTGCATTGTGTTTTATTGAATGTTGCCGTTGGGCATTTCTGTTAAACTGCCACCTTCTGTAAGAAACTGTGAAACAGCTGGACTAGAGTTACATAACTTCCTTGGGGGAGAAAAATGTGATACTTTCTATGGTCCCTACGTTTTTATAGAAAATATTTTTCTCAATAGCCAGTTAAGTGTTGCACTAGATTTGATATCAACATTAATAATAATTCATTTGAATTATATTTTGGAGTTCGATCGAAGAAACTATTATAAGGCTTTACTTCTGTAGAATAAGAGATATAAGCCAGCAAAATACAAAATGAAGCGCATTTGAAAAGCTCTTAAATTTGAAACCACTTTTTGTAGTGTGAAAGAGTATTTATTCCTAAAACATTAATGAAGCTTTTGTTTAAGTAACAATTCTCTTAAACTAAATGAGAAGTTCGAAAAAAAAAAATACTTGCTTAAGCGAAGCATATCAGCCATAAAAAATTATTTCTTGACTACACTTTTAAATAAACTTTAGACAATAAAATTTGTTTATTTTCTCTCATCTGTTGGTGAGTTAATTTTGGAATTTTTTTTATCGCACAAGAAAGTAATCCCACATACTTAAAATAGAATTACAATAAAAAAGATTTAAAATTCTCAAATTGTCAAATTAGTAAAAACATGAAGGATCATAAAGCTTGATTTTCAGTGTTAATTTAAGATTTAAAGTCATGAGCAAAACAGGCGCTCCTTCATTTAAAAACTGTAGAAACATTTATTATTTATTTTATTTATTTAAACCACTTTAATTCTTTTTCATTTATACTGGAATAAGAAAATAACTATTCAACCTCCAAACTTATTTTAAGTAATTTCATTCGTCGTTAAAGTAGCAGAAAATTTTAAAAATTTATTTCAGGAACATTTAAATACAGAATACAAATAATTGAATAATCTTTTTTTTTTAATTGGTTTCACACTCATTTAATCAACAATTCCACGCCTACGTAGGCGAATGAATAATGCGCAGCTTAGTTAACTGTAGATCGCGGTTCCTTCATAGACCCTTTGTGTTATCCTGCGGTCAAGCCAAAAGTTTTGCGGGTTAAGTTAGTTTAAAAAATATATTTTCTCATGTATAAAATCTTTTACAATTTCACTTTCACATTAAATCACATGGAATTATTAAAACAATTTTTAAATGCCCCTCCCTTCCATCGTTTAAAACTCGTCCAAAATACATGCCTTTCTAATTTGAATCCCAACTACATTTCCTTTATTTGAGTAACGTTAGATGTTCAAGGAACCACGAGTACCATCACTTGTCGTAATAAATCACAAATTATATTGCTTGTGGCTCTTGACCTCTATTTGGCATAGAAGTAAGCAGAATATTTACATAAATATTTCTGTTACATTGGAAATGTATTAAACACAGTAAACGAAAATACAGCATGTCATGTTTTAAGGATTTTTTTTTTGTTTGTTATTTGCAGGATAATAATGCAAATACACGTACACAATTGGTGATTGCAGGAGTGGCCTAAACAACGGTAAAAAGAAACACGTAAAAATGTCAGTAAACTTGCTGAATCAACTGCAGTTGAACGAAAATTTCGAGTCATTGAGCGGGGGCCTCTCACACACCAAAAAAAAATTTTACGTATTGCATTCTTGGATTTGCTGTAATCAGTGTTGTGCGTGTCAGTCTTTTTATATAAATTTTTGTATTCAACGTTGTGATAAATTATATTTATTAGCACATTGAAACCTTAAACAAACTAAACGCCATACACTTTGCCCCCCTTTCCTAAAGGACTTTTCTTATGGCGAGCAGTTTTACATAAGTGTGACGGCCTCTCGCTCGAACTCGAAAGTTGGCGAAATTAAAACCAAAAAAAAAAAAACTATAAGTAGAATAAAAGTTTTTTTTTTCAAAGGTTCCTAATTTTTATAAATCGCATATTGAGCTGTGTGAGGTTACAAAAATGGCTTATAAGGACAGAAGAGCATCTGCTTTCAAAGAAAAGTTTTTCCTTTTTAAAAGTCGCAGAGCTTAAGTTCCTTTAGAACTTCTTTTTGAAAACTTCAAACTAAAATAAATTTTATTTATTACAAAAACATCTATGCCGCGGATCACAATTATAATGCCCAGCAAAGCGTAAAATTTCTTCCACTTAAAAACACACCAAATTTTCCAAAATAGTTTTGATGTTTTTAGCAATTTATTTAAGTAGATTTTGATAACTCCAAGTAAAAATGGAGTTTTGTAAAGTATGAGCAGGTGAGAAATTGTGATTTATTACGACAAGTGGAGCTACTTGCGGTTCTTTGACTATCCAAAGTTACTAAAGGAAATGAAGTTGGGATTCAAATTAGAAATGGATGTATTTTGATGGATGTAATTTTAAACGATGGAGGGAGAGACGTTTAATGTAATTATTATTGTTTTCACAGATATATATTTTCAAATAAATATCTAAAAATTAAATAGGATCTTCAGTTATCCTTCATAAGAAAAAGAAATGCTTGAAATTTTATTAAAATGTTTGGCTTGCCATTTTATCGCCATGCGAGAGTGTAAAGGTCGTAAAAATCGTTTGCTGAACTGGAAGAATTTTAGCTTTGCCTTAATTTTTGCCCACAACTGTGCACATTTGCATCGCATAAGCCCCAATTATTATCTCTTTGAAAACAACACAATTAACTTTTAATGTTTCGTGTTAATAAAACGTTTTTTTTTTTTATTAAAGACCACATTATAAATTGAAACTTTATTGGACTCTGTGGGTTGAGTTTAATTATTTTATTGCTGGAAAAAGAAACGTCACCATCACAAAGAAACAAACAATAGAAAACAACCACGACATTATGCGACGTCCAGCAATTAGAGTTTGTGGCAAAATAGACAAACAATAAAATTGCCCACAGGCAGATAAAAAAAGGATGTTAAAACAAAAAATTAGTTTAAATATGGGCATTAAACAGAGTTATAATAAACTGAATTAAATATTAAATTGGCAAAATGTATTTTTATTTTGCAACAAATGATATCTACAATGCCACACAATTATCGTGTGAAATTATTTATGAGCATCTGTGGCCAATTAAATTTTTATTGATGTGTTGATTGAAAATAAAATTCGGCCTCTAACTTTTGCATTAAATAAAATTTGTTAATAACAGATAGAGAGCTGACATGAACGACTGACATCAGTGTTTGGGTGTGGAACAGATGTGATAAATTTAGTGGGAGGATTGTTGTTTACGCCAGGAATGAGCACTTCTGCTGTTCTCAGCAGAGATGCTCACTTGGCGACACTGTCGATCTTCGCCGCAGCGCGCTGACTTTTCACCTCAGCGGCGACTGGTCGGCAGTGTAAAAACGCCCACGAAGGTAAAGCCACCACGGGATAAAAGGAGCAGAGAGCGATCGAAAATGGTCAATCAGTGATCATTATTATTTCTACAATCAACCGTCAAAGAAGTTAGTGTAATAAAAAAAAAAGAAAATTATAAAGTTTTATTTCGCGGAAATATTGTACAATATTAAAATAAAAGTGGCTAAACAAGCAATCATATCAAATTGACTCATTTGAATTTATTGAACAAAATCATCTCAATTTACGAGGTTTCCGGTCCGCCACGGCAAACACACCAGACGGACCGCGCAGACAATTGTATTGATTATCCCACTTGCAATAACTAGGGCAGTGATCCTCTGGAGTTGGCAGTAATCACAAGTGAGAAAAGTATTTGGAAAAATACATGCCAGAAAAGGAGTTGCTTCCTGGAGGATTTATCATTTTTCATAATTTATATTTTTATTTTTTTTAATAACGATAAGGTTAAAGGAGGGACTTTTAAACAGCGACTTTTCCTATTAATGACCTTCAAATGCTTTTTATACAATTCCTAATTTCTGTCTGTCTTTCATGCTCTGATCTCTTCCAGAACTGATCCTGAAGAGAAAAAAAACCTGACTTGCCTGCTTTAAAGCAATATTTGTCAAACATTCAATCGGCTTCTTCTTTTTTTCACTCCTTCAGGATTCTTTAGCGAAACCATTTTCTTCTTATTTTTCTGAATGCGGTAGAACTGGTATCAATTCGGCCCTCAAAATACGTTCCATTCGTGTAATGTAAATGCCGTGATAGTAAGAACATTTTCACAATTTGCTGTTCCACTTATTTTCCAATATTTTCATTAATTTCTTTAAATTTTAGGTTTTGTAATGGCTGTCACATATTTTTTGGATGTAAATGATTTCATTTTAAAAATTTCTGGCCGTATTGATTTTGTCAGAAAGTCTTAATAACAAGTAAGTTTTATTATTGCTTGATGTGAACATAAAGGGATCTGCTTTAGTCTGGTTTACTCAATTTTACTCATGCCGTGCAATATGGCGGGATAAGAGAAAAGGTACTAATAAGGCAGATGTAAAGGTTTCTGTAGTACCTGCAGATTCGAGGCAGTCATCATTGTGTTGTAAATGTGATGACAATTTCAATGGAAATGGACACATGTGATATTGAGTCATCTGAGTAATATCCAGGAGCATTTTTTTTTTAACTTTATGACTTTCGAAGTCATAAAAATAAAATCGAAGACACGATCCTCGCTATTTTCAGCTGACCAGCTGAATACGTAATCCACGTTATATCAGTCCCCTATCTGTAAAATTTGAACAATAGTCGTTAGAAATTTCAAATATTTTTTTATTTTCTCATCACTTTTGAAGTTCATTCCGAGTGCTGTAATTCCATTTACAGTAGTCAGTTGTGCCAAATTGTACAACTTTCCGAACAAAAAAAAATTTTGCGTTCCATTAGATATTCCGCCTTCCATTACATTCCACGATAAATCATTACTTTCATTCGTTTAATGCTTTCACAACTGTCTACGCCCACATGCGTGTAATTAAAGCGAGGGGAATATGTCAGTTGTAATATGTCAAGTGTGTTTGTGTTATTTATTTTAAATTTGTCTGTAGTTATTTGTGATGTGGATGCCCTGTATCTGTCCTCTCCGAATGATATTCTGCAATATCTTTTCATCTCACAAGGACATTTTCATTAATCAAGTAACATGTCAGACACGCGGAGTTTATAGTTTTTATTTATGCATTCTGTTGTTAAAAATATTCTTACCGACATGCTGGAATGAATACGAATTTCCGTGCATTATTGTATATATGCGCTTTTAAATTTAATATTAATGCATATATAAAATGCAGTTATATTGATATTTGCGACTGTATGAACGATTAAACGAAACGCAGTTTTAAAAAACTATTAATTAAAATGGTGACAGAGGGGGGAGAAATGCAAACTTTTTTTGGTTTCTATAAACAGTTTATTACTTTTAAATTGTTCTTTAGAAAGTGCAATTAATAGTGAGTTTTTTTTTATAACATTCACTACAGGATTGTGAAAATTGTTTAAATTCTTTTTAATAATTATATTTCATTAAAAAAAGAAAGAAAAAATTATTTTCGCAACTAAATAAGGGGTAACCGCTAATTGGTTTACAATTTTGGTTTAATTGATTGGTGAAAATGTTTTATTTCATATCGTCAACTATGTATCTGTATTAGCTTCACATCTCTCTTGAGGATATATTTTTCATTGCTTTCTCACACATTTCTCTCATTTTTTCACTAGCGTTTCTGGTTTGTATTCATAAACATTCCTTTTCAAATATCGCCACAAAAAAAAGTTCGGAGAAGTCCAATCAGGCGACCGTGGAGGCCAATCAAAATAACTTATGAAATAACTTATTGTGTAATCCTGCTTGTATGCATGTTACTCAAGGCCAAAGCAAGGAGTTGTTTCGTGAAAAAGTTTTCAATCATATCACGATATCGGTCCCCATTGGCAGTTGCCGTAAAACGATTTTTAGTTTCAAAGAAAGCTCAATAAATAAGTGTCTCGTAAATAATTTGAGGCTTTCGCATTTGCCAGATCTGACTATTCTTTTTATTTACATATCCATTGAAATGAGAATGTGCCCCGTCACACATGACCGAGTTGGAACATCCCATTTGCATACGTACGCCGGCGTAAATGGTCTGTTGGGAGAACCTTTTGTGTCAAACGAATCTTAAATGGAATCAAATACAAGTCCTTATGAGTAGCAGTTACACATGTTTTCAGCCGATCTGGCAGTAAATTATGTTCCATGCTTTTGACCATTCAATTGGTTTCCAACTAGCAGTATCTCAGCGAGCTTTTCGGCTTGTGTTCTTAATGCCAGTTTAATATCGAATACTTTATATAAAAAAGTGGCTCCAATCATGATACAAGAAATGAGAATTATAAAACTTATACACTCTTTTATCGCTCAGATCACGGTAAATGATTATTATACACTAATCAAACGCTCTTAATTTGAAATAACTTAAAATATCTTCGCCGATATGCAAGATTGTCTAAGAAATTCTACAAAAATTTTCCGAGTTCTAAGAAAACTTAATTTTCTTAATTTAAATACAATTTCCTTTTATCGGCTCCTTTAAATTTTTAATGAAACTCATGACTTTTTTAAATGGTTGTAATGCATTTCATAAATAAAGAAATGCATTTAACATAATATTTGCACTTTCTTATGCAGGTCGCTCTTGAAGGGTTTGATACTTGACATGCACCCACTTGAACTCGTGAAATTTAAACAAGTACTACAATTATGATGTCTCATGTTGTATACGAGTACATGAACCGATTCACATGTATAATTTTATTCTTTTCGTGATGAATATTTATAACATTTTTAATGCAAACAAACATGGAATTAAAGAGCGGATGAAGTTTTACGAGGTGCAAGATGTGAGTAAATGTGAAAAGCTATTTTAATTTATGCAACATTTAATGTTTTTGGGGAAGGAAGGAAAATTGTAATGAAAAATATTTTATAGCAGAAAGCTAACTTTAAGGTCTCTGATATTGAAAATAAGAAAACTTTAATTGGAAATTATTAATGCAACTTTCATAATGTTTCAGGCATTTCCCCGTTCACATACTGAAACCTTTACTGTCATGTCCTTATTAGGAAATATGTCCGTTGCTATTTCAAATGAAACGTTGCAGTACACTGTAAGATTTTATTTCAGAATCGACTGCTCTATGGATTGATGATTTTCTAAAAAGGTTTCTTTGGGCGAATACATTTCTAGTATTGTAGGAAAACTCCTGTTGTAGCAGTTGCTTCTACATTCGTGAGGTTTTCTTCACACTGAACATGCAATCAGCCAGTTTGCTTCACGTTATTTTAACGTTAAAGTCTGTACAGAAGGATTTCGTTTGCAAAGTTTCTCAATTGCTTGTTTCTTGCCTGTAATAATAGCAAATGAAGAGCTGAAAGGAGTGGAGGGAATTACTTAAAATATTGAATAAAAAACCTCGACCTCACTAAGTAAAGTAATTTTCCATTGTGCCATGAAAAGTAAGCAACCAGGTGAAACAAATGAAAGCCGCAGAAAAAACAGTAAGTGAGACCAATTTTAAATCTATGGATGGCCACTGTCGGCACTCTTAATTTGTCCAGACTCCCATATTAAAATTCATGTATTTTTTTTTAGTTTATAATAGAGAGTCACTTTTTAACAGGTTTAGGTCATCCATCAATATAAGTAGGGGATTCCGAACAGCCGTCATGCAACATTAGTTCTTTACGCCTAAAGCAATTCTGTACAGATTTTTAGTTGGTGTGGCAGTTTTTGAAACTTTATTAAAAACTGGTTCAACTGGTTCAACTGGTTGTTCCATCAACATCCAATAAAGTTTTTAAAATTTTCTTTATTATTTGTCTTTATTGATTGCAATTAATATAATACTCTTGGCCCCTCACAATGAGTTCTACACAAGAAAGCAAATGAAGTTTTATTTTAGAAAACTTCATCATAGATTTGAAAAACTTAGAGATGCTGAGCCAACCATTTGAGTTTGAGTAAAATTTCGAAGAGCATTTAAAGTTGCCGAAAGCATGAAAGCAAATGCAACATAAAGTTTCAAGTCTTTAATTAAAGAAACTGCCACCGATCGGTTTCAAATTTAAAGATTTTTTAAAGAGTTATTTTAATATTCCTTTATATACTATCGAGAAACATTTTTCATTTATTTCTATTTAAATGTGAAAGTATTTAATAAATTTTCTAACTGACGAGTCCTTATTTCAGTTTATTTGTTATTTGCCAGGCAATAAATTTTTGTGTGTGTATGTGTGTAATTTTCCTTTGAATTTATTTAAGCAGCATCTCAGATTGGCTAATCAGAAACATTTTGTTAGACGAAAGGAAAATTGCTTCGTTCCAGCTTTGTGAAATAAAGTCCTCCTACACTCTTGCCGATTACAAGGTGGTGCATGTTGTACGCACTTCAGCTTATAATTTTAAACTTTAAGGCGACAGGTGACACATCTCAAGTATTTTATTAAATTTTTCCACATTATGTTTCTACATTCTTTTTGTGTAAATTTTCTTCCTAACTTTCATTTGAGTTTGTATCGGAGTATTGTGAAAATAAATTACTTTGCAAAGTTTGTAGCAATTCTCCTGTTAGTCGCACAAGTTAAATAAATTAAAAAAGAAGGAAAAGTTACTGTGGCCAAAAATGGTTAAATTGGAGAAAAAGAAATTTTTTGGCAACAAACATGCTGAGCATTAATTTTTAACTGTAAAAAATGTGCTGGCAGCTACTGATGCTTTTACAAAGCTTTTTTAATTTATAATTAACCTGTGGTCTCTGAAGCAAGTTGGAATATTCTCTTTAGTTTTGTTTCATAAAAATTGTATAATACAATTTCCAGAGGCTGTTAAATCTGGTAGACATGAGAAGGATTTTATTTCTGCCTCTTACGAATTTTTAAGTTTATCGCAACTGTTGATCTTCAGGCAAAATGTTAGTATTTCATGCATACAATATGTATTTCACGATCTGAGCCAGCTAAGAACTTATTTATTTCAATTAAATCGATTAATTTTAAAAGCTTCAACTATTTTATTTGAGAAGTTGACTTTATGATAGATGGTTCGGAAGGAACGCCAATAATCTCTTTCATGGCATGTTGAAAGAAAAAACGTGATACAAAATGCAATCCAGTGAAAAACAGTACACTCAATTAGTATCTATAATTTTTTGCTATATTAATTAGAATTAATAAAAAATATATTTTTTATAAACAGGACAGTTCGTCAACTGCAAATAGTTCAGGTTGTGCATTTATTCGCTCAACCATTTTTCGTATAAAAATTTTTATAAATTTTTCTCGATTCCCTGCTTAATAAAGTTGTAGCAGTTAACAATTATCTGTAATAGTACACAGCCTAAATAAAAAAACATTTTTCTTCATATGCACCAGTATTTTATTGGCTCAGTGAAACAATGAAATTACACTACTATAAAAACGCCAATATAAACTAATTTGGCTACAACACCGTTCAATCAGGCGACTTTTTTATCATTAATATCCTCTACGAATATCCTTCTGTATCTCTCCTTATTTTTGTTTTATATGTTTTGACTTTTTCGATTGGTACAGGAGAGCAGTAAAAACCGTAGTGTAAACGCACAATCGCACTTGTGTGTAATACGCGTATGAGCAATGCAATATAAATGCAATCAGTCATACGTGCAGGTCCTTTTCCAACAATTATTTGCTGAATACAAAATTGTTGCCAGAAAATTAAGTCGCAATGCAATATAATGAAACATTTTATATAATAATAAAAACGTATCCAACTTTACTTGAATAAATTAAAGTAAATGAAAATATCTCGTTTTATAGAAAATTATTAAATGCAACACAAAAAAAATAGTTAAATAATATTAAGCATTGGGACCAAGAAGTCCCAAATAAATTGATATTTGTGGAAAATAATTTCGTTCTCTTCCAAACAGGTTGCAAATATTTTTCATGTAATCAAAAGCCGACTTGTTAAATATTATATGCATCAAAATGGACAACGAAATTATTTAATGATTTCGCTTTCCTCACATTAATAAAAGAAGTATTTTTAAAGCTTGAAAATAAAATTATAGTTTCGAGGTTTGTAGAATAAATGCGGAATCACCCAAAGTGCTCCTACGCTGCCTTACAAATTAGCAACATCATTGAGGCTGGCGAATTACTACACCAATATTGAGCTTTTTAAAAAAAAGTAGTCTCTTAACATAATTAGCTGCAACAATGACTGGAGGCTTTAGTAATGCTAATTAGTAGCAGTGAGTTCATTATTGAGGGGAGTGCCATGAAAAGGCATATCGTACGTAATTTTCGTACAGTAACCTTTTTAATACGTTAGTTGGCAAATCATTGGACACTTTCGGGATTTAAATAAACGTGGAAACAGAAGTGCAAACGACAGCAATATTTCGTAAATGATTCCACTGGAGTAATATAAGAAGTAATATAAGAAGGATGCCTGTCATACAGACATCCTGTAAAATTGTGCTCACTGGCAGTGATCTGTAAATACTTTCTGTCCAGAAAATAACTGATCGTAGTTCACACTCGACCTTAAATCTTCTTTAAAGTCTGTCTGCAGAATGTTGTACTCCCAACTATTCAAAGGCGCAATTCATGAAAAGTAATGCTAAAAATAGACGACCAACTACGCTTCCTGTCACACTGAAAAAAGAAATAAATTCTCTGGAAATCTTAATAAGGAAACGATCTTAATATTTTTTTTTGTAATGAAAAATAAATGCTCTATGCTTTTAGGAAGCTTTTGGTTTCTCTGCCAAATAAATCTTATTTGTTGACAGGAAGTAAAACTTGTGATCTATTAACTGGTTGGCAAAGTAAATACTACCCATAACTAGTGTCCTTTTTGCTAGGAAAGGAAGAAAAAATGGACGATAAATTTATTGCTATAAAATAATTATCTAGTGTTTACTAAGCTTTACTGAAGAGCAGTTACATAAAAGAAGTAAAGTACACCATTTGCTATTAGAGTCGCCTTCAAAAAATAATTTCAAATACGAACCTAATTATTAGATATCCTTTATGGAGAATCACTTGTGACACAGTTCAAATTGCATCATCATCTACTCTAAAAAATATGCCAAAATGTGCCTAAGGATAAATAAAGGAGATTTTTATTCATATTTTATTCTGTTTAGCGTAAACTTTTCTTTTATATTATTGCATATTCTTTCGATTAAAAATATTTAAAGCTCTCCAGCGGCTTCAAATTAAATACGATGAAAAGGAAATTTCTCATTAACAGCTTCCCCATAAATTTGCTTTCGTTAATTTTTAATAATAAACTTTTTATAGCACAGAAAACATTTATGAAGGATTAGAAATTAATTTCATTTGTTTCATGTCATGAAAAGTTAAAATTGTCATCAAAGTTAAATGAATAGCAATTCCTAATAAAAAGCGAAGAATAATTTAAAAGCAGATTTTGTTTTAACAAGTGAATAGCTAATTATTAACCGGAGCAGACATATTTTAAATGTTGGAGTAAACTTTTTAAAAAAATTTTGTTTTGCCAATTTGCATGTTTAATAAATAATACTAGACGAGTCTTTGGTTGATAAACTGCCTTATTGATTAAAACTTTTACAATTAACTTGCCACAGCCAATTGTCATTAGCATAAAAACTTATTTTACTTAACAATTTGTATTTTAGTTTTCTCTCAAATACTGAAATAATTCTTAAAATACAATGAAAGGTCTTGAATGGAATCTCTTGATATTTTGCAAATCAAGTCGTTGTCTTAATTGTCTTCTATTTGAGATTGTTATACGAAAGCCTGTGAAAGGACAGTTGAAAAAGTAATTAAAATTCAAAGGACAAAATAGCAAAAAAGTTTACGAATTATAGTACAAAACTTAATTGAAATAAGAAACATTTATATGCCATCTATTGAACTACTTTGACTAGACTAATTACAATTTGTTCTAAATGCTGCTGTTGTCATGTTTATGCTGGCTACGTTTTAAGCTGTTACAGCTGTTGTTGCCTCGTACTGGCTTTGCCATATCCTTTCTATTCTTTTAAGTGCAAATAAATTTTAGTCAAGAAGTCTACATTTAAGAACATATGTGGGATTCGTTTGTATTTTTTTGTGTTTTACTCTTAATCTTGCCGACATAAAAGATGGCTATGGGAAATCGTAAGGGCGTGTTCAAATGTTAATGTATCGGCCTGATTAAAGAAATGAATACAAGACTGAATAATTAAAGTGTTATAAAAACTATAGTTGTTATATTTGGGATTTTCTTTTTTTCCAGTTTTTTTATACAACTAACAATATATAAATCGCCAAGGGTGTAGTTGGTTTAACGAAGTCGCCAGTTACAAACTCCTAAGGATATAACTTCAATATCTAACTCCAGGAAAATAACTTTTATAAAATATCTCATAAATTCTATTTATCTGCTTTTAATATTATGTGTCTTATAGCGTTTTCTTTTCTACATTAAAAATGTTGCCCTGCGAAAGTGCAATTTTTTATATAACGAGAAAAGAACACAAATTAGAAAAAAGTGCAATAACTTTTTTTTAACAGCTGATAAACAAACATATTCTATATATTTTATGAAATGTGTATACAAAAATATTCAGTTGCCAGATTGCTAATTCATCTGCTTGAGAAAATAAATATTTTTTTTTTTAATATCTCATACAAATAAGTAGCCGCATCGTGGTCTTTTGTTTGTTTTATACGATACAAAATATAAAAATAATTATTAAAATCTAATTTTTCGACTCTTTCAACTCAAAAGACTTTTTTTTAACATTTTCTGGTAACGCTGTGCAAGAATAAAAACCATGTGTTTTACAGGGCAGTTTCTGCCCTATTGATTTGCTCAGGGCAAAAGTGCAATGCCTTTTGCACTGCGAAGGGGCAACATTTTTTAGAAAAGAACACGCAACCCTTTCACAGGGCAACGCATTTTCGAGAAAAGAACACAAAATTGCCCTCCCTGCGGGCAGTGTTGCCTTTTTTTGTAGAAAAGAAAACGCCATTAGCTATTCTTGGAGTTTTAAAGTGATGAAGACACTTGGTCACGGTGGATAACAGCAATGCTCTTCATTGAACTGCATCTTTCCAATATTTGTTCTCGACTACTGTTCTTAAAAAAGAAATCATAAGCCAGAGTGTAATGAAGGATTTTGGCTTGAGAAAATATTTTTGTTTCAAGCCATCGTATAAGCAGCATCCAATGCATATCTTCCCTAGAGGCAAACATTATTTGTAAATACTTATTATTAATATTAGACTTGCCCAACTTTTTCGAGCAACTTATTATATGAAGCAGCCGTTCTACACGCAGAGCAGATTTAAAGGATTAATTTTTACCAGACATTCAATAACATTAAATATTTTTTTTTTCTTATGTGAAAAAAAAATATTTTATTAATTGTTGCAGATATATTTTTCAAAATAAGCCATCCTACAGAACATTGATATTCAAAATTGGATGCATGCGAAATAGGAAATTATAATCCTCAATTCATATCACAAAATCTACATACTGACTTCACTGAAAATTCTTTGGAAATGGAACTGCATTAACTTTCAAGTTTAAAATTTAAAACAACATATATAATCAGTTTTTTAAATAATGAAAGCAAAGTCCTAAAGATAAATATTTATTGGTGCATTCAAAGTAGAACAGGCAAATAAATTTAATCCTTTACCACTTTGTTCAAATAGAAGCAATTCCTTATTTAAATTAATTGTAATTTAATAATATTTATGGTGGTCTTCCCTTAAAGCATTATTGTATATCCTTTAAAATATTTTCAATCTTTAAACTGCTGAAACATGTACACATGCCGAGCACATGTTGGCTGCTGCAATGACCGAAAAGCCACAGGATTTCGGTAGTGTCCTCTGGTTTGATGCACACAAGTCATATGCAGACATCGAAAACTTTCTGGGATGTGAAATAAACGTGTTGTGGCAACTGATGCCGGTGCCATGCATTACTTCTTAAAGGAGTTTAGCGTCAAAGAGATTTTTAATTTAAATTACTGTGTGTATAATAAGAGTTTTTTCTTAAACGTTTTTAAAATTTCATGTCAAAAAATTTTACATGCAACATTCGTTTCAAAGAGATTTTTTCACATGCATGTCCAGTTCATTTCACTAGCAATCACTAGAATCAGTGGGATCAGTATTAATTTGTCTCCTACTTTTGCGTGAATAATTCACAAAGTGCTTAATGAGCTAAAAGTATAAACTAGTATTTAAAATGTGGAATGAAAATTTACAAATTTACTACGACTTTTGTAAATTTGTAAATTTTATGAGAAAATTCCTTTTGCGGGAGAATCAAAAGAGTAGAAGTTAATTAAAAATTGTTTTCTAAGAATTTTTTCCCAGCAGTTGATATAAAGTTTTAAACATTTTATAGTTTCCTTTTGGGAAAATTTCTTTTATATCATCCTGCACATGATCCTGACAGAGAGATTTATGTGTGAACACCTTCAATAAATCCTGTCTTACTGCACATTTGCCACACCTTTTTGCTTTGCAACAGTTTTTTGCATCGTCATAAAGATAATGAAAAAGAAAACTCTTTCCATTAAATTAGAGCCATCTGCAAAGTAGAGCGGGAATGAAAACGTAATTTAAACACCGCAAATTGCAAAGGAACGCAACAATCATTACGAGCCAGGAAATGTAAATGTACGTGTTTTTATATCCGTTTTAACATTTCCCTTCTACCATACACATACATTTGCTCAATTTATTTTGCAGATTCTCAAGTGATTGCCACATGCAAATGGAATCCATTGAACATATTGACCAGAGATTTATGAAAACAATTACTTAATTGAAAAAATGTTTTATTAAAATGAAGTTGAATATGTACTCGTAGACGGCCAAGTCGATTTGAAAGCCTGCTCCATTAGCTTGAGAGACTTTACACGACTGATGTAAATAGTTTGCACAGAGATTTTATTTCTGTTTTCAAAGTACTTTTCTTCACTGTAAATCCTTTTTTTTTTATTTTGGCTAGCAATAGCAAAAAGGAAAATGAAAAACGCAATGGAAATGTTAAGAGAAATGTAAAACCCACTGAAACCAAATGAGAATTACAATGATAAATATTTTTTCCAACATTGTATGTAAAATTGTCGAGGAGGAGGAAATTAAATTACTCGTACAACTCCATTTCGCTTGCCATCCATAAAGTTTCGTTGAAAAGTTTTATAATGACTTCTTTTCCTGAATTATTTAAAGTTTCACGATAAACATGCTTTAGAATGCTTACGTGGGTGCGAATAAGTAATAAAGTAGCCAAGAGGCAGAATCTTCGAAGCGCACATCTTCATCTGGCTGCTTTTATTTTTGCAGACAATCGCAAAGTGTAGCCAGTTGTGTTTCCCCCCTTCTTGATACGTTTATGCATTAATTTGTATGAATACAAGCTGACCAAGTCCGCGTACCAACCTGGTCCGCTTAATAGTTGAGTGATTGTCACAAAAAATTGTTTTACAAGATCTTTGCTTATGCTTTCCTGAATTCGACGGTTTCCGTCACGTAACGTTTAATAATAGTAAAGTTGTCTGATAATTTTCAAGTTTTTGCGAAATATTTTTTCGAAGTTTTTTAAACAAAAATGAATGAAATCGACCGACTAAAGTACGAGTCCTTTAATTTTCAAATAAATTTTTTTCCAAATATATTCGATTTCCAAATCTTTTGACGAATCCAAATCATTGATCGGGCACAGCATTGAACACCGATAGCTATAGAAGAAGCAAGAAGAAAAAAACATAAGTTCACTACAATCTCTTGTAGCACTGATTTTAATAAAAGCAGAAAAAAGTGAGTAGAAAAGTAAATGGTATAGAGGAAATAAATTAATTAAAAGTACAAAATGAAAACTATTAAATGTTACAATGAAATATACATAAAAATAAATTCTTTAAATAAAACCTCTTATTGGTATTGATTTAAATGCTTTCATTTCTTCATTGTCTTTTCCTTTAAATGTGAAAAATATATTTTTGTGCGATATTAATCCTTTTGCATTGACAAATTGGGTTACCAATAAACATCCGTTAAACTTTGGAAATAAAATCAGAAAAAATAAATAAATAAAAGTAAAAAAAAATGTTTAAATAAAAAATAATAATATTTTAGATTTATCCATATACGAATTTTATGAATTTTTTCTTGTTATTGTCATATAAATCCATTATGTTTTTTGATCCTTTATGTTATATTCGTCGTTTCCCATTAAGCTGCATATTAGGGGGATTTGCCTCTGCCACTTTGTTGCGGCTGGACGAATCGTTCATACAATTACCTTTTTTATAAGGATTCTCCGTTCCACTTTCCTTTTTTTATATGTGTTGCAGTTAAATTAAATCTGGCAAATGCTTTAATCTCTCCTATTGTGGTTAATTATGCAAAGCAAGTGATGCCAATTCGCTTAATTCTGTTAAGATGCCAGTTCTTGTAACTAAGAAAATTTAAGGATTCACACAATTATCTGAAAACTTGTAAGAGGATATAAATATTTTTTTCTTTTCGTTTTACAGAGTTCAGTATGCGAGAAATTTTTATATCATTTCATTGGCGAAATTTAAGTGAAAAGTTGTTCTACGAATATCAACAGAGAAGAATTATATTGAAGGAGCAGGAATAATTCGCTTACCAAAGAAATATTAACACAAATTTGTTTTTTAACTTTTTTATCCTAAATTGGACACTAAATGTTCTCTTGTATGTGACTGATAAAAAAGTTTCTGTTCTTCGTTTACACACTATAATACTATATATGATAAAAGCCAATTTAATGCCACCAGAAGCCACCCTTCATCTGTAAAATAAATTGTTAAGAATAAGGTTGGAGAAGAATTTTTATATTCAAGGACCAGCACCATGTAGTCATAATCATTATTTATTTACTTATGTGTTTACACACACACACACGTACATACATATACATATAGCTTTGTTAGAGCAAACTTATAACATCTATTATTTTTTTTTTTGTCAACTTGGAAAAGTTCATTATCCATTCGCCTACGCAAATAGATAGAATTGTGATTGTAAATTCTTTAGTTCTTTTCTTTTTCATCACATTTATTTACAAAATTAACGCATTACATATTAAGAATTTTTATACTTAGAACAGAAATAGCTAATTTTAGTAAACTGTATTTGATAACTGCCCAATAAATAGCTGCCCAATAAATAAACTATAATAAATCCTATCTGTTAACAAGAAATATTATTTTGTTTTTTATACAACTGAAATAATAAAAAAAAATTAATAATAAAAATAAATTGAATAAATATATATTTTTTGTATATTTTTTCGTTATAACAATTTCATCAGAATTACTGCCAAGAAAATAAATTGGCAAGAATGTTATCATTTATTAAGACAGAAGTAACTCTGCTGACATCCCAACGAACACAATTGATGAAGCTTGGAACTGAAGATTTTAATAAATATTTTGGTAGGTACTCGCATTTACTTCTAAAAATTATACAAAAATATTATTATTTTCTTTTTATTATTTTTTATTTTCGTTACTTTTCTGTAGAGCATTGTTAGCAGAAAAAAAGAATTATAAGGATTTTAGTAAACAGAGAACAAAGAATGTATTGAAAAAATACGAAATGCTTTTTATAAATACAAAAACTTTTCTCCAAATAATTAGTTGAAATGTTTAAGATAAAATTAATAAAATTTTACCTAAAATATTAAAACTTAATAAAAAATTGAAACGAATTAATAAATAAACTCCAGCAGTTACTAAAGGAGAAGAATGAACTAAAGCAGAAACAGGAGTAGGAAAAAGGAATTTGAGCTCTTTTAGTTATACCTGCTAATAAAACTAATAAACCAATAATTATTATTTCAAAATCTTCTATTATAATTTATAAATAAAATACATAAATTTATTATAAATTTATTAATTTACTTATTAAATATTTAATGGGGATAATTTTTGATCAAATTTTTATCATAAGTGCCAATAATTTTAAAAAAGCTGCAAATGAACAAAATTGGCAACGCCGCTGTACCAAAATAATTTTAAATACACATGTTTGCTGGGTTGCCACTCTAGTGTAACTTGTTTGAAATAAGTGCACGCGATTAGCTAAATTGACAAACACAATTGCCTACAAGCTTAACTTTATAAGAAACGAGTCTTAGGCGATCTGTTTTTAATGGAAATGTTGTCTTTATTTGATCCAAACCCAGTTAACCATGAGATAAAAAACCACTTGAACAAATAATTCCCTGCTTCTTTCTGCCATGATTTTCAGCTCATTACTGTCATTACCTTCCAAAGAATTCCCATTCGCTTTTAATATGTAAAAGCTTTTTGAAATTCCAACTAAGTTTCATCGCAATGAAAATACTTGTATGCAATGCAAGCTGTAAATGATATTCAAGATATGCTATGCCTCTTTGGTCAACTGGTGTATTTCACTTTAAGTCACAAATGCAATTTATTACAATATATTTTGACAGTAAAACAAATGAAACGCCTTTATCATACTTATGCCACTTTGTCCAATAGTCTAGAAATCTTTTCCGCAGAGCACCACGCAGCTCACGACGAAACAATATTATTCGTGCCTACTCATTTCTAGGCCACGAACAACTTAGAACTTAAGCAACGCAACACTCTTTTATATAATTATATTTGCACAGAACAACTACTAGAGGAACGTACAAATTATTAGAAAAATTATTCGGTGTCTGTATACCGCAGCATCCTTTCAAAATTCAGTTTCAGTTGTATGCCTAAAGAAAAGGCATGTTTTGCACGATATTCATTCCAAAAAAAATATTCTGCTTTAAGGAAGAAAATTAAATATATTAAAAACAAAAAACTCCCAAAGGATAGCAAAACAAATATAACAATTCACTTTCTAAAACACAAGAACAGTAGCTGACCTAATTGGCATAAATTCAAGAACAATTGAAAATAGAAGAAATTGAAAGTTTCTTGTGTGTACGAGTATAAAATGCAAAAATCACTGAAATTTAGAAAAAGTAATGCGAGAAAAGTAGATATAAAGTGTTTTCAAATTATATTTTTATACTCGTTCGTTTAAAACAAAATGAGAAAAACGTTATTTGTTTAGCCCGATTGATGGTGTCCTAGAAGTACCAAAAGTATTCCCAAGAATTTTTTCAATTTGCATTATAAATCATTTATTTGGTTTTCGGTTTCATAAATATTCAACCACAGCCCCACTCACGCCTCCACACGCAAATGAATAAAAAGCGATACATTCAATTAGACCACGTTGTGTTTAATTTGGTTTGTTTAATGTTGTTAATTAAACACAAAATTTAAACACATAGTTTTTTCATTTGTTTTAAAATTTTAGGAAATATTCAACTATTATTTTCATTAAAAGATAATTTAAAAGGTTTGCTCTTCTCATTATCCTTGTAAGGACACTTTTCTATGTTTAAAGGCGAAACAAAATCGAATGCTACCAATACAAAACTTATTCAGGCTGAACGTCAAGCCAAAGTAAGTGCGACAGCGAAAATAAAAGTGGTGTAGCAAGCAAACAGGAAAAAAAAAGGAAAAAGAAATGAATTTAAAACGAACGCCAAGTAGTAACTAATGGCGCCAAATATTATTAAAAAAAAGGATAACAGAAAAAAACCAAGACATTGGCGACTAAGTGGAGCAGAAGTATTTGCATACATTCTGCCTTTAAATATTTATATAAAATAATCTTAAAATTGAGAATAAAAGCACAATAAATAATTAAATAAATCACTTCTTTTAAAGTACAAAAAAAGAAATAAATAAAAATAAAACCTAGACAGGAGTAGATGTGAAGTTTTGTGCAATCTTAACAGGATTTGCTGTAATTCAAAAAAATATTCAACTTCCACAAGCATACGTAATTGGAAGCCCCTTCAATCTCCTAAGGCAATATTTAAGTAAAAGTTGTTTGATGGTCTCCATTAGCAGGCAGTGGAATACAAACTAGAGAAAAAATTAATACTCTTCTAAAGATTATGTCTAAAAACCCTAGAAATAAATAAATAAAGAATCCGATGCAATTGAGCATCACTTTTTAAAATTTACTAAGTAGGTAAATCTGATACCCGCCATCACAACTTTTTTCGAAATAAAAATGACTGAATTTGTTTGAAATCAAGATTTAATTAATATCCGTTTTCACAAAAAAGGTTGCCTTGTTAGAAGGATAATTTTTAACAGCAAAGCAAATAGGACACCAATCAAGAAATGCGACATGCTCTGTTTTTAAGAGTTAATAAAAATTTTGTTGTTGCCCAAAAAAGCTTTTATATTTAAATAAAATCAATCCTGCAAATATAAAATGAATTAATAAGGCTAATTTTATTAAAATGTGTTTCATAACTGACCAAAAAATAAACCATAATAAATTTTAATGGTTAATAAAAAATATTATTTTCCTTTTTTAACCAAATAAAATAATATAAACAAAATAAAAATGAATTAAATAAACATATTATTATTGTATTTTAATTCCATATGACAATTTAAACACAACTAAATATTCATTTTTCTATCAGACAATTATTTTTTAAAGGAAATTAGAAAAAAAAATTAATAAAGAATGCCAGAGTTCTGTTCAAAATTGCGAATATTGTCTTTTAGTGGCGGGGAAAAGGAATTTCATATCCAGCTTTGTTTTGGTTGAATATCAATAAATTCTCTTCCAATCTCTCTCCTTCTTTAAAACTCTATTTGCGTCCATGGAATTTTGGCTGAACTCAAACTAAAAACGTGCTTGGAATATAATTTAATGCGTAGAAAATTAATTAATTGTCTGCCAGAATTTTACCTTGAAATCAGTCAAATCCAACTTGAACTGAATAATTGATTCTTCTTTCTTCTCTTGTTTGCCTTCATGGGGGCAAGTCTAGGTTGTGTGATTTACTGCCACTCCTGCATACACTGATAGGGATAGAAGATGAATTAGGATTCTTTTAAGGCCCCTGACTGATTAACATGTCACGAAATTTCCTCCTACCCAGCTATCACATCAACTTCAGGAACTTAACGTCATTCCATTTCAATGTCGCAGAGAATCTGCCATCAGCATTTCCTTATATGCTCGTATATAAAAGAATAAAGCCAAAGTTTTTCAATTGCCTGATCTGAAGGATTTTTTTTTTTTTGTTTAGAGTCGACTTAAGGAAAAGAAATGTATTTCACAGGACATCTTCAAACCGGTAGATTTTAACAGGCACCAGAGGGAAGGCAACGTATTTATAACAAAAATAATTTTGGGAAGGGAATTGCACTTTTAAATAAAATGTTGCCCTTTTTTGGTAAAAATAAAACACTATTAGTGATTGAGCTCAAGCAAATCTAACGAGATGGCAAATCTAACAATAAAGCGAAAGGAATAACTTGTTCAGTGCACATGCAATGTCATGAACGATTTCATCGCAGAGTAGAAAACTTAAAAAAGTTTATGAAAATTGTATAATTGCATGAAGTATGCCTTTGTGCTGATTTAGAAAAAAAGTAATAGAAATTTTGTTTTAAAACAAAAAAGGAAACATTTCATAATTTTTTCTTTGCTGATGAAGTTTTACAAAACAGCTGCGCACAACTACACACTGTTCAGAAAATGAATTTATGATATAAATTCAGTGAAAAAATATGTTTTTAATTAATTTCTGTTTACACAGATTGTGTGTATTTTAATTGCATAATGAATGCATTTATCAAATATTTACCAGCAATAAATTTATTTTTATTTAGAAAATATAAAATGTATCAGAATGTGAGTTCTTAGTTAGGAAGTGTGAAAAAGTTGGGAAAATCCTAAGAGAGTTTATTCAGCACAACAGATTTCATTGGAAAAAAGTTTCCTCTTTAATAATAACCGTCTTGTAAATTCCAAGCTAAGGCAGTAACAGTTCTGTATTTGTTCATAATTTTGGAAAAAATTATAAAAATTTCCACATTCCAATTCGGATATTCTATTTCGTAACAAATGAAATTCTTTTAATCCTTAAAAGATTTTAGTTTTGCTTAAATAATTTATATTGTCGTAAAGCAAAATTATGAGAAGAAAAGCCTTTCATAGTTCAACGGCATGCTTCACTTAAGGCAATAAGGCAGGGGAAATAATAAATACATGTAATGAAATAAGTAAACAGTGTGCATATGAAAACTCATAAGGAACTCACGAGGAACTCATGAGGAACTCAGTATCGTTCCACATTGGCATTGGCTTCACGTTATTTTCATTTATAATTAAAACAGATATTCACCTCCTGATTTCCAGGCAACCATATAAATGTTAATTTCTATTTATTAATTTGTTTTATATTAAAAGAGAAAATAATATTTTTTTTCATTTCAAGAAGGTGTCCTTGGTCTGTAGGATTGAGTCCTACAGTTACAAAAATTAAAGAAGTGCTTTCGTTTGGTCATCAAAAATCAAAAATGCTAATAAAGTTTTCCTAACAAACTTAAATATTTAATTTTTTCCATGGCTTTGGCATACGGAAGCTGTGAAGATCCCTTCACAGATAATGTTTATTTAAGAAGATCACACAGTTTTGTAAAATAGAATTTTTGCTGATCAAAAATTGAAAAATACTTTAAAAAAATTTTCTAGACAAAATAAACAAAAAATAAACAACATTTTAATTAAAGTGTATTAAAATTATTCTTCTATTCAACTACGAGTAGGAAATTCTCATACCAAAAACTGTATTTGACAGCTTCTTATACAATAAAAGTTTTCAAAATGAATAAAGAAAATTGATTTTTATGTTCAGTGCATTTTTATATTTTTCTCACACGATTTTTCTAATTCTCTCCGTAAAACTTGAGATATTTTACTTTTATTCCTTCCAAAAAACAAATCCTTTGAGGAGCCCTTTCTCTGAATTAATTGAATTTGTATGAACAAAGTTCGTCTATAATTTAATTCCAACAGTTTGTTCATTATAAACCGAAAAGCATATACATTTGCGGCAGTTTTTCTTACATCACGCTTAAAACTTGTTTGTGTTTCCTTCTAAAAATTAGTATTTGCCGTGCATGCAATAAGATATTCCTCCCATTGTGCACATAAACTTATCTGCCAACTTCGTGTACCTCACAAGAGGAAAACGAGGTGTTACAGTTGAATTTGACTGACTTTAGTCAAGGTAAAACTCTGGCAGACAATTAATTAATTTTCTACTCATTAAATTATATTCCAAGCACGTTTTTAGTTTGAGGTCAGCCAAAATTCCATGGACGCAAATAGAGTTTTAAAAATCAACGTTGTGGTATGTGTGGAATTAAATTATTATGAAGAGGGTTTGGAAGAGAATTTATTGATTGTCTCACATGCCAATGAGTATAATCAACAAAAGCAAAGTTGGATATGATTCCCCCTTTTCCACATACGAAAGGACAATATTCACAATTTCCTTTAAAAAAATAAAGTATTAATGAGGCTGCAACATTTTGTTAAGTAGAAAACGATGTCCTGCTCTTGTCAACGTGGTAAAGGGCATGGAAACATGAAGAGGCTTGTTTTCCAGGGGTAGTTAAATAATTAAATGGATTGCTTAGAACTATCGGTTGTACCAGGTTATCATTTTGTGTTATGCACGTGTGCTAAAAAAATATTTTTTTCTTTGGCTTTGTCTCGGTTATTAAAATTTCTTAAAAATTATTTGTTGCAACTTAAAAATTTTTGCACATGACTTGGTAAAGAGTCATTTTTATATCAATGCCAAGGCAGGCAGAATGATTTCGCTAAAGTTTAGTAGGCTTCGCTTTACTCATTCGCCTACGGAGGCACCAGTATTTATTAATAATTATTGAGCCAAGTTGTGATACTATACTTTCTCAGTGTAAAGAGCAAACGATACGCCGCAGTTGACATGTCGGGTCCTGCAGGATGCCTCAGCAGAATAATCATTTAAATGCTACTCTCTCCCTAAAAATATAAACATTTTAAATGCAATACGATCTTTGCCTTCATCATCAAGGACTTAAAGTTAAGTTATGCAAACAACAGTGTCGTTTTACTTTTAATTTTTTCTATTTTTGTTTTCTAGGAAATATATTTTAACAGAGAAGACATCATGTACTGCAATTAAATGTTATATGTGTTCATCATTCATAGAATGCCGCTTTAAATTCCACGTACTCTCAGGAAAGTCTTAACAACTGTGCATTTTTATAAATTAACAAACTGCATTTGAAATGTTCAGAGGAAAAAGCTTTACACTGCACATTGGGATAGAATCGCATTGAAAGCTGCAATAACAATTATTAATAATATAATAAAGAGTTCTCATTATAGAATTGCTAAGGCCAGTGCTACGGAATTATCCCTATTCCTAATATACGTTGCGGTGATATTGGCTAAAAGGAAGGGGGTTGAAAATGGCAACTGTGTCTTTGCCTCTGATATAAAAATGTTGTTTTATTTCTCCGCTAAAGTAGTATTAGAGTAGGACCTACACAGAGATCGGTGAAAAAGCGCAACCTCGCACACATTGATTTTGGGAGGTTTTGGAGGCAGTCACAGGCCTTAAAAGGTTTTTGGAATAACATTTTGCTTTTTGGTTTGGCAGCTGCCTATAAGTCGTACAATAGTTTTTAATTCTTTTTCAAAAACTTTTTATAATAAATAATGAATTTCCTTTGCTATATTAATTAAAATGTCAATAAAAAATTCTAAATAAATATTTTGTAACTTCTTTATTTGCTGCAAACCTTGTTTTAATTGCAATCAGCACTTCCCCTGGCGACCTCTTTTTGCCCACACCTTCTCTAATGTGCAGAATTTTCCCTTTATATATTCCTCAAATGAATGAATGAATGAAAAATTCTGCTACGGTTGTAAACGATGGTTGTAAGTAAAAAAAGAAATAGAAAAAACTAAAGGGAATTCTCAGAAATATATTAAATAAAAAGCTATGCCATATTAAAGAAGACACTTATTTATTTTGCATGAGTAAATCATTTCTGAAAATCTGCCAGACCATGTACAAGATAAAGTCTTTCTAAGCAAACTCAAGCACAAAATTGTTTAAGGAAGACATTAAAGATGAAAATTAGAGGCCATTTAATTGCCCGTGCAAGAAGGATATTTTCTATATCCTTCAACAACATTACAAACAGATTTAAAGTAATTTAATTTTATTATAACTCGTTCTTGCATTAAAGGGGCGCAAAAATAGCAAATGGAATCGTCAAATATGAAACTAAAGAAATGAAGTATCATTTGCTGCAAATGAAATGCGAAAAACATTTAGTTTGGTTAATCAAATACACGAAATGTTTATGTCCCCTTCACCAAAAAGCGGCAAAGCTTTAAGTTCAGGTAACTACACAACGATAATTGATGAAACTTTATTTCTACACATGGAACTTTGGCTGAACTTAGACTAAAATCGTGCTTGGAGTATAATTTAATAAACAGAAAATGAATTAATTTTCTGAAAAAGTTTTACTTCCACTAAAGTCTGTAATTCAGCTTTAAATGAATAACCGATTCTTATTTAAAAGAAGAGTGCGGTATTTAATTTTAGAAGTGAGAATTTATGCGATTCTCCAAATTATTTGTATTTCTTAAGATTACGTGGAAGTTTAAAAGTATTTATGAGAGTAATAATAATGTCGTTTTGCCTAAGAAACTTCAGGAAAAAAATTATTATATATTTTCTAGCTTTAATATTTTCCATAAATGAATAAATAATAAAGATAAACTGAGTTTATTATTATTTCATTAAAAAATAAATAATATAATATTTGCACATAAAATTTAACAATAAAAAACACGCATTACACAGGATCAGATCAGTTACATATTTTATTTTATTTATTTTAATTTAAAATCTTTTTTCCAAGGCACTGCCCATATTATATTTAATAGTATTCACACCGAATTATTTTACATCTCGATCACTTTCGTTTACTTGACTAGATTTTATAAAAGCAAATATTTTAAATTGATATCAAATTTATTTAATAAAATTAATTAAAAATAAAAGGATTTGCAACAAGAATTCCGGCACAGTTTTCAAATTATGTATTCAAAAGCCTGAGCAGTGCAACCGGCCTATGCTTCGAAATTGGCACTGATGAAGAATATTTTTTTAAAATGATAGAAATTGTGGAAATAAATAAATTTCTTTTTAACAGTTCTTTGATACAAAAATACATTTTTTTTTAATTCCAAAAAAATTAATTTTTTGCAAATTTTATTAAAAAAATTTGTTTTATTCTTTAGCTGTTTTGGGCACTTGATCCAAAAATTTATAGGACATAATTTGAGGCATGACTCGCTTTTCACTGAAGAACATCTCAACTTTTTGCTTGGCAGACATGTTGGCAGTAAAGTTGGCAATATGACACCCCAAAGAAACATAAATAAATTCAATTTTAATTCCTCACTTGCCTTGATGTTTATTCATTTCAAATTTTTATATTCGGCTGGAATTTATTGCTTTAAAACTTATTTATAATAACATTTAAATGAAATTTAATATTTTCCTACTGATCTTTAATTTTTACAGAAATACATGAAAAGTACAAAGTCGAAAAGATTTATATTTTTCGCCATATTTTTCACAATCATATAAAATTTCCAGAGTTTTTCATTTTCTAACAATAAATAAAATTGACTACTTTAAGTGAATGAAAAGTTCTGTTACAAATTAAGAACAGAATGTATTTATTTTTATTATTAATAAAATTAAAGTGAATTAATTTCTTAATAATAAAATTTCTTTTGCGGCCTCTTTTTAAGTTCGGCTTCTTTTTAAGTTCTTTAAAGGCTATAGTGAGTTCTCCAAAATGCATAAATTCTTTGATGAATTCCTGTCTTCTGTGTCTATTCATGTCGCCCCAAGAAAAGTAATTTCTTAGGTCGGAAAGTGTACAGTGTGCAATAATTTATTTTTCATTACTCACACCAAAAAAGAAAAAACAAAAAAATTAGAAATACATCCTCATCTTTTATATTATTCTTTCTTAGCCTTCTTAATTGAGTATCTCAAATAAGGCATATCCAGCAATTTGTCTGCCCCAAATTCTCTAGTAACTTAAACGAGATTAATTAAAATAATATTTTTGTTATAAAAACGAAATTGAATTGCTTGCATTCTTTGAGTAGAACCACGAAAAGTCAGAAGGATAAAAAATATTTATTTTCCAGCTCACTAAAAAGAGTGTTAGAAATTATCTCAAATTCAATTTACTTAAGACATTGAAATATATTAATATCATCTCCAATATGTATTAAGTAAGTATTAAATAAAAAGAGATTTAGCTGGTAATTTAAAAACAATTTCATTAAAATACGACAATTCCGCGACTTCCTTATAACAATTAATGCTGTAGTAAAATTACAAGACCGGTAGCATAAATTTCTCTTGGCACAGTTTTCTACTTCACTGTGACCTGTTTTTTTTACATCAAAAAATTCATATATAGATTACATTATATATATTACATTATTATATGCATTATATATATATATACTCGCATATAGTTTATTCACTATTTATTAAATATCTTTCGATTTGTCACAAATATCTATAATGAGAACCGATTATAGTAGAATCCGATTGTTACAGTTATTCAATACCTCATTCTGTTTCATTTAAACAACTTGCCTTAATATATATCATACAATTATATAATCTAATCTACAGACGACACGTTACAAGTTAAAGTAGGTGATACAATTCGATGTAAAGCCGGATACTATGATTTTTGTTTCTTCAATTGGGAGCAACCAAAGTTAAAACATACACGCCGGTGGAAACGTGGAGAGATTAAATTTTTTTGCTTAAGCTTCAATCGAAATGTTGAACACATAAAATTCATGTGAAAGCATTTAACTGGAAGTGGCAACTTATCTTCTCGGCAATCTATTATGAAAGAATCAGAGCTAAGGAATTTCTCAAAAATATATCAAAAAAAAAAAGCAAAACGGAAAAGGAAACTGGAGAGAAAAAAAGTAAATATAAGTTTTTTTTTGTGTATATGGAGAGGAGGAAAAATAATATTACCACGTAGTCTAGAAATGCGATTCAGTTGCTTCCAGAAAAGCCTTTTTCCCCCACCCTATACGCACACTTTTTTTTTACTTAACCAGCGTGAGCAAATGTGGCTGGAGTCATATCGTATTCCTACACTTGCACGAAAGTTATCAAATATTCAACACCTGTTATGCGACCTACATGTAAGGTAAAATTATTTCAACTATTCCTTTATATTTCAATCCTAATAGTACACAATAAAAAAGATCTGCAGGTAAAAAAAAAACGGGAGAATCATTATATCACTATGATAATTACTGTATTAAATATTTAACATATTTTCTTTGCTCTTTGCTTGTTTGTAGATATGCGTACAGATTACATATTTATATTACCAAAGTTATTCTGCCATCAGTAAATACTCGTAACGGCTTCACCGTCATTCGAAATACCCTACTAAACATCACCGTTCATCCAAAGCGGGGGCCTCCTGCATCAGAATAATTTTACTAATTGATAACTCTCTCTCTCCCTCTCTCTCTCTCTCTCTGTTAAACGCTGTAATGTTTACACATTGCAGTAAGAAGTAACTTTATTTACATGTAAATAAATAACGTTACTAGACTAGTCCAAACATGAATAAGAAGAAAAACAAATCGCATATGTACATATTGAGTATACGTATCTGTAAGAATTCTTGAGGGAATTTTTTTGGAATAGTTGGAATTTTGGGCCTAATTCGAAAGTAATTTTTTTTTTCAAACCAAGGGGTTTTTGAATCGCATGTAATTTTTTGTTAATGTATAAGTATATGTAGTTCCATGGAACCAGATTTCTGCCCACATCTCCCGAGAACATACGGCAAAGGAAAGAGCAATGAAAAGCTATACACATGAATTTAAGTTGGAAGGTATTGAGAGAGCGATCTCTTTGCCATACTTTTTCTCTTGGATAAAGAGAAGAAACCGGATGTTAACACATTCATCTAATTAACTAAGAATAAAATATGCAATACAAGCTTTATATCAGCCGTGATGGTATTGTTTGGAATCCTTATTTGCACAATAATTAAATGATTTTCCACAGATGACATATCCATCGCATAAATTTCTTTTTAATTCATATTGAGCAACAGACGAAGGAAACATCACTTATAATTAGACATTGAAATGGTGCTGATGTTTCTAAAATAGCTGAAACAAAATTACTCGTATTACCTGTCAATTGGTCGGTTGTTGAAACATGTTAAATTGCCCCTACAGAAATGCTGAATATTGAAAACAAGTAAAATTATTCAAGTGTTATTGAATGAAATGAATGAGTAGGCTGAGAAGAAGAAACTCCACTAATTTCTATAATGTCTTGTTGACAATTTACTGTTTCATTCTGTGTCCAATATTATCTTGTGAAGTGTAAAGTGATGGTGCACATGCATGAAGGACTTTGATCCTTGACAGTGTTTATGAGAATTTCCTAACGAAAAGCCGTGCCCGTAATAGTTTTCTTTTAATTAAAGCAGCTTCGCTCTTTCTTTTTTTCGTTTTCTGTGTTGATATTCAATAGAAATTGTATATCCTTTTTTTGTTTAATGGGTTTGTCTTTTATACAATCACCTGCAATTAATTATTGTGTCAGTGACAAAACTGTATGTAGAGCATACTCGCCGTTCACTACTATCTACAAAAAATTAATTATATAAGAAGCTACCGATTGTAAGAATATTTTTCTTGCAAAAGTTTTCCAGAAAACAATTAAAGTTTATACTTAAATACCTTTTCGCTTTTTTCTCAGACAGTTTATATTATTATAAAGAAGTTTTAGACTTTTATATGATTGTGAAAAATATGGCGAAAAATATTAATTTTTTTGACTTTGTACTTTTTATGTATTTCTGTAAAAATTAAAGATCAGTAGGAAAATATTAAATTTCATTTAAATGTTATTATAAATAAGTTTTAAAGCAATAAATTCCAGCCGAATATATAAATTTGAAATGAATAAACATCAAGGCAAGTGAGGAATTAAAATTGAAAATTTATTTATGTTTCTTTCGGGTGTCATATTGCCAACTTTACTGCCAACATGTCTGCCAAGCAAAAATTTGAAGTGTTCCTGAGTCAACAGCCAGACATGCCTCAATAATGTCCCTTTTTCCCTTTTTTACGATCTACTCGTCTTTCGAATGGCAGCTAAAGATTCCCCTGTATCATATCGAACTCATTTTCTGATAAAAGAATTAGAATTAAGAGTTTCTACATACATATTCATAAAGACAGTACAAGCATATTGAAAACCATACTTTTGCTTCCATGTCCATGGAGACCATATCTTTGCTGATTATTTCATTAAGAATTACTTACTTTTTCGAAATTTATTTATTAAATTGGGAACTAGACACTGTCCATACTTTTCTTTGCTTTCTACTTTTTGGAAATGTATTTGTCATCGTGTTTTCTAAAACACTATTTGTTTTGTTGGTTTTTAGCATTCGATTTTTATTAAGAAATGTATGAAATTTTTTCTGTTTTATTTATAAATCATTTTTTAATCACAATAGTTTTCTGAACATCCATAAAGAAACTGTTAAGTATTTTCTTTTTATATGAATATAAAATACATGGTTTTGCTGTATACGGATATCTGGCGCCTTTTCAGATATTTAAAAACCATTTTGTAAATTTTAGTTCTTTTATTGCAAATATAGAAAAAAAAACTTGTTAACTGAAAAACAAGTGCATGACAAGTGTGTCTTTTATTTACAAAACCTACACAATTTCTTTTAGACACATTTCTGCTAAAAATTTGGATCAGCAAACATTTTTATCCTTCTTCTGTTGTTGTTTGTAGCAGTTCTGTTGTGCACCAAGAAAATATTTTTCACTTTATTGAACACTGAATATCCAATAACAATGAGTCAATTTGCCAAAAATTGTTGATGCAGTTGTGGCATGGGCAGCCATGTTTGCCAAAATCCTTGAATACCAAGAGAGATGAAGATAAGAGAATTAACAAGAAAAGCAAAATAAGAAACGAGAAATACGAGGTAAAAATTCTCAAATTTTATTTACTTAAATAGTTTATGATACCAGCCGAAAATCTAATAAATTTTTATACATTCCTTTTTCATAGGTTTTTTTGCTTTTAATCAAATTCTTTAATGAATAATTCATTTAAATGGAAATTAAATTTGTTTTTGATTGACTACAGACTGCTGGAAGGGAAAATAAAAGGAAAGGAATTATTTATTAGACCACAAGTTCAACTGTGCTCGTAATTGATAAGGAGCAGAGCCAAGTGTTTCAAGAGCAGAATAACCAAAAAAACCATTTAACCCACGAATACGATTAATATCCACTAGTAGAGTCCTTAAATTGCATACTTGAAATAAATTGAAAAAGTGTTTGAGTTCTTAAACTCAAGATTTATTCATTCATAAGCTTATCGCAGAATGCCGTTGAAAAATTATTTCTAAAACTAAAAAAAAAACATTTTAAATATTTTAAATGTTGGTCACGTTAATGTAAAGGGAAATTATAAAATTTATTTCCATTTAACTTGATATTTAATGGTGTATGTGCTGAAACCTATTTGTTTACATAGACAACACTCACACACATATACATACACTAAAGCTCAATGTAATCCTCTAGAATGTATAACGTTTTTTTTTAAGTTTTTTATAAAATAATAAAAAAGTTTCTATTTATTAGAGCAAAAGGACGTAATAAAATCATCTGTAAAATATCAGTTGTATTTAAAGTGAAATGTAAGTTTAATTATTACGAAAATCTATGGCGTCATGCTACCAACACCGATAAGAGCATCAACACTACCAAACTTAGTATTTTTAAGTTGTAACTTTTCCTTCAACAATTTATATTTAACATTTCCTATAAAAAATAATCATTTTCAACTGACATTCATATCATTTTCCACAGTTCCAAATAAATGCTCCCATATTGTCTTCGTTCAAGTCAAACGGATATCAGTGTTCTTAAATAAAAGATTTATTTCGCTGCAACCAAAAACTATTTGGCATGAACCGTAAAGTGTCAATGTGAAATAAGACAGTGTGTGAGTATCTTATAAAAAGTGGAATTTTTGTATAAAGAAAAATTACTGGATATCGACGTCAATAAAGCAGAAAATAATATACAGATGACAGTTCTACGACCATACATGATAAAAAATAATTAACCCTGTAATACTGAATGGTAGCAAATTCTGCACGTGATCTCAATAGTAGTTTCTAAATTCGTAGGAAAAAAAATCTTCTCAGATTTGGTAAAAAGGAAATGTGTAGGGCAGCTAGAATCCTAACCGGACACAGCAACTTAATCTCTGGTCTTCATCTCATGGGCATTTGAGGCAATAGGGAATACAAGGCATGAAAAAAGGATAACGGCAGATAAGAAGGATAAGAGTATATACATATTTTGTTTTATTAAAGGAAACAAAATCCTGAGTACTCTCTCATCTGTAATCTGAGTACTTTAACCTTTTATGGAGACATGAAATAATTGTTCTAACTCACAAAACTATTAAATTAAAAATGAGGAAATTCTACTTAATTTCGGTTCACAATCTCACTTGTGTGGCTTAATTACACTACCACAGGCCTTTTAAGTTATAGACGTTCAGGTGCAACAATAAGAAGAGTACCCATTGCTCCCTGCAAGAGTAGTTTTGTAGATCAAAGATAGATTCAAATAAATGAAAGAGAAGTGAAATCACAGTTAAGAGAAATTACAGTTATCATTGCACCGTTTTACGAGAATATTCCACTCCACGTAAGTACAAAGTGATACTGTTAGAAACGTTGTAAAAAATAGTCTTAGTACTTTTTTTATAAATGAAACGTTTCCTGAGTATTCTTTTGCTTCTTATAAATATTTTTATTGACAACTGAATGCATGTTTTAATGTTTTACCAATAAAAAATAATCCTTTGATTATGGAAGAAAAGGAGCTCTTTGTAGTAAATAAATAAATATTTATAAATATAAAAAAAAAATTAAAATCTTCTCAGGTTTAGTAAAAGGAAGTGTGTGGGGCAGCCACATTGTAGTAAATTCAAATATATTTTTCCTTTTTCTTTATTATTTATTAATTTTCTTTGGGTATTTTCTGATATTAGCAAGTATTAATTTAAATTTTTTAATTTCAGCAAAACAATTATAGCCAATAATAGGAGAAGAGAAAACCTATGGAAAACCATGTAGAAATTATTCGTCTATTAATTTCATATCCTTTTCAGGTTTTGTATAAGAAGCGGCAAACCTGTCTTTGGCCAACCAAAGCATTTATGGTATCAACACGACACTCTATGCAATGATGCATTTATAATATCAAAAGGTTAATGGCTTCATCTGCAAGGTGAGCCTGTTGATGGGCTCTCCGAACTATCGGCAGTTAAAACCAAACCGTTAAACAATTCATTCAATTTCGTAGAGATTTCACGGGGGATTCATAATTTTGCAACTGAAGTGGTGTGAGTGTTTTCCAACCGAGTTGTTTCATTTTGGAAACCTTAGATATTAATAATTTAAACTGGATTTTGAATAAAATTTTCCTGCCTTAAATCCTGTTCTGCATGTGTACATTTTGTCTTATTTTTTTTTTAAATTCTTTCTAAATTTTTTGATTTTTTTTACACAACAATTGAATTTTTTATATATAATTCTTTTTTGTCGTTTTATATTTAAGTGACGTGCTTTAAACTGATTTAAAAGGCGCCGCATTTCTCTTGCCTTTACAATATTTTCCTCTTTATTGAAATCGGCTTATTTTACTGCTCGTATGTGTCAGGATATTTAATAAAGAAAATTTTCTTTCTTTTTAATACAGATTTTAGTGTGAAAATTATTTCCATTATAAAAATTTGTATATTTGCCTACTTGCTTAAGTGGTTGGCTTTTAGTTTTTATAAATCACTTGTCTGCCACAAAACATATATGTATGCTTCTCTATTGTCCTTGGAAAAGGCTTGGAAGAAGTTTTTGAAAAATTAAATTTTATCATTAGAGCGACTACTACATGCACGGACTTGTAGTTACTTGAATGCCGATGCATTATGCGATTAGTGCTTTTATGGTTGCGATACACTTATGACGAAAATAATAACAAAATTTAATAAGGAATATAAATTGGGATTAAATATGTAAATTTTATAGTTAAATACAAATAATTTATTTGGTTCTCCTTATCTCCTTCTATATATTAGTTGGCAAAAAAAACCTAAAAAAATAGTAAATGTGGCAGTTCATTTATTATCTTGTAACAGAAAAAATTTCTTTGCAAATAAAAGATTAATAAAAAACATTTAGATTGTTAAAAGTTTCTTGTTTGCTCCTTGTAACATCTTGTTGTGATTTTAGTTACACTTTTAACACAATGAGCGGTTAGTTTTCATATCAAAGGACTAATCTTAATGCCTTACAAGCCATCTTCTTCTGTGCTGTGGATTGTTTCTTGAATTTTATTTTACTCATTTCACGGTTTTTTTCAATGTTGTTATAAATCTGTATTTGTGGTGGTATTTATGTCAAGGATACAGGCATTATTACAGTATAACAAATTCTAAGGCGGCGTAAGAAGTTAAATTGTTTAAGCTAGATTGTCTTTTATTTGCACAAAATACCATATTGGCTTTGTCATCTATAAATGCCTGTAAATAATGCACAACTCTCGATGAACAATGACAAAGTCCTTGTAAATAATCCATGAATTTCAGCTTTAAAGAAATGATAATCGCCCTTAGTGATATTTAAGGATACGATTTCTCAGTCTCTGTCTGCTAAAAGAGGGTGGTTAAATTTCCAAGGCCAATATTGAATGTGAACCAGGCCTAACCATCAGGCTTTCTGCAACATTTCGTTTAAGATTTCTCAATTTCAGACTAACTCAATTTGAGCCATGAAGCGATACACAATGGAGCAATGCGCTAAACTTATTCAGCCTTGTTTTGAAAATGGGCGTTCATATCAAAATGGCACATACACATAACATACACACACGCACATTTCACCTCAATGGATACGTCAATAAAGAGAACTGCCTTATATGGGTGAATGACAATCAGAGACTGATGGTCGAAAAACCAAAGAGTTACTGTTCGGTGGGGAGTTACTCATGTTGTGGCGATATCAATTCCCTACCAAGGACTTCTTTCTTTGGGTTTATTATTCTATAGCAGAAGAATGAGATAATTTGGGACATTAATGAAAATTTGGGCCATCGAATAGAGATGTGCGGCCTATTTGACCGATATGTTATTTTAAACATAATTGAACCATATCATATTACCAAAATAAAAATAAATGACAATAATTTCCTAAATAATTTGTCTTTTATTCCAGATCAAAATTTTAGCAGCTTTTATTTAGTAAATTTCCATATGTTTCGCTTGCGGAAACTTAATTTTAATTTAAATTTAATATTTATTAAAGAGCTTTTCTTGACTAAAAATAAAATCACTGCTTTCGCTAACAATGTATAACAACATTCTGATGAGTACACTGTTGGTGACTACTTTTCCCATTTCATGTCTACATGCTCCTTTGGACATTATGAACAGTGAGTGTAAAGTGGAGTCAAGATTCTTGCCAGGTCGTACCTCTCCTGACAAACGAAAATTTAAGTCAAATTATATACTCCTTTTTATATGAAAACCAAATCTGTTATTTATATTCCTTCAGTAGTTGGTCAAATATTCCTGATTTGGAACCAATGGAGCTAAATGTGAGTAACATCATGCTGATAGGAGTACAGTTGGAGCATAGTGCCGAGCATTAACCTTCAGGCTTATTACCAAAACTACTGTAAAGACGTGTGGTATAAATATTGGGCTAAGAGTAGCTCTCAAGGATCTAATGTAAGATTTCGTTGTGATATATCCTGGAACGATGACGCACTCGTATTTCTTTCCACAAAAGAAGTATCTGTAGAGAAACTTCACAGTACTCAAAGTGTTGAGTGACCAACTGTGTTCATATTATGGAAGTACACGCTTTCTGTTCTTAACGTTATTTCAATGGAATATGCTTCCGAAATCCGTACTCTTAATAGCGTTTCATCAAGAGCATATCTTTTATGGCCGGCGCATCAACGAGTCTTACAATGCATTAAGGAAAAATTTAGTCTCTACCAGACAGTTTCTTTGTAGAACAAGATGTTTGTAATCCAACATCCACAAATGCTGCCTTTAGTTTCTTCTGCGAAATATAATATTATGATCATTCTCGCATTCGGGCTTCGAATCTTAAAAAGAAATATGTTCTGGAAGAAATGGCATTTGCAAAAATCTTTTATTTCTATTTACCAATTTTAAAAAAAAATTACTTTTTATTTTAATTTAACAATTTTTTCATTCTTACGCACAGAGTCTCTGAGAAATGAAATAATATTTTTTTATCACGTTAAATTTTTATATTTAATTTATTTTATTTTAAAATCGGTTAATAAATACCGCTGATTTTTTTTTTTTTTTGTGAATAAATAATTAAATGAAATTGTATTCTTTATTACTTTGATACTAAAAATTTAGATTAGAATTATTTTGCACTTTTCCTTGTTATTACTCTCAATTAGCTACGAGAACTCTTGCCAGAAACATTCAGGCTAAGAATAATTAATGCTAAATTATTCACAATCTTACAATTCGTATAATTTGAAACAACAGTTTTCTCGTTTAAAATGATACAAAAGGAATTCATTATCTGAAATAAATTACACAACCCGGAAGTTTGGCCATTCTCATTTCAATATTAAACTTCATGAATACAAATACTTACTGTCAGGAGAATTGGTATTGCACTTATTTAATTTTCAGTTGTTAAGGTCTGCTTTACAAGTTAATGAGGGGACAAAGAAAGTTTGTTATTTTATTTTATTATAAGTTCCCTTTCTATATTTTAAATTTGAAATGAAAAATAAATTCGGAATAAACTAGGAAATATTATTTTATTTTCTTTCTTTTTTTTTCCTTCTTTTAAAAATTTTATAATTAAGACAAACACAACATATTTAACAAAAACTATAGAAAACAATATTTGGCTTAAAACTGCTATATGGGCAATACCGATATACAGTTGTAGCTTCTGTTGGCTTTCATTTTTCCCCTCCTTATTTATTTTCCATTTGAGCTTAGAAATATCATGTTGTTGAAATGTTGATTTAAATAAACTTCCCAGTTGTCTTTAATTGCAAATTCTATAAATCTATAGATGTTCTGAGAAGAAATAGGGTAAAGATGAGCTTTAACATGTGGTGAACTAGCCGATATTTGTCATCATTTGTGGAATGAGATATAACAATTGAAATTATTTATTTGAATTTGGATTTCCACCAAATTTATTTAGTAATGAACTCGAGATTTATAAAAAAATTCCATAACTATTTTGAAATTATTCATTTGATATTTATTACTCTCTAATGATTTTAATTAAAAGAATAGTGATGTTTTACAGATATTTTTAAAAAAAATTTAATTTTTCTTTTTTTCATGACGATAAAATAATAAACAGTAGGGGAACTCATTGAAGCTATTAAATGACTACCATTCACTTTAAAACTAAAATATTCAAGGCTTATTAAAACAATTCCGAAATGTGTTTGAAAATGTGATGGACTATAACAATTTTGTGTTTTAAAGTGCCTGCTTAATATATAGAACAGAGTAAAAAAGAAACTGGCAGAGTAAAAACAACCAAACAAGTTAATATTATTACTATCCGATAGTTAGTAAATGAAAATAAGAAGTGCTCAGATTTTTTCAAGGTGCGTGCATGTAAACATCCTTCTAAATGAGTATCTACTAATATTTTCTTATTTATAATATTTATTTTAGAATTTGCCAAATCTTGTTTGGAATTGAAGGTTACCAGAGACGCACTGGCGATAAGGAGGGAATGCCTATGCTTGCTAGAAATCACTATTTAATATTCAATAAAGAAAAAGATATTTCATTACGTTTGTTGCATCTCAACTTGTTCTATTTATTTTATATTTATCAACAAGCTGAAATAAATTGTGATAGGGATCATTAAATTACTGTATTATCAATTTATTAAATTTTTTATAAATAATGCAATTTTTTTCACCGTAGCATTTTTATAATTTTATATTTCTTTTTAAATATTTCATTATTTTGGCAATAAAAATGATTTTTCGTAGTTTCGCTTAATATTTTTCATAAAATATAGTTTGTTCCTTTTGTTTATTTTATGTAGCGCAAACCATGCATTTGACTATCATATCCTGGGAACAGTTGTAAAAATATCTTTTATTACAGTAAAAATATTACAAATTTTGCTGACTATCCGGAATGTTTATTAAATTTTTAAGATTTACTATTAATAATACTTGCATAAAAATATAATTATTTCTGTTTGTAATTTTCGAGTAAAAAACCAGAAAATTTCTCTAATAATATAATTTAAAATGAATAACAACTCAACTATTAATGTGTTCTTGGCTGGCAATATAAATTCTATTAGTGAACACTCTTGCTGGCTGGTGATGAGGTTACTGGTAATTACGTTAAGCGTTAATATCACATTAAAATATTCTAATGTATTTCACTGCGTTAAAATAATCTTGAAGAGAATGGCTGTCAAGGAGTTGGACGAATATACACTGAATAATGAATGTGGATGGTTGGCATTACTGTGCGAAGAAAAAGAAATTCCAAGAAAATGACACATAATTTGGCATACACATCGTGTATTTACTTGCCATTTTAGTTGTGCACTTTGCCAATGAAGCGATTAGGAAGTATGTATAGAGCAAATTATACATACTTTATGCATTTTATATAGAATTTCTTGTTAGTTGAACTTCTTAACGAAAATATCCAAGAAAACAAAAATATATGTATATATACTAAAAGAATTTCAGCACCTTTTTAAATTTACATTAAATGCCAATAAAAGTGAACAAAAACCAAATAATTTCCTGCAAGAAGCTGCTCAAAGGAATGTTCTTTAGTAACAAATAGATTTAACAATGTGAAAATGGTTCATAATACAAATAATGAAAGAGCCTTTATTCGAAGCATCAAATGGGGTATAAAGTATTTTGTAGAAACGTTCTATTCTTTGTTTGGCTGCTAATTCTATAAAAGAGGGAGAAAAAGATAATTATCATGGAAAAAGAACATTCTGAAAGCTTTGACAGCATAATTGAATTCTTGATAGGGAAAATTAAATACTTTTACAAATTAAGGAAAATACTTTAATTATATCTCAGGAATTTTCTAAAAAATATTACTTTCTATACTTAATCCCATAAAAAGAAACCGTTTTGTTTTATCTGCAACAAGAATTGAGTAACAGTGCTTACTTAAATGCCAAATAAATTATTAGGAAAACATATTTTGTATTTATAAGAAAAATTTATATAAGGAAAATGTTACTTAAATTTTATTTATTTAGTAATTAAATGCGATTATCCAAATGTAACATGATTTTTGTACAACAATTGTAATCATTCTATAGTATTTTTATTGCACTACAATTAAAGTCATACTGCAAGAAATATATATCAGCTACGAATTACAGATAATAAGTGAAGATGGATTCTGAATTTCAACTTGCACGATTCATGTAATTCGTTACCTGTGTGCTTAGCTTGCTGTTGCAAATGCTGCACACTGTTGCGTATACTTAATATGTTGCACTTGGATTGCTCATACGCACGTAATCACTTGTTATCAATACATTTGTCACGTATTCAGTTTCTCAATGCAATAAAATGAGTATAAAAATAAAATACATCGAAATAATGTATACAATCCTTTCAAAAAATATGTTTACAGAAAGAATTTATATGAAAATTTGTCTTATAAATTAAATTTATTTTACAACAAAACACAAAAAAAAATTTATATTTATTAGATAATTGTTGTCGAAAATTTGATACACATTTGAATTTCGGAATACATTTGAGTTTCAACAAGCTCGCAACTAAATTACACGAATTTGTAATTTAGTATTAAGAAAATTAAAATACTCAGTACATTTTCCCCTGATTTTCATTACTGGTTGCCTTGGCTGTAATAAAATATTTTATTGTCATTAACAGCTTTCCTTTATGCACTATCATTAATATCTACGCCAAATTAGAAAACATTTAACTAAACACCACAACAAATATTCCACATATTTTCTTCTAAATATTTTAAATTTTCAACACATAATTAAGTTGCTCTTATCCATGCATCCAGTAAAAATAACCCCGTTGATGTGTTCAGAAGTATACATTTTGTTCCAGACACATACTCGTTACTTTTATCTGTCCTTTTAATGACGTTGGTGTTTATGCGCAAATAAAAAATTATTACGATACAGTGGGGAAATGTTGTTAAAAAAAATGAAATCAGGATTTTCAAGGGTGCACCATTGAGGTGGAAATTCATTGAACTATGGGTAGGAATCCGTAATTACTTTAAATAGAGAAGCTGCAAAAAACTTTTATTCAATTCCTGATTGGCACTTTTGTTCAGAATTTTTAATTTTAAAAAAATAAAAAAGTCAATATACTTTGCACAGTCAATATACTGCGGCCATTTAAATTATCAGTGGGCAGGTTAAAGTTTTTAAATAATACAAAAAGACATGTTTTTGCGAATATTATATTAAAGTTTAAAGAATATTAATTAAAGTTTTTTTAAATTTACATTATTCATTATATTAAAAAATGTGTACTATATACTTTTTATAGAGTCTTGGGCAATTTGTTAACAATATATATATATATATATATATATAAATTTCTTTCTTTTTTTATTAAATAATTTGCATGTGGATTATTTTGACTTTCTAAGATTAGCGATCATTTCAAAAACTATTTCATCGTAAAACATTTGAAATGTTTGAAGTAGTATCAAGTCCTTTGTTGCGTCCTTCATATGGTTTTCACCATATGAAGCAACCAATCGGAGGTGATTGGTTTTCTGCGTATATTTTTGTTTTATATGAAGCCAGTGTACCTAAATTGGCACAGCCGTATTTTATACATTATAAAATGACATATTTATAACATATGAAACAATGCAATCCGATATCAAATGCGATAAAATAAAAGAATGTTTGAATTTATAATTTATGCTATAACATTTTTATTCGTTCGGAATTTTTGTATCTATAGGTCTTCTTAATATATATGTCAGCATATCTCAACCATTTTCCTAGACATCCTAGATAAGTAAGAGTTCCGGAATTGGCACTGCTGCCGTATATGGGTTAAAGTTCATACAGTGGCAAATACTCAAAAAATTGATGTGCCAATATGGTCTGTATCAATAGGTGTTATTTATTGATTTGAGATTGATTTAGATGGCCTAAAGTTGCTTGATCATCTCATTTGAAACTATATTTTATATAAATTACTGGGAGAGCATTTCCTTGAAAAGTTTTTGGATTTAATTTAAAAAAATTATGGCGCTCAAAAACTTTTAAATATAAATTATAAACGTTGTATCTGTTTTAGACTATTTTAATTATTTTATTTAAATTATCAATATTGATTAATTAATGTTGTATCCATGGCATATCCAATTTGTGCAAGTTTTCTTGTTAGTAGTTTTTTGATTAATATTTTTTAATAAATTCAAATCAAAATCAAATACTGCTTCATATGAAAAAAAATTTAAAAAAAATACTGGATGCGGTTTTAGTTTGCTGCACTGTAAATTTGCGAATTAGAGAAGCATAAAAGCAGTTCGTCATGGCATACAAGCTACACGACATTGTGCCAGATTTATTTAGTTTTTGTTGATTATTGTTACACTGCTGTTGCTAAATTATGTTTAAATATGGCACTTTGCCAACAGAAGCATTAACAATTGCAGATTATTTGTATACAGATAGAAAAGTTGCAAATATGGAATTTTGTAAAGTATTTAGATCGTCACGTTATCTAAAAAGTGCTAAAAAAAAAACATCAAAGCATTCTAAGCAGGCAGTCTTTTCTATTTGTGTCAAATGGTAGATTGTAAATATGTGCTTTAATTTTGTGAATAATTTGCCACTGTAAAATTCTTTCTTCTTTCTATAAGAAAATGATAATAGAATCACCTTGTTGAAGACGGGTGGGAAAACCTCACATATTATTTATACCGCACTTAGTTGGAACTACTTGTTTCCTAAGTTTTCCGTATATAATATAAAATTAAACACTTAAAATATAAAAGTGGTATCCTCCAAAATTAGATGAGGATTAGATGGCTGCATTGATGGCTGGTGGAGTGAAAATTGAAAACTTTTCAATTTCTAATCACTTATGATATTCGTAGGATAAATTTAATTGTGGCAAGAAAAGCGCTCTCAAAAGTCGACTACGCTAATAAAATATTTTCTAATAAAACCAGGTAATGATTAGACAAATTCAATTAGTCAAATTTCGAATGCAATATATACATTTTTTATTCCTTTTCTCTGACTATATTTTTAGAGTCTCGAACACAATTTTTGGGTTAGACCTGTGTTCCCCCGTAAAATATTGTCACCCGCTTTAAATAATAACTAAATATAAAATTATTTGCTCATATATTCCAGTCAGAAACCACAATAGTCATAATTCTTATTTGGCAGTTTCTAACAATACTAAATTGAAAATATTATCCTCTCAACCACGTAAAATAATTTCAAAATTATTTAAATAAACCAGTCACATAAAATTCCCAATATTACGTTCATTTAAAAACTTATTGTTATCTACGCACATATTCTTGGTGTGCAAAACGTCTTATTTCTTTTCAAGATAAAATGCCTTTTTAACACATTTAGGCGAAATATCGTCTGTTTGCATTTCCTTTTAAATCAAATATGATATTCACACCACGTTTAACATTTCGAAATCATATCGATATTCTTAATGTATACAGAAGGGAAATATGTTTTTGAAAATTTAAGCAAAAGCGGGTAAAAGTGTACGTGTATTTATAAAAATATGCATGGAAATATTAAAATATACAATAAATTGACTGACAAGAAGAAAATATTTCTAAAGCATGTCCCAGAAAAACGTACACCAGATGTTATTGGTAGAATTTCTTCTATTTAGAAATATATAATAACAATCTGTATTGAAATGTTATTTGCTTCAACGGAGCAACCAAGCATGATGTGTGATATGCATGCCACTATTAATTGTAAATAATATAGTATTTTTATATTTTAGCAATATAATTTACTGCTTATTTGCTGTCTGATTGTCAAAACACTACAAAATAATAATTGAAATTAAAACATTCAATTCAATTTTTATTCGTGTTGGCTGAATTTATGACATTATCAGGTTCAGTTCATTGGCATCAATACATACTGCTGTATATATTCTGAAGTGTATGCAGTACTTTAAATCCTTCAAGTTTATTTAAAAACTAAAATAACATTTTGATAATAAGCTGTCATAATCTACTAATGCGATTGCGTAGCGTGCAATTCTGACGTAAAAGTCAAACTGTAAGAGCAGAGTTCGAAATGTAAATGCCAGAAGATAAGATAAGATATTTGAAATAAAGTTTTATTCGCGAGAATTATTTAAATGCATTACATTCAGAAAATCCTTTTTTTATTTTTTTAAAATACATTGAAATTGTTTATTTCCAAGTATTGGATAGCCGAATACTTTTACCTATTACGTTTTATTAATTGTTACTTTACCAAATATTACAATTATATGAATATAATTGCAATATGTATAGAATCACTGGCTACTGAGGCCTTTGACTTCTGGCTCCCTGGGGAATTGAATCCCTGACACCTGCGTGACAGGCGGGTATACTAACCATTATACCATCGAGGGGCTTATTAAAGTGTACACATGAGAATGAGTGCGCATCGCGTCCAGGGTTCGTTAAACGTCATCTTCAATACCACTTTATTAATTGTTTTATTATTAAATGTATTTAAATAAATTTAATAAATAAATTTAATAACTAGAAAAATTATAATTTTTTTTTGGGAATTTTAAAAATATTTACAATAAAATAGGCTCGAAATGAGAAATTGTATGGAAACTAAACCTTTTCAGATGAATATAATACTGGGCACGCTTTTTATGAATCCTTTCAGTCACATACTAATTGCATTATAAGGAAACGGAAGCTTTAAAATTCATGCTGAATTATAATAAATTGCTACCACATACTTGTCGTTTAGAGTATTTTTGCAATACAAATGAGGCGACAGGCTCACCATATACTGGAGCAAAACCATCTGCTTTTCCACTAGATTACTATAGAAATAGCATACAACCAATTATCCTTGGACTTGAAGAAACCAAAACCAAAACCAAAATTTGTTATGCATAAATAGAAGCTTCCTGATCATTTGTCATTATCTTTTGCATAATCATAGAATTTAGTAAGAAATATCTTGCGACGCTTTTTAAGAATCCTTTTAATAATCATACGTCAAAAAGAAAAGTTATCGGTTTTACACTTAACGAAATTCATGTGAATTTCTTGTGCAACATTTTTTTAAAGCAAACATTTATATTTGCTTTCGTTTTTTGTGTGGCGCTAAAACCAAACTCTGCAGTAGTTCTTCAAGCATGCAGTGTTGAAAATAATCCCAAACACCATCACGATAAATAGAGAATTTATAAAACATAGTGACAGTAAGGCTCGAGGAAGCTTTTATTTTGTTTTCCTTCTAGTCATTATAATAATTTTTAAAATTCTCAATTGTTTGTTCGGAATCAAATAACAAATTCCATAAAACTGATTGAATGCCAGGGATAATAATAAATCTCAGCAAATGTTTATGCCACTAATGTTTTAAACAAACTAGTGCAGAAATTTTCTCTCAGCATGAGAGAACACCACTTGTATTACTTACGGACTCTTTCTTACTTCACTAAAATGCCAAAGCGTGAATCTCAAACTACTTTCATTAAACATTTTCTCTAATGAGTTCAATAAGGACTTGTATTAGTTTTGAATTTTATTGCTGCACACTTTTATATAATTTATTGTTATTGAACTTGAATAATATTTCTCAGCTTTATTGTCATTTCGCAGTTGGTCACCATCGATTGCTAAACAAGAAACATCAGTGCGAATAAAATTAGATCCAATAAAAACTTTATATTTATTGGGCACGTTATTCACACAGTATTCACGAGCGCATAATTTTCATTTTCACACACGTTGCATTGATTTTGTACTTTTCTTGTTGAACATGATATATTGGAGCATGTAAATATCAGCAGAAGACACAAGTAAATTTATATATTGTAATTTATAACTGTCTTTAGTTGGTTATTTGAAAAAACGAACAACAAGTGGTAAAAGGATAACAAGGATATGAATACTAAAACAAATAAAATAAATTATTGTTTTCGGTTAAAAGATAAATGAAAGATATTCCTTCCTTTCTCTTGGTCTTGCCACTTAAAGGAAAAACATATTATTAGTTTGAGCTGGAGATGGGTTTAGCCTAAAAACGCTTTTAAGCAAATTTATAATTAATCAGACAAGTCTAGTGGAATGAAAGTAAAAGTAGTTGAAACATACCCGTTTGTCATACTAACTCAGTTCCACTAAATCTATTTTTAGTTGTTCTTCCACTTTATCTTCTTTGCCTTTATAAAACTGAAACAGAAATATATAATGAGCTCATTCTCGATGCAATAAATTTTTATATTTTAATAACTTTGGAAATGGTTCGGTTTTTAGACGCAGATTTCAGGAAAGACATTTTAAAGCATAAAAAAATTTGGTTTTTACGCTTTTTATTTCACAATCTGTGTCGTCTCATTAAGATAAAACGCAAATTTATTTCTCCTTAAATTTCTTTTCAGTTTGAATGTTAAAAAAAGTTTCGCCAAATAAGAACAGGCATAGAAGGGGTTTTCAGGAAATAAAAATGATAGAACTAGAACGTTTTTAACAAAAGCGTAAAAGCTGAAATATATCCAGATGTGTTGTAGCTAATAAAGTAAAAATAAATTTAATAATATTATTGCTAAACATATGGAGTTATTAGCATAATAAAAATCCATGAGAAAGTTAACGAATTGGAAAATTATTTTTCTGTAATTCAATAGCGAGAAAAAAATAATGATAAACAAATTCAGGAATAATAAATTCCTATAAATAAATATTGTTTGTATGAATTTAAAATTATTTTACATAAACAATATTTTATGTAGCAGGTCAATTTTAAAAATGAAACATGAAGTTTTCTTTTGTAATGCTTAATAGGTTCTCTTCATCTAAAATATGTCTTACAATAACTCAGAATTCTTTTTGTCAAAATCCTTATCGGCCACCTTATCAATTATTATCCCTGCCCATGATCCTTCAAGTTAATTAACTTAATATTTCTAACAACCACATTCCATACCACATTGCCGTTTCTATTTACAATTTAAGGTTAACAGTTTAACTTAAATTAAAGTCTGAAACCTCAATGCCTTTTTGAAATGAAAATCTCATGGCATTTGTAGCAAAACCACAAATAAATAAATCTAAATTGCTTAAATTTAAATTCTGTTGTGGCAATCAGCCAAATAGAACTAAATTCCTATAACAACATTTTATAGATGTTTTTAAGCGAATAGGAAATCGAAAAGCAAAGCACATGAGGATAAGCTTTCATAAGATGACTTTTATAAAGGACTTAAAACTATATTGTCTCGTTACCTTTTAACGGCATCTTGTTTGTGTGAGCATTAGCTGCAGATTATTACACGTAGAGCAAAAGTATTTATAAACTAAAGAATGAATTTATAGTTCTGTATGTTTTGAGGTAAATAATTTATAAAGTCATAAGCCGAATTTATCAGGGCTTATTTTTAAATGTGCAGCTATTTTATTGGCAATTAATAGCCACAACTCGGCCTTATTCGTTTACCCTTCTTTATTATAAAAATTAAATGATTATTGTTATTAAGCGTAAAGCCAAGAGAGATAAAAGTCACAAAGAATAACTTTTAAGCGATAGCAAATAGACATTAGGGATGATCATTTAAAGTTCTCTTCTTTCTTTCTTCTAAGAGCGGAAATTGTGTTTCACTTTGGTTACGTTCGATTCTATTATATTTATCGGTTCAGAAGTATATTTTTGGGAAAACACCGCTAGTAAAACCTTAGGAAAATTACATTTATTTATTCTTTATATTAAAGAATAAAAACTCTATTGACATCTTCTGCATCTAGGACTGGATTGAATTACAGAATTATTGCACTTTACTTTACCACCCAGGGTGAGTTTTAAAAAGAAAGGAGACAAGGGCAAGTTTCACTTCTTATAACGAATTCTAAAAGAACTAAAAGAACTGAAATAACTGAAATCGTAACGTGCCCGTTCTACTGCTGCCTCTAACAACGTATCCTGTTTGAAGGGCCGATGATTACCCCGAGAATGGTATTGCTAACAGGATTAAGGAACCCACTGAGCCTACTAAATGTATCTTTAATTTATTTATTTTAATAACCCAACAATTATCCGGCCTGCAGAGCATTTAATGTGCAGCATTAACAAACTGTATAAGGAATAATTTAAGTTTAAAAAAAATTTAAATCCTTTTTTAAAATATCGAAATATTAAAACTTTTAATTACTATTCTTTAAACAAACTTGTTTATATTAAAAAAAAAGGTTTTAAAACTTGAAAAATTCTGCAATTGTTATTCGTTGCAGTTTTAAGCAGCAAAAAATGTTCCAAATTGTTATCTAAGCTTTTCCTCACAAATAAAAAATGGGATTATTTTTTTTTTATTAAAAATAGTCATATATTTGGCATAAAAGAAGCGTTAAACAAAACGGTACACATAAAAAAACCAAATTGTCCAGCTCGTGTAATTCTATAATTTACTGCAATTTGTGTACATATAAATAAAAATTAAAACACTTAATTACTGAACTGTACCTGCAGTAGACAGCTTAATGGAATTTTGTCGCCAGGAATTTAATAGGAATGTCAAGTGAACACACTTTGCTATAAGTTTTATATACACCTTAAAATTTGGCACTATTCCAGAATATAGAGCCAACCGACAAAAGACATTATGAGCGATATTGCATTTGTGAAATATCGTATAAAGACACGAGCATGAAATGCACTTAAATGGATTAAAGTTGAATCAATAAAAATACTGTAGGAAGCACAATGGCAGCATTAGAATAAAAAAATATGATAAGAAAATAAAAAAAAAGTATTTATAGTTTATTGCTTAGTGTGGCTGTTATCTGAAAGGACCAAAGTTGTTTTTTACTCCACTGTTATATAGCCCTCATTGCAAATCTGTCTATTTTACCGCCACGATATTTGGCCACAATTTACGTTTGTTTAAACTTTTATAATTCCAATTTTATTTTGTTTATGGAAAATAACAAAAACACTTCATCAGATTCTGAAAAAGGACTTTGAAAATAGGAAAATAGTTGTTTCTTTTAACCAACTGAAAGCTTTTAGCTTGACCGCAGGAAAACACGCAGGATCTAGGCAGGAATCGAACCTGCAAAGTCCGGCTTAGTAGGTCGCGCATTATTCATTTCCCTACAGAGCCACGCAAGAAAGTGAATTCATAAATAAGCAAGTGATATTAAGTCTTACACTGATGACCTCCGCAATATCCTTTTTCAAATTTAGTTACAATAGAAATTGGTGCGCAAATACTTCAATATATTCGAAATCTAAACACAATAGGAAGTAAGAATTGAAAATATATTTATTATGACAATTTATCGCAAAGCCTTAACCAAATTAATTTGAGCAGCGCCAACTTCAAAGCCCAACTTATTATAATCCGACTTGAGTACTCATATAGTTCAGACATACAGCTGTATTGTTCAATAACCCATTTTAGGGTGAAAAAAGTCTCACTTTTTAAAGAAGTGGAAATCTATTTTAAATTGCCTCTTGAGTAGAATATGCTGAATCCTAAAAATTTCCAAAGCCAGTAAGATAATTTGAATTTCTTGTTTCAAAAAGAAGAAAATTATCTCAATTTCGAAAATATTAATTAAAATGCTTGAATATTTAATTGCATAAATTAAATTTACTAAATTAAAGTTCATGAACGAACAGAGCAATATCGTTAGAAACACGCATCAATTAATATTTATCATACATACGTATGGAGGTTTCGCAATGCGCAACTATACTAATCATCACAAAATTGTTGCATACTTTTGGGAACACTTATTACTTATTGTATATATCAAGCAGAGGTTATACGTGATATACCACTAAATCATACGCAAACGTTGTTCAAATGGGTACGTTTTAAAGTACATATCTCAAGCCACACATATACACATGTACATATTTCTGTACATGTTTATGTTTATTAATAACTTGTTAAAATAGAAGCAAATTATTATTTAATGGGCGAAAAAATAAAAAAGGATTTTCATATTTGTTTTAGATGTTACTTTGACCATTATTATTCCTTCTTTGCAGCCCATTACATCTACTATTTTGCAATTTATTAATACCTCAATTTTATTAATACCTCTGTGAGTTTGTATTCTGGTTGATTTTATGTCTTAGAACTCGAGCATATTTCATTTATATTTGTTGTTTATATTACTTAGAAAAATTAATATAAACCCAAGTTTAGCATTAAAAACCATATAAAAAGGCTTTATCAAGAAAAAGCGCTAATATGGAAAAAAGCGTTGATTTGACTAAGGTAGCTACCTTATGAAAATCTCAATTTTTTATTTTCCTGAGTTGCCAGCAAATATAAATGAAATATGCTCGAATTCTAAGACATAAAGTCAACTAGAAAAAGTGATATAAACCCAAGTTCAGCATTAAAAACCATATAAAAAGGCTTTATCAAGAAAAAGCGCTAATATAGAAAAAAGCGCTGATTTGACTAAGGTAGCTACCTTATGAAAATCTCAATTTTTTATTTTCCTGAGTTGCCAGCAAATATAAATGAAATATGCTCGAATTCTAAGACATAAAGTCAACTAGAAAAAGTAATATAAACCCAAGTTCAGCATTAAAAACCATATAAAAAGGCTTTATCAAGAAAAAGCGCTAATATGGAAAAAAGCGCTGATTTGACTAAGGTAGCTACCTTATGAAAATCTCTATTTTTATTTTCCTGAGTTGCTACCAAATATAAATGAAATATGCTCGAATTCTAAGACATAAAGTCAACTAGAAAAAGTAATATAAACCCAAGTTCAGCATTAAAAACCATATAAAAAGGCTTTATCAAGAAAAAGCGCTAATATGGAAAAAAGCGCTGATTTGACTAAGGTAGCTACCTTATGAAAATCTCTATTTTTATTTTCCTGAGTTGCTACCAAATATAAATGAAATATGCTCGAATTCTAAGACATAAAGTCAACTAGAAAAAGCAATATAAACCCAAGTTCAGCATTAAAAACCATATAAAAAGGCTTTATCAAGAAAAAGCGCTAATATGGAAAAAAGCGCTGATTTGACTAAGGTAGCTACCTTATGAAAATCTTTATTTTTATTTTCCTGAGTTGCTACCAAATATAAATGAAATATGCTCGAATTCTGAGACATAAAGTCAACTAGAAAAAGTAATATAAACCCAAGTTCAGCATTAAAAACCATATAAAAAGGCTTTATCAAGAAAAAGCGCTAATATGGAAAAAAGCGCTGATTTGACTAAGGTAGCTAGCTACCTTATGAAAATGCCAATTTTTTATTTTCCTGAGTTGCCAGCAAATATAAATGAAATATACTGATATGATACGCAATTACACACATACACACATATACAGACACCAGCACACACTTGCATCCAAAAGTCTAATACAACTTTGCTGCATAAAAGCACACACCCCACCACTCATTATTAGTTTAAGTTCAGCATTAAAAACCATAATATTATGCAATAGAGAAAATAAGAGGAAAAATCTTGTAAAATTAAAGCATTGAGAATGTAATAAGACTCTCGTGGTATCCTTGAGATATAAAGGACTTAAGCATTAGCTCAACTCAAATGAACATGAGATTGCAAAACTTTGTTGTCATGAATTTATTATGCAACTATAAAATTCCTTTGAGTATTCGATTTCTTTTAATTATCTAAATCCATTATGTTAATGTATTCTAGTTTGAAAAACATCCAGAAGAAAAATAAGTTAATAATAACAGCAACTGTTTCATGATGATAACGTTTTGCATTATGAATATTTTATTTTGTAGTTTGTTTTTCCATTTTGCTAAACATTTAAAGATGCATAACTAATAATGCGTTTATGGGCCAGTTGTGAGCTTTTTTCCAAAGAATTAACATTACAAGTTTTGCAAGAAAAGTTGGAATTTCTAAAAAGTTTCTAATCCGAGGCTGATCAATAACAATACATATAGAATATAAAAATTATATAAAAAAATTTAATAAGTATTTAAGGCATTCAAATTTATGTAGAAGTTCGTATTGGCTACGTAATACAAAACTTTAGAGCGTAATTTTTTGTTTCTAACTTGAATAAGAAAATCTAAGCTTTAAATTCAAATTCGTTTTTAAATTTTATATTTTTCTATTTGTTCTATTTATTTGCTCCATCACTACTTAGTTAAGCATTTAATTATTTTGTAATAATCACTTCAATCAAAAATTTGTTTAATATAAAAATGATTTCTTTTAGCTTTCGAAATTTCCCAAAAACTCTTTAATAATAAATTTATATTATTTTTTTCACATTTTTCTATTTGGAAAAATGTCATTTTCTTTTCACTATAAAACTATAAAATATTTCTTGAAATTTTCCAAACTCAAAATATGCGTTTCTAGTAAACATACTGAATTAAGTGTCTGCTCACTTGCCAGTTCATTCGCTTTTCCCATGAATCCACTTTCGTTTACAATTAGAAATATATGTATCGATTTCTTTTCACTTATTTGCTTAAGCGCCTCTTTAAGCCTGCAGAAAGCCATTTCACGTTTTAGTGTGGAACTTGACATCCTGACCACATTAAAATTTTTGTGCAGATGCAATTACATTTTATGGAGACAATTTACTGAAAGTGCACATCTGCAGAGATGCGAATGTGTGTGTTCTTATTGAGTGAACTCGTATGCTCACATTTGTTGTTCAAAAGCAGTTTTGTTTGCGTGAACACGTAGCAGAGCATGTACGTATTTACGTTCTACTTGTTTACTTCTTGTATTCACATCTGTTTACATGAAAACAAAAGCGTCTTTTCTAAAAATGTCTTGAAGTTGCAAAAGTCGCTTGGAATTTCATTAGCTTTTAGAAACAAGCAAATAATTGGGCAAATAAGGAGAAGAAGCTGCATAGAATGACTTTAAACTGAATGTTATCGTTTTGCTGGCTTTTTGGAAATTAAAGAAGACAATAAGAGTTATTTCATTATTAGAGTATTTTTGCATACAAGGTTATTTAAATTATTTGTGAGTGGAATATAAAAGGATACAATTGAGTTTGTTTCCGTTTTCTATAGAAATTTTAATGTTAAATAAATATTTATTATGTAAACACTTGTATTATGCTGGTTGCACAGGTGCTGGTTATTTTACTATATTGTGTTTCTGTAAAAAAGACAGCAGGGATTGCACTTAAGGGCTCGTTTCACTATCCAACACACTCGTATGTCAAATGTCGCATTGTGTGCTGAAAAAGTGGAATAGTGCGGCATGAAATTGTGCAATTTGCATGACAAGGAAAAGTTTATGAAACATTTTAGAAAATTAAAGTTTTCGTGCGATCAGAGTTGCTTTCACTTCAAGCAGCTGAACTAAGAATTATTCTCTTGTGAAGCAAAATAAGAAAAACTTGGAAAAATTATATTATTATTAGTTTTGCTTATAGTTTCATTTAATATGCCATTCAGATAATGTAGGGCCAAATATAGTGGATTATACTCATATTTATATATTACAATCGGAAAACACGTGGGTTTTTAGCAACGCCATTTTGATATGATTTCTTAAAACAAGAGGGCATCACTATCACATTTTCGTGTACACGAATCGTATGACTGTGTGGGATAGTGAAATAGAAACGAGGCTTCTAAGGCGTTTTCATTTCAAGATATCATCCGCTGATATCTTCAAATGAAAACCATAAGTGGAATTCAGCTCTAGTAAAAAATCTTTTTCGGTAGTAGCCAATAGAAATCGGCCAATTAACAAGAATGTTTTCTAAGTTTTCACGGCATTTGTATGACCTTAAGTGAATTTGGTGCTTTGAAATCTTGGTAGAGATTATGGGATTGAACGTCCATTTGCTTCAGCACTTTTCTATTAAAGTTTTTAACTATAACCAGTTATTAATTAAATGAAATATTTATAGTTGGAAGTATTTATAGCGAGAAAGTTTCCTATTTTTCCTTGAGAAATTCCCGGCTGAAGAAATAAAAAAAATAATTTCTTCTTAGATTGAAACTTTTAAAACTTTCCACAACTTCTAAATACGGACTTTTCTTTCAGATATATTTTTTTTAGATAACGCTGCAAAGCAAATGAATCAAAAGCAATTATTTATTTAGGTTTTTTCGAAATACTCGTACATCTACTTTTTCCTTATATTTATTATTCTCAACCACGATTAAATATCATGTGCAATTAAGAGATAACAAATTTTATTACAAGTCCCTGCGCTCCATAGAAATACTACTGATCAATTTTTCCTCAACAAAAACCATTTTTTCTACCGCGAACGTTGAGTGTGCAATTGGATGAATGCAATTTATCTCATTTTCTAATGCAGACATTCTACAGTAAAAAATTGTTTTGCTTTTACTGCGCTTGTAAAAACATTGTACATTTTTACAAACACCCCGCCCCCCAAAAATTGAAATAAAAGCAAGAAAACAGCAAAAAGTCGGCTTTTCCCTTTATTGTATTGGCAATTCCCATGGCACAAAGCAAAATACAATGAATGCAAGAAATACAAAAATTCTAAATGAAAAATGTAAAAGCCATGTTGTCAAGCGTAGTTCGGCACAATGCAGTATCAAGAAGTGGAACAAACCAGTGTTGAGATCTTGCGTCAAACTGAAAGAGGAAAATTGGTTGGGGAGCTTGTAGGTGTTTGAGTAACTTTGGAATTTTTATGGAAGCGATATCGGAAACGGATGTTCCTTATGCTTTCACTACTAAACATGTTTTGTAAAGACAGAAAAAAGTTATTACAACTCACACATACACTCATACACTCATACACTCATATACTCAGCCAGCTTTGTACAATTGTTCAAAGAAATGCCAAGCAACAGCAGCAAAAGGAAAAGAATTATTGAAAGGAAAAAATTAAAAAATTCCTGCAAATATTTTTCATTTTATTCTTTTTTACTCACTTCTTTGTTGTATCTGCTTTTGTCCGTTTTAGGGCATTTTATTTCACTGATACAGTTTGGTATTTCTTCTACTCAAAATTTTTTATAAAGGACATCATCGAGTTATTTATTGTTGCAGAGCAACAGCAAACCGTTTCCGTTTTGCGGAAAATAAAAAAGTTCTCTTTTACTTCTTCCGCAGAACTACAACTTAACTTCAAATGCACTTTATCTCATCACAGTGTGATGCTGTGATTTGCTTGTTTATATTGTCAGCTCGCCGGAAAAACAGCATAAATTTTTCTTTGTACCAAAAATATGTTCAATTGAAGTTTACAAAAAATATTGAGATAAAAACAAAATAATAAAACTAAATGAACTAAACGTATCTAAAATTAATTACAAGTTTTTTTTACATTCCTTTCCCTACAATTAGGAAATTTAATGATAGTTATTTATTATAAGGATTAACTTGTTTAAGACAATTAAAAACTTAAAATTTTGAAAACAATTTGTACAATGAAAACCAACTTCTTCTTGCTTTGAAAAAAAAAGTTTCTCTTCAAAAAAATAATACGCCAACGTGACAATAATTCTTTTATTTTATAATAAAAAATGTCTAAAGGAATGAAAAGCAACCAAGGAGTCCTTTAAGGAGTCAGTTGTAGGGAACAACAGATATTATTAAGATATTATAATTTTGAAGTTTGAAGAAGTTTTTAAATGCAAATTAAAAAAAATTATGTAACTTAAATTAACATTAAATATATTTAAATATATATCAAAAATATATTTCAAGCAGAATCAAAATGAAACCCCCAAATATTATTCACTGCATCGAGCACTACTAAGGAAATGCAATTCATCTGCCAGTTCTTCTTTGTTAAGCAAAGACGAGTATTTTACCACATTATTAGCCGACAAAGTTTTCATGAAAGTAAAGAAAAAGCTTTAAATTAATGGCAGCTAATATACCGCTGTAGTCTAATTTCAACCTTTTTGTTTGGATTTAATTTTTTTAATTATTTTTTTATAAAATCAAATTTAAATTCGCAAAATTTATTACGCTTTAAGCAAAAATCCCTCGCAATTTTTTCTCTTAAAACCGAGAAAAAATTACAACATTATTACGAAATTTTGAGCTAAAAGTGAAATATATAAATAAAGTGATGACGTGAATGCCGCTCATTACTTCTAATCAGTTGGACTTGACTCATAAGGAAGCAGGTGTCATCCATGAAGTTTATAAAAAGAAATACATCGTTTACTTTTTATTCTTTTTGTCATTTAAAACTCTTTTTGTCATTTAAAATAAAACTTAATGTAATGCAAAGGATTTTATGCTTGTGTGTTTAAAATCATGCAAGCGTACTTCCCCTGCCCCAGAGTCTGTGTTTCAATTGTTTTATTTTCCGCGAATTTTTTTTTTTTTATACTCGAATATGTAAAATGTTATATAAATTCCTTTGAACTACTACTTTTTCGCCACAAAATTTTGGTAAAGCATAACTTGTTACCACTGTGAAAATAAAATAGTTTTGCGAACATTTTCAACAAATTTAAATAATTAAAAAAACTGCAGTTGGTCACATTGTAGTTAGTTTTCCTTAATTAAATTCATGTTGGAATAAAATTAGAAAACTAAACTGAAGTAAGTGGCCCATCTTCAACCTGCCATTGTGATGGTTTTTTGAAAGGAGCAACCGCTCCTTAATTGTCCTTCCTAATATTAAAAAGTGTTTGCAATTTAATTTTTTTTTCTTAAACTTTCTAATCGCAGTCGTTCTTCTTCTTCGAATGAAATCAGTGACCGTTTTGTATCTGTACTTCAAACTAATTTTGTAGCTCTTTTTTAAAAATGCCCCGAATGCATTACATCCGTTTGTTCATGTCAAATGTTGCAGTATTGCTTTTGGCGAAAAAATTAAAAGAACTACATAGATTTATTTTATTACTGCCATAATGATGCTTCCATTACAAGTTCATCTAATCAAGAATAGTATTTTACTTAATTGCAGCAAGTAGGGGCTTTTTAAAACAATCCATGACTTTAAATACTCGTTATTCGGTTTGAAGACTCTAATAGAATTATATATTTTTTCAGGTGTTAAACTAAATTAAGTTCGATATAATAGATTTTCCTGAAGCTTACTTTTCGCCTACTTATTTCGGCTAGTTCTTGGAAAAAAGAACTCGTAGAACTTATTCTCCGTACACAGCCCTTTTTAAATGACAACCTGGTAACGAAAATGAAACTATTCGTGCTAGGATTACATAAAATTAATAAATACCAAATAAAGAAAATCCTTAATCATGTTTATTGGATCTTTCTTGAAACTCAATTTCTTCGGCTTTATAGCTGTTGTCATGTTGCTTTCATTTTTCCTGTTAGAAATGCTCTTAATATCCGTCATAAATTTATTATAAATTAAGATAGAAACATGCATTTGCACATATAAAGTCTGACACATGTCCACAGGCATCGATTATTCATTTTATAGAAGTTAAAATGTTGGCCTACTAAAAGATGATTTCACTAAAGTATAACAAACAAAGGGATTACTGCCAGCCCTAATAATGATGTGATTAATCCTTGTTTCTGTAGCAACAGAAAAAAAGAACATGGAAAGAAATAGGGAAAGAGAGTAAATAAAATAATGCTTGGCGATATATTCCTTTCAACTTGAGAGAAAAAAAGGAAACAAAAAAAGTTAAAGATTTATATTTTAAATTCACTTTCTCTTATAAAATAATTTTTTTTCTCTTATTTCAAATTAACCTGAATTTCATTGTTTAACATAAGGAAATAATATTATCCTTGAATCATTAACTAAACAATCAGCAGTTTTAACTTTGGTTGTGTTATATTTAAAGCCTTGTTACACCTTAACCTTGTTGGCCTTTTCATTGCAAATAAATAAACAAAAATGTTTTCTTTTTGGTGTATACAAATCAATACTTTATTAAATATATTTTTTCGTCGTGTTTTTTTTGGCACGATGTCCTTTACTTTTTGACGCATTTTCAGGTTATCAGAATGTTTTAAGCCCTAAACATTGAAATTAATATCTAGCAGGTAACGTTACCTTAAGTAGGAAATTTATGTGATAAGGCTTTCTTTTATTAACATCATCTTCTTTTATAAAACATTGCTAGAACCGCATACTTTTAGTCATACATAAATAAAGCACAGCGCATTTGTAAGGCTTACAAGCTTTCGATTTTATAATAAAAACAACACGGCCCATAAAGCTTATAAGTAATAAAATATTGAGAACAATAAATGGAAGGTATTCGTTGCTAAGTAGCATCTTAGAAGCGTAACAATACTCTTCATACAATACATGCCATACAGCTGACATTGACTGGATCCAAATAATGAATAAAGAAAATACAAAAAACAGGAAAAAAAATCATCACTTACAATGACTTTAAAAGAATTTCAAATGCAGTTAAATAAAACTAAAATACCCTAAACTTTAGCTTATTGTTATTAATTAATGTAATATTTAACATTTCTAAAGATTTAATTCGCAACAGTATGTTGCAGATTTGCAGCTCTTAAGGAAAATGGTAAATTTTAATTGTATGCTGAATGACTTTATTAAAGTAACATTTTTATTAATTTTTTTAAATATGAAATATATTGAAAATAATTTATCGTACTCGTAAATTAACAATTATACATTCAAACATAAATCTTGACAAAACAATTTATCTCTCCTCTTTCATGCACTTAAATGCTGAACTAGAAGCACCAATAAGATAAAAATTATAAAATGAAATTTCACACGCTCGGCATGTTTAATATTTTAAAAAAGTAGCCGTGGAATGATTTTATCACCTTCACTAAGTGCAGAAGACACTCGCTTGCCAATTTTAACTAAGTGAGCAGCTCACTTAGATTTTAAAGAAAGAAAGAGAATAAACTAAAATTAAAATAATAATAATAATAATAATAATAATAATAATAATAATAATAATAATAATAATAATAATAATAATAATAATAATAATAATAATAATAATAATAATAATAATAATAATAATAATAATAATAATAATAATAATAATAATAATAATAATAGTAATAATAATAATAATAATAATAATAATAATAATAATAATAATAATAATAATAATAATAATAATAATAATAATAATAATAATAATAATAATAATAATAATAATAAGAATAATAATAATAATAATATAAATAATAATAATAATAATAATAATAATAATAATAATAATAATAATAATAATAATAAAAATAATAATAATAATAATAATAGTAATAATAATAATAATAATAATAATAATAATATAAATAATAATAATAATAATAATAATAATAATAATAATAGTAATAATAATAATAATAATAATAATAATAATAATAATAATAATAATAATAATAATAATAATAATAATAAGAATAATAATAATAATAATATAAATAATAATAATAATAATAATAATAATAATAATAATAATAATAATAATAATAATAAAAATAATAATAATAATAATAATAGTAATAATAATAATAATAATAATAATAATAATATAAATAATAATAATAATAATAATAATAATAATAATAATAGTAATAATAATAATAATAATAATAATAATAATAATAATAATAATAATAATAATAATAATAATAATAATAATAATAATAATAATAATAATAATAATAATAATAATAATAATAATAATAATAATAATAATAATAATAATAATAATAATAATAATAATAATAATAATAATAATAATAATAATAATAATAATAATAATAATAATAATAATAATAATAATAATAATAATAATAATAATAATAATAATAATAATAATAATAATAATAATAATAATAATAATAATAATAATAGTAATAATAATAATAATATAATAATTGATCCTTTCAAATTTGTGATTTACAAAACATGCTAAGCTAAATTGTTATTATAGGAAGGCAGCTACTGAGCCTCTTGAGTGCACTTGTTTTAATGCTTATGAAGTTAATTTTACTGACCAAATTAATGTTAACACTCCTGTTCGTAGTTTGGTTTAAATTAATATGGTTTGGGAGCTTTCATAAAAACCTTCATAAAATAAAAAAACAGATACAATTCTTGTTCCTTAAAGAAGTAAACAAATATTTTTTTAATATTGAGCTTAACAGCAAAATTTTTATGTTCAAAAAAACATAAAAAAAAACTAAACTAGACAGAAACGGTTGACATAAAAAAGAATTACTAAATAGCCGAAACACAGCTTTCATTTGTTATGCCCCGAATAACACTACAGGTATGAAAGTGTGCAGCTGCCTAGCTGCCTTGGAGCTACTTTTATTACTTGTTTTTGTTACTTATACCGCTGGGGAGGTTCGCTGTGACACGGTATAAAAGTATCTGCTCAGATGTAATTCATAATCTGTGTTAATTTTTTGGTATTAGTTATCAAGCGGGCAACCGCTATGCCTTCGCCACTTAATCACCACTTAATCACACTAATTTGAATATAAAGGATATTGAAGTATCATTAGAATTTCGTTTTGAACTGCTTCAGGTAGGGAATGTGGTCATCATCTCTCAACAGGCGCTAGCAGCTGCTTCAGCGAATGGCTTCCATTTTATTAAAGACTGTTTATTGTAAACGCTTTTATTTCATATAGAAACAGTGAAGTGTTTTTAAGAAGATAGTGAATTAAGAATAAATAATACTGTAGTACACTGCATGGTAAAAGAAAGACTATTTGAAAAACATCGAACTAATTCAATTCATTTCATTTTCTATTTAAACCATTTCAATTGTAATTACTCTGTGGTACGAGCATTTGAGTTTTTGAAAACCGCAGTAGACATGCTTTTATTTTACATTTCTCATAAAAGCAAAATTTCCGTTTAATGGTTCTGAGACCATCGGTTTTGCCAATCCATGTCTTAACTTCCCCTAAAGCATATGTGCTGATCTGCTGAACATATTGATGAATTTTCTTGAGTTAAGCAACTGAATAGAAGGCAACTATTATTTTAGGAAAGCGTAGACGCAACACAAGCAAGACACATAATTTTTTCTAACATGAGTGCGAATTATTTTTGGTCTTTTTTCATTAGCTTTAAGTTTATCAGGCAATTTTTTACTTCGACCGGTTTAGTTACTTCAGAATTTAGTTTTGGCTTTTCTTATTTCATCATTTTCGCTATGATTATCAGCAAATATTGAATCATTCCAATATTTGCTGCAAAATATTTAAGGCAGACGTGCCAACACCTCGTTTGCAGTACAAAATCCTTTTTATTACCTGCAGCAACACATTGAAACAAATTCCTTTTGCACAGTTTTATTTATTTCACGCTTCCTGCAAGAATGTCACTTTGTTAATGCTGCTATTTTTTCTTAAAATCGTCGTATGCAGTCAGAGTATTTTATATTTTCGACAGCTCTAGCTTGTGATAAAAGGAAAATGGCAGTATTAACGACTTGAGTTTCTTAAAGTGATGGGAAACAGTTTATTCAACCATCCGCGAGGATTTAACAGCCTTTCATTTCGGATTAAAAAGATATCAATATATTTTTATACACATGATGAAGTGATTACAAATGCCAGATTCGAATTTGTTTGACTCCGGAAATCCTTTCTACACGATGGCTTTGTGAGATCAGTTTATTGGATTAAACATTCAACAAGGATACCGAGCATTGTTGAAAGTACTTCCTTTGTTCCATTCTGTTTTAAAGTTATCATTGAGCCGTTGCTGAATGAGATTGTAAAGCTACAAATAATATTTCTTCGTAATCATTCTATGGCGCTTTCGCAGCACAAACTGTTGATGGCTGTAGAATTGCAAAATTAAATCACAAATTTCAAAAGGGTTCGCAATTAAAGTGTGTAGCGTTTGCTTTTAATTTTCTCAAATTTTTTATTTTCCTCAAATCCTCATTGTTTGAAATTGTTCTTGTATCGTAAATGATTTTGTAAAGACTACTGTGTCTCCCCTCGCACCAACAGAAACTACAAGCAGCCTAAACCGTAGCTATAAGTGATAAATGTGACATAATAAAAAGCCATTTAACCCAACAGCTTGCACTTTTTATTGAAGGCTTACAACTTTGTCTAACTGCAGTTGGAATTCCCACTAAGAATAAACTCATAATTGAGTGCATTATATTATTAAATATTAAAATAAATATAAAATAAAATTAAAAGTTGCTGCTTCTCTTCTGTTCAGATACTTTCGTTTCGTGTTTTAGTTTGAAAGCATTTCAAACTTTTTACGACTATTTGAAGGCTAAAAGCAACGCTGAAAGAAACTTGCCCCGCGAATTAAGGGCGTTACTGCAAATGTTTGATGGCTTTGTGGCAATTGAAAGTTTAAACAAAGTTAAGGGAAAAATATTTTTTTTCCTTGTATTTTGTTAGCAATTTGCTAAAATGGAGGAAGTCAATTCTTGAGCATAAAAGAGAATAAAATATTACCAACAAAGTATGAAATAAAAAGAAAGAGTAAAAAAATGTCTTGAAGGAAAAAATGGTCAAATTCTGGATTCTTTTAACAACAGAGGAAAAAAAAATTGCAACAGGAGAAAAGATAAAATTATATGCGGAGGAAAGACATAATCTTAAATACCCTACACAAATTACAAAATAATTAGCACGTCTTAAAACAAGTCTTTTCATACATTTTATATATTTTTGTTTATCTTTAAAAAGAGATTAAAGTCCCTATGCTTTTTACCTTCTACGGCTTACAGTAATTCGCACTATACCTTTTCTTTAATTAATATGCGTTCCGGAATCTACGCTAAAGGATCTACTCAAACATAGATTGTCGCAAAACATGCAGGGGATTTCCCCTGGTGATACCCCGAAATAGTCTAATGTGTTTTTAATATTCTGCTGAATATAGAATTTTTGATTTTAATACGACTTTAATACCAACTAAAATCTTCTTCACTTTTTATTTAATAAAAAAAATTGCTTGCTATGCAAACAAATGGCAAATATACTAGATATATACCCATATTTTAAGGCAAAAAATCGGAATCATCAAATTGCGCATCTCATTTACTTTTAGTCAAGTTTTTACTATTTTATTGAATTTTCAAGTTTGGAATTCAATTAAAGGAGGAATTCGAGGTGAAATGAAGGAGTTGGACGGTAAAAATCACTAAGGTAGCAACCTTACCAAAATCGTAATTTTTTGAATTATTTAGTTATTGGCAAAAATATAAGAAATATACTCGTATTTTAAGACAAAAAATTGACTAGAAAAAGTGATATAAACGCCAGTGCAGCTTAAAAAAAATTTGGAATTTCATTTAAGGAGGACTTCCAGGAGACTGGAATCATCAAATCGAGCATCTCCTCTACTTTTGGTTAAGTTTTTGCCATTTTATGGTGTTTCCAAGTTTGGAATTCAATTAAAGGAGGAATTCGAGGTGAAAGGAAGGAGTTGGACGGTAAAAATAACTAAGGTGCCAAAATCGCAATTTTTTGAAAGAAATATACTCGTATTTTAAGGCAAAAAATCAGCTTAAAAAAATTTGGAATTCCGTTAAAGCATGAATTCCAGGAGAACGAAAAGCGGTGGACGGCTAGAAATTTTTGAAAAATGTTTTTTTCATCAATTTATATATCACCATTTTTATCATCATTTTCCATTCTAGTCAGGTTTTTTGGATGTGATGGAATTTTCAATCATGGAATTCCCTTAAATAATAAATTTCACAAATGACTATTTTTCTGAATTTAAATTTTTGGGAAAAAATATATGAAATGAAAAGTCTTACAACATACATCGGCAAGTGCCGGTGAATTGCAATAAAAGCAAAGTTCGTAATGGTTTAGAAAAGAACTCCTTACGAGGTATCCTGTACACAGAGGTCTATTTATAATATAAAAATTTAAACCGCTATGACACTGTGATCAGTTCAAATTCGTCAAAAATGGTAGAGTCTGATATTTATACAGAAAATGCTTCTGTAAAAAACTTTTAATTATTTTTTTATAAATTACCAGTAAATAAATATTAATACATGTATGTATGAATGTATGTATGTAAATTCTGATTTAATTTTTATTTTTATTAACTTTTATTTGAATGGCTTTCATGTACATATATGTGTATATTTGCTGAAAGCATAGTTAATAGTTACAGTTTTTGTAATAAAACAATTAAAAAAGAAAAAATTTAATAAATTTGATTTAATTTTTTTTTTCTAAAATTATTTGACGATTCTTACAATTTTTTTTTGAAACTATAGTTTTTGACGATTTTAACCCTAGAAGTACTAGCAAGAGTGAAAATGTGCTAGTCTGTAACTGCCTTTAGATAATGCATTTGCAACTAGTGATTCAGTAACTTATTGTTATCAACATTGTTATAATTTTCTGCCATGTGGCATCACTCTCAAAACAAAAAAATATTTGAACTAATTTTCTGTAACAAAAATCCAACAAAATTTTAATTTACAAGTTTTTTGTTTTATTTATTTAAATAATCATATTTCTTTGTCATAAACTATAGACAACATATATTTTTATTCTCATACAATTATATAAATGAGACAAAATATATATAATTTTTTTTTTTAATTTACATAAAAGCCTTGAATAGTTGTAAATAAATGCATTTATAAAGAAAAATTTGTAGTTTGCATTTTAATTTATATTTTTAATTTGTTATATATTTGTGTTGTACTTAACACAATAGAAAAGCTTCCTCTCAATCGATTACAGTATGAACGTAGAAATCATTGTCAGCTGTTTACGAAAAAAATTAAAAGAAAACAAAAACAGCTGATCGCCACCGACAGCGAATACCGTAAAAGTGTTAACTGAATAGAAAAGTGAATAAATTTTCATTGTAATTATTTTATCGATGCGATTGTTGTAAAAAAAAGCTTCTGGAATACAGTACTGATTTCGTTTTTATTTTGTGGCATGTACGAGAATGAAAATCTTATTAAATTTGCTAAGAAAGAAACGAGGCAATAATTATTTGCGAAATTATTGCAAGCAAGTCAGACTCTTTCACCAGCGGCCTTTGAACATATCTAAAATAGTGCTGAAGTAACTGTTCCAAAACCACAAAATTAACTAAGAATAGTTCGGATTATAAGCGGTATTTCCTTTTAGTCAGCACAAAAGTAAATCGAGTTATGAATTGTTAACCTCAAATTAGCAGGATTTATTTTCACAAAGCGAATCAAATGATAAATAAATAACATATTGACGGTACTAATTTGGAACTTCTCCTCTTTTCTTCGAAAACGTGGAGTGCAACATGACCTCAAAGGCAAGCATGGCCGACACTCATGTGAATAGCTTTCCTACCCATTTCTTGTAATAGTTGAATGAGGTGAGAGATTTCATCAGGACATTCCTTAAAGGGATGTTTGTAGATGGTTGTTAAAAACTTAACTGTGCTATCGATGGGGACTTATTAATTAAATAATCTAATAAATAAATTTAATAAATTAAGTAATAATGTTTTTAAAAGAGCTAATTTTATGTCCTTTATAAATTAATGCTCGATCTGGGATAATATTTGGTCAAGCAGTATTATAGAAGAATTAAATATGTTTTCCATAACGTGTACATCATTAACATATATTCAGGAAATAAGAAAGATATGCTTTAGAAACTTATAGGCGATAATATGTAACTAAAATTTCTAATTTTCTTAGAAGATTTTCGGAAACTTATGCTCTCAATTATCCTTTGACAAAATATCTGTAAATTGTTGAGTAAAAAGAGTATTTTTGTTACGGAACTGGTACGAGTTTTCTCTTTCATATCACTGGAATATTGTCTTCTTCTTTTAAAGTAATCAGACTACTCTCTGATATTGATATTCTGTATATGTTATATAAATTATCAAAATATTTCTATCGTCCTTTTTCCCCCCGTATTGACAAATATTGCATTAATTTTTAAATATTTTCAACTTCAATCAATTGAGAATTATTTTTTTCGTCAGAGAGTGAAAATTTTAATGCATGAAAATGAAACGAAATTCAGAATTTTAAAGCTGCTGTAAAAACAAAACTCATTGTTATTGAATGCCATCAAGAGTTAGTATAAAATTGGTCCTTGATATCATATCGAGTTTATTTGTATTGCGCAACAAAAACACCAGCTTTTGTGTGTTCGGTTTTAAGTACACAGTAAATATTACATTAAAAAAGACATGGTATCGTATTGTTGTTTGTGAATAAACGAAAAGAAAAGATGACTGCGTTATATGTTCACCGTCATAATCAAGCAAGTAAATAAATTTCCGGTGCTAAAAGAGCAAACAATAACGTCGACAACAAACAGCAAATGCTAGAAAGGCAAGAGGAATAATGACAGCCTAAAGTAAACACGCTGCGTGTACATATACGATTTTATGACAACCCTTGGGGCAAATTATCATATTTGCCACTTTTGTAAACATCAAATCAGTTTTTAATGGGAGTCTCTACACTAAATTAGTAATTATACGATATTGTTTTTGGGTACCAGGACTTAAATGCATATTAATTAAACTGAAAAAGCGACAGGACGATGGAATAAAATTTTATTTAGTTTCGACATTCCATAGATTTGGTTTAAAATATCTGCAGGACTTTATAGATTTTATTTATTTCGCTCAGCGTAAATAAACAATAAAAGAAAAGTTTAAAATGGGAAATGCTAACGCTTTTAGTTCATTTATTTCACTTTATTACTACTTTATTAATGTTCTACTTGTTTTTCAATTTTTCTAAAGTTTCTTGAAGAATATAACAATATTTTAACTCATTTTCAATACGTTAAAGCAAAAAGGATTAAAAGGATTTATGAATATGTTTAAGCATTATATTATAGTGTAGCAGTCAACTTGAGCGCAGATCCGCTTTGGCATGGGAATAAATGATGGAGCAAATTAATTCGTGATTTCCCTGTTAAACTTTGTGTGTTCCATAAACCGTAAAGAATCCTTTCTTCTAATCTGCGTAAAATCCAGTGATTGATAATCTCTGATCTCTTTACTGCAAATATATTGAGGATGTAAAGCTCGTGAAAAGGACTTTCAAAAATTTAAAATAAAAATAATAAAATAATTATATTTGCACAAAAAAGTACAGGCAAACTTTAATTTATTGAGAAATTTATTTCAGTATCCTCCTCTGCTGAAGTTTATGTGAAGTTACATGAGCCGCTACATTTCTTTAAAGAGTTGAATTATTTATTTTTTAACAATGAAAATATTTAATTCCTACAGCCAAGACTTATTCATTTCCTGTTAATATTTCCTTGACTTTGAAATCAAAAACTTGGCGGAAACATTAAATTCCACTTGCTTTTACTTTGTTGAACTTCAAAGTCAAAATGTATTCGATTATTGGTCTTTTTTAAAATTGCAGACTAAAAGAGTTTGTTAGTGGGATTTAAGAATTTTCTAAATAAGAAAATGCCAGAATTTAAGATTAATTCATTTACTTTAAAAGAGATAATGGTTCATGTTGAATATCAAATTATTCGACCTATTTTCTCTACTGAAAAGATATCGAAACTGCCGACTAGTGTTTTCTTTTAAATATTTTTTACTGCATATTTTCGATTTTCTGTTTTATAATTTGACAAGCGCAAACCTCAAATGATGCTCCTAAAAAAGTTTCCAATTTTGCAGGAGATGCATATAGAGATAAATAGGCGTAGTAGAATGTGTTTAAAGAGTACACCGTAAACACATTTAATTTTGTGATAAAAAGAGCAGGTAAGTTTAGTTCAAGTTTGAAAAGTTTTCCCATCGAGCGAGAAAAAATTTTATTTATGACTTCGACTTCGACTTCGACTTCGACCGCGGATGAGTTTTTGATGATTTTGCGAGGATTTTAAGCGTATTTGCATACTAAATTTACACTACTGGTGTAACAGCATGGGCCAAATGAAGATTAGAACCACTTGCTCCAACGAACGATGCCGTGAAATGTAGTAACAGTGTACAAGTTAAACCTTGTTGGCGCAATAAAATATGCAAATATCCTTTCTCGTGTGAAATACGATTATCAAAGCATTTGCCACCTATTCTGTAAGCTGAACTTGTTTCCTGCCAATATAGCTTAAGTGGATTTGAAAACTTTTCTTCACTGATAGAGACACCATCAAAGTAATCATAAATCACCTATTACAAGCTTAAAATATCGGTATATCATACCGAATAAAACCGTCGATTAATACTGAATATTAAAATAAAAGGAAAAAGGAAAATATTAGCAAAGCAATATAAACATAAATATAAAAACTATTTATTAGAATATTTTACTAATTTAATATATTTTCTACTGAAAAGTTTTATTCATTTTAAATTATATCACATTTTATGTTTAAACTTTGTCGGTTTATAACGCAATAGAGCTTTTTCGCCTAATTCATGTTTTCTGTGTGTGTTTTACTTCAAACTCAACTTTAAATTGCGTTTCCAATGTTTAGCATTCTGACCTTAATTTACGGATACGTATGCATACCAAACTTTAGTCCATTTTACTGCTTTCGCACAGTTAAATGACTTTGAATAATTTACCCTGTGGTATAAATGATAAGCAAAATTAAATTTTTAAACAAAAAGGCACACACATGCAAATTCTTACATTCAGGTATGAGAACGGATTAGTGTGAGCATGACTTTGTAATTTTATTTTTGAATATAAACTTCCTTCATAAGCACATAAATTCCATTATCGAGCAGGAAGGCACGCAACCCAGCAAATGAAATCGTGTGTTTTCAACATTTATTTTAATCAATTAAAATAACTGCAAAAAAAAAATAATATGTTATATTTGGGCAATTAAAAACAGAAAAGCTTTCAAGTCTTGCTACAAAAGCAAACAGTGACCCCTCGTCATCTTGCTTTCAGCTCATCATCATTGTACTTCAATAACTTTAAAACCAACTCAGTTATTATCATTCAATCACAAAATAGAAATACTTTAAATAATTACTACAAAAAAAAAAAAATAATTTAACAGAAATAAATTTATTTTTAAATTTCAAAAGGAAAAGCAGGTCAAAATTATTCTTCAAATTAAATGAAAAACAAAGTTCACTTCAGCTGATTGTACAACAGTTTCTTTGTAAGAATATTGTGGCAGTTGCATGAAAACCCATTGGAAATTTCAGACTAAGTACTAGCAATACGCGAGCTGAATTCGTGAAAGATTACTAAATTTAAATTCATTTGTAAGTCTCTGGATATAACTTTGATTTATTGCAACTTATCGTATATTTCTAGTCGAAGATCTGCATGCACTGAAACGCCACGATGATCAGCTTCATTTTTAAAGTATACTGAGTATCAACTGTGGTCATCTTTTTAACTCAAAATCCTTTTTCTCTTCAAATTATTTCCAATGTCTTACTATTTTCGAAAAACAAAGCACAACTTCTAAATGTCCGTCCATTCAACCAAATTTCCTCTTTAAAACTTGCAAGCGAACTCATGTGCTGGGTTAGCCATTTCCGGTGACCGTAAACATTTTTAAGGGCAGTTGCTGCAACTGCGATCATGTAATTCTCTGCATGGTTCAGTTTATTTATAAAAATATTAGAACTTTCAGCAAAAACAAAGCCGATTAGCCATTTTTTTAAATATGTCAAATAAATCTACTTATTTAATTAAAAAATATTTATACTTTATTATTCAAATATTTGGTATTGTTACCCAACACTATAAATGCTTTTAATATTCCTTTTCCGACCAAGTCCACATCACGATATTTCTTTAAACCCAACTCTACTACCATGCAACATATAAATTAAATAATCTTGGCTTTCTTTCTATTAAAATGTTTTAAAAAATGCTTTCATGAAGTGTTAATTGTCTCCTGAGGTTACTTTACATATTTATTTTTTGGGAAAGGTGCACACAGAAAGAAAGAAGGAATTTAGTGGAGAGGGATAAAAAGTAAAATGGAAATCCTTACAGCATGTAGTAGCAGAAACCAAATAAGTGGCTTTGTAAGCTTTGTGAGTTCTTTTACCGCGGAAATCATTTAATTAAAGGCACGGCACGATACAAGAAGGCGTAAAAATTATGAAAAAATAAAAAAAAGAATTAAAAAGGACATTTTCCCCCAAAAAATAATTAATAAATTGAATAAACTTTTAGTAGCAAAGTAAACGGAGACATATTTATAATAAAAATTCAGCTATACATTGGAAAGAAAACGCATTAGGAAAGCCGTTGAAGTCGTATAAGGCGCTGTTAAGCTGCTCTTTGTAGATATTTACTTCCCAAGTGAAATATTCAAACTTAATAAAAGTTAAGTGAACGGGGATTATGACTTCATAAGAAATATTAGCAAAAACAAAATTCATTGCAATCTTTAAATTTTCTATAAGTGACGAATGAAAATACTACTATAATCCATTTTAGTGTATGAACTTACTAGTTCAGTCTACGATACCTTCACCACAATTGCACATCTTTTGCAAAATTATTTTGTTCTAGAAGTAAACCGTTTTCCAGTTTTAGTAGAACCAGATGGTAAATCTAATACTTCTCCGTCAACCAAAAAAAAAAAAAAAAAATAACGACAAACTGATCTTCAAAAAAAGCTATATAGTATATAGTGATTCAAACACAATCCCGATTGAACTTCAACATGCCTTTTAATGCGAGATTACCACAATATTAAAATTGAGGATGATAAACTGATTTCGCTGGACTTTCTCAACTAAATTATTCACAGCAAAAATGCAAGTGGCTCGAAGTCGGCCCAATAAACCACTTTAGTCAATTATAATGTTCCAGAAAGTGATTCCTTAAAATGAAAAGTCATACATTTAAAGTATCTTCTTTTTCTTCGAAGTACTCCATGTAAATAAGTAATTTAATTATACGCTTAATTACTTTTATTCATCTTTTGGTTTCTTACAATTTCTTAGCTCATCAAAAGCAAAAAAGTAAACCTTCTTTAGGAGCACCTTTTGCAAGCTATTCCAATACAAATAAATAAATAAGCTGACGAGATTTAATAGAAACTTTTTTATTGTAACCTTTTTGAAAATGAATACTCTCACAGTGCTTTCTAATTTGAGAAGTCCCCTTTGGAGATTTAAGCCGAAAATCTTATTTTATTTACACAAATTCATTCATCCAATTTTCCTTTTGATTACAATAATAATATTTATTAGGAATTTACTTTATAAATAAGAGGCATTTATAAATGAAAACACAATGATAATTACGCAGAGAGCGTAAATGAAAGAAAACATTTTCATATCACTTGAATAGAAATGATTCTGCTTTGTTGATTTCAAATTTTCGTAATAGATTTTTGAATTGAATGCTGCTCAATACACAAAAGTAGTGAGATTGCTCCGCTTATTGCTCCGCCCACGTGGCTAATAATTATTCAAATCGTTTCATTTCAAAAACTCATATCAAGTCAATTCCCCATTGATTTGCATAACAAAAACCTTACTTTCCTATTTCAGAATTCATAACTGATTGTAACAAACTGAAATCAATTTTCGCAAAAAGCATCACGCCTTAAACAAGTCTTGGCGTGCCGGAACTGGCAACCGCAGATTTTCTTTAAATATTGTAAATATTTTTATGTAATAATTTTAATAGCAAGTAAATTGGTAATGAAATTTTTGTGTAAGAAAGCAGTTCTAAAATGTATTTAAATACATTGTTAAGTTTAAAAAAAAAATATTTATAAACATTTCTTAAAATGTGAGTAATTATAATTATTTAACTATACCAACATTTGGCTTGCTCTTCTCCAATATTTTATTTTAAAAATATTTAACAAAATAGGCTTTAAGTAAACAAGTAAATTGCAAATCAAGACAAACTTTTAAAATAATATTGAATATTAATTTAAAAAATTTGAATTCAAAATTTTATTTATATTATTTACTTTATGGTAACAGATGGCGAGTATTGAAGTCTGGGAATTGAAGTCGCAATTTTAATGGGAAGGCAATACCAAAATTTTTGATACAACCGATAAATAAAACAGATTCTTTTATTTCAATTGAATTGGTGTTCCTTCAAAGCAATACTTCATTTTATTTTTTTTTTTCTGGCTCAAGCGGTTTTCAATTGAAGGAATATGTGAAGGAGTATATTTATAAAGTCACCTTCCACATATTTTATTAAATCTGCTTTTCCCCGGTTTAATATTGTAAAAATATTTTACAATTACGGTTGTGAAGATAATTTTTTTTTTTTTTGTGGGGTATCAGGCGATCTCTATGTGAATTTCCCTATTATTTCATATAAATTCAAAGTGAATTGATGTTCCTTCAAAGCAATACTTCATTTTTATTTTTTTTCTGGCTCAAGCGGTTTTCAATTGAAGGAATATGTGAAGGAGTATATTTATAAAGTCACCTTCCACATATTTTATTACATCTGCTTTTTCCCGGTTTAATATTGCAAAAATATTTTACAATTACGGTTGTGAAGATAATTTTTTTTCTTTTTTTTGTGGGGTATCAGGCGATCTCTATGTGAATTTCCCTATTATTTCATATAAATTCAAAGTGAATTGATGTTCCTTCAAAGCAATACTTCATTTTTATTTTTTTTTTTACTGGGTCAAGCGGTTTTCAATTGAAGGAATATGTGAAGGATTATATTTATAAAGTCACCTTCCACATATTTTATTAAATCTGCTTTTCCCCGGTTTAATATTGCAAAAATATTTTACAATTACGGTTGTGAAGATAATTTTTTTTTTTTTTGAGGGGTATCAGGCGATCTCTATGTGAATTTGCCTATTATTTCATATAAATTCAAAGTGAATTGATGTTCCTTCAAAGCAATACTTCATTTTTATTTGTTTTTTACTGGGTCAAGCGGTTTTCAATTGAAGGAATATGTGAAGGAGTATATTTATAAAGTCACCTTCCACATATTTTATTACATCTGCTTTTCCCCGGTTTAATATTGTAAAAATATTTTACAATTACGGTTGTGAAGATAATTTTTTTTTTTTTTTTTTTGTGAATCTCTATGTGAATATGTGAATTTGCCTACTCTGCATTTAATTCAAAGTGAATCAATAATATTCTAGTAGGTGTTATATTGGGAGTCTTTAAAATAAAGAAAATGTTGCCTAAAAATTCTATACAGAAAATAAAGTAATGCTGCGATTAGGTGACGAATTGAAGAACTGAAATTATTTGGCTATCAAAAATATTTTACAAAAAAAAATTCCTTTTTCGGCAAGTCCCAATGTGTTCTATTCAGCGAGCTATTAAGTTTCAAAGTTGACAGAACACTTTATATGTTTTATAATATATTTAGATCTCCCAAGAGTTGAAGAACTAATTTTCTATGGGGATTTCTCTTAAATCATATTTTTCCTCTGAGTGTTTAACCACATTTGGTTGTAAGCATTGGAAAGAAAACCAATTGAATATTTTATCTTGTTTTAGTTTACAATGCGGTACAAATTTGAGTTATAATGATCTCAGAAAGAACAACCAAAATTTTTCCGTTTGTTTTCTTTTTTGTGAGTTCGAAAAGAACATTTTTATTGCGGTTTTGACATAAAACTATTTTTATTCTCATAAACATAAATTTTATTAAAAAAGGGAAACATGTTATGTGACTACAGGAAGTTCCCCTCGTACAAGTGTATTCCTTGTATATTTCATAAAAGGATAATAAAAAATATGTCTAGCAAAAAAACAAAAACATCCGAGTCTATGCGGCAAGCTGCTGATAAATGAGAATCCAGTATACTATATTTGGTTTTCTATTGTCGCACCTTTTTCCTGTCTACCTTTAATTTAAAGGCGTAAAGAAATAAATTCATATCTTTCTTCTTTTTTTTTCTTGTGGTGTTTGCCATCCTCTGACTCGTGTGTGACATTTGTATGACTAAATTATTTTCTTTCTTATTTCCGCTATTCCACTCTTTGGGTTAGGTTTTGCAACAGATATGAAAAGGAGGATTTTGATTTATTGGCCATAAAATTTATATAATAAAAAAGCGGGCCTTTCAGGTAAACCACACACATGAAAAAATATCAACGCAAACATATTCATTTCATTATATTAATTTAATTAATTATTTCGGTATTGTAATACGGATGAAAACTATGTTTGTGGATGGTCCGAGCACTTTGGTTGAAAAGCCCAAATTGGTTATTTCTCTTAGTGCTTGATAAAATTAGATTTGATGAGTGTCGCAGTGTTTTCATACCTCAAGTAAAAACTTACTTCTGGCACTGAATTCATAAGCAGCCAAAATTATTTTCATACTGCAAATTCTTTTATATATTATTTTAGTAAATGAAATAAAAATTTAAAGCATTAACAAAATGCGGATTATGTATGTAAATAAAAAATTCTATTTTCAAGGACTATTGCCAATTCGTTCATGGCAGTAATTAGAAGAAATGAAGAAGTGCTTGAAATTTCAATTTTGAGTTATGAAAAACAGATGCTGATTTTCAAAAACTGCCCTGTAGTTGGTGCACCATTGAAATTTCATTTTTGAGCTTGAGAACTTTGTTTCATAAAATACACTAAAAAGCAATGAAGAAGAAGCTTTCCAAGTCAATTCGCCAACGCTTCAAAGTCAGCTTTTGTCACATTTTCCAACAGTATTAATTTGCCTAACAATGTTATTCGCTTTATCTGCCGAGTAGTGCAAAAACTTCTCCATAAAAAATGTTTCTTCTGAGCTTTCATTTGTACTTTGCTTGGTAAAGCACGTTCACGTGCGGCGCTCTAGTATTACATTTTTTAGTCAATTTTTTTTTTTTTTTGCCTTTTTTCTACTGCACTTTTTTCTTGTGATAATAATAATCTTTTTGTCATGTGTGAGTTTTGGTAGTATTATTGTTTTGTTGATTTATAAGTTTTTTATTATTTGTTTATCTTCTGGCAGTTACGAGTAGCTTCATTGCAATTTTTTTCCTAACCGTTTTCGTTCCATTTCAATTTCTTGCCCATACATTACTTTTTTTGGGGGAGAAACGTTTATGGTTTTTATAAGTTATTGTCGCCAAAGTTTTACAAAATTGAAAAAATGCTCATATGTGTATGCAACAACTGGAAACTATAGTGGGCCACACCGACCAATATGGCCTATAAAGTTTATGACTTTGTAAAATATAAAATAAATAAATAATTGGTGGTATACAAAATAAATAGTTGTGTTAAGGAAAATTTTTAAATATTATTTGTATTCCTTAAATTCAGCAGGAAATGAAAATGAAAAGTAATAGAAAGCACGGCACTTGTGTAGGGGCTAATATAGTGGTGGCAGTTCTACTTGAACAAGAACTACTTTCATCTTTAAAAAGTTATTGTGTATATTTCCAACCGCAACAAAAAGTAAAATGTCACATAAAGTAAAATCAGCAAAGTTTTATTGCACTTTTTAGAAAACTGCAATTTCTATGAAGTGCTAAAATGAATAAAAAGAACTTTTTTCGTTTGCCACCGCTAAAAAATATTCTGTATTAATATAAATTTGTTTCATCCAGAATTTTAGTTAAGCACTAGAGTTGTAGTCCTAAGCAGTAAAAAGAAAAATATCTTTCTTGCATGTAATATTTACATAAAAGTTTAGTTCAATATCTCCAGATATAATGAATTAGGTACAATTAATTAATTATAAGTTAAAAAATTCCTCCTCTATTTAATTTTAATTGTTCCAAGGCGTAGAAAATAATATATTTCGTTCTGAACACTATTCAACTATCAACGTAAATTAGACAAGCATGAAAAGCTTCTTTACTTGCCTTTCATTCACAGAATTAGTTTATTAGAGCGTGAAAAAAATAAAACGTATATCTCGAACTTTTCGGAAGTGCTTTAATGTTTCACCTATTAATTGTTATGGAAATGATTAAGTGTCACTATTCACCAAAACTACTCTTCCTTCCCCTACAGCAGTGTATCATCGGCGAAGTAAAGACAAATAAAAATTAAAATTAATAAAATTCAATGAAAACAAAAGAAATCACCTGATCAGCAATTAATTCGCAAAAATGTGTGGGCGAGTCCTTAAAGGATTCAGTGCCTGGTCTTAGCAAAAAAAAAGTTGCAAGGAAAAAAGCAGCTCATATTGAGGCGCAGATTATTGAAGGTTTTAAAAAAATTTATTTCCTGTTATTGTAGAAGGTGCCAATTAACGCTTTTCATACACAACTTGATATAAAAATATTTTTATAGCCATTTTTATGAATTTTTTTACTTTACCTTTATCTAAAATTTTATTATGTATAGTTTATTCTTTAGGATTTAATTCAATTAGCAAATAACACTCTGCATGTGTAATTAATTTTTCATTTTTCTTATAATAACATGTTCCATATTTCGAACACTTTCGGTGCTCCTCTTCAGCAAAAACTAAATAAGCGAAATAAAAAAAAACAATAAAAAAATATTAAAAGGTAAATTAAAAAATTAAAATAAAAATAAAAAATATCTTTACTTTGAGTATAGCCGACTATTGTCAATCTTATAGTTATATGTGTGTGTGTGTCCATATTTATGTGCACAATTTTCTTTGGATGTCTCAAAGTTCATTCTCACCGTAGTACCTTAGAACAACCGTGTAACCTCCGCATCCCTTTGCGCGAAGCCGGACTCCCTTTCGAAGTCATTCAAACAAAAATAGTCTGTGCCTCAAGCATGCTCATCCTGAAACAATTCAATAAATCTTGAAACTTGTGTGGTTTCATATCCAAACCCCTACGCAGAAGTCATCAGGTTGTCACCATGTAAATTGGCAATTATTGTGGGCATTGAAAACCAAGTAATTTCACACCTTCTGTAAGTTACTTCTCATGACTGACAATTCTCACTTGAATAGTGAGGTCTAAATGCATTGGTGCTAAAATATCCTGTATCACATCATATGGGCTGCATATTTTACGAATTTAGCAATATATATTTTTCACTGCAAATTTAAAATTTTGTTCCTGAAAATCCATTAAACCAAAGGACGGCACATTTCTTTTCATAGTAGTCAGAGAAAGTTGTTCCAGTTTCACTAGTTTTTTTTTCAATTCATCCCTGATTAGCCATTTATGAACATTATTAACCATCTCTTTCAGTTAATTAGATGAAAAGATAACGAATAAGTCATTTGGAATGCAAAATATTATGCTGAGTACTTAAACGCATATGTCGAGGGGCTTTGGCGAACACACCGTGCAACATTTGAATTAAACAAAAAGTGCAAACTTAATGCCTTAAATGAAATCAATTTATTTTTAATGTGCCCTCATTTAACTACTTACAAGTTTTTAAAACGTAAAAGGTTGAGTGTTACATCACACGTAGTGTGCTTGTTCCGCTTCAGTCCTAAAAATATTTATTATAATTGTTATTGTATTTGCATTTTATTATTTCTTTATGGTTTCCTTTCTTACCATTGGTTTCCTGCCTACCTTAACACGCTTTATCCATTTCTTTGGATATTTTTATAACCACATATTTTATGTTTATCACCTACATATATTGTACCATTTCAAACGACGCTTCAAAAATTTATTTATATTTTCGGTTTGCTGTAATGGTTTATTATGGTCGGTCCCCTGCGAGCTTTTATTATTTATCCCTATTAAAAAAAAAAAAAAAAAATCATGATTTTATGCAGGCAATATCTATGAAAATCCAGGGTCAATTCAATGACTCTATGAGCGCATGGACTATATAACAGGCAGAACAAATGTTATACCATTAAAATAATTGGAATGTGCATAGTAACAGTCAGTTTATTCAGAAAGAATTATATACTTAAATTATGCCATTATTACAAATTAGAGTATCACCCTCTGACTGCTGCTTTTATAAAATTCTAATGAATTTCTATCAAATGTTTTAATAACTGTATAGTTAATTATTTCTGCACTGTTTAAGAGCCTTTGACTCTGTCACTAGTGACTTGGCATTTACCAGTACACAATTCAAAGTCATGACTTTATACTTCATAAAGTATAAGGCATATAAGGTATATACTTTCATGTGAATGAGTCGTTCAATTGTATGGGAAAGTGAAACAAGGCCTTTATTTATATCTTCCAGCACTATCGCTTCCTCAAATAATTTTGGCACAATTCATTAAGGGGGTTCCCCTAACTATTGCTCTTTATTATTTTTACAACGTAGAAATGTAAATTTATTTAGTAAGTATATTAAGAGTAAACTACAATTAAATATATATAAAGCATGATTTACAAAATAAGACTTGTTCTATTTACCAATATGTGGGCCACAATTTATCTAAGTTTATCTGGAGATATTTTTTGTTTACCTTTCCTGCACTAGGAAACATGAAACAAAATCCAACGTCTGCATAAAATGCTATTAATTCTTATTTGCAAATATTCCTTAAATATTTATTGTCAATATTAGTATACCTTAATATTCACAATTATAGTCGTCTTCAACAAGTATTTATATTTATAAGGAATTACCAGGGAATAATTTATTGGATTTTTAACATTTTTTTTATAAATAAAGTCAATTAGAACACAGTGTTTGAGTATTAAATACAAACATTTCTCTATTAAGGCATATTTACTCTATTTAAAATATTCAACACTTGTAAAGAAAAATGTAGAACTGGAATGCATTAAATTTAAAAATCAGTCAGTGTGTATTAGAGTTGATAAAAAGAAATAAAAGTGTATGGTTTGCAATAAATACAATGTTGACAAGAAATATGTAAAATACATCTGTATAAAAATTATGTCGGTCTTTTGTTGCTGCTTTTATATGATGAGAAAACAAAAGCAAAACTAAATTTACATTGCAAATAACCGAAACAAATAAAAGCAACACACTCTTAAACGAAATGCAAAGAACAAGAAAAAACAACAACACACACACAGACTCACATACATACATCTGCCTTTCTGTATTGACAAATAATCATGTACTCGCATATTCAAGAGCACAAAAAAGAGGGCCCATATCCAGTGAACATTTCTCCTGAGCACTGGATTAATGCCATCTAAAGTCATTCTGACAGCCAGCTTGGAGAAAGTATTCACATGTTTATCTTATTTCTAATGATGCAGTGCGAATGTCATATTCCTAAAACACGGTTCAACTGACAATTCTCATTGCTGCAAGATATGTGAATAAGAAAATTCTATTTGCTATGCGAAAAAAGTGCATAAAGACTTTATAAAAAATGCTAACAAAAACAAACAAGTTCGTTCTGTTTACTACGCCCCAAAGCAGTGTTGGAAAGTGTATTCCTTATGATATTGTGATTTAACACAACATTAATTTGTATAAGGGACAGTGTACGTGAACCAAAATCAGAGAGAAGTGTTTTATTAAAGTGCTCGCAAACACATTATATGATGAGGCCATTACCTGTTCGTTGAAATAGAAAACCTCTTAAACAATTACCGCAATTATGGAAAGCTTGCAACAACAGACTTCTATTCTTTTTCTTTATCTACAAAACAGCTGGTTCAACTACATTCGTCGTTGTTGCCTTCCACACACTTAAATGGCAAATGGTGAACACCTTCATAAAAATATAGACAAAAAAGAACATTAAAATTAAAAATTTAATTTTTATATTAAATTTTTTCATTAGTACGAGATGGAAATAAAAATAAAAGAAATTATAAAATACTTGTAATAGTTTATAATTCCGAGTATGTGAAAGACATATCAAAAAATATATTAAAAAACTACACAAGATAAAGATTAAAAAAAATAAAAAAATTAAAAAAAACAATTAATACTTTTAAAAAAGTTAATAACATTTGAAATTATTTATTTAAATTTAAATAAAGAGATTTAAATCTTATTAAATTTCTTCATAATATTTCATTTTAAACGCGGTTCATGGCAGTTTCTTAAAACTGCAAAACAGTTTATTTAAAAATTTCAAAAAGAGAAGATATTAATCTCACGTCCGTTACCAAAGAAAATCACAAATATATAATTCCGATAAAAAAAAATAAAAAATATATTTTTTTACTATGTTAATCTTATAAGCTGAAATAATTATTTTTAAAAATGTGAAACAATAAATAAAGTTCATGAAAAGCAATTTTTATTTAAGAAAAAAAAAAGCATTTATAAAATTGCAAGAAAGCAACCGAAGAGATTTTCTACATCCAAAGCCACGCACTGATAGAGAAAATATTATTCCATTTTTCCGACAGCGCACTTTCAAATTGTATGCAAAACTAATTTTCGAAAAATTATCAATCTGCGTAAGTTATCTGGTTATCCTTTTTAAAGATTAATAAGAAAACGAGAGAATAAAAACATTGTTAAAACGATGGAAAAGTTCTAAAAACGAAACAAAGTGTGACTGATCATCCATTAATACATTTTGTAATCCGTTATTGGAGTTGAGAGCAGTTTTTACAAGAGGTTGAAAAAAATCTTTATATGCCTTTAATAAATTTCGGAGAATAAGTTTAAATTCTACCATTTTTAACGACTTTTATTAAATAGAGTTTTTCAAGGAAAAAGGTTTGAACATTTTCGATAGCCGAATGCTATTTATGAAAAATCAGCCTTTTCAACAAACTGTTCGCTGGGCAATACATGAGCATACACATTTACGTTCGTGTGGCCTTATTTATATTTTTAATTTTTTTTTTTCGAATACGCATGGTAAATGTAAATTCCAATACAAATGTATAGTCTGGTTTGTTTTTTTCTTTCTTTCTTTTCTTTTTGGAACACTTCTTCAAAGCCCTTGACGGAAAATGGGTTTGTGTAAGTATTTTGTTTAAAGGCTTTAGCTTCTGTTGCACTCTACACGAAGCAAAATGCTACCAGGTGCTACCAAGGTGTTAATGTATGAACTTAGAGAACTTGAAGCAAATGTAGCAAAAAAAAGCTTTAAGTTAAAATATAGAAAAATATATCTGTGGAACAAAAGAAAGATATTTCAATATAAGAAATAAAGTAAGAGAGAGCAGGGCATGCCAACAAGCCATATAAATAAGCTGGATTTAGTTTCATATTTTTTTAAATAGTGGTTTCCTCTGGAAACTCTTCCGCTTTACTTTAATGTGCATTCACAAAGTGTATATTTTGAACCAATTTAGCATATAACTTCACAGACAAAAATTAATTGCATTTGACACAATTTGTTGTATTGCTGGAAGCTAACAAGATTTGTAGCTTGCTGGTTTCTTTCATTGTCGACTCATATTTTAGTTTTTCCAAAACCCACAAGAAATGTGTATTTTTTGATGCAGTAAAATAACACAATCTACATTTTTCCTTTCATTGCAATGTCAGAAAAAAACTTTTTGTTTGCGTTAATTTAATGAAAGTTACTGTAACTTTGCATATTCCTTGCGGCAAAAATGTGCATGGACTCGTATGTATGTATATATCTATGTAAAAGTGTTTGTGTTTGTGTTCCAAAGTTTTCTTATTTCTGTGCAAGCTACTGGTCAAATTTGGTCAACTTTGCATCATTTATTTTTATTTGAAAGTAAGTCTGGTTAAAGAGAAATTTACTTTTAAAAAATCATTAAAATATGCAGCCATCTCCGTTGAAAGCAACTTTCAGAAAGAAATAAAAGTTATGATGTAAGCTTATATAATTGGTTAAATAATTAATTTGGTAATTGTTAATGAATTTTATTCCATAAAGGAAAAGTATGGAGTCATCGCAATGCAATTTTAAAACTTTAAGGACTTTAAGAACTCATGTATTATATGGAAACCTTTTGGGGAAAAGTTTGCTTTACGTTGACCAGATCATGCAGTAGTGAATTAATTTAAGAAATACAAATTTTCAATAGTCTGGAATGTGCTCAAATTTAAATGAATAAAATCCACCATTAATTTCTAGCTAAAAATTAAGAATACCAGTACACTATTGGCTGATATTTTAATCTATTAGGATATGATAAGAAAAACCTTATTTTTATTTCCCTAGTTGTTCCTGATGCTCTGTGTTATCCTGCAGCGAAATAACCATAGCAGCCCGCATATATTTTTGAGCAGTCAATCTTAATGAGATCGTATTTTTAAATAAAAATTATTATTTATATTTAAATAAACAAAAGCAATTACTTTAGTAAAATAAATAAGTCACTAAAAAAAATTTAAATATATAAAAAAAAATAAAGATAATAATAAAAAAGTTGCAGAGAAAACACTGAAACAGAGTGTTGGCAAATGTTTCCCTGTGGTCTTGTAAATTACAAAGTGCATAAAGGAACTTTGCCGCAACTCACGGACATTTGTATGAAAAAGGAATTTCGAAAAAAGAAAATTAAAAAATATTTCTAATGCAAGTGAAATATTAGACTTTAAATTAATAATCTAATAAATACTATTAAAGAGTGTAGTATACTGAGACCTGAGTCAAAAAATATTAAAGCCCTTTGCTTTGTGCTTAGTTGCCTCCTTTGCCACTTTGGCAACAAATTTACTTGTGAACCAAAACTTTTTTATTAGTATGCTTTTTTTATCTTTTATCGTTAACTTGTTTTTGTATTTCAAATAGTGTAGAAAAAAAATAAAATATATCGATTTATAAAAGTTTTTTCAAAGAAATTCTATAGCAAAGTCTGTTAGGAAAGCCAGATTCTTCTCAGGAATAAATCAAAAACTTTCTAGTCCTACATTAACAAAAACAAAGACAATCCTCATAAACAAGTTTTTGGATTTGAGATATTTTACGAGCATGTAAATATAAAGACATGAATACAAGATTTCATTACTTTCTACACGCCCTGTTTGTCACAGCTATTTCCCCCCTATTTCCTATTTCCATTGACGATGCTTTATTTTTAAATTATAAAAATATACTGGACGCGAGAACAAGGAGAGCTTGACGACCTACTTTTTTAACGACAAATTTTTCACTGATTTACAAGGAATTAATAACAAAATATCCATCAGTAACAGAATTCACGTAGCATCAATGAGTCCTTTAGATTTGAGCACCCACAAAGTGTGAGCAATTATTATTAGGAACAACAATAATGAAGTATCTCGGAGGAATGCTTTTGACGCATGCCCTTTAGCTAATGAGTCTTTCGGTATTTACCAAAGCACGTGCTTTCTGTTTGTCGATAACAAAGTGTTCGAATATGTCATTGAAAACAACTGAAACCAAAAATTCACCACGTCTCTCTCAATGGGATGTAAATAAATAAAGCGGCAGGTATTGTAGAACGAGCTAATGAAAGAGGAGAACAACGTTGATAGTCATTACTTAGCAATGTATCTTTTCTTGGATGATCAATGATTGTTATGAACTCAGCTAAATATTAAACCGCGGTTTTCTTAATCCAAGTAATCGATTTATGTGGAAACATTTACCTTCAAAACTTTTCGCTTTTCTCTTGTAACTAAAATTATAATAAAAGGATATTTGCAGAAAACTTTACAAAAAATAAAATTATTGAAATCTGTTGTATTTTTCTGCCACTTCAATATGTTGCATTATAGAAACCGCACCTTACAGAGGCAATTCCCAACACATTTTGCGTTGTGTTTGTTTAACAAGTTTGAAACTGTCACCTCTATTTCAACATCGGAGAGCAAAGCATGAAACAACTGAATTTGCGCCCTGCCAACACAGAAGCAGGCATGAATGAAATGCAACGGCATTAAGGATAACAAAAAATACACAACGACTAACTGACACATCTAAAACAGTCTCCAACGAAAGTTACAACTGAACGGACGTATTTCGATAAAGTGGTTTATTATTTATTAAATACTATAATCATTCAAAACTAAACTCATGAATATATTGATAAAAAATAAAAAGTTTTTTAAAGAATTATAAAAAATGCCTTAAAAAAAGGTTAGAAAAAATATTTCAAAAAAATATTAAAATATCAATTGTTAAAAAAATTATACAAATTTAAGAAATGTTTCTGTTAAGTATGTGATGCTTGTCCACACCATGACTCCAGTGATGTGTAATAAGTTTTCCCTATTTAAAATATTTAATATTATTGATGCAGCTCGTCATTCTTTCCATATATCAGAATTTAGCAGCGAGCACTAGGAAAAATAATAAACGTAAAAAAAATATTTTTATTATGTGTTTAAGTGTGTGACTTTTATTGTTACTGCAACTGGGCTTTCATTTCATAGCGCACATCTTTGTGTAAATGGCTTTTGTATACAAGATTGCATTAATGTGGATAAAAACAACTATTTGAAATAATATTTGGATTCAGTTTTGCGATACATTTTTATCTTGAAAATGATGTGAGTGAAAGCCATTTTATGTATGTTAAGTGCTTTAAAAGGATGCAAGGATTTGTCTATAAAAATAAAATAAAAGTGATGGTACTTGTAGTACACACATAAATTTGAGTTAAAAGGCAGAAAATGTTAAAAAAAACTATAAAAATATAAGATAAGCCAGAAAAATATTGAAGGCAAATAAAAAAAAATGCTTGATAGTTTAATTCTTCAAAAGAAAAAATAAAAGAAAATAATGATATTTTTATTTATGGGAAATTGAAATAAATCAAATATGGTTTTAAAAATAAATGCTGGCAATATACTGAAGAGCAGTCAATGGCCAACCAATTTGTACACTAAAAATAATTAAAAATTATTACTTAAGAAATCCCTTTTATAATTGTAAGAAATAAAAAAAAATGAAGAATGTTTAACTGTCAAAGAAGTTTATCTATTTCGTAACAGAATGTGTAAATAACTTAAATAACTTTTCGTTAAAACAGCATAAAACTTGTAAGAAATGATAAAGCCAAAGAAAGGAAAATTGTGTCATTAAAAACGAATTTTAAACTCTGAAAACTTTGTAATAAATACTTCAAAATTTGACCCCCAAAAGGCAACTAAACATAAATAAAATCCCTGACAAGTATTTCCCAAGTAACATATTTCTTATTATAAATTCCTTAACAAAGGACACGTACACAATTTTGAAAAAAAATGTAATTATAAAAATTCTCCTAAAAAACTAATTTTTCCATGTCGGCTGCCAAAGTAATAAATTAGCAAACCGAAAAATGAAAACTTTTGGTAAGAAGTTTTACTCCTTGAAAGTATTCAGCAAGGATCCAAATTTAAAATTTAAAGCAGACTGCTCGGCGAATGACTCTGTAATTGAAAATAAAGTATAATTTCGTTATGCTGGTGTTTTAGTTGGTAGTAGGTTTTAATGTTCTGGTTTTATAGAAATATTCAAATTTAAAAAAATCCTATGAAAAGGATGTGACCTAAATAGTGGTCACAAACTTTATTCTAGTATCCTGAAATTTTTTTTTCGGTATAAAGCTGAAGTTTTTCTTACATTAAATTCTGTATTTCTTTTTATATATTTTTAATGAGCAGAAAATTTTTACTTTTGACATAAAATGTTGAAAAGTCGAACAATCTCATTTTATGACGGTCTACATCGGGTTTATAGAGTGCATTAACTCATTTAATGATTCTCTAGCCACAATAAATCTTTTTAAATTTATATGTTCGGTATTATGATAACATTTAATATTTAATACTTATTAATATGGAAACGAATTTAAATAAAAACTCTCTCCGTGACAAAATAAATATCCCATAAATTCCATTTGCAGCAGGTCTTATAGAGAGTCTAGTAGAAGTAAAAACCAGAGATTAGATATATATGTATACACAATTTTTGTCAGAAAATCTTTAGAATTAAAAATTATTTTTATTAACCGATAAGTATTTATTATAAAAATTATCGTTTGGTCCTTGATACAGTAAATGCGAAGAAGAATGTGGAAGACTTATTAGGTTGTGGACCACATAAGAAACCTGAAGTTTATTTTACTAATAAGAATTTTCAGCATATTTTTTTCCTAAAACCACACAGTAATTGCAAATAAAGAATTTTTTTCCGTGCCTGTAATGACGACAACTTGTTCAACTAAATTGCGTCAGTCATTGAATATCTCTAGTAAAATCCAAAGTAATTTTCTTGCCAGTTTTGAAAATACTTTTCTAATATGTTGACCTCAACTAATAAAATGTGATGAAGCAAAATAACATCATAAGTGAGTTTGGGTTTCTCATAGGAGAAAGTCCTTTTGAGTACAAACTAATATAATAATATGTCTCCTTGTATTTCAGCAAGCAGCCTTGCTAAGATAAAAGTAAAGAATAAATCAATCCTTAATGTTATTTTTCCATTTAAAACCAACTTCATTAATAATTCTAATCTTAAAGCTCACAATTCAAGTAAAAAGTTAGAGTTACAACCATACGCATTTATGACATTTTTATTTTTTCAAATATTTCAAAAGTTTATTGTCTCAATGCCACAAACTAGAAAAGTCGCAAAGTTCTGCATTAGCTAAGAGCATGAAAAGTAAAGCTAAATAAAACTCACACTTGAAAATTCTTCAAGCACCTAATTATACTTATGATTTAATGAAATAACTTTTTATACTGGCTGTGTCTGAAACTTTACTTCTTTTGGAAAATAAAAAGAAACTTAATAGTTTCTAACTTAAGTTCTGTTGCAAGAAGAAAAGCAACAAAAAGCAAATAAAAATAAAGACGGCATTAAAACAATATTTTTGCTGATTTCATGCTCTGTTTGCAAAATAAATATTGTTGCTGTATTTAAAGCAATTTGTTGCCGTGGCAATATCTATCAAATAAAATTCATTTGAATAACAAATTACAAACCACACAAATAAAACTAAAAGTAAATAAAATAGAATAGAATAATTATATGCAAAGAAATATAATAAAAGGCACACATATTTGCATATTGGATAATGTATATTCCAGTCTTTAAATTGTGTCACTACTATTAAAGTTTCGCGATGCAGGTTCCTTAAATACGGAAAATGATGAGGAGTAGAATGATGAGGAAAAAGCATTCCAAAGGAAATGCTCTCAGAATCGAGTGTTAACTTTGTTTAAAGATGTGCTTTATCACAGATAAGATACAGTTGATGTGAGGATCGCAAGTCGAGAAATAGTTTCTAATTAACAAAATTGGCAAAAAAAATGGTTTTTATTAAGATAATTATAAAACTATTTTTATAAAATCTTGGTGTGACTGTAAAATAAGAAATACTTGAGTTATTGGATATTGTCGAGTACATCAGCAATTCGTACTTAAAAGTTTACAAAACTCTCCAAACTCTTAGAAACATGCAATACATTTGCTGGAAAACTTTAAAAATTATAGACTTTCATACATAGTATATTTAAATAGGGGTCTTAAGAATACATAATTGTTTTTATAAGACCGCTAAATATTTGACAAATTAATAAAAATGTCATTAAATTTTTTTGGCAATTCAAATCAAAAATGTTACTTGAAGTTAATTGTTTTTTCATTGGCCATTATCAGTAGATGAATTACATTCTTATTCATTTATGATTTGGACTGGATTGTCTGCGGAAAAGTTCAGACAATAAATTTTATAGAGAAACTTTATATCCCATTACTTTAAAAGCACTTAAATATTTGCTTTAAGCATGAGATAATTTTCACTTTCATGGCTGCGAAGAAAATTGTCACATGGTGCGAGAAAAATATTTAAAATCTTAAATTGGTTAATATCAAAGTGATAAGTGCTTACGAGGGTTGTTGAAGTAGTAGAAAATACTTACAAAAAAACAAAATTGTTGGTTTCTAATTTCTTGGTTTTCTAATTCATTGTTTTTTGTTACAATGTCATGGAAAATGGCACACATGCATATGTAAGAGGTTCCAGCAGCTCACCACCTCAGTACACCCTCTCACTTTTGAAAAATTAATTCATGTAACATTTATGAAATAAATAATTAAACACTGTAGTTGCTTCACGTTTACTCCCACTATGCTGATTAAATTAAGAAATATCAATGTAAACATATTTAGAAGTTAAAGATTGAAATAAACACTCAATGTTTCTATGGCAAGAACATAAAAAGTCACATCTTTTAACTAAAATAAAAGTGAAGATATTTCTGAAAAATTCAGTTCAGTATTTCCATTTTCCCTTAAAAGTTTTCCATTTCAAAGTAAAAATATTACTTTCAAACGTATTAAAACAAATCGTATTTTAAAAGTACATGGCTCGCAAAATGTTTATTTTTACTAAAAGAATTTTTGGCTTAAGTTTCAATTCATTTAAAATAGTATAAAAATTTATATCTATAGTTTTCTACTTTTTATCTGCTTGCACAAATACAAACCAATTTTTCATTTAAAGCTCAGCAGTTTTGCACACTTGTCTGTAATTAAATTTCAAATATCTAAAGGGCTCTTCGCTTCAAAACCTCTTGTTTCAGATTTCACTCAAAGCCAAAGCATATAGTTTACTTAATTTTTTTTATCATATTACTGAGCTCTTAGTGAAACAAATGACAGATTTAATTGGATAAAATACCACAATATGAATTTAAATTACAAGCACACTTAAGTTACTTCAGTGGGTTTGTGTGAATTGTGCTCTCTTGTTTTCCTGCTTTCAATTAAAATCATCTAAAATAATATAATTTGCATGAACGCAGATGAAAACTATTAAAAGTACTCTTAAAAAATGCTTAATTGTGATATAAAATTTATTTTTATTCAATTATTTAATGCAATGACAGATTAAAGTAATTTAATAACCTTGAAGTGCAGTAAAAATACAGTCATAAAAAACTAAAAACTATTTAATTACAATTGCAGTATGTTAATTTATAATTAACAATAACAAATATAATTAAATTGAAACTTAATGAATGCAACAGATTTTATTTAAAAATTATGTAAAAAAAGCATACATTTCTCACACTTTAAAATGTTTAAAAGTGCTTCAACTTGGCCCAAATATGTAAAGCATCAAAATGTGGTTTAAGCTTAAAAATGTTGCCACAATTATAATTGAAACGTTTTATTTATTGCTGATAACAATTCTGCTCGGTAATCCATTCAATGTTAAACAAATTGATAACATTGTTGTAATGGCGACTACAACAAAAACAACAACGATAATGGCAAATAATCCTGCTATCAAACAAACATCAACGTTCACAACATCAATGTCAACTCCAGCAGCATCCTCAGTATTCTTATTATCCAACTCGTTACACGCTTTATCAGCTAATAATACTCTAAATGGCAGCAAACTAAACGATTCATCGCTTAAAGGAGAATCTTATGAAAATGGTAAGAGAATAAAGGAAAATAACAATATTTTACTTAAATTTTTGGAAACATTTAATAAAATAAAGATATTTTTTTATTTTGAAATATTTAAAATAAAATTAAAAATTTTAATACATTTTAAATAAAATTTTAACATTTTCTTAAAATTAAACTTTTGATTTGTATACACAAAAATTAATCTCCGTTGCAATCGTGCAACAAGTGGTTTGCAGACAAGGAAAGGTTGCTGTTACCATTAAATTTCTGGCGTAGTCTGAATATCAACTCCAGTTTTAAATTATAAGCAACCGTTTAAACAGTATTCATCATAACCATAATATAATTAAAGCATTTGAATAATAATTTTGTTTCACTCATTCACGTATAAAAATTATCTTAAAAATTATTTGGTACAATTGGATTTTGTGATATTAGTGTGATATATAAAATATGAAATTAAAATTAAACACCTTTAAATATATTAAAAAAAAAATATATTTTTGTATGTTAGAAAAATAACATAAGACATTAGAAGCAAAAGTATTCTTCTCAATCTCTATTTTCAAAAAGCTGCGAAAGACTCTTTGAAGCAGTTTGTATTATATTGCTTCTTATTATTTACGACATCATGTGCCGCCAAGTATAAGCTCATAGAAAAATTAAATGAGGCAGTTGGCGACATTGAGTAGCAACGACAATGTTAAACTTATTTCAAATAGTATCCATGTATTTTGAAGACTAATTTAATTTAGAGTGTCTTGTAAATAAAAAGGTATCTTCTAATGTTTGCAATATAAATTACTCACTTAGTAAATACATTGTAATAGTAGTGGTATTTTCTACTACTGCTGTGGAATGTACATATAGAACATACAAAGGCATTGAATTACATGTATATATATGTATAAGCTCTTTTGCAAAAATACCTAACGGCCCTTCTTTACGTGATGGAGCTGCTGAACTTAAAAAAAAAGTCTGTCGTAAAACCCCATCGAAACAAATTTCTTTAAAAGTGATCCCACTCACATTTATTGCAATTCCACACATTTAAATAAAAAGAAAAAAGTGTCATTCAAAATAAAAATGTGTATTACTGTTCATTTCAAATTGCAACCTCTACTGAATACAGAGTTGTAAAATATTTATGAAAATTTAAAATCTAGAAAATCTTTGGGGATTCTAAAAAGTAAGTGAAGAATATGTAAGTAGTCGTGAGTAAAGTCGTTTATAAAAAATATTCAATATTTTTAAATACAAGAAAGAAAATGTGGTATGACACTGTTTTTCAATTATCTGGCAAGTGGTTCAAAAAAGCTTTGAGTTTTGTTATTGCAATTATAAATATTAGCAACGAATTTCTTATTAGCATAATCAAATCGTAAATACTTTAAAATATGTATCTGTTAGATTGCCAATAAACATATAATAGCATCAAAAATACAATCTACTTACTTAGCTCACTTCAATAATTTCGCATCACATCAACCCAAATGTAAAAATATATAATAAAAAAGAAAACACAAAAGCAAAATCTGAATGAAATAAAAGAAAAATAATATTTAAAAAAAATGTCAATTGTACCCATATAAGTTAATTTCGTAAAATCCACTATGTTTGCAAATTACATACGCCCCAAATGCAAACAGCACGAGTTGATAGGAGAAATAAATTTACGTGTAACCCTTCACGTTAAAGGAAAACAAAAGCACAGCTGAGAATTCCATCTATTTCTCCATAACACAAGATTCAAATAATGAGAATTTCCATACTTTAATCCTGATTTTTAATCCATTTCAAATTATACCACGTAGATAAAAAAATTATAATTCGTGAGCAGTCGGTGCGTATACTTAATATTATATTTTGTTTAATATTAATCATCACTCATACGCACCCCGTGTCTTTTTAGTACATCTTTTTATCTCTTAAAATTGACTGAATATTTAACAATATTTGTAAAATATATATAAAAATATATTTATAATTCAGCAATAAATCCCTTGTCAATAAAAATGCATAAAATTTTTAGAAAAAAATTTAAATGCAGTAATGAAAATATAAATTAAATACAATATTTTATCAAGCTGTGATGAACAGCAGTCATATACCGTAAATAAAAAATTATAAGGTAACAATATTTAACAGGATTATTTAATACTTGAGCCAAATCTGCACGGCAAATACAAATTTAGAATAATAAATAATGAATACAACATTTCTATGGCAAACTTAAAGCAAATGGAAAAATTTCATTTTGTATTATTACAAAAGAAAATGAAAATATCACGTGCGTTTGTTTCAAATATTTAACGATACATACGTCAGTAGTGAAATCCGAGAAAAATTCTTAAAATTCTTTTATATTATATTTCCATGTATCAGATTAGCTGCAGCATTGATTACTGCTTACAATTTCAATCAAAAAAAGTTTAATTAAAATTGTTGCAGAAGAAAATATAAACAAACAATAGAATTTAACAATAATTCTTTATAGAAATAAATTAATCCCATTCAAATTTTGCACAACGACTTTATAGTTTTTATATTAATCGCTTTAATAAATTTCCATTCATTTTTATTTGGAAGACAAAAAATTATTCGTGCATTGTCCGTCTCCCTTAACACGCTCATTTAACAAACGGTTTTATGTTTTCTGCTCTGTTGTTTTAATATTATTTTTTTAATTAAAATTTATGCGAACGAATGTTTCAAAGTATAAGTGAATATCTACACGTGTGTAACAACATTTTATTGCCAAAAAAAACTAACAATAAAACCACAATTTAACCTTCACCTCTTGCCAAGCAGTCAAATCCTTTACTAGCCTTGAGTTTTAACATTTAGCAAATGTTTTTATATCACTTTATTTATTTTTCGTATATATTTTTCCAGTTTGCACTCTCTACAGGGTAGCTGTGTAAACAGTTCTGGGTAGAGGAAAGTAGCATAAGTAAATAAAATAAAAATACCAGCTTTTACTCGTGTTATCAGGATTCAAGGCTATACCGACCAAACAGCGTTACTACGCAGAACACAAAAGTGACAGCAAACGACACAGCTGCATGCTTCGATATGCTGTATGCATTGGTCATTTTCACTAGCCGATGTGGAATATTTCTTCGAACTTTCTGCCCTTCCTTGTCAGCTTATGGAAATTACATTTCAATATATAAAATATTTAGCAAAAAATATTCCCGTAAAATATTCAATTTTGAGATATTCTTAATAAGAAATTACATATTTCACAGTGTATTAATATCTGCGAATTTAAATATAAAAAATAAATATAAATACGGTAAATCCTTGCAATAAAACACATCGACATAAAATTTTTTAATATTTTTTAACATGACTTTTATCAATATCTTTTAGCGAATCCTTTTATATCGTTCATTATACTTGCAATTAAACTTGTAAATTTTTTCTCTAAAAAAGTATAACATTTCAATACCCTTTATCCCCTTTTGCAATTATTGGAAAAGAAAGTTCAAGCAAAAATTTGAGAAAACAGACCACACAATTAAAAACGAATCCTTCAGCAAAACATTTATTGTAAGTAGCAAAGATAACATGAAAATATGCTCAACAAACACAAATGTGGAACACGATTAGAATAGTCATAAGTGAAAAGAATTTGTTTAGAATCATATGCATTCTGGGAATTTTATTTACAGTATTATTTTGAGCACCTTTTAGCATTTCAAAAAGTTAGTTAGTAAACTATGAATATACCTTGCAGTTACAATACAATTTTCTTTTCAAATTTCTATTAGCAATAATAATTAAACAAATATAAGAAAGTAACTGATAACAACATTAAAATAGAAAAGTCATTATGCACTTTTTTTCTCTCTTCGATCTTAATTATAAATATTAGTCAGCAAAAGATTTGCCAATCATGAATTAAAAAAAAATTTTTTTTTATTTTATTCATATTTTTTATTAATTAATTAAATATGATTGAAATCAACTTTTTTGGTGGGGGTAGTTGGTATACTCGCAACTAAACCATGAATTGTGTTTTAAAGAATTTCCACAAATAGATGTAAATAACATTAAAGAAATAAAATAATAATAAATAAAATAAGTTTAAAATTTAAAGTTTATAAATATGTATTTCCATTGAAGGCACATGTAATCTCAAGCAGATTATTCACCAGACATGCTAAGAAGAGGTCTGGAAAAATTAAATATTTTTTTTTACTTTAATTATGGACATTTAGCTTGGTAATCGGTATAATAATCGGAATAATAATACTCTGCTAAGTATTAATTTTTGGGGAATTTTTTTTTTGTATTTAAAGAACTTGAAAAAGTAGTTTAAACATTTTGCCTCGTTTTTAATAAATCGGGCTCTACTTGAAGCCAATTAATTTATAATTCCTAAGTTTAAGTTATAATTACCAATTCTTTTAATTATGTATATAATTAAAGAAAATTATGGAAAACAGCAATTAAAATTAATTGTCTTACTTGATAGAAGTAAAATATCAAAAAGGAACTTTTTGGAAAAAGTTAAAATTAATAAAAAAAATTATATTTATATTAATATCAGAAATTCATCCGTCAATATTAATCACTTTTTCTGAAAATATCATCTTAATTCAATATTTTAAATTTTTAAATATTTTTTTTTAGGCTTTAAGTCATCTCTTCGAATGTTCAATTAATTCTTTTTTAGGCTGAGCACTATTCATTCGCCTACAAAGGCACACGTAATTAATCTGTTCAATGCGACCATAACTAGTAATAATAACTTATAATTACAAGCAAAATAAAACGATTAAAAATATATTAAAAATTAATAAATAAAAATAATAATAAAAGTATATATGTGTATGTTTACTTTGAGTAAAGCCGTTTGTGTTCGATCTTACAGTTAAGTTTGCTAAAGTAGAAAAAATAAATAATTAAAATTTCAATTAAGTTCGAGTCAAAAACCCCATTAAAATTACTATTTTAAAAATTAAATATTTTTATTTCTTTCAAAAGCTAATATTTATTGTTTCACTTTTTTCAAAACTTTCAAAGTGTTATAAACTTTCAAATTCAATTTTCAAGTAAGAAAGTTAAAGCGATGATTTGTTTCGAAATTGTATTTCGTTCGCATTAAGATTGAATAAAACAAAACGTTATAAATAATAGAAAATTAATACTGAACTATAAAAGAATTTCAAATCTTGATAGGACAGCAATTTGTTCAACATGTCTCTTCTGTTTATTAATGAAATATTTAATTTGAAATTCTTAGCAGCAACACATTTTAAGCATTGAGTTATTTTAAAGGTTTTATTTCGCAAATAATTTGAAGAGCAAATAAAAAATAATCTTAGATGACATGATAAAAAAAAGAAATAATTGAAACATACACAAGAAAGATGCCATCATCGTTTACAATTTCAAGTTGCACTTAGTTCTTAATATTTCTAACGTCTTTAAGGTTTTCGAATACTGACACATAGTTTTGAACTTCTTATTTATTTCACTAACTACACTTTTATAATGTTTGTCTGTATAGTGGCGGGAAAGCGAAATTATTTTTATATGTTTAAAGAACTGAAAGAGTGCCAAAACTAAAATTTATTTAAAGCAATTTGAAAACATTTAACAATTTTACATTAATATCAAATAAAAAATATATATATATGAATCGGAAAAGCTTTGGGAATTTACGAGTAAGCAGGAATCGAACTTGTAACCTCGCGTTTTATAGGCTGCTCATTATGCGTTATAATTATAGCATCATGAAAGGCAATTGGTAAAAGTTATAAAAGTTTTGATACATCTAGAGTTTATGGAACCATCAATAGGGGAGCCTCTATTTTATCTGACTTTGTTGTTGCCAATTCTACATGGAACTACAATTTATTCTTTACAAGTTTTAAAACAGCAAATAAAATTTATGCTCATAATGAAATAATATTAATATATATTTTTAAAATTATGAAAACTTCGCAAAAAAACTTCTGAAAAACTAACAGTAGATAAAATGAAAAAAACTCAAGAAATATATAAAATAAAAGACTAATTTATTTACAAAATAAGTAATAAAATAAAACCACAGAACAAATCCTTTAGGTCTAAAAATTATTTAAAAATATTAATATAAAGTTTTCTTACCCATAATAATTTAAAAATTGATAAAATAAAAAATCTATATAAAATCTAATAAAGAGAGCGGAAATTAGGAAAGTGGTGAAACATCAATCCTAATTTGTGAAAAAAACAAAAATTAATAGAAAACTTCAAAATTGCAAATTAAAATAAATCAAATATATCAAAAAAAAAAAAAAAAGAATTATATAGGTTTAAATGTCACTGAAGAAAACAATATAAATAAAATATAACAACGAAAAAAGAAATAAATAATTCAACTGTAATTGCAAAAAGCATTTTCTTTAATTATTAACAAAAAATATTCGTAAAGTAACAATAAAAATATTGTGTATCCAAAAAAAAAAAACAAATTGAATAAAAATTCCAAAAAAAACGTCAATCTTAATGGAACCTCAACCTCAAAAAAAAGCTAAATTGAAAAAGTCTCTGATTAAAAAAATTGTATAATATATTTAATTTAAATTATAAAGAAATAATAATAAATTTAATTAAATATTTAATTGATAAAAAAAATTGTAAATCTTTAAAATTTTTGTAAAAAAATAAAAATTAAAAGTTTGAAAAAATCAGCATTAAAAAACTAAAAAAATTAAAAAAGCCAATATGAAAAATTTTAAAAACTTTAATATTAAATAATTAAACCGCTAAAATGAAAAATACAGTAATTTTAAAGAAACTGGAACATTTAAAAAATATTTAAATGCAAAAGTGTTCTGCGCTTCATGTGGCCAATAAAGCAATAAAAAATACTTTTAATGAGAAGTAACCGAATTAAATTAAATTGTTTATTTGTTTTGTGATTGGCAAATAAATCACTTATTGCTTATTGATGTATAAAATCTCAACAACTTTCTTCATTTCTAAAGTACAAAAGGGAATATTTAATTTAATTTAAAACTTTCTATACTGCAAAACAATTGGAAAGAAAAAATGATGTTCTTTAATAATCAGTATGAAAATCCACAAAGTAGTTAAAATATGAACTGTAAATATTAAGAAAATAAATCATGTACAGCCATCTTATTTTTATTTTTCAATTACAGTATTTATTTTCAACCGAATTTATCAGACTTCATTTCACTGTTCATTTCAACTTCATTTCACTCTTCCCGAGTTTATTCAACAACTTTCACTTTTGTATGTTTGCAGGACTTAATCACACAAGGCAGCTTCCGATTGATAAAAATTCAGATACAATAAAGAAAAAAGCAAATTTCCATCAAGTCTATGCTTTTACAATGCAAACAATGAAATTATTGTATGCAAAAGAAAAGTTATATATTTAAACATGTTTTGCTAAACATTGTAGGACTTGTAACGAAAGCTTGTAGATGAAAAGCAATGAGCACAAGTGCGGGCATTACGAAGTAGACATCCAGTCACAAATAAAATACATATTTATTTAGTCATTATTAATTTTTTCAACAAGAAAATCATTGCCTGACATTAACATTTGGCCGAAACGAAGTCATATTTTAATTCCAGATGACAAACTTGCTGAACCGACATTATTTTTGAATTTCCGTTAACTAAAAATGTAATAAAATGAAGTTTCACATTGTTTGTTTTCATCATTTTGTCTGTAAATATTATTAAAGTCAGAATAATATAATCAAAATTTTGCCACACAAAAATTAAATTAAACTAAAAAAAATCTAATAAACACTTTTAAAACATTTTTTAGCTCAAGGCAAAACAAAAAGATGTTTTAACTTAGAAAAACATTTCTTAAAATTAATTTGAAAATTATAAGTTCATATTTTTACTTGTTGTAAAAAAATTTTTTATTTAATTTATTTAACACAATAATTTTTGTTAAAAAAGTTACTTCACATTAAATTAGTCTCAATTGGAATGTGAGTGTACTGCCTCCTCAAACACCAAATTCGCTTTAGACAATCTCAATTTAAATAGTTTGAACTTTATTTGCGGAGATTTACAAAATTTTTATTTTATATTAAAATCGCAGGAAATCCCTAAAAATCATCGGGGAACTTTTATCCAAAAATTTCTTAGAATAAGCGAAGATAATACAAAGCTTTCATTATGCCGTGTAGAGTTCAAACGAGTCTGCTAATATTTCAATTCTTTTCGAATAGAATGTTAATTTTGTACTTAAGAATTCTTGTGGGAATGCCATTGCTTGCTAATTCGGACCATGAAGAAAGCTTTGAACAAATAATTTTTTAAGCACCTTCCAATTATAATTAAATTGAAATTTTCAATTAAATCAAAGTTGCAACAAGATGAAGGAATGCCCTCATTTTCTTATCCTCTTCTGTATTGGCTGAATTTTTTAGCGACCCGGAAATGTCGACGAATAGGAATAGAGGAAATAAATAAACATTTAAAACAACAACATCTATAATTTCAGAGCAATGTAGCCAATTGAGTATTGGCTTTAATACTTATGCTTGTTTAGTTAACACTCTATTGCCTTTATGGCACTTGTCTTTATTGAGAATTAAGATCCAGTACTAATCCTTCTATGTTTTTTCCATTCTTCAGTAATCCTTGTATTAAAAATGTTTTCATAAAAAAATTTAAAAATAAATTTTTAAGTTTTCAAGCCAATCGCCATCAAAATTAAGAAAAATTAAGGATATACTTTATATTAAGAGAACTATTCAAAATTCTGAAGAAGACCGACTAATAAATAAAATACTTTTTTATCCAATATAATTCTTCTTATATTCTAGATTTTTTAAATTTCAAATAAAACAAAACGGTATTAAAGAGGAATTGTTATTTTTTTAAAACAAAGTAAGTTTTATAAAATAATGTATTTTCATTCACGATAGTAAATTTGTTTTTAATTATTAGGAATTAAAAATAATTGCTTAGCTAAACATTTAAAAAAAAATATTAATTCACTACTTTAAATTTCTTTTGCTAATGGCGTGCAAACAGTTGTTGCAATGAAATAAATATTCATAAAAAGGAAAAAAAGCGTGACACAGACCAAATCACCGTGTCATCACTTTCTCAAGAGGCCACTCTTACATGAAATGTAAACTATAAATGTTCCTGAACTGTAAAATAGTTTTTTTTGTGAAAAGAAAATTAGATTGAAATAAAGCCTTAAATGTTGTTTCTCTAACATTTAAAGAAACAAAATGATGTATTTATTTAATAGAAAAAACCACACGTTGAGGTAGTTGTAATAACTATCCCATATGCATATATAATATGTATGTATATTATATAAAAATATTTATTTATTTATTTACCAAATATTACAATTATATGAATATAATTGCAATATGTATAGAAGCACTGGCTACTGAGGCCTTTGGCTTCTGGCTCCCCGGGGAATTGAACCCCTGATACATGCGTAACAGGCGGGTATACTAACCATTATACCATCGAGGGGCTTATACATATAAAAATATTATAACATTATTATTCAAAGTTTTTCAAACTAGAGCAAAAAAATTTTTTAAAATATATGTAAATAATTCTTTAAATTTTTTCCCCCTTAATTTTTAACAATAGCCGAAAAAAATTATTATTTTCTCGTAAGTATTTTTTAAATAGCCTTCAACATGTATTTGCAACTTGAGCTTAATCTGCGCTAAGATATGTTGCTTTTTATTATTTTTTTTTAATTTTTGTTAACCGAAAAAATATTTTTTGTCTTAAAAACCATGCAAATAAAAAGAGAATTTATTTAATATATTTAATATTTTTATTAAAATCAAAGCGAGATTTTACTTAACTTACTCGTATATTTAATACAAACACGCTGATAAGAGAAAATACAAAACGAGAATTTCTATGGAAATATTACAATTCACCTATAAGGATTTATGCTATTTTGTTCATTCTTGAATTTTTTAAAATTCTAAAATTTCATATCCATTCTATTATAAAAACATTGGCAGGACTAAGAACTCACTAAAGAGCTTTCATTTTATACTTTAAAGTTGTCAAAATTTATAGAAATAAATGAGAAATCCTTTTCATTTAATATATTATTTTACACATGAAAAGCTGCTAACAAACGGGAATTGTTACTCTCTAACAATTTATGGATCGTTGACTTCTTCATAATAATTAAAAAAAGAAAGTCATGTTTTACGAAAAATTATGTGGCTGATTCCCCTCACTAAACTTTATAAAATTTTTGGGCTCAAGCTACCACATTTTTCAGCATCATGCCAACCGTAAATGAATTATTGCATTCACAAAAACTCATTCTAATGTAATATTTTTCCTGAGGTAGTGGGAAAAGAAGTGTATGAAAATATCTAGTATGTTAATTATTTCAAATATGCCAAACAACTGCCTCTTAATTTCAGGCTACTAAAAATTGGGAATATACTTTACAATGTTAACAGCATCCTTCAACCGTATTTAATGCATGAAAACTTTGCTACTCCACAAGTGCTGCTAATAAATTTAGCATACATTTGTGAACAACCTTTTTTGACAACTTTTCTTTTGAATGGAAAATTTTCATATTAAATATGAAAGCCATCACATCATTTGCCAACATTGTTTGTATTTAAAATAGCAAACCCGCAATCAGTTTTAATTTTACACATTTTTATTTGAAATATGTAAATTATTGAAACAGGGAATAAAAATTAAACAAATTTATGAATAATTTTATGTTAATGTTGGGAAATATATGACCTGCAAAACTTTGCCAAATAGAATTTTCTGAAGCAGAAGTAATTGGTTTATTTACATTTAAAGACATCTATTTATCAAATACTTTTACCATGAATAATTTTTCAGCATGAAATAGTTAAACTTCCTGTTCCATTTCTCAAGTGTACAATACAAATTTTTATGGCAGTACTCATGTTGTATTGCCCTCGTCCTTTTTTCCCTTGGTAGCTATTATGCAAATATTTGATTAGGACGATGAGGACTTTTAATTATAACATTATAGATCGCAAAGTCATTAACATAATTGCGTATGTGGCATATGGTATATGGCACGGGGCATATGGCACATGTTGGCCTTTTCGTTTTACATATGTGTTTTCTTCTGTGTTACGACTACCATAATTAGTTGATTGGAAAAGTTAAGAATCGGTATCCTACAACTTTAATTGGCTTGCCTTAGGTAAAGCCAGCGAGCATGTCCTTTCTTTGAAAAACAGCTTTTGGCGATTTAATTTGATCCCTTCAATATGTGGCAAAAACAAACTTCAATGCAATGCTTTGGAAACTCGAGCGTACATTTTGAACTTGTTGAATCGTTATAGCTATTGAGATCAGCTTTCACGAGAATGTAAATCATACTTTTGGAAAGTGAAGCAAATTTAGAAATAAAAAAAATACAAATGCAGTTATTAAAACAGGTTTTCTGATTTAGTGGGGGGAGATAACACTACTCAAAGAATGCTGATGTGAAAGGTACAGTGTCAATATCTTCACCCAGGAGATCCATCGAAGTATATGCTGAATTATTATCCCCAACGATGTTCAGTTAAACTAGCCGCTAGTATGGTTTTAACTCAAAATCAGATGCTTTTCTATTAATAATACGCCTGACATTTTTTTATTTTCTATTAAGTTTTGTATACAATATATATTTAATTCTTACAAAATATTCTACACTTTACATATATCTTTTATAGCCTTTTTTTATTAACTAAATTGAAGCACAAAATATGTCTCACTGACTATTGAGAGTGTGGTTGTACGTTTGGGCTTGGTTCATATTTGTATAAAAGGCAAAGGACTTCTTACTATATTCGTATTAATTTTCATTTTTAAGACTAAAAAGGACTATAAATTCAATAAATCACTAAATCGGTATTGAATGCTCATAGAGCAGTACTTGGAAATTTATGGTTATGAATTATCAAAAATCCAAAGCCGAAAACAATTTAAGATTCTAAAGTTTGATTGTTTACATACTGGAAATTGAATTAAATAAATTTTAATAGGAAACCAAACATATTCTTCTCATATAAATTGATTATGCCATGATGCATGTCTTGGCAAAGGAATGCACTTAAAAACTGATCAACGGACATCTGAGAGAAGTAAAAAACTGTCAAGTTTACTTGAGTGGGATTCTTATAATTAATAAATAAAAATCAACTGTTTTGAATGCACTCAATTTAGATACTTTAAGACTTAAGAATTTTAATTTCTAAACGATCTGGAAGTACGCCTCAGCACTTCGTAATATGGTTGGCTGCAATAACACAATAAATATTTTTTTGATCATGTTAAGTCGACAGAACATTCATTCCTTCGCGTTTTTTTTTTTTTTTTATAAAATTAAAGTGTTTTATGTGAACTTAAACAACTTAATCGCTTCAAAGCTCTCTTTTTTATGTAGAGTAGAATACAAACAAGTATATGCTATTTAATTTCATAAGCAAATCATTATTATTTGCTTGAATTCGTTTTGCAAGCAAAATTATTTCATTTTTATGCGATTTTTTTTTTTTTTTTTTTATAAATTGCTTACACTTCTTAAACAGGAGAGTTTATTTTTTTAATGTTTCAAACATATTAAAAATATCAGTAAGAAGTGAGCATTCATGCAAAAGATAAAACAAATTTTTACTTATTTCATTCCTCAAACACTCGCCCAGCACTCTGTGTGGGGGGAATGTGACAATAAAATTTCATATATACAATTTGCTATAAAACCTAGAAAAATTTTAAAATTACTTTCCTTATTTTAAATTAAAAGGCGAGCAAAGAATGTCTTTATGAAGGTAGTTAAGCAAAGGAAGGCATCTAAATACTATTTTTATATTTGGAAGATTTTTAAATATTACAGATCTATTGGCTTCTTAAAGCAGTTGATTAGCCCTTTTTAAAAATAATTGCCAATTAAAATTGTTCACAATCCCATCATATTCCATACAGAGCTACTCCACTAGCAAAGCGTTACTTCTTAATGTTTCCCAGGATATCAAGAGACCATTTGGAATTTGCTTACATTACCTATTAAATCGGAAATCATATATATTTTTTAACCAACAAAGTATTTAAAGTATTTGCAATGCATTTTAATTTGGCTCAGAACTACGAAAAAAGACGAAAAATATTTAACGTTTCTGTCATGTAGTTTTAAATAAGGATTGTGTACATTTACAAGGAATCATTTGCCGAATGCGTTGGAATTATACAATCTTTCGTTAGTTTTGTCGATGCTCAAGCTTGTTTCATATGTTGTTTTACTACCTGCATGCATAACTTCCTACCTTGTACTTCATCATTAGCTCCTCTGCTGCATTACTTTTTCTGTGGATTTTCTATTTGTATGCTTAATGCAACTGATACTCAAAGGATTTGCTTTATGCATGCAAATGCATGTCTGTTTGTGCAAAGTTATTTGATATGTGCTGATTTAAAACTTATATAGAAACTTAAAATATGTGAATATGTAATTCAGTACACAAATACATTAAGATTTTGCTTTTATCCACTGTGTACTTGATGTAATGCGCTTTAGATTATAAATAAAAGATTAAAGGAGTTTTTAGATTTGTTTGCGTATGAGGAAATTTAACTTCGAAATATCATTTCTGAATAAAAAATCATGCAGTAAAAAATACTTGCTTCTAGAAACCAATATTTTAAATTTCAAAAGCACTTTGAAATAAAAATTTTAATAAAAAAAGAATAAAAAAAAAAAAAAATTATTATTATTATTTTTATTATTATTATTATTTTTATTATTATTATTATTATTATTATTATTATTATTATTATTATTATTATTATTATTATTATTATTATTATTATTATTATTATTATTATTATTATTATTATTATTATTATTATTATTATTATTATTATTATTATTATTATTATTATTATTATTATTATTATTATTATTATTATTAATATTATTATAAATCATAGTTTATTGTAAATTTTTATAAAAATGTGTTATAAAAAATATATATTTAAAATGTATGTGCAATTTTAACAAGCTTTTAATGAAAAATACTAGATAAATTGCGAGTTTAATTATAAAAACAGCAATGAAACAAACCGAAAAAAGCAGTGGGTCATAATTTTGAAAACCAGCAACTGATAATTTATTACTTATTCTAAATAAGTATAATAAATAAGTATTAGCATGATTGCCTTTAAAGATATCTTATATTGGTTAGATTTTTTTTTTTTTTATTGGTGAAATTTTCAAAAACGGCGAAACCTCAACGCGGTTTATAACACGATCGCCAAACGTACTGATGAGGAGTTGTTCGTAATAGAGCAAAAACCATTTGTATCTATAACAAGTATATATTGTATAGATATAGTATATTTTATAGGTGTAGCAGTCAATAACTTGACCCGTCAGCGGCATTTTATATAGTGGCACTTAAAACTATGCAATAGACTGTCGGCTTGTCCTATTTCCAAATGTGTTTGATCATTGTTGACTAACTAATGACTGAACGTGCTCAAAAAAAAATTATATTTTGAATAAATTTGTTTTTAGATTGCAAATGGTTAAAAAAAAATAAATAAAAACAAACTTTTATAATCCGTATAAATAATGGAAAGTATTTCATCGACATTTACGTAGCCAATTGGCATTCACGCGTAAAATGGCATTCTGCTGAGATCAAAGGCTGTAGCCAAAGACCAAACGAAAAATAATGACTAACAACCCCTTCGCTTTGGAAATAAATTTCCAACATTCCAAGACTTGTTTATTTCACCCCAAATAACTTGAATTGGGTGAAAGAACACTTAATTTGGAATTTTTGTTATATGAGGAAACATATAAAGTTACTTCTAATTGGGAAGACTTTTCCAAATAATTCCCATCTTTTCAGATTCTTATCAAATTTGTTTTGGCCATATTCTTTTCTTTATTTATAATGCGACGTACAGTAATTCAGAACAGGATTAAAAACATCCTGCCATAACATTTTGGACAAATTAAAATCCCGTATTAAGAGAAAATTTTAATAAAAATATATTACTTTTAGATCAACCATTATAAAGATAGAAATGGCTCTCCTAACACAATTGAATAAAGAAAACAATTGTAATGTAGAGTGGAGTAGGAGCTACTGCTCTTAGATTGATACAAATATATTAAATTTCATCTATTTATAATTTCAATAGTAGAAGAGCCAGCAGTAGGTGAGTTTAAATTCATGTATTCAATTTAATGCAAATCTTCAAACTCATATACGAGACAAATAGGAATACGTACGTACATGATGAAATGGCAAGTAAGTACATGAAAAAGGTGGAATAGTAATTTATGGGAGTTACATGGTGAGTGAGTAGAAGTGTAGGGAGTGCAAGCGAACTGCATGAACTACAATGAAATCATAGAGTAGAAAAATAAGAATCCATAAGGAATGATATATTGCAACCATAAAAGTGATATGAAAGTTTCATTTTCAAGCACAAAAAGATTTATTTAAGTAAATAAAATGTGATATGAAAGATTAGAAGTATGAATGAATTTATTCAAAAATTCACTGATATAAAACTTTGTTTTCCCCTTTCCCCTCTTTCAAATTTGTATGAATAAATATTAAACCAGCTTGGCATGAGAGTTTACTTTTGTTAAAACAAATGCATAACAAAAGGATCATCTTTTTGTGTCGGAAAAAGGATTTATACAAAAAAATCATTTGTTGTTTTTAAAATACAATGTTCTTAAGCAGAAGAAGAATTATAATAAGTTTGAGGTTAAATTGAAAAATCAATGCTTTCTTAAATAAAATTTCTTTTTAGAGGAAAATTATTATCCAAAGTTGTTTAATAAGTTTTAGTTTACTTTGAGTTAATTAAAAATATTATGCTTCTGTCAAGCGGACGAATCAATAATAAAATTTTCCTAGCCCAACTGCTTTCCGCAGGAGGCGTTTCCTTAAACATTTCTGCCATTATAAAGGCAGATAATAACGATGAAAAAATAATCTGCTAATAGTATACAATTTTAGAAAAACCTTTCAGGAATAACAGGAAATGTTACTCTTGTAAATTATCCACTAATTAAAAAATAACTTATTTTTTATCCTTTTCCCACATTTGCAGTAATCTAATTTTTTCCCAGCTCAAATTTTTTTTTTTCCGTAAAAAATTTTAAAAGTATAAATTTTTTCGATATTCCGCTACTTCTGTGTATTATAATATCAAGGGTGGGTTTACGAGGGATCAAAGAAACAGTAGCTTAATTAATAGATACAAAATAATAAGGGGCAAGATTACAGGGGTAACATGTTATTAATTAATCTAATTTTACTCTTATTATTGTTTTATAGCTCTTTAGGCATTTTGCTCAACTTATTTAATTTTTGTTTGGTTTGTTGACTTGATTTCACTTTTAAAAAGTTTTTTCAAATGGTTGTGACAAATTAAAAAAGTTTTAAGGAATTAATACTTTTCCCGATGATGTTACACAAGAAGAATTTTATTTAAATAAAAAGAAAGAAAAGGAGATGGAATAAATTAGATGGAATAAATTAGAATACTTCAAATATCCTTCAGTGAGAGCAATACTTTATTACAAATCTTTTAAAGAATATATTTTTAAATAATTAGGCTTGTTAATTCAAAACAAAGAAAATAATTTTAATTTTCTAATTCTCCTTTATTTAATATATTATGAAAAGATTTTGAGTGAAATAAATTAAAACAATGTTTTTATATAATTGGCCAAATTGTTACTGTCTCGATTCACCTTAACTAGTTAACTTGTTCCAGCACTAATGAAATTCCCTCTTAAGGAGTGGACTTATTTCTTGAATTATTGGATATAACGAAGAGTACTTTTAAAAGTTAGAATATACTCAAATATCGAATTGTAAGCAATACTGAGATACTGTTCATTCTGATGGTCACTGATAGTCAATTGGGCATTTGCCATGTAATATATTACAATAACGATTTCCTTTTGATAAACCAATTATTTCTTTGCGGACTATTAAAATTTTAAATATATAAAACATATTTGGTTTTTGCTTTTGGGAGCTTATTGTTAAAAATTAACATAGTAAGTAACCTCTTGAAATAAGAAATGTTGCACGAATAAATATTTAATTATGTTAGATTGCTAATAATACAAAAAAATAGTTAAAATTTGTAAACTAATTATGAAAAGGCAATGGAAACAGCGCCTTAAAAGCCATGAGGAGGTAATAAGCTTATAATCTAATGATAATTAGTGGCATTGTTTTCCTTTAGAAAGATTATATTATTCTTATCACATTCCAAAGGGAGCTTGGAATTACAATGTATGCTGTTGGTTATATTTTAGCTGTATCTCGATTTGTTGCATCAACAATTTTGTGTAGGTACTGAGAATAAGCTACTCTGGATTACCAAAGCCTTGCTAATTTAACCACGTCCCTTCTGCTAATTTCATTAGTTTTATATTCCAAAAAATCTTCAAAGGAAAGGTTTCCATAATTTATTTTATTGTTCTGATTAGAGTTCAGTTTAAATAATTTGTGATGATTCTAATTATAAATACGAAATGTAAAAGCCGAAAAGTTTACTATAAATAATTCCAAAAATGTAAATCATTTTGCTAAGACTCGTCATCTCAAGCCGTGTGCCCACATGCAAGTTGCTTACGAAAGAGCTTCTGTAACTGGTGAAGTGGTTTTGGTGAAGTGTTTCCACAGAAAGCGAAACTTACGGCAGTCTGCTTCCAGAAATAGTTTGTGAAATAAATAACGAGGACTTGCTGTAAGAAATTGCAATTGTGTTTCCATATAATCTGAGAACAGCTTGCAGTAGGGTTTGCTTTTTTTACCAATGGCCGTGTGACAAAATAAGATTTATATAATAGATTTATATAAATATCAATTTAATTTTTTATTTAAATTTTAATTTTTTAATAAATTTTAAGAAATCAATAAGATACATAATAAAAAAGAATTAATAAATGTTATATATATATATATTATAATCTTTTTTAATTTTTTATGTATATAAAAATATACTAATTAATTCAATATTTATTTATCAATATAAATTAATTTACGTTTAGATTGTATTTCCAATAATTTTTTATTTATATTTATTTAGTCTTCATTTATACACATTTATGTTATAAAGATTAAAATAATTTTTTATAGTAATATTTCTACTAATAATTATTTATATTTTTATAACTACAAATAATTTTTTATAAAGATATTTTATATATATATAACATTTATTAATTATTACTATTAATTTATAAATAAATAAAAAATTTAATAAACTTTAAATAATAAATAAAAATTTTATTACATAAAAAATTAAAATAGAATACCACGAACGTATGCCCGACGTATGCCCAACTTCTGCAAGTCTTCAAGTTACTTTCAAGTCGTTGAAGTTACTTCCAGCAAGAAAGAAACACATGTCTTCACATAATTTCTGCAAGAAACTTCCGCAACTCGTGACCTCTGGAGGTGAACTTCTAACACGAGTTTACACAACAAAAACTTCTGGAAGTCACTTCCCGAAGCAACTGCCGCAAGAAAACTTGATAGTGGGCCCACGGCTTAAGAAGTTTTAACATTTTCGTAAGCATGAGGCCATTCGTCTCATTTCCCTCATCTGCATAACTGAATCTCATAGATACAACTAAAGTCAGCAAAACAAAAGTTTTATTAATGTTGTTATCACTTTGTATTTTGACGCTTTCGTTATTTATTTATTCTGTTCTTCTCTCCTGTTTTTTCTTTTTTTATATATATATATTTTGCTGTAATAAACTAGTAGTGGCCAATGAAATCAATACTTTGAATGATGACAGTGACAACAATAAAGAAGGATTGTTAGGAAACTACATTATGACAAAACATATTGCTTTGTCTAATAGAACAACACAAATGCCCGTAACTACAACGATGACAACAGTGGCAGCAATAACAACGAAATTGATATCACCCACAGTGAAACCAGCAAAACTAATAGGTAGCAAAACAACAAGTAAGACTAGAAAACTAATAGCATTACAAGCATCGATATCGCCCACACTAGTGCAAGGAAATTATAATGATGAAGACCCAACGAGAATGCATTTAAAAAGTACTCAACTGGATGATTTATCGTTACTATCGCCGACATTATTGAATGAATCAATAGTTAAACAAACAGAAGAATTAAAGTCATTCTCGTCCATATCATTTACATCCGGATCAACTTCCTACCCCACAACCGTTTCCGTTTCCACATCAACTTTAACATTTCCAAATGATGAGCCATCACTTACTGTCCTTAGGCATAAAGGAAATGAACACAACATGTACAATACCAACAGCCACTTGACTGTTGATAATACGAATGCCACTATAGTATCTACAAAAAAATCCTCTACAGCTACTGCAAAACAAATGCTGGAACCTAAACTGGCTACGGACACAAGCTTGTCTGTATTAAATACAAGTTCAATAGCTAAGGGCTCTTTTAATATAGTAATAGAAAATGTCAGTAGTAAAACAAATGCTGCCAATTTGGAAGAGTCTGACTTGAGCATTAGAAACAGTAGCAGGAATAGTACGGGCTTAACCAGAATTTCAGCGAGAAAAGTCGATAGCAGATACGTTTTGCCGAAAACCCATAAAACAGATGCACCCATGCTTAACTACATATTTGATACATTTTCATCAGCCAATAAACATCATCACCACGACCAACGGTAAGTCGAATATATCATGTGAATATATCATTTTTTTAAATAATATTAAATCATTTAAAGAAATCTATTTTTAAATATATACAAATATATTTATAAAATCCAGTCTAGAGTTTTAGTTCACTATTTTGTGTTGCATTTCTTATAAGGTCTCAAATATTAAGCGCGAAGTGAATTAATTTTATGCTCTTTGTCCCTCAACACGTAATGAGAAATTTGCGAACAGAAACTAAATTGTAAAAGCCTTATCAATAAACTTAAAATAGTAAAAATTAATTTTACAAAAATTAATTTCCATTGACTATGAAATTTTATTGAAAAGTGCTATTAAAAAATTATTACATTTTTTTTAGTTGGTTGTAAATTTTTTCATTTAGAATTTTTTCTTCTAACTATTAAATAATTATTACAATATAAGTCTTACAAAAATTTTATTAAATTTTTTTTTAAAATACACTCTTAGTAACTACATATTTAGTAAATAGTCTTAAAAATGCACAAAAATATTAATTATTTTTGAATTTAGAAAATAGTATATATAATTTGATGAAATTATTTAACAGAAACTAAAAGGTTGTAGAAAAAAATTTGAATAAATGGAGAAATGCCACGATATGATCACAAAAACATGCATACATACACACGTCCATACATTGAACAAAAGTCTCAAGGTTCTTTCTCACACTCTCGCTCTCAAATATTTACATAAACAAGTTCTCATCTATTCTGTTTCATTAATTTCCATTTTTCGTATTCATTCATCTTTGATGTACGTACGACAATTACCAAGATTGAATGCTTCTTGCCTCAATGCTGACAGAAATAAGTTTATTTTATTTGAAAAAAGAATTTCAATTGAAGCAACTTAATTAATCAAGCGGTAACTGTTGGTAGATAGAGATATAGTCTTTAACACAAAATAAATTTGCATGTAATATGCGAAAAGAGACCTCACTAATCAATTTGTATAGGCTTCTAAATCACATCGCAAGCAAAACCAAACTTTGCGCAAATCTGCTACATAAAAGTTTGACAAAACGCTGCCGAACATTAATCAGACATTGCCAGGGAAGCAAATATTACAAAAATGATTTTGAAATTCAGAGGTAAAATTTTAACAAGTACTCCTTTGAAAACGTTTGAGTTTAGATTTTAACTTTATAATAAAAGAGTTGTATAATAAATTATCTGTAGCGTTCCATTTATTTTATTTCATTTATTTTTTTTTTGTTCATTTGTATTTAATATTTACTGTCTGCTTTATTAAGATTTATTTGCTAAGCTAATAAGTGTGCCATAATGGATTTGTTCATTACTGCCAGCGGTCATAAAAAAACCTTTTGATAAACTTTTCTCAAAACGTGGTTCTTAGAAAAGCAACGCTTGGAAAATCTGAGAAAATTTAAAAACTAATATTTATTTTTTTTCTTTACTCCTCCTGCTACATAATCGGAAAAAACTTTAGGCTCAAAAAATTATTGTAACTTTTTTTCTTTTAAATTTATATTTATTACATGTTTTTTATTTCATCTTTATGTTTATAAGTGGAGCTTAACATCGCTTTACTAGAAATAACAAACTTTCTCTGCCCCCTTCCCAGGAATCTCAATAGTAAACATTATTTTTATTATAAACACCTTCTACCAGCCAACACATTTCTAAAGGACAAAAAGTGTATTTAAAATTGTTAGAAAATATTTTTATTATTTAATCAGAATTTCTACGAAGCTTGATAGATTGACTTTATTCTTATTAAAAGGAAGAATATTTTCATGTTAAAAACTTTAATGAAAGAAATAAGTGATAAGAGGAAAAGCAATTTTTGTTTTGCATGTCAGCACACGCCAGTTGCATACGACTGACGTTTACTAAACAATATTCTTGCAAAACCTTTTTAAGTTCTTTTCAATAACTTTTAAATAAGAAAATTTTAAAGCCCCTAAAAATAGGTATTTTGATTCATTAATACAATTACAAAGATTGAGTGAATGAGTATAGAAATTTTTCATTCCATTTATTTCTAATGGTCTTTTATATGTTTCAGGCAAAATATATTTAACAAATGATTTTTCCCCATTTTGTCATTAAAAAAGTTCTTACAAGTTGAAAAATTCGATGACAAAACAAAAGGTTTCTGTATGATAAAAAGGAGAATCAAAAAAATATCAAAAAAAAAAAATTAAATAAGGATAAAAGAGATGTATTTTCCTTATACACTTCAAACTCCCCATCCCTCAGTAGGTGAGAAAAAAATTCACATTTTTTTATAGAGACTTTCATTTGTGTTAAAATCAACATGACTACTGGAGTATTCATACCAAATAGTCGACGAATTTGAGTGTCATTGATATATGAAGATGGAGAAGACTTACCTGGATTTCCACATTAATAGCAATAAACAATGATAGTCACAGATAGCAACAGCATGATTTGAAGAGTGAAAATATGAACAAGAATGGAAAATCTATTGCAAAGAAAAGTAAATAAATTTAGATAGAAATAGGACACCCATTACGTAAAAAAATTAAGTGCAATATAAAAGACCATTCGAAAAACAAATGTTGTTCTTTTTGCTTGATCGAATTTTGTAAACAATGCGAAAATATTTATCCAATTTATTTTTCCAATAATGGAATGTCATAAATAAATATTTAGTAATATATATTATTTATTGAGTCAACTAATTCAAAACGAATAACAAAATATTAAAACATAGTTAGTAACAGCAGTATAATCTGAGAAATCATGAGAATGTGCTTTAATCAGGACAGATTAAAAAAGTGTAAATTTGAATGCAATATTCAGTTTTCTTAAATTTCCGATTATTGGATTATTAGGTGCTTTTGTTATAGGAATTACAAAATTGATTGGGATTTTTTTTTTATACCTTCAATAAATCATCCTTTAATTTTTTATTACATTAAATCTTTTTAGCTATAATATATAATAAGAAATCCAAATGGCATCTGAAGAAATAATCAGTTTGTACTTGCAAGTGGTTATAAGAAAAAGAAATTGGACCACTTTGAAAGAGCAGAATATTTCATGAAATAACATCTCACATCTAATCCACTAATAATGCTGCAATTGACTTTAATTATATGAAAGGATGCGATCGTTCACCTCGCTATTGAACGTTTCTCTGAATAGAGAAAACCGATAGTTGAAACTACTTCTAAAAGTCAAATTTATTATTTTTTATTATTTATTTATTATTATTTATTTATTTATTTATATTAAAATATTTAATTGATTATTAAATTACAAACTAATTAAACTAATTGAAGATATTTGAACGAAACTCTAAAACAATATTATATAAAGTTTCACGAAAATCTGCCACATTAAAGCATTATTTTAAAACGCAGATTATAAAGTTGAGTTGAATAAAATTTATTCCCGAGAAAATAAATATTTTAACACACGACTGATATGCCTGTAGGGCGAAAATAGCGAATTTAAAATTGAATGTGCACCCCTTAAGTATGCAACACATTTGTTACTTAATAAACATCCGTTGCGTATGATGAATTTTTCAATTGAAAATATTTGTATGTACAGTATTAAGTATACGCCGTGTGGTTCATATCAGGAAAGCCACGCATAACATTTTTAACAGAAAATGGTATACCTCATCTTCTAAAATACTTTTTAGGATTACAAATTTTTATTTGAAATTTTAGTCAGACAATTGTAATAAAACCAAATAAAAACAGCCTTTTATTCAGTTACGGAGTGTCAATTGGGTATACAAGGGGAAAAATAAACTAAAAAACAATATTCAACTGCAAGTTGATGTAATTTCAATTTGAAAAAATTTTGAAATATTTTTACAACTGATGACGACCAGCTCCCACTTTATAATTTTCTGCTATAAATACAGAAAAAAATCATTGCATTTATATCGCTGACCTTTGTAGAATGGCTTTGTTTTAATAATGAACTTTCCGCATCGTACTTCAATTTATTATATTATTTTACTTTCCGAAGCGCAGATTAAAGTCACGTCAACTAAATGTCAAAGATTATGTCGCTCTGTAAAACGCTTTACCCACACTTTCCTTACACATCACCTTCTTATAACTATAATTCATAATTTCCAAAAAACTTTTTTTTACCTCTGGTGCATAATAATTTGCAAATGTTTTTGAGAAATGAATTAAAGAAATTAATTTAGCTTTTGCTTTGCACACATTTATAACATTAAAACATCATTTATCCATCTGTTCTACTTTTTTAGTTTTACTATTTCAATTTTTCTTCTCTTCCATCGTCATTTTGTTGCATTTCAGAGTTTGTTCAGTGGGAAAAAACAACAAATACAAAAAAAAAGAAGAAAAAAATTGAACTAAATAAAGTTGTGGTGCAGTTTCATGCTTTAATATTTTCTTGTATTTTATATTGTGGTATGTCTGGTATTACCGGGTAAGTTAAGTAGAAGAAATAATATCAGGTGCACAATAAAAAGAAGCATACGGGAAGAAATGAAGCCACATCAAAAACATATTTATCTCAGTTCTACTCCAAATCATTTTCAATGTAGAGTGCTTTAGTGTGTTCTATAAAAGAGGAAATGGTGGCTAAGTTTGCAAAGGTGTGTTTAAAAAGTTGAAAACTTTTGACATTCATACATGCACATTCACACATGTTCACTTTACGAACTTCTTACAAAGTTTCAGCCGCCATTGTGAGTTTGGCTCCATATCCCATAACGAGGATTAATATGTAAGTAGTTCTATTTTTGGGGAAATCACAAACATCAATAGTAAGCACAAACAGTTACCGCAGTATATTTTAAGAGAGAGAATTATGAATAGGATAACTCCATGATAAAACAAATCTCCTACATATTCCTCAATAACAAGTACTAAAGTTCTGCGCGTGCCGTTTTGTTTAGACATGATTAGTCCTTCTGCGAATGTATTATACCTCTCAACAAAATTAAATCGTAAATAAGGTAAAAAATTCCTTTCTCAACACGCATCTACAAATTTGCTAATCACCAGAAAATATTTTTAAATGAAATAAAATTCTTTGTGCACTTTCATATACGAAATTTGTTAACTAAAATGAATTCATTCTATAATTAAAATTTTTTGTTAAATAAAACCCTATTCACTACGAGAAAATCTCATAATTGGTTTTAATTCAATTTTTTATGGGTTTCTAGTTTACTTTTCTTTAATATTTTTTAAATTTTGGCAGCATGTGTGCGGGAGTAAAATTGCTTAAAATTTATTTTATTAAAGATTTGCTACCGAGCGACCATGCTATGGAATGGGCATCGAATTAGGTCCTTAAAAACCAACTGGCAACTTTTAGTTATCGCAAGTAAATTTAAGACACAAGAAAAAACAATTCTAGTTGTCCTTGCTAAAATTGGAAGAAACTGGTGAAAGAAAATATTCTCTTATATTCGCACATATTTTTCCCTGTTGGCCAAATTAAGTTATTCGGTATTTCCGGATGTTTTTCTCTAATAAATTAGAAAAAAGATAGAAAATTACCAACGTAATATTTTTCTGAATGTACAAAAAGATTTGGTCTATTGGATCAATGCCAGCTTTAAATATATTTCAATTTATTATTTTTTATATAAAAAAAAAGCAATAACAGCCAAAAGTGTCCAAAAAATATTTAGTATGACAACGTAAATATAAAGAAAAAATTGCAAGCTTTCTGCTGCCTACAATTATTTTTAATTACAGATGATTTGTTTCATCTTGTGACTTCGTTTTGTTTTATTTTCGTATGACTTTTTGTTCAATATGACCTTTCATTCAGTTGCCGTTAAAATTATCGAAATATTTAGAAGATTACAATCCAATGCAATCATTAGTAAAATAAAATCCATTTCTACTTCTCAATTTTCAATTTAACCACGTTCAGCCATCTTCATAGTTTAGTTGAAGTTGCATTGAAATACAATGCAAGCATAGAATTTACTATATTAAATCCCTTTCGTTTCCGTATATCATTCCACATATTTGTAAAACAAATTATAAATTCTTTAGTTTTGCCTAAGCAAAAATTGTAATACTCTTGAATAGATCAAATGTGCTGTGTACTCCTACACAATAAGATAAATTACAATTTAAAATTGAGTTTACTACTACCTGACTAAACTTAAACAAAGAAAGTTGAAGAAAATTTTAATAGAGTTCCTGCCATAAATTGTTCAAGTATTGGAAAATATTTATGTTGGGCAAACGTGCGTAGTTGTAATTGCAAAGTGAGTTTGTATAAAATATTAAATGCAGTTATTAAAATGTCACGAGAACTTTACAATTTGAATTTTTAATAGTTTAACAGAATAAATACGGATGCTGCAAATTATTATTCTCTTAAGATCATACCAGGATTGGAATGTTATTCAAGGACATTCATAAATTTCAAATTTATTACCAGTTGCAGCTTTTAGAGGATGTTTAGCCTCCAGAAGTAATTAAGAGTAGTGCATGACAATGCGAATAAGTACAGAAATCAGTTTCTTGCTATACCAACTGATCCTCATAAATTATGATCTTGAACGGAAAAAATTCTTCCAAATTATTCGTAAGACATTATTTCATTAAAACGAAATTCACCGCTTCCTTTTTCGTAAAACTTTTGAAGTTAAAAGTTATAAGTGCACCTATTTTGTTAACTTAAATGTAGAATTTTGCAACAAAAAGTTATTTCCGTTATTTAAAAAGTTACCGCTCATAAATTTTAATTCAGAAACACAAGAAAAATAAAACTTTTACCAGCAACTCGTGTTATATTTTAATCCCAAACAAACAAACAGTGCATTATAAAAGTGAAAAGTTCTGCTATTGCAAAAAAAAAATATAATAAATAAAGTAGGGTAACACAGTTAGCACAAACTACCTGTGTGTGTGTGAAAAGAAAGTCTATTAAAATGGGAAGACAAACGATCTTTATTCTCAGTGTTTTGTCTGCTTCTTTAACTTTGTCGAGTTACTATTTTCTTGCTAAATTTTAGTCTTATTTAGTTTTCATTTTTAATTTTTTTTTTTTTTTTTTGTTGACTGGAAAAAGTAATAGGAGTTCATTAAGTTCACGTGTTAATATTTTTATGTAAATACTGATTTTAAATATCTCAACGTATTTTCATTATTATAATACAGATTTGTAACACTTGAAAGCTTTACGAAATGGAGCTCCGGCACTATACTAATATTTTGATGAAAAATATGCTACTTGCGATTAGGAACGGCACCTTTGAGATTTAAAATTTTTGTGATACCATTAACACGAAATTGGGATTGCGATGAATAATTTCTTGTTCTTTTTTATAGTAGTATTTAATCATGACCGACAAATTATTTGAAATAATTATTCTAGTTTTTTATTTATTGAACAGAAATCATGTAAGGATTGCAAAGATAGACTTTAAAAAAGAACTAAAATCATAATAAATAAATTCCCACGAAGAACTACACCATTAGAAAAAGATTTTTTCAAACCTCATACTATAAACTTGGCTTAAAAATGAAAAAACCAAAGAACATAAATACTTAAATAGCCTTAAAGATTTTTATTTAATCCATGCTATTTGCATACTTCGTTAGCTTGTAAAAAAATTCGCTGTTGATGCGAAAAATTTTAATGTAATTAAAAAAGAAATAAGTTGAATAAAACTTATTTCCAAAGATATATATATTTTTTACAAACGGGCGCTGTGCATGTTAAGAAAAAAATTTGTTGTGGGGGGAAACAGATGATCACCCCTTAAGTATGCTACAAATTTCTTACTTAATAAACATCCGGTGCGTATGATAAATTTTTCAATTGAAAATAATTGAATGCACAGTATTAAGTATACGCCATGTGGTTCATATCAGGAAAGCTATGCATAACATTTTTTGTAAAATAGTAAACCTAAAATGTTACATAACAACTTCTAAAAAACTTTTTAAGATCAGAAATTGTTATTAACTATTTCATTGGTTAGTTAGTTATTTATTTATTGAGGCTTCTTTTTTCCATTACATAGAATTTTTGTTATAAATATTAATTTTTTTTTTTTGAAAACTTAAAAGTACCATGTATTATTTTAATTACATTACTAGTTCTTGCCTATGCAACGTGCTTATCCATTATGAGAATAAATATAAACTATAATTATAAATACATTTATTAATGGTCTAAGCAGTGCCTCCTCCCGTCACTATTAACTATTTCGCAAACAGTATTGGAAGCGGTTCCTGCAAGCGATGCGAACAATAAACTTAAAAATAGCCATTTTTAGCAAAAACTATTACTCTTACGATTTTTAAAGTGTTAATAGTGAGCTCTTTTGCCAAATTTATACTATTGAAATTTTTTTAAGTATTACATTAATACATTACAATACACATTTGACTGACCAGCAGTTTTAAAGCAAAATATTTCAACTGAAACGCATATACGAGAATAGTTTAGTAATAAATTTTGCTAAGCTTACTTGCATTGTCCTGTCATGTATGCTTTCCTGCCATATTTTCAGAAAAAAAAATATATTTTTATTCCTTTAAAATTTAATTAATTATTTTTTTTTTTTGTTGTATGACTAGAAAATCTTAAACAATTTCAGTTATTTCGCTTTATATGATGGTAGAATGGAAATTATTTATGGCATTAATAAGTTAAGAACACTATGCAATATGTTAAAATCTTTCAAGATGTCTACTTATTACAACCAAAAGTTCTGTTTAAATGAAAACAAGTTATCAATTTGAATTTTATATACTTCCTTCATGGCAAGGACAACTAAAATTCTTAAGCCACAATTTTAATGTTTTTATGAATATAAACAAACTCCACTCCAAGGGAATGTATAATATGACTCCTCAGAAGAGAATAACTGTAGGAAACTTAAAGTTGCTGAATTCGAATCAATTGCTCATTTTTTCCTAGTGATCACTAACAATTACCGATAAAAATTTCATTATTTTAGTGTTTTTTACATTCTTAACTGATAATAAATTCCTTTGTAAAACGACAAGTTTCAAATAACGAACCACATTATCTTATGAAAATATTTTCATTATATACTTTATTTTCTAATTTCGCTATAATGCTTTTAGATATGGACCACACTTTGAGGATGTTCAGCTGGTGGGCCAACCGACCAACATAACTGTACAAGCGGGCAGCAGCATACATTTAAATTGCAGAATATCTCTTCTTCAAGATAAGACTGTAAGTATATTCGCTTTAAGTAAAATATTTTATAACAACTTCTTTACAAACACACACACAAAAAAAGAACACGTAAAATAGAAATGGCTTGTTTGCAACAGTTGCATTACAGCCACTAGTGGCAGACAGGTTTAGTCAAAGGATATAGAACATTCTTATCTGTGGTGGTGAAGGCAAAGCGAATAGGAAACCAACAAGACAAGAGCGGAGAGAGGAAGAAGGAAATAAATATGAAAAAGCATATAATTTGACTGCGCTACTTGAGCACTCGTTTATACAGTATAATTGTGTTGTATGATTGCAGATGCCGTTTGTGAATAGTAAATAGGCGGACATAAAATTATTTTAATGCAACAAAATGTAAATATTTTATTCGAAATAGTTTATGTGCTTTTGCAGTTGTAATAAAATTAGAAAAATTATTCACTTTTTATTTAAAAGAACATTTTAAGAAAAGTTGCAAAATTTTTACAATTGTTGAGCAATATTAATGGGCTTTTATTAGGCGTATATTGCAAAATGTTTTTATATAAACAATATATGCGGATGGATATTAGAAAAAATTGCAATAAATCTTACTTTATACTCTTTGGATTGCTTGATGCTCATCCAAGACGGAAATAGATTCGGCAGATAGTTATGCCTTTTTATGAACTAGCTAAAAGCATGCTGTACATTTTTCTCCAGGATATTTGAAGGCGAGTGTATATGCGCTATAACTAATTTCTGCAATTTGTAAATTATCTGCTATAGCTCATACTTTCTACTTTTAGAAAGTCTGGAAGTTATAAAATTTATATTTTAAATACAATAACATAGCAATGATACATAAAGCATATTTTTGCACAGAATATTTCGCCGATCAAGTAATTTTGAATGAAGTAAATATGTTTTAAAGACATGAATTTTGCAAGGAAATATTTTTCTCCCTAAAGGTCCTTAAACAGATCAGCTTCATAAACAGATCAACCTCACTTTTGTTACTTGTTGGCTTTTAATTTCAGTACAAAGGCTTTTCTTTCTCTAGAGATTTCATTTAAGCTTCACAATAGGTGCATTAAGAAGTCTCCAGTCATCTTCTATATAAGCAATTTTTCACCACTGAATGCAAATTTTTTACAAATAATGTTCAACGATTAAATGTGCATTTTCTTAAACGCCATAATAGCACTGCACTTTTGCTTATTAAAAAGAAATATATTTCCATTTCCGTATTACTTTTGTATTCCTGATAATTTTCTAACCATTTTTTGCAATGCTTAAGCTACAAAAAATGACTCGCAAATAAAGATTTATATTCTAAATGACGATAGCAAAATTAAACTATTAATCTTATTAACAACACGCAAAGGAAACATTTCACTTAATTTATTTCAAATGGGTATACTTGTATACATAATGGAGTGGAAACTTTGGAGTTTACTTAGAAGGGGATTCCTAAAACCATGAAAACGAATAACATAAATATAAATTAGATACTGTTGTTATAACAAATTTGGCAACTTTTCAAAGAACAACGACGAGCTAATCGTGGCATTTAAAAGTTGTTTATTTGGATATTGCGTGATGTAAATAAAACTAGTGAATAATAAATATTATCACATGAACATGAATTTTTATTTAAATTTACCGAAATTTTTATTGAAAAGAAAACTTAACTTGATAGTTTATAAAATAAAAATTTCCTACTTGCGCTTCCTAAAGTGAATAAACGAAGATGTATTGATATTGATTCAAGGAAGAGAGGCTCATTCACTAAAGTAGTAAATTCGTAAGCTATAAATTTTTAAGATCACCTTTATTAAGTTAAGTTTAATTGGTTGGAATTCTCAAGAGGCTACTGAACATATGTACCCTTCTTGGGTGAGGTAAACCAGATAAACAGTAAATAAAATGGTCACGAAAACTTTCGATGAAGATGGTCTGTTGAATGATGGTCTTAGAATACAAGTGAATGTGAACGTAAAAAATTTGGGACAAATTTTTCAATTGCCGCTTCCAAATTCGTTATGCTTTAAGTACACTTTAAAATGATTCAGTTAGTGAGGAGGCATGTTTAACGATAGGAAACACACCGTTGAATATTTTTATTGCTTATCGCAATAATATGGGCTTGAGACTGTTTAAAATTTTGCATCTAGAACTGATAACAACTATAGTCGAAATATATTTATCTACGAAAAGTAAAGACTTTGACTAACTAATTTTATATTTTCGTCCTTTTTTAATTTAATTATTCAGCAACCTTTCACATAGGCTTTTAGTAAAATTATATAATTATTGGCAACGATATAAAAATGTGTTGAATTATATTAAGCATTAAATTGTTATGCCAAATTTAATTTAAAATAAAAATTCATTTTTATAGAAAAGAGAATTTTAAATGAGGTCGACCGTATAAAATGTAAATAAGAATATAAAAAAACATAAACAAATGCAACTGAAAACTATTTAATCAAATATAAAATATTCCCATCGATAATGCTGCTGGTGTGACATGCTTTTTTTTCGAAGCTGAGGGAATTGATTGCAACCATTTCTATCTAAAATATATGAATATGCATTCTGTTGAAAATATTTGCTGGAAAATTTGGAAAAAATTTGACAACAAATTTAAGTGATCTTAAACAGTAAAAGACACTGTGTCATTAGGAAATATTTTGAGGACTATTGTTTCCAATCTATGCTACAAACTTCTTAAATTTAAGAATTGCAAATTATATTTTTACAAATAGTTTCTTTAAAAAATGTTTCCCCATAATTTGTTTTAGTCACCTTTAACTTAAATTAAAAATATTTAAAAATGTTGTATATTAAATTAATAAAAAAATGATTGAAATAAATTTTTCTTAGACTGGCATGGCCTTTTAATCTAGAATCAATTGCTTTTCCTACTATAGAGGAAGTCTTTTGACGAGCTCTCCATATTATCAGGCTTAAAAATCGAAAGCCTGAATAATTTCCTTGAAATTAGTGGTGAGATCACAGTCGGGCCATAATTTATTCATTACTCATTGAATCGCTTGGGAGTTTAGCATAGTGATAGAAAAGACAGAATAGCTTGCAAGGTTTGTGGGCTTAAAGTAGGGGCTACTTTCTTTACTTCAGCGAAAAAGTACCGCTAAAAAAGGAGAAGCAAATAGAGTACAGAGAAATATTGTTAACGATGTACAACATATGTTGGTAGATGTAAAGTGACCAGCGGCAGAAGATATTGCAGCTCTTTGAAAATAAATGATGATAATTTTTGATACTCGTAAAACAAATAAAATAGAATAAATACATATGTAAGTGGCACATTTAAAAAAATATACATATATTTAAAATAATTGGCCTATAAAGAAAGGAATTTAATAGAATAAATGAAATAAATGTTTGAAATCGGTTCCGCTACACAAGTAATACTCCATACAATTAAATTGCTCAACACCATTTTATGCAAATGCATTTCGCTAATCGTTTGACAGGTTTCTTGGGTACGGCGCAACTCACAGGGTGAAAATGCCTTAGATTTGCTGACAGTTGGTTTGCACACTTACACCGGTGACAAACGTTATAAGATGGAATTTCAATATCCCAGCAATTGGCGCTTAAAAATTAACAATGTAAAGAAGGACGATGAGGCTGCCTATGAGTGTCAAATATCAACACATCCGCCCCGTGTCATACAAATAAATTTACATGTTAATGGTAAGTTTTAAGTACTTTAAGTTTACATAAAGATTTCTAGGGAGAAGTATTTTTAAATGTCTCTTCAACTCAAAAAGTTCGTCCAATTTTTTTTATACTGTTCAATATTTAGTATAAAGTTTTTGGCTTTGCCGTTGTTATACACCAGAGTAATTTTATTTCGAAAATTTTTGGCAATTTATTTTTTGTTTTAGCTCCTAAAGTAATGATTGTTGATGAATTCGGCGATCCTCTGCAAGAAAAATACTATGAACAGGACTCTACGCTGCAGCTGTCTTGTGTTGTGAGAAATGTTGCCATGTCGTCATCAGTGGTGTTTTGGAAACACAGTGAAGACGTTTTAAATTACGATGTGACGCGGGGCGGCGTCAGGTAAGTGATTCCAAACTTCAAACGAAAAAAAAATAAAAATTATTTAATACTTTAATTTATTTACGAAAACTAAGAAAGTTTATAAGTTTTTACACATGCATGAAAAAATTTATATTTTTTTAAAATTTTTGTCTTCATCGTATTCAGGCATAAATTCAATGAATTTTTAATTTAACCTTTTTTTTAAGTTAAAATCAATCTGTTTTATTGTTTTATTTTTTTTTTTTTTTTTTTTTTTTTTTGATTTCTAACTTGTCTTTGGATAAGAAAAATACTAAAATTTCACTGTAAAAACATTCAAGTATATAAAAATAAATAATAAAAAATGTTCAAGCGTATAGTAAAACATTTAAGTACAAAAAAAAATGAAATGATACAATTCAAAGTGAATTTTTTCTTTTATTGTATTTCGATTTATTTCTAATTCAACTGCTGCTGCTATGATTGATTTGGTTGCCTGCCGTTGCAGTGTGAAAACGGAGCTGATGGATGATGGCGCCAATTCTACATTATTCATAGCCAAAATCAATAAAGCCGATTCCGGTAACTACACGTGTTCAATTAGTGAATATCAAAACTACACCATCGTTGTACACATACTGAATGGTAAGTAGTTTTCATTTTGATTGCTTTCAATGCTCATTATTAATTTGAAAAATCGGTTTGTTATATTTTAATATATTTTTTTTCGTTCAATATTTTTATTGCTTACTAAAATAATTTCGAACAAAATTCGATATAAAGTTTTTCTATTTAAAATAAATAATAATAAAACATGACACGGTGGCATAAATCATACTTGTTGTTTGCAGAAAACCAATCCACAGAAATTTATTATTAAAATAAATATTTTATTTGCACAGCAGAAAACAAAATAACAATAACCAACAAATTACACGACTATCACAAACACTAAAAAATACAAAAAATATAACAAATTTGATTAAAATTATCCTGCAGGATTTTTCTGATATTCCACATTTTCGATATCGTGTTCTTATTTATCATGGGAGTATAAAATCTTTTAAAAGTCACATATTTTCCACATACTGCAGAAGCCCGTAATCGTGCAGAGGCGTTTTGATTTTCTCTACACTTTAAGGCGATCCTGTTGACCCTTTTAGGATTAATTAATGAATTGAGTCGATACAAAAAATCTTTATTTCCTTTCAAAGAACAGTAACGATAAAAAATAAATAAAATAACGTGAATATAATAATAAACATAAAACATATTTAAGTTGTCTGATGGTACTCATTAACAAGAGCGAAACAAGTTAAAGGCTTTTGTGAAAAAACCTATTAACTACAGAAAGAAGAGCATTTAAAATTCCATTCATTTAAGTTTTGTAAATTATTAAATGAAAAATTCATTAAAACAACAGAATACCAGAAGTCTGTATTGCATAAATGATAAAAGAATTAAATTTTTTTAGTACAAGTGCACCATAAAACAAATAAATAATTAAAAATATATTTTGAAATATTGAAGACATATGTAAAAACGGATTGTTAGAAAAAAAAGTTTTCTGCTTTAATGGTATAAAATTAAAAAGAAAAACTTTTTGATCATAAATATATTACATACCAATATTGTATTCTGAATGTTCGAATCATCTTTGCTTCATTCCAATAATTAATATCACAAACAGTTTTATAAAAGCTCTTTTTGCTTTTTTAAAGGAGTCTTTTATTTAATAAAAATCCTGTAGTTATTTCAATATTTTATTAAATTTTACATTATTACATCTACAAATTATACAAAATATATTGTTAATATTTTCGGAAAAAACTTTGGGAATAAATATTAACATAATTTTTTATAGTTTTTCAGCTTATTTTAAAAAGCTTAGTTTTGTAAAAACGAATCTGCATTTTATTAGTGAAAGTAAATATTTCCCTCCTGTCAAGACTATTTTAAAAACAATTTAATATATTGGAAAATCCTGCAAAATCGGTCTATTTCCAGAAATATAATATAATAATAACTAATTAATTTCTTGTAAAATTTCTAAATTTTTATTATAAATTAGTATATGTAAAATTAAAATTTTTTCATTTTAGTGAACCCAAATTTGTCTTAATATTTTTAATAAAAACTAAAACTCTTTTGAAGCCCTTCAAAGGCCTTCTTGGTTTTAACGAATTACATTTTTCTACGCAATTAATAAAAAAATTTTAATTATATGTAATTTTATATTTTTATGTAAAATGTAATTTCTATATGTTTGATAACTTTATTAATCACGGTGAAACTCTTAATTAGTTTGCAAGTTTTTTTATTATCTCTCCACTGTGCCTGCGAGAATCAATAATGAAACTTTTGTAATACTCCTATAAGCATACAATTTTTATCCCCAATTCTTAAATATTTAAGCTTATAAAACCAGAGGGAGTTCTAAGGAACTACTGCGAGCTTCACACATACCCGCACATGTGAACGCACATACTGGAAACTTTTCTGACATGAATTTATGCAGACATGAATTTTTTGTGTAAACATTCACTCATGTGCCTCAAAACATGTTTTCATTATCGATGGTAATCAATTTATTGCACAAATTGAATTTTATTATTAAATTATAGATGTGAATAGAGTGTTAAAATAATGAATTGTGTAATCGAAACTAAGTGGCACGCAATTAAGGTTTTTATAAAATACTTTACTTCACTTCAGAAATTCAATTCAATTTTGATTAAAAACTGATGACATGAAAATCCTCAAAATATTTGTTTTTTATTGTTCAATAAAAGAAATCCATACTTTATCGATTAAAGTAAAGAGAATCTTCTTAAAGCAAAGCATTGAAGCTTTCAGCCTGCTCTCATTCAGCAACTCATTCAATTTATTTTATAATTATTAAAATAACACGTAAAGTTTATGTTCTTTAACAAAAAAAATACAATTGATTACAACATTTATCATGTAGGAGGTTTGAAAACAAGTTTGCCCTAAATATATTAATTTCGAAAAGCACTGAAAATTATGTTTTGAGTTCAACTGCATGATACATAAAGTAACTTTTAACCACTTCCTGTAATTTTTTTATTTTGCAAAAAACATACAAATTGAGTTATTTGGGTCAACTTGTGTAATAAAAATTTAATTGGCTTAAGTTTTATAGGTAGAACATTTTATTACATGCTTCACAAAATGTTTCTTAATTTCATAAGTTCAGACAACAATATAAATACTTTGGGTAATTAACTTGAAAATATTTCTTAAGCATTTAAAAGTTCTTAAATTTTTAGTAAACCAATTTTTTTTATTTTTTTTTTTATTTTATATTAATTAATTTTTTAAAATTGTTCAAGTACTTTCCGGGTTTCGCTTTTTGTAATTATAGCAAGCACTCAGTACTTTTTTTAAAAACCTTTTATTATTAATTTTATTTTATTTACTAAATTCATTTTTTTTCTTTTGTTTTTTTATTTAAAAAAATAAAATTTTTCACGAAGGAAATTGCATTATTGTTTCGTTCTTGAATATTTCATTGTTAAGACTTTCTTGCGTTAAACTTATTTTTTAACACGAATACAGAACTTGTAGAAGATAACTAATAATTAAATAATTATTGATTTGTTCGTCAGGAATGTCATGACAAATTCCATTGCGAAAATAATATATTGTATAATACGAGTAATTTGAAACAATTTCATGCATTTAAATAAGAATTTAGATTTTCTACAAAATGCAATGAATGATTTGATCTTCTATTTACTTTCTTTTTATATAAACTATTTCAACAAAAACTTGGTAAATTAATAAAACTGCAAGCCCACACTATAAATGTTATTTTTTTTTTATATATATTGATTTAACAATACAAAATTCTGCTTGAATTGTTGCAAAAGTTTTTGAAATTAAGTTTGATTGATATAAATTTTATCTCAATGTTACAGGGAGTGCCAGCGAGAGGTTTCATTATGACTTTTAGACATTTTTTTATTGTTATTAACAGTGATAAGGGAAAATAAATAATTTGAAATAGAAAATTTACTTAAAAATACAGAGAGTTTTTGCTAAAAAAAATTGAATCAGCAAATGGTGAAGAGGGGCGTATCAAAATTTCAGACTACCTCTAAACAAAATAATTTTTAGTTAATTCTAAAACAACTATAATAAAAATAAAACAAAAAAATAGAAGCAAAATTCGTAAATCTTTTAGACAAAATAGAATATGTAGAGTGAAAAATTTTTATTCTCTTGATTTCAAAGTGTCTCTAAAAAAATATATAAATAATTAAAAATAGCTAAATATTTTTTAATACCTAAATAAATATATACGAATTGACATAAATAAAAGATTCAAAGTGTTTTATTGCTTCATCTTTCAACAATTTCATTTAATTAATTCGTGCTATTAGTTTAATTAGGCCAACAGGTCCTTAATCCTTTATGTAATACATTCCAATCAACTTGTGCAATTAAGTTTAAGTGTCTTCAGTTAATTAAGTTATTACTAAAGTTCCTTTTGTGCTCTGCTGTTCCGTTGAGTATTGCATTTTTCCTTATATTCTTTCTTTTATTGTACTATTTTGCAGGTGAAAGCTTTGCCGAATTACACCATGGTACGGCCTTCAGTTGGCACCAATTGAATCATCAGACTTGGCTAATTAATCTTGTATTGGCCGCACTTTTGCAGCTTCTCTTGCCCGCCTACATACCCAGATAAAATTAAGTGTTACAAACAAATTTATTATAACGATTTTATTAACTTGATATATTTGGCAAAAAAAAATCCTTCTACAAGGAAGAATCTTTTACATGTTTTTATTCATTTCTCTTTAATCTTTAAGTCTTCTAGAACAAGAATATAAAACATGCAAAGTTGAAAGCAAATTCATTATCTAATGAATAATCAAGCAGGCATGTACTATTTATGTAAGTTGTTCTTAAATAGAATGAATATAATTTACAATATTTTTGTTTCCTTAAATTGGGTTTTCTCAAAACAAAGAGAAAAATAACTGAATAGAATTCTCTAGTATAATGCAAAGAGGAAATGTAAACAAAATTACTTTTGTTCCAATGAAACAACATTTAACTTAAAACTAAACAAAATAAATTAAACATAAAGAACAAAACAGTAGATAATTGATTAGAAGGAAATTCTGAAATTAAAATATTCTATTTGTTATTTTTATAAAAAAGACAAGGATAAAAATTTTTTTGGGGAAAGTTATTTAAAATAACACAAAATGAAAAAGTCAACAAAATTTAAGATTTTATCTGTTTTTGGTTTTATCTCTTTTGCTTTAGTTCAAAAACATTTAAATATAAAAAACAATGTAAATTTATAAAATTATATAATAAGAGATTAAAAAAATAATTATGAAAAAATTAATATAAAGTTAAAATAATTAGAGATAAAATAACATTTTAAAGAAATAATTTTTATTTGAAAATAAACGAGAATTACAAGAACAGACAAACTTTATACAACATATATTCATTCACGATAAGAAAAGACAAATTTTAATCTCGGTGCTAAATAGGGGAAACATTTTGGGTATTGAAACCTGAATTGTTAGATCAAGAACAGAGACAATGGAGACAATATAATATTCAGTTAATTCTATTATAGCAACCCATTTCCATTTAAACTGGTTAAAATATTTACAGAACTTACTCGGAAAGCAAAACTAGATTGAAAATTTTAATTAAAACTTCCCTCAGAAGGCAAAAGCAACAAAACTATTTTAACACGTGTACTTTTTGGCTAAAAGTACACTTCAGACCACTAACCAGTTAAACCTCTAAAAATTCCAATGACTGTTAGGAAATATTTCTCTCATTATCTTTCCTTCACACTCATGCCTGCAAAAGGGCTTTAAACTAAACAAAATATCTGATGACTCTACTGTGTGCCACAAAATATTATCCAATTTCATGACGAACTCGCACACTTCCAGTAGCTCTTCATCAGCTCTAATGGCTTAAAAGCTAACTTGCAACCTTGTATAGAGGAAATAAAATTCTCTATTCACTAAATTATAAATACTTTAAATAAACAATTTTGCATTTAAAAACATACAGGAAATTGTAAAATATTATTTAAATATTTCATAAGATTTCAAAAACGATAAAAAAAATTTAATTTCTATAGTCGGAATAAATACTGAAATTAATTTAAATCACTAGTTAATAAAACTTTTTTTTTATTAAAATATTTTATTGCAAATATTTTTAATATGCAAAACCTTCGGCTTGTCCGTAGGAAAACACTTAGGGTCTAGGCGAGAATCGAACCCGCAAACTCCGGTTTAGTAGGCTGAGCATTTTTCATTATGTTTTTTTTTATATGAAATATAATTTTCGTCGTTTGTTTAATATTATCTTTTTAAATTCAAAATTCCTTTAACCAACTTCAACTTTGAATATTCAAAACACACATCCGCTATTATATTTTCTTTATCTCCTATAGGGTGGCTCATAAATCTATCAATCAGGTAAGTGGTGCGTTTTAAGATACATAAAAATCTATCTTTCCACTACATTTATTTTTCAACTGTCCTGGAGAACACCTATTGATTTATACACATTTTTTTATATACTTGGTAGGTGTGAAATTAAGCTATAAAGAATATTTCCTACCGCTGCCTGTAAATATTTAATACTTCTCTATATATTTTAAATCAGTTTTGGATTTCAAAACACATACATTTATTGCTGCAGCTAATCTTTAAATAGGAACCTTAAAACTTTTTATAATTTACACTAATAATTTGACACCCACTAATGATTAATTTGACACCCACGTCACCCAACGAATGCACTCTCTAATTCGTCATTTGATACTTTTTACATACAGTGAGTGCAAACTTTGTAAATTTATAACAAAAAAAAAAAAATCATTTGGAATAAATTTATTTGCCATTAATACTTCGCTTCGGGATTTAATAAAATTTTAAACCATGTGAGAACTTTATCAGAAATTAACTATTTTATAATTAAATACTATTATTATTTGCAAGCCTTTACGAGAAAAAGGCACAGAAGAAAATTTTGAAAGGTTCGTGGTTAAAGTAAATATCACGCTTACCTTTCCGAGCTATTCAAAACAAAAGGTAAATAAGGAATACGTGGCGAAGGGTATTAAAAATTTGCTTCATAAAAAAAAAAAATGCAAATTTAATTATCATTATTTTATAAGGACGTTTGTTGGCCCTAAAAAAGTCACTCAATGGCATTTGTTAAAGCTTTTTTAAAATATTTCCTTGAAAGTTGCGTACATCTTAAACAGGAATGATGATGCGATTCATATTTTGTAAACTAATTTTGCATTTTCCACCCATAAAGTGTGACATTTAGCTTTTAATCACAAAGCTAAGCATCGATTCGTGGAACAGAGCGTATGATTAATATTCAACCCGTTAAAATTGTTCATTGTTCATACGACACAGTGCTGCATTTGTTGAAGGATTCGAACACAACATGGCTCTGGGTTTTATATCTCTGACACTCCTTGAAAATACACATATTTAAATCATAATAAAATAAGGAAATCTGTATAAATACATATAATTTTTATATAAAATAAATTTTTAAGGTTAAAGTCGGGTTTCAACTATTTTTTTTTTTTTTGAATAATTTTATTAAGCTTTAGATTTTTTAACAAAACTTAATACTATTTAATTTTTTCGATATTTCCTTACAGTTTATGTAACTTTCTCAGAAAATATATAATATTAAATTTTTTTTTGCTCGAAATTACATTAATAATTGATGAACATTCTCGGAAAATTGAAAATATATATATTTTTTTCTATTTTAATAGAATGTTATCTAATTGTAAACAAAATTCCTACTTTTCCACTGTTAATGAAACCACACTTTTAAAAATATTTAAAAAACCCGATATTGTGCACAAAATTATTTATTAAATATACTTTTAATATCGAGGAAACTGACATTATTACATAAAAAAGTTTTTAAATTATTACTTAAAGACGATGTCGACCATGTGGTAGCCACGACGAACACAAATTTTTACTACAACAATTTCCACACATTTTTCTCAGTGTCTACGGTCATATTTTGGTTTAGAGCTATACATTTCGAAAATCATTTTTTAATTTTTTATATGCAGAAAATTATTTTTTATGCAGATTTTTCGAAAAATAATTCTCGTATGTGAATGTTTTCCACGGTGATAAATTACGTCCATCGTCATCAGTCATTATTTATTTATTGAAAATCTATTGAAATGGCTTTCGATATGGAGTGCCATAATTTACTTTCAGGGTTGAAAATTTCAAAATATTTATAAAATAATAAACAAATTCAGACACAAATTTCAGTAAAATAAGTGTAAAAATATTTTTTATTAACTAGTGTTTTAGTTATTTAAAAACGACTACTTTAAAATTAATAGTAACAAATCAAACGTATGACTAAAATAGACACAAATTAAGCTAGTTCGTACTACGTGCTTAGATTTTAAGGAACACTAAACTATTATTAGTTTGTAAGATAGTCCTTCTATTTAATACATAAAGTATTGTAAAGAAATTATATTATTTACAACGATACGACATATACAAGCTAATAATTTGAAGTTAAAAAATATATTCTTTTTTATCAATTAAATTAGGAATTATAAGCTTGAAGGGAAAAGCTATATGTATACTATACTTAAAGTTATTTTCAAAGTTAATCCAAATACTGTTTATGTACTCATCATTTATTACATTATGAAGCACACAATATATTGGGTATGTTCTCTAAATGCAATTCAAATTTCGTCTTACACTGATATAAGGTACGTCTTATAGTTGCATAATCTGATCTTTTCGCGTAGGGAAAACTTTAGTCCTTTTTTATTAATTATCTGACTGAATTTAAAATATAAAAGTGAAATAGTCTAAGCTGTCTTCTTTAGGTGTTGCTATGTAACAATCCTGCATGATCCATATCTTTTACAAAACTTTCAGCTGCCACGGCCATGTAGACCTATTGAGGGTGAGCATTGCTAGTCATCTTCCTATACTGCTAGTCACAGTTGGTCGCTATTCCAATTCTGGCTGCCATTGTTGAACTAATCACACTGCAAGTTCAATAAGTTGCATATTTTTGTTCTTAATTGGGAAACTAAATGTGATATCGTCTTTTACTTCTATTTTATATTTTTTAAAGATTATTTATTTATACTTTAATGCTGGCATATAATGTTGCATAATCAGATATTAAATACATTGTTGTTGTAAAAATTGACCGCACGCATATTTACAAATAAAATAACCTTTGAACTACAGAGTTAAATAAGATGCTTGATATGTGTCACTGAATTACTTCACTAGTGTGAATAGCTCAACTGCAATAAATCATTCACGAACTACCAAACCGTACTGAGAAGCTTTGGCCACTTATATTATTGCATTTGTTATATTTAATTTCTGAAAATGTAAAAGTGTGCAAAGTACTTGAACTTTTAATGCCTCGGCATTGATGCAAAATTTTTATACTTTTTTCAACGCAGTTGCAAAGTTATAGAGTTCTTCTTATTGACAGAAATATCCCAAAAAACATTTTAATACCACCTTTAGTTGTAAACCCATTGCAAATGTGTGTGTGTTTTAAATCCTAAGAAAATGTAAAAAATTTCAATGCCTTTTAAGTATAAATGCTTATGTATGTGTGCTTGTATAATATAAATAAATAATAAAACGAATTTAATTTAATTTCATTTTTTACATCCCAATTTATTTACTAATAGCCTTTAAATTTATTTATTTTATTATTGTTTCGGTTATTAAAATTTATTATTAAAAATCAAAGGAAAAAATTGTTATTTACACATTTATGTATGATAAATCATACTTAGTCAGTAAAGTCAAAAAATTGAAATAAAATTTAATAAAAGAATAATAAATTGAGCAAAATAAAAAGAAAGACAGAGAGTTTTATTAAACTATGAAGCGAACTTGTGCAAAATTTGTATTCAGATCCAGCCTTGTCACCACAAACATGAATATCCGTAAGTAAACACAAGTGCTGGAATCATAAAAATAATTTTTTATTAAATATGTCCATGTTAAACACAGAGATAGAATTTTTCAACAATTAAAACTTTCATACGCCTACGTACGATAAACGTACCATAAACATGATAAATTTTATTTAAAAATATCATATCGGATACCTTTTTTATTTACTTACATGCCAATAAAATTTAATAAAACTTGTTGATGGTATTGAACGGGAAAAGTGTATTTGCGTATGTGCTTGCAATCGTATAAAATAATAGAGGAATTAAATTTGCAAAGGAAATTCATAACACATACGAATCATATTATACTATCGCAGTTGTCCACACCTAATTATTATTAGGTTTATAAAAGCAATATTTTGATTGATTCCCATTTCATTTACCTCTTCTACCATTCTATCCATCAAAAGCTGTCTAAAATATTCGCGGGGATTTTTTTATAATTGTAACTCTTACTTAAGTCTTGATATGCCTTAAAGGTATTTTGCTAAAACTGCTTTATATTGATTTAATTATTGGCTGCACATATCAGTTTGCAAATAATTAACATAGGACGCGAATATATTCAGGGCTCTCTACACGTCAATCTATAAGAATCAATATGACCGCTTATTAACACTGTGCTCAATAATAATTTCTGAAACGCACTAATCTTCTAAAAATAAAAATTTGACTTAAAATTAATTGATGTAGCGTTAGCTGGCTCCTATGCAGATAATGCAGATCTCGAGAGAACCCTTCCCAAATTTTTCCTTAATACAACTGATAATTTAAGCAACTTCTAGTTAGAATTAAGCGGAAAGTTAAGCAAATCAAAGTTGTAACAAGAAGCACAAACAATCAGTTTCATTTCAATAATTTTCTTTTCCATTTGTTTATTGGCTGATGTTCTGTCAACTTAAATAAAGACGAAAGGGAAACGAAAGGGAAACGAAAGGGAAATGAAATAAAATAAGTACAAGTTTACAAAAAGAGAACAAGTATTGATTCACAATGGTCTTTCCCAGCAAACATTTCCAAACTGTATGCGTGTTTTAGTAAACTTTTTTGCTTTGAATTTTTAAGTCTATTTTAATTTAATTTTTTTGGAAATTTTAGTCCGCTTCTGAAATAATAATATAATTCTAAAATCTGCCTCCGATTCCGAATACCGGGAGCTTTAACGAAACACTCTTTGAAGTATTAATAAGATTGGAGTATTTATTCGTAATTTAGATCTAAAATCGAATTAAATAAAAATATTAGAGGATTCGCAATTTGCTGATATATTTATTTGATGATAAAATATGTTTCACAAAATAGTAAATGTAGAACTTTATGCTAAAAAAGAAAAAATATTTATAAAATTGGAGCAGTAGCAAAGATTCTTTAAAAAATGTTATTATGAAATGAAAATAAATTTGAGGAATATTGAATATTTAGTTTTTGATTAGGAAGTTAAAGCAAATGGCGAAATAGCTACGCTGAAGATAAAAGAATGTTAAAAATTAAATTTATTATTATTCAGGAGTTTTACTCACTTTATTTATTAGTATTTATTTAGCAAATGATATGCTGGCATATAGGCCAGCTTAACCATACAACCAACAAATTCCTAAGGGATACAAGGAACACGTAGCGCAGTAATACGGCTTTACAGCTTGATGGGTCAGTCATGCTAGTAGAATAAGATCAGTTAAAGTTACATGAGTTAAATTATATTTTGCAATTATGTTAATGTTAATTTACCATTCGTCTTACATAAACATTATTGAACGCTTTCCAGCAGCCTTTTACTATAACAAAAATTTCCTGATTAGCAATATTTCGCACCGATTGAATATTATCTCTAAACGACCTTAATAATGTGACTGTAAAATAAAATCCTCTAAGCCAACATTGTAGAAGTTTTATCTAGACATAGGCTGTCTGCGGGAAAACAAATTAAAAAAATAATAATTATATTAAACTTTGCGCCAGTCCCATGTTTGCATGTCGTAAAAGTCAGTGGCCTTAAACAAATGAAATCATTTATTTTTCGTTATGGTTTTCCTTTAGCATTCACTACCCACTATTCCCTTGAGTGGGAAATTTATTTTGAATAAGAACTTTTTGAGGTAAATTAAACTGTAAGCACAACACAGAATTTTTGTTATTGTTATTATTATTTTTAATATTATTATAATTATTGTTTTGCTAAGTACTCTTTAAGCTATTCTTATACTTAGTTAAAGTGTAGTTGAAATGGAAAATGTGAGAAATTTCTTAATTGCAATGAGACTTCTTTAATACAGACACAAAAAGGCATCACTACTATTCTAATCAGGCCACGAAAGTTAGACCAGTGTGCCCAAATGGCTTATATCGACAGTATTCATGGCCATTATGGAGGGGGAGGGAGAGGTTGAAGTGGGTGGGCGTTGGGCCAGTAATAGAGACTCCGTTGATATCGCCTTTGCTTTAGCTGCAGTTGGCACAGCCATTAATGGTGATGACACAGTTGCTGGAGACTGAGTGTTGGTAGAGGTGGAGAGAGCAGTAGGTTGCTGTACTATAACAATATTTGTAGCTTGTATTTGGTGTAAATTTTGTGGCCTTGAGGTTAGAAAAGTGGATGGCATTGGCATGTGCTGTTGCATAGTTTGTTGAAATTGTCGCTTTGAGAATTCACTTGATGTTGTGGCTGGTTGTGCTGATGTCGTTATGTTAAACGGAATTGCTGTAGCTGTTGGTGCTGCTGCTACGGCTGATGCTGTTCTTACTGCTGTTGCTGTTTGTGTATGAAACATCTGTTTCTTAATGGTTTTGGCATTTTGTACATGTAACGATGACAACATATTTTTATCAATAGACATACATGTTGTTAACTGTGTATCATTCGTTCTAATTTCGTCGCTAGTTGAATTTCGTCCTGTAACTGAAATTACTGCTGATGGGGCTATTGTTAGTTCATGTCGAAGATGATGGTGATTGGATTGTTCTTGCTGTTGCTGTTGATTATCTGCTAAAGTAGACATTGCACAACTTTTTGCAGATATTGAAGTAACATTTGACAACCTCTGATTAGTTGCTATGGCGGGCGTATTTATTTCAATTGGATTGTCAGTATGGTTTTGCGTCACAATATTAAAATTTGTTTTTCGTTTCTCCAGGCCTGTACTGTTTACTGACTTTACATCGTTACTCGGTTTAGCTATAATCCTTTCTAATTTTATTACTTCCTCTTTGGATTTAATATTATTCAAGGAGAGTTTTTGTAAATCTAATGATTTCTCCAGGTTACTCAATAACGTGTTGTTATCATTTTTGAGCGAATTTTCTGGGCCTTTTATTGCATGTGGCTGAATAGCCTGTTTAATAGCATTTGCCGTTATATCATCCGGTGTATGTGCCTCATTTTCCTGCTGCTCCTCTAAATACTGTACGCTAAGCCGTTCCAAGAGTAGTAACTTCTTTTGCAAGTGTTCATTGGTTTCCAAGAGGTTCGCTTCAATTTTACGTATATCGCCGCACTGATGGGCCAAATTGTTATCCAGTTTATCGATTTCCATTTGCGCCTCTTGTTGCGTCTGTTGTGCTTTTCTTAACTGCTGTTTGCGTATTTTGGCATGCAATTTGGCAGCCAATTCCTCTTCCCTCTGCAGCTGTTTATTGAGTGTGTAAATTTTCTCCAACCAAAGTATTTGCATTTCAACTTCCTGTTGATTATCATTATCCTGAATACTAATATCATCAATAATTTTCAACTCGTGATGGTTTTGTTGTTGCCTGTCAACCTTTTCTTTATCTTTATTCTTATTTGTTTTCGAATGAAAATCCTTTACGCGAACTTCCTCATCTTTTGTTTGCTTCTCTTTATGCCTTTTCTTTTTCTTCTCCTTTTTCACTTCCCTTTCCTTGAGTTTATGGTCTGGCATTGCATTTAATGCCTCAATAGCTGATGGTATATTATCTGTAACGGCTCCTGCTGCCAGCTTTACTACTGATGGCGTTATTGCCATTCTAAGACTTCGTGCTGATATCGATGTTGCTGTCGCCCGTTGAAATGGCTCATCTATATGCAGAGTAGAAATTAGTAGTTTAGGAAATGAGTAAAACTGATACTCAAGTTATAGTTTCTTAATATCAATTCAAGAGCTTCGAATTCTAGTGCCACGTTATTGCTTTCAAAATTTTAACAAAAAGGTACTAAAACCGTATATAATATGATTAAAAAGCAGCAATAAATTTTCATTGCCGAATAGTGGATCTGAAAGAATAACCAACGTCAAGTCATCAGTTTATTTAAGAAAGTCAAAACATATTCCATTTTAAATCATGTCATTGTTAGAATAAATGGTTTTTCAGATTAGTAACCGTAATTGTTCGTGTCGAATCAAGATAAACCAAATAAGCCAAAAATAGATTCAAGGAATGCAATATATTTGCGAATATTTAAACTTAAAAAAGGAAATAAAGTATTTATAGTTTCGTCCAGTGTAACTATGAATTACTTGCTAAGAAATTGACATTAAAAACGGTGAAAAGTATTCTTTCAAAAACTGATAAATCGAATTAATTTTGTATTCGATCATTTCTGCTACGCGTATACTTAATTTTAATTTGGTTATTTAAAAATATCACTCATACGCAGAGTAATTAATCGCTGATACTGCAGCCTTTCTCTTTCATACAGTGTCTTATAATTATTTTCATATGATGAACTACATTTTTGCTGTTAGAATTGTTTTACTGCCTTCCGCCAGTGCAAATTACTTAAGGTTCCATTTCACAAAAAAAAAATAAAATAAAATATTATCCGAATCAATAGATTTTCTTTAAATTTTTGGCCTGACCATACCCACAGCAAACATCGTATCTCAATTTGAACACATTTGGCTGAGAACAATATATTTTCTTCTTGCTTTTCGATATCAAATATTTATGACATCGAGACCACAAACCAAATATTACTTTAAAATCAGAATAACATCAGATAAAAAAGGTCTTATTTATGGCAGGCGATATTTATTTTTAACCATCAGATTTGTCTGCCAACAAGATTTACCCAATATATTTAATATTGCTCAGTATATTTGTTTTATTCCAAGTAGCAAACTGTTCTAATGGTAAGTAAATATGGATATCAAGAATAAGAGCAATAGTACGAAAGAAAAAAAAATTAATTTAAGAATTTATTTAATTCATACATTTCTTGCAAAGCGCAAATTTGAAAGGCACTTCAATGGCTGCAGTAGTGAAAATAATAAAAAATCTATGAATTACATAGAAAAAGAAACCACTTTTACGATACGTGTAATTAAATCGAACGTTCTGCTGTTTTTAAATTCTTTAACGTTGACAGAGCAAAAATTTATACAAAAAGGAATAAAAATGCTAAAAAGTAATAAAAAGAATATTTTACTTAAATAAAAAATAGCAAGTAAAAAAATAAAAAGACATCTTTGGAATAAATATTTTTTATTACTGTTCGTATTTTTGGCTGTGATTATTTTAAAATTGCAGAGCACAGGACTGCAGGACTTTTGAAAAATTTTAAAAAGTAGCAAGAAAAATATTAATAAATTAATTTTTATTTTAATAATTAGGAATATTGTTTTCAAACTGCTTTTACTTTTTTCCTTTTTATTTCATCTCCGTTAAAAGAGATAAAATCAGAAATTAGTTCAAATTAATCTAGTCTGATTATTATTAAACAAAGAGCTGAAAATGTTTGAAGCCAATAAGGTGATATTCCAACAGTCTGGTGCTGAACAAGCAGCACCAATTATTGAATGGTCACTGGTTTCTGGTAGATATGACAGCCCGTCATAGATTAGTAATACTGCTAAGTCAAACAAATTTTTTCCAAAAGATTATAAAAGGTTTTTTGAAAAATATATAAATGATAAAAATAAATTTTTAAATAAATTGAATATGTTCTTAAATAAAAAAATTTGCATATATGGCTCGGATGCATAATATTTAGTTTTTTCTACAATGACATGAATTTTTTTAGAAGTAACTTATTGTACTATCCCCAACCCACATACATATAATTAATATAATTCTACATTCATATAATTCTTGCTTGGGCCTCAATGTGCTTCGAAAAATATTGTCCCTGTTGACGTTAATCAATTCAGTACACAAATTGAATTACCTGAAGCAATTGGGAATGTCCATTGTGTGCACATGGCGAGTAAGAAAAACTAAATACGTACTAGTTAATTAAGGTTCTATAGAATGTTGTAATTTGCTCTTTGCAATTTCAGTAGGAGTTTGATAAGCCTAAAATTTGTTATTTTCCAAAGTAATTTGAAAGAAAGAAATACCAATACGTGCTTATATTGCTTGATTAAAGCAAATAATTTCTGGTATTATTTTAAATTAGTTACAAAGCCATGAAATTGCACCACGTAAAACAATTATTTTTATTTAGTTTTTCTGAGAAAATTATCTGCAATGCAGAAAATAGTTGAGCGAATTTTCAATAAAATTATAATTGAACAAACTTAAAATAGAATAACAAAATCAAATTTCACTTCTGAATAGTATGAGTAGGTGTGATTCTGGTGCTTATTGAATTGCCCTCGTAGCTAAAAGAACCATGCCAAAGTTAGCAATTCTGTTTCTGACCGCAGTTAAACCTCTCTCCCATAAGAAATATTTAATCACCTTTGGCTAGTTGGTTTAAACACTACATACAGTGCATAACAATACAGTTGTGGCAATAATAATTAACTCACTGCACAGTGTGTCACTTTCTTGTTATATAAATACTATATAATTTACTAAGTATTCAGCGGATTCAGTGGATGACACAAATCTGAATTCCACTAGATTTGCTCTGTCACAACTAAGAAGCAACAAACTTATTTAGAAATTATATTTTTCCCCGCATCATTATTATTTTCCAAAATGCCCCCTTATTGATATTAATTGCTCCATACAGAAAAAAAAATCCTCCACAATATTTTTATGTTGGTAATAAATGAAATCATGTACGAGTACATAGAAAACTGTTACAGTCATCAAAATTGTAACTGCCCCAAATTTAGAATCATATAAATACTTTTGTTTTATGTATTCTGTTTCTTTTTTTATAGCAGAAACAAAGACATAAATGTAGCACGTATTAGACATCAAAACAAGTCATTTAAAATATTTCCAAGGAGTTAAAAGAACAAAATACTGATTGTGCTGATTTTTCTTGGAGCAGGAATATAAGAAATGCATCACTTTGTGCTTACCAATGAAAATCTCTTCGCTGTTTTGTACTTCCGGTTCACAGTCAGCCTCATCTAAACCATTCAAATAGGTTTCCAGTAAATAATTTTTACCCAACTCACGTTCACGCTTACGATGTTTCTCCTCTTCAATCTTGGTAATTTGACGTTCCTTCTCACTGTGGACGTGTTGTTATTTGTTAATTTTTTTTTTTATTTCATGTTCGTTTTTGGTTTTAAAGGTTGTGTTGTGTGTGTGTGTGTGTGTGGTTGTATGTGACAATATTTCAATGCATATCCAGCAGTACCACAAATTATTGTGGTAAAGCAAAACACATGGCCAAATGGCAGTAAGCAATATAGACATCGACGAACACACAGTAAGCATCGTTGTAAAGTTGGAGGGGAGCGCGGAACACGTGGCAATATGACATTCCAGAGACAGCAGCAAAATCAAATGAAAATAAAATTAAAGAAAAAAGAAAAGGGAAGCAAAAGAACGGAAACAAAAGATAAAAAGTTAAGTAAAATGCCAATTAATTATACAAGCAGTTTTCTTTTAATTACAACCATCACTACGGATTTTCATGCTCGACGCTTGCGAAGGCAATTTCAACACGCTAATAATTGGATCGCGATGGACAGATGATTTGCTATTTGAAATTTATGAAGACAGCGTGCTGATTTGTGCTGAAATGTGTTTTGAGTTTATATTATTTTTATTACAAAAGAAATGCACACTGAAAAAATACTAATTATTTAATTAAAAATTAAGTGAAGTAATTGGAGTAACGCTCAAAAGAGTATTAAAATACATTTCGTAAACGGAAAAATTATTTTGTGAGTATAAAGGACATTCGCGACGAATTAGAACTAAGCTTTTGATTTATGACTGTATTGCAGGAAAGACTCGCTGTGCGTTTGGAAATAAAAAAATGAAAACTTTTGTTAAAGAAATAAATTAATAAATGCACTGCACTGGCAGCTTGAATAAAAATTTGCATATCAGATAGAACCCTGTAACAGGATACTATATAAAGGAAACAACAAGATAACAAGGGATTGAAAATTCCTTTGCTGCCATATTCATTAAATAAATCCAATTTAAAAATTAAAGTAAATCAATTCACCCGATTAAAAATACTTGCCAACACTGTTACACGTTCATCTTTGTTACTGTATTTTACACTTCCTTTCATCTAGTTTTTACAACTGCATTTGAGTTGAAAATAAATTAAGCAGTGCAGCGAAGGCATAATAAAGTCAATACATTTCAAGCGGTTGTGGAATTCTTATTGTTTCACCCTGATTTTAGTTACACTTCTCATATGATTTTTATGTGAAAGTTCATAAAATCAATGCTTGTTCTAAGAAAAAAATTCTTAAAGGATGATTGAGGATCTATTTTAATATGCTTTAGATCCATTTAAAATTGGCAATATTTAATGTCAATTTGTTTTTAATTTTAACTAACAAAACCAAACTACTAAAGATTAAAAATTAATAAATATTGTTATTTTATTTTTAACAAGTTTTATTCTGCAACAAAAATTAAAGAGTATTCTAATTTGCCGTTTTCACAACCCGTGCAAGCGATTTGTGTAACAAATTTGTATGAAAAACACTGACATTTTTGAGCACGTTTAATAAAAATTTTTTAATAAGTTTTTTTGTTTGGAATTTTGCAAGAAGCCAAGAAATATTTAATTGATGTTATAAAAACACTGAATATATTAGAGATATAAAAGCAAAATCGGCATATAAGAGCAAATGTGATGTTCTGTAGTGGAAAACGTTTTATATGTTAATAAAAAAAATGTATATATATTTTTGTAATTTAAAAGAGGAAATTCTTATTCCTGATTGTGTATGAACTTTTAGTTATATGAACTCGAAATTGAATTTTTATGGGCAAATTTGAAAGCCGCCAATAGATTAGCGATTTGCATCGGAGCTCTTAAAACAAATCACTAGTCCATCTCTATTTGAAATAACGCAACCAAATTATAGAAGGCACAATAGCAGACCTGAAATGCTGTACGATATTTTTGTATGCGTGTGAAGTAAGAATTTTGTGAATTGAGTCATTCAAAATAAATGTTGTTCCGCTCGATCATGTGAAAAAGTTGTGTTGCTACTGCATTCTTATTATAAGTTTAAAAATTGTATACACTGTAGTTCGTGTTGTATTTTAATCAAAAACGTACCGTAACAAGGACAATTGTCGTTGTATTGTTTCATCCTGGGCCAAGATAATTTTCATCAGACGCTCATTCGCTGAACAGCGTGATAATTTCGGATGCAGTGTGTTAGCCTGTGCCAACCACTGAGATGATTTATGCTTGCGGCGGCGAAATTTTGCGCTTCGCGCACTCCCCACCGGACTCCCCATGCCACTGTCCTTATCGGTAGAAATTAATGATGACAACTGTGGTGTTGTATTATTGTTGTAAATGGTTGGAGCAGGTCCCAGGTGGCGCAACAACAACTCACACTGTGTTCCAAATTGAGTCAAGAAAATACAAATAACAAGTAAATGGTGATAAAAAAAAAAGAAAACAAAAAGAAAAGATATTCATTAGCAAAATAATAGCCTTATCAAAGAAACGAATAAGAAATACAATATTAATAGTTTTGCTTACGTTGTATTTGCAAACTGTAAGGATTTTTTTCCTTTTTTTTTTTTTGTTTAATAAATATTTTTAAATATGTGTATTGCGTGACTTGGCTTAATTTATTTGTTTTATAAAAAATTATAATCTGCCTCTCTACTGCTTCTTGTGTTCCAACAACAATTAAAGTAAAAAAGCAAGCAGTTTTATTCTTTTATAATGATTTTACTTACTCCTTGCTGATGTAGTTGTATCCTTGTACACTAAATGAAGGCTCGGTTTGATTTCAAGTACAAAACGAAACCATAAATAATAATTTAATGCATTAACGCTGGTTGTTTATGTTCAAGTCTCAAGTTTTCTTTTTTCTTCTTTTATTTCCTATTTTATTGCTTTTGTTATAATTAATTGGTTTAAATTGGCTTTAAGTGTGCATTGTTCTTAAAGAAACACCTTAATTTATCAGAAGGGGGTGCATGTATAGTATTTACGCTGTCATACAACTAATTAACTTTTAGATTTGTTCAGTAATGGATTATTTGACCAAATATAGTATAATTATACGAGAAAATGAACAAAAAATATTTTTCTAACAAAAGAAAAACTACGTGTTTAGAAATATTAAATCATTTTATTAATTTGAATGTATTTTCAAAGAATAAAACAAAAGCGAAAATTCTGCAACTGCTCTTTTGTGTGGGCTTTCACAGGATTAATATTTACTTTTAAAGCTATAGCGAGTATTTGAAAGGGCTAATCAAGCACTGTGTAGGGAAAATAAATTTATTACTCTTGATAGCGAATAGAAGGATCCAATTGGATCCTTTAATAATTAAACACATCGCAATTTTCTTCAATGCTATAGTGGATATATAGAAATGCATGCTGCCCTATCCTCTCCCTTACCTTTCCTGTATTCCATCGACTAACATTGAAATAGTAAATAAATGAGCACCGGCCCATTTATTTACTGAACTAAACCTTTTTCCATAATTTGTAAAATGTTCATAAATGTGAATGAATTGCCGTGGTAGGCATTAAATAACCCTCTAAAGGTGATAAGTATTCACTTTGTATATTTCCTGACTTTGGTTGTGCACTGAACTTATCACTTTACCCAATTATTTTTTACAAATACAAAATTGTTTATCCAATTAACTTCTGCATTTCAAAAAGTTAAGAACGAGGGCATTAAGAAATTATTGCTATCAATTTCCTCACATTCAAAATATCCTTCACACAGCAAATTCAACACTTATAAAATTGTATTAATTTAAAAATAATATAAAATTGCAATTTCAGTATCAGTCACTTTGCTACAAAAAGGAATATTCAGCCCCTCATTATTCAATATTAAAGACAAAAAAGACTTCTGGATTTAAATACTTTGCGTGACCTGTCTGCAGCCACTTAAGTGGTTGTATCCTCAAATTATCACAAATTGCATTCGAATTCATTTTTGCAAAAGTTGGAAAGTTTTCTCTTAAAAATATCTGTTTTGCCTTCCAATATACTCACGTTTATAATAAGCTTTTAAAGCAACATAAGCATAAAACAAAAATTTAAAAAAACTATATGTATACTAGAAATTAAGTCCAAAAAATATTGCTAAAGATTTTAAAAGCGTAAAAGCGTTTGACATTTTAATTCAACTATTGCTTTTTCAGTAGCTGAAGCACTGAAATCAAAGTATAAAAAGTACAGCATGAAGAAGTTTCCAAAAATTAGTATCCGTTAAGTTAGTTAAACATTCAGCTGAAATTTGGTTACAAAAAAGGATTTTTGTGCAGCCAGAGTTTTAAATTCTCGAGATATGACAAAGTGGCTTTAAATGGCCGATATATACACTACGCTCATGTGCACAAGTTCACGAATTCATGTATGTACGCAAATAATATATTGTATTCGAGTTAAATGTGTACGTAACTGGGGAGTAGGGATAATGAAATGTTTAACAATGCACGACACGCTAAAGTTAAAAACTTTTTAAACTTTTTTCTCTTAAAGGGAGGAAAATGATGAAAACAAGAAAAAGACTTTTGATATTTTTTTATTTATTTATTTTAATGCAAATAAACTATAAGTTTGTTTAAATGTGTTCAAATGTTGCTAATTTGCCCAATGAACAGCGCAGGCTTTAAAAAAAATTTCAAACTCCTTACAAGAAAGATAAATAGATAGAGTAACTAAACCATTCTTTCTTACCGGTTCAAACTCATGGCCAGGAAGACATCACATTAGGATATTTAGCTTGAATTGGGATAGGCTTTAGAATAGGAAAATCTTTTAAAAAATCTCATATACAAAGCCAAGTGTGTTATCTTTCTACCCATAAAGCTTCAATTCGCTGAGACCGAAGAGTTTATATGCATTTAGTCAATTTCTAGAATAGGTTGGAAAATCTGCATAAATTTCTAACAGTATACACGAGGCAAAACTATATTGCATGCATTAAAAGACTTAAAGTATTTTTAGTGTTCCCATCTCTGAAAGTAAAATGTTTCTTTCAAAGCAGATCTCTAACGTTAAGCGAAGAAGATAATTTGGTCTCATTTAGAGAGAGAGAGAGATGCGAGTGCGTCATACAATAACTTTTCCAAATGACAGCAACCTATCGAGTGAAAAGGTGGCAACAACCAACACCTTATTGAGTGATATTAAATCAATTTTTTTTTGTTTTATTTGATTAATATATTGTATAATAAAGTTATTTTTTCACTGACAACTGTTGAAGTACTCAAGCGACGACAAAGTTAAAATTTCACCAACTTTCATACTTTACATTGACGATGGCATATTATTTGGGAGCAAACGGATAAAAATATGAGGATGTATTTTAAAACACTCGTCAGTTAACGTATAACGTAATTTATCTGACTTTGACTTAAAAGCCGTAACGACCTTAGTCTCCTCAATAATGTTCATTGAAGGATTATTAAAACCATCCATGCGAGTATAAGTTATAAACCAGTTTTCATTTGGGTTTGATGTGTATTGTGGCAGAAATGGTTAGATAACTTAAATAAAGTTTACCTATAAAAAAAGCACACTCCACTTACCTCCTTCCTATTTGAACCATTACGCGGAGGTAAAACATCAAAAACTTTTGCACTGCCATCAAGATATTCCTCGCAATGATGATACTGTTTAACAATGACATACTCGGTGGCAAGTTGCGCAACGGTTGCTATGCCAGGTGGCAATGTTAGAGGTAAAAGTGTCTGTGGTGGTGTTACTTCAGTAGTATTTGATAATGATGATTTAATCGGTGTGTCTGGTGATGACGCTGATGCTGATGGTGCTGGAGCACTTGTTGGTACAGTTAAACTTGAATTTTGAATTATTTTGTAATTTTCTTTGGTACTTGTTGGCATTGATTGATTAATGCAAGTGTTAATTGCCCCGATAATGTTGTTGGTGTTGCTGCATTCATTGGCATTATTGTTGGTTTTAGCTGTATTTTGAATATTTGGTTTGTTGGTTGCGCAGGTATTGCTGATGCTGCCTTCATTCGCACACATTCTTAAATTAAACTCTAGAGTATTTTTATCATATACTTTTGGTATTTGCTGTTGTAGCTGTTGTTGCTCCTCCTGTCGCTGATTGCTATTTATTTTGTTGAGCACACTTGTGGCAATATTTTCTTCATTTATTGTTGATGGTATATTTGCGGCAAAAGTTTGTTGGTGGTGCGGTTGATGTTGTCGTTGTTTGGTTTCTTCTACATTTTGATAATGGAGCAACGCCCAGATTAGTTCTGAGCAGGTTGTATTGGCATCAACCCCTGCCACCCAATGCTTTTCACCATCAATCCATATTGATACGTTATCTGAGAGGGTTTCCATTGAATCTAGTGAGTCAGCCTCATCTTCTTCATGGTCCTGGACACCATTACCACCAGCGACAATGTCGTAGGTATTAACAGGGCCATCATAGGCTTTATATGGAGTTTTATTGTTGGTGCTGCAACTGATTTCATTTTTTATTGCAACACGTTCACTGCTGCAGATTGTTGTATGTGTTTGTGGACGGCTTACATTTGCATTTGTGAAAAACTTTGGATCTGTGTTATAAGTATGTTGCTGCCGGTTGTAATTGTAATTATAATGCAGTTGTCGTGCAATATGCTCATTATTATCATCATCATCACCATCATCATCATCATTTTCTATATCAACAATAATAATGTCGCACTCATTATTCGTTTGAGCGGTGGGAAATTGTTGTTGTTTTTCTTTTTTAATATCGCCACAGCTCGTTGACAACCAAACATTTTTATTAACAACATTTTCATTAGCATTGCTGTTATTATTGTTGTTGCCACCATCATTATTGCAGTATTGATGTTTATGACCAATTGCCTTATTGTTTACATTATTCCCACTATCGATAATTTCACTATACCAAATGCCATTTCCGTACGTTGTTTGCATTACACCACCCTTGCGATTAATGTCGTTGTTGTTATTTGTACTTAATACCGCATTCATCGTAACGTTCTCATGGTTTCTGCTCTCTTCCACTATTCCTAATGTGCTTGCTGTTGCTTTAAGGTCCGTGTTTGTGTTGCCAGAATTTTTATTTCCACAAATATTATTGATCATAATTGTAATGAAGAGTAGCTTTTACTATGGTTTTGTTAAATTCCAGAAATATTTTGAAATTATCTCCTGTCCTACATCGTCTGCTTGTGGAATTTTACACTCCGCGAATTATAAAAGTGGTGGGTGGCTTGAGTGAATTTTTTTTTTTTTTTTTTAATTAAATTTGATTCACCAAATTAACTTTTTTAAGTAACTGAAATTAGAAAAAGATATTTTAATTAGAAAAAAAATAAATTTGCCAAAAGTAATTAATATTTAAAAGTTTTATAAATTAAAAATTTTATATACAAAATAATTAATAATAATTTTTAAATATTAAATGAAATTAATTTCTTTTAGTCTGTGAGGTAGCATTTTCAACATAAAATAATATAATATTTATGTTGTTTATTATGAAAGCTTGTTGAAAAACGAGGATATAAAATTAAAAAAATAAAGAAAAAATCATTTTAGTTTCATAAGGAAATTAGAATAGTACTCATTAACAAATTTGTACTTATTTCACTCAATATCAAACCTTCTAAACAAGACGATAGCAGAATTGAGAATCATGAATTGTATATATTTTTGAAAAATATGAACTACTCTAAAGGTACAGATTATAGTCATTAAAAAACGAGAAAATACTTCAAACAGCCAGTAAATATAAATGTCACAATTATGAAATTATATGGTAGCAAAGCTGAAGCTTTCTTCCATATAATACTTAAATCAATTTTATAAACCTGGCAAGTATGTAACATCACGGATTGTAAGCAAAATTTTTTTAAAGCAGAAAACACCTTCTCTAATATGCAATTAAAAGTGTCATTGGGAGAACTATGAAGTTAGTGGATCACAAAGAGCTGAAGCTGTAACTCATGCATTTTCATATCTCTTGTTTTAATTATTCCTGAAATCAACAAGTAAGAAAGCCCGTGGCAAAAAAAAATTTAATTCGGTCTTTCATAGCAGTTTCGTGGTCTACCAAATTACTTAACAGCATTTACTGCGTACAAAAAGGGCGGCAACATACATCCAACTATTCCTTCACCACCTGTCCGGCACAATACATGTGGCCATCCCCTGAATGCTAAGCTTAAAAAAGAACACAAAAAGAAGCTAAAAAACTCATTTTAATAATAAATAAATTAAAATAAGAAGTAAAAACAGACATTTTTTATGAAACCGTTAAGGACAGCGATAAATTTTAGATAACGTGCATCTGAATAATTACACTCTTAAAGATAATCTTCTAATTTGAATTTCCTTTTTGAAATGTATTACCGACACTTAAATGCAAAATAATCAAACTAACACGCCAGCCCAGCTCAAGGAAACTCATAAAAAATTTAATAAACTTAAACTCACTGAGGAGAAGTATTGTTTGAAAATACAATTCAACTTGTTGCTACTTTATGAACAATATGTTGTTCTTTTTTCATGGCGCAAAATATTTATAACATCTGTTGAATTCTTAAAGATACAATCGGAGAAAAAAGTACAAAAAATAACAAAAACTAAAAACGAAAACTTTAAGTTTATTAAAGTACGCCGCTATGCTTATAAACTCCCAAAACAAATTTTGTGCAAATATCAGACAACTTCTTCATGAAGCAGCTACAAAAGCAACAACAACTAACGCACGTGTATGCATGTACTTATACTTTAATTTATTTTTAAACTGAAAACCCTTTAAATAAAAAACTTTAACTAAATTTGACTGCAAAATACACAACTTAGTTAGTTGGGCGGAATAAAGCTCCAGAGTATATTAAAATGTATGTGCAAATTTATTTCTATTTGGAACACTGTGTGGGAACAGAAACCATTTAAACGCTCGACTAAATGTGTGGTGCGGATAGAATTTTATTAGTACACCATTTCTGCATTGTTTTATTATTTTTGGAAAATGTATAAGAGTTTGCTCAATACGTTTTTATATTTAAAAGCATCCTTGGAAATGTATTACGTGGCAAATATACAGGGTTTCGCAACCACTTTCTTATACAACTTTAAAAAATCAAAAAAATATATTGCACAATTTGATTTGAAAGTAAGTGGACTTTTCCAAAATATGTTTTTTTTATCGCGTTGAGTTTGTGTGTGTGTGTGTGTGTGTGTGTGGCCAATACTACTTGGGAACTTTTATTTGAAAAAAGCGATTTCTGTGCTTATATAAAATATTTTTTACAGAAATTATATTGTATCACTTTTCATAAATTTAGTTTGTGGCCTAAAAGATTTCTTTTCGCATTTCAATTTTTAAAAATGCTTATTTAATGCTATTTAAGATTTGGTTATCATTTGTAAAAAGGACGTTGCGGAACCCTGTATATTTATGATACTATGCATTTTTAAGGCTACCTTTATAGATAAAATCTCATTGAGCAAACTTCATACATTTTACAAAAATTAAAAAAATAAATTTTAAATTTTAAAATTAAATTTTAAATTTTTTTATAATTAATATTTAAAAGTATTCGGTTTTAAGAAAAATATCAAATATCTTTTTAAAAATTTATTTTAAGGCATAAATATTCTTAAATGTTTTTTTAAATTTCAGTTAATTAAATTAACCTGAAATAATAGAATTGTTGTCTATAAGCCGTTTGATATTTTCATTCAAAACAATCCAAATTTTCAGTTTCAGTTAAAGGAGTCGTTTGAATAGGAACGTCGCAGTGTTGAAGAACTAAATTGCAATAATTGTTATTATTTTTTTAACAACCATGTTATCTGCACCCCTCATCCAGCGTATTGCGTCGAGGAAAGCAAATTGTTGCAGAAAGAATATCCTCTTATTTTTTAACCAATTTATTTATATCTTCAATTAACCAATACCAGACCGACAAAGGGTGATGTAAATGGGCACTACAATAATTATAATTATTTGCTGTTAAAGTGAGGTGATCAGGGGATATGCTCTCGTCGCTTAAACATTTCAACACAAGTTAATACAAACTAAACACTTAAACTTATCAACTCTGAAGGCTCATAACAGCCACGGCGCAGTAAAATTGTCATGAGCATTCAACCTGCCAGTTTTTTAAATTTCTTTTGTAACCGCACTCGAGCGACTTCCGCTGCTAATGCAGAAATTTTCGAAAAATATTAAAAAGAGTGTTTTCTTTTACATTGTTCTGAGTACAGACGAAATTACCAAGTCCGGACAACCTGCAGTAGGATGTGCGTTTTTCAGGTTTCACGCAGAAAAAATGAAAAAGTCATCTGAAGTTTTCAACATTGTAATGAAAAAGACAGATAACTCCATTTTTTTTTATTTTTGGAAAAAAACTACTTAAAAGCTTAAAAAGTTCTTCAAATAGGATTTATAGGATTTATTCTCATAAATGACAGTCACTCAATAATGCCTTCTAGATCTACTTCTAGGAAGTAAATTCAAGATAAATTGAAATTAATTTAAATATATAAAAAAGGAAATATTTTTCTTCGTGCTCTAAAATTTACTCATACAAACTTCTTGGAATACAAAAACAAAAAAAAAAATATTAGACCATAAAAGAATAATTTATTTCTAAAACACTTCCAAGATGTTTTACCACAGTTTTCAGATATCTTACTTTTTGTTGCCGGTTCAGTGCAACTGTAAATTGTACAATTTTTGCTTTCACACCCTTTAACAATTAAATGATTTAATATAGTGGCCAAAAACAACGGCATCTAAAAGTAAAAGGGACAGAACGGAAGGAACAAGCTAACGAGAGGGCTGTTATTAACACTCAAGGTAGAAGGCAGCAGTATTTGCATAAAAGGAAAGCAGTAACTAAAATGTTATAAAATTCAGTTGATGGCGGCTGAAAAAATATTGGCACAACGATGTATTTCATGGTTATTGGATGGCTGTGTAGTTGGCTATTTCGCTTAAAAAGGATTCCATTATACCATTTACAAATAAGTTGCTCGGCAAGTAATTGTTGCAAGAATGAATGAATTAATATCATGAATGGCATGAATTGGATTTAAAAGAAAGTAGATAACTGGTGTAAGTTGATACCAACCAGAAAAGTTGAAAAGGAATTATCGAACCATAGAAATGAATAATACTTGGAATATGCCACGGTGAACAAAAGCGAAGTAAAACAATGTTAAATGTCAAATAAAATTTAAAGATTTTGTTACCTGTTATCCAATAGCGAGTCATTTAAGAGGTCAAATGTAAAGAAATTTTAAATTTATTTATTGGACAGTACTCGACCAAATTAGACGCTGCATTTTATTTGTCACTATAACCTGGTTATTGTAATGCCCTCAAAATTGTTTCCTGTAACTGTATATCGAGTAAATTAAAATTACTTATGGAATAAAGAAGACAGGAAAATATTTAAAAAAAAAACTTTAAAATGTGGCATCGTCATGTTGGATATCATCATGACTGTGACGATATCCAACGTTCAGGATGATCAGTTGCTATAAATCAGAGTTCTCGAATAAAAGTTTATTGGAAATGCTTCTACTTTTAGTAGATAAAATTCTGCTTCGAATAACACACTTTCCAACAGATTGTTTAAGTCATCAATTCGGATATACATAGAAATCGGAGGGCTGATAAAATATTGTATATCAAATCCAAACACGAATCTCTTTGCTTCACAAGTTAAATAAAGAAACAAATTTTAAATAAAGCCGCCGTGCTGGTACATTAAATTACTAACAACTCACCTACAGCAGATGCATCTAACTTATAAATACGAGTCCATCTTCATTTTAGAACTTTTCACTGCTTCAAAAAATAATCAATACCTTTTAAAAAAAAACAGACAGCAATAAAAAGCCAATTTGCATAACACCAAATTATAGGAACAAACAAAATTATATCTCCAATAACAAACGTGTTAACACACCAGTTATTTGGAGTAGGGCTTCAAGGAAAGAAAAAAAGCAAAAAAACCAAAAAAAAAAAAACGAGAACAACATTTGAATTGTACAAATAAACGGAAGTGCGTTCGAAATGTTAAATGTAAAATGAGCACACAAAACACTGGTAAAGAAACATTAAAAGGAATAATGAAAGAGAGCCGAGCAATAACAAGAAACCGTAGCATGTATTTACATGAACGAATGAATAAATAAATGACTGACTAACTGACTGACTGGCTTGCTGACTGAAGAAAAAAATAGCATTTTCTGATAAAATTCACAAACAATGAGAAATACGAGCATTAAACCAGAAAGCAAAATGTACAACCAAAACAAACGCACAAACTTAAGAATTGGTTTTAAATGTTCGAGGCTTTGCATTTCAGCAACAACAACAACAATTCGAAATACATTGTAAGCAATGCGATGAAAAAGGGTCAAGAACTTTAGGTTAACACATAAAAGCAAAAGTAAACATTTGCCAAGAACATTTATTATATACAAAAGGGATAAAAGTTGGTTACTAAACATTTGTGTGCTTAAAGGGATTTTATTTTATTTCTATTCCCTTTTTAACTCTGCATTCTCTTTGTTCTGTGCTTATTGCTGTTTCTCTGTGAACGTGTACACATCTCTGGTACACGATGTAGTGAGATGTTGATGGCTTAATTGTATTTCAGTCACACACAAAGAATGCCTGAAGTGTTTTAAAGTTATTTTGTATTTTAGCAACACACAAGTGTTATAAAATATTTCAATAATTTTTTGGGTTTCTTTTTTTGGATGCCAATTTAAAGTCTTTTAATTTGAATTTAAATTGACGCTAAACGAATGTCAAGATCTTTTTAAACATAATAATGAAGCCGGAAGTAGGAGAAAGACACAGTTCTGAAGATGGCAAGTGGCGAAGAACTAGAAAATGAAGCACTATTGAAGTATATCTGGGGTCCAAGTAGAAGCTGTAGGTGTGGAAGTTTATTATCATATAAAATGACCACGTAGTCTATGAACATGACATAAATTAACACAAGAGGTATTAAAGCCACATGAGAATTTTCTTATACGACCACCGCAGGCATCGAACCCACAATATTTTTAATTTTTTGTTGACGAACGTCCCAACTTATGGCGTTTTCTTTTCTACAATAAAAATATTGCCCTGCGAAAAAGACACAAATTAGAAAAAAGTGTGTTGCCTTTTTTTAACAGCTGATAAAAAAAAAACCTTTATGTATATTTTATGAAATATGTAAACAAAAATGTTCAGTTGCTTAAGAAACTAAAAATTTTTTATTTTAAAATGTCATATAATTAAGCAGCCATATTGTTTTTTACGACACTGAATATAATGCAAGCCATACACGATACAACCGTTGGCACAACTTGGGCAGGTGGTAATCAAGATTGTAACGTGTGTGGGCCTGTTGTATGAAGTTGTGTCTCGGTTATATGAAAAATCAAAATTTTTTGGTTTTTTGGTAAGTTGTGCCAACGTGTTGCAACGTTTGTGGGTTAGTCATTCGACTTCGTACATCATTCTCATTTTAATTTTGCGAGAGAAAGACGTGTCGTCGGTTAATTTGGTTTTTGAAAGCAAAGAAAACAAAGTGAATACTAATTAAAAATGGAAGACGCAGCTGAAATGATACTAGAGCACAATTCTACGATGAACTATTTAATGATAGCCAATATTAGTAAGTTATATGCAATTAAAAACAGTTCATTGAAGTTTTATTTTTTAAAGTTTTTCATTTGAAATTTTATTATATTTTTATTTTTTTTTTATTTTTTAAAAATCTTTTAGATTAAAAAAAATTTGATTGTCAATAAATATTTATTTGACTTAAAGAGCTTTCAATTGTTTTATTGCTTCACAAAATTTAAGGCTAATTTGTTTTGCTTCATGGGATGCGTGTTTATTATTTGTTATTTCCAGCTGTAAATTTTTTGCAAAATGAAGTTGTACTAAGAGGTTTTATCGTATGTGGGCACAACACACAACTTGATTACTAAGCGGGTTGTGCCAACGGTTGTATCGTGTATAGGTTGCATAAAAATAATAATTAAAATCTAATTCTCTGACTCTTTCGACTCAAAAGACTTTTTAGAACATTGTCTGGTAAGGCTGTGTAAGAATATAAATAATCTGTTTATAGGGCATTTTCTCCTCAGTCGATTTGTTGAGGGCAATGCCTTTCGTACTAAGAAAGGGCAACCTTTTTAGAGAAGAACACGCAACCCTTTAGGAAGGCAAAATTTTTTTAAGAAGAGAACACAAAATTGCCTTGTTTGAATGTAATTTTGCCATTTTTGGCAAAAAAGAAACCGCCATTAGTTGCTGATATTATGTAAAGATTTTACTTTTTCCTTCCATGCAGTTATAATTTGTAAAAAAGGACAAATTTATTATTTTCTTGCTGAGCAGCGCTTCATAAATTATTGATATATTAATTTAATAAAGGTCTGCTTGTACTCCAATGTAATCAAGGGCAGTTCTCCTTTTCGTTTACCCAGCCATTCAATTATGAACAAGAAACTTAAGAGCAGTGGCTTTAAAACCAGAAAAAAATCTGGTTCAGGTATCATTAAAAGCCGATCCTTTTTTAATAATAAATTACTTTTCTTTTTTTAAGAAAAAATTTTAGCCAAAAATGATTTCTTTTTTCTAAATGGAAATATTTTTTTTAAAAACTACGCCCTAATCTTCTCGACCTTGCATTTTATGTTTGAAAACTTGGTCATATTGACTTTATATTATTCTACAAAAAAAAAATATATATTTTCCTTTATACTTAATTTTTTTCATGTTCTAGAATGTACGAGTACTCTCATCTTAGAAACGTAACTTGTCATCTGAGAAGGCTTACTTTATTATATTTCAATTAAACGTTCCTCAATTCAGAGCTTTGATTGCACAAATTTATAATTCTTGATAAAGTATTAGAGAAAAATGTGTGTGGGTGGGTGTGTGTCCATTAAGCGAGCAATTCTTAAAACTGTGTCATTCGATTCTTTTCCATTATTAACATTAGAATTGCCATAAAAAATATTTATTAAAAAGAAATGCATGAAATATGTATACTTTCATTAGAATTTCAACATGCAGTATAGTATGCATGAATACATATCTGTAAGTCCAACTCTGCACACACAAGCACTCATTCCTCTTTTCTTGGCATAAATTTCCATTATCTGCCTCGAACATAATTTCCAGAAAACATAATTTTATTTCATATTCCTTTTTTCCTGCCTATTTAAATTTACATAGAAAAAAAAATGAATATGTATTCGTATGAATGGCAATTGTAATTCTATTCTGCTGCCACAGTTTACTAAATAATTTCATACGATGAGTAAATTAAAAGTCCCCTCAAAGAAACTCTTGGAAGAGTGTGCATCATAAGGAATTCAGATATATTTCATTCAAAGGAAACTGAGAATTGATAGTAAGTTTCAAATGTATTGTTTTTGGCAACTGTTCAGACAGCCCCAGTTTGTATAATCATTTATAATATAAACGAGCTACACTTCAACACATCATTAAACGTATATTAAATGTTTCATAAGATTTACATTTCCACGCTCCGCCGGAAAATTGTAAACTGTAAATTTTATAGGCCAACTCAAGTACTCCATTATATTTAGAAATTTCGGTGACACACACATACATACACATACAGGGAAAAGCAGTTCTTCTTTATCTAGCAAAGAACATTAGAACATTTTTGTTACACTTTTGCATAAATCGTATGTGATTATGCCTGACAGTGAATAGTTTCTCACTTTAAGCATATTGAGGCAAAAGTGGGATTCCTTTAACAGACAAATTGAATTTAATATTATGCGATTCAAAGAGAATGACTGAAAATTCCTATGCATGCATTATGGCGAAAGCCTAGAAGTGTTTATCATTCAAATAATTTGCTGCTCCTCATGCATTTCCAATTGTTATAAAGAGGCAATAAATACCAAAAAATTATTTCATTTTAAAACAAAACTATAAATCTATTTACTTAAGATCACTTTAAAAAGCATCAGTTTAATAAAATCTGTTTGTTTGGGAATAAATTCCAATTCATGTTAGATTTAGAGAAACAAGACGTAAAAAATGGGCCTTCCTAATAATGAGTAAAGCTTCATATGCTGAAGTTATGGTATCGATCTCCTCTGTAGATGAACCATATTAGAGGGTCAATAATATCCATTACTTAGAAGAAGATCTTTTGATTACCAATTACCTGATACAGAAATTTATTAGGACTAGTGGATTGTTCAAACGCAAAAGCCAGGCAAGACAGTCGCTTTTTTATCTTTATCTTCTTTGTCCACTTAATTTTCCTGCTATTCAATTTCCTTTGGTGTTCTCTACTTTCTTTATCTACATCTATATTGTTCACAGTTAAATTGATTTCTCTAACAAATAGTAAGCGATGAAAAAAAAAATTAAATTATTAAATTTACAATTAATAGTCAATAGTTTTGCTCCCTCCCTATTTGACACGAGTGGTAAGAATTTCAAGTAGACTGATAATGCTATCAAAACCGGGACTTGTTCGCTCTCAGCAAATTTGAAGTAGGTTTCGATTGAGTAATTCTGGTAGTTTGATTGTAAATGGCAAATCCTTTAAAATGGAATGAGGAGCTGGTATGCAAGGTCCTTTGATAACAGTATCACGGTATTCCATAATTGTAAACTTTATTATTTATGAACACAATCCTGCATATTCTTGCTCAAATACATTTTCCATTTGGTTTAAGAGCAAGCAAAAATTCTTTCCTTCATTTGCCTCTTTCTTACCTCGAACCCTTCATTTCTCCAAGTGTAAGAATACCCACGACCTCATCTCTGTCCTCTGAGCCGAAGTAATTGGCATGGTTTTAAATTACAAGAACTATTAATTGTTTTTCTATTCTACTTAAAATGTGCTGGCTGTTGTATTGGCATGCCATTCTACTCGTATGTGGAAATATTTTACTTGTGGGAGTAAATCTTCTACACAAGTATGAAAAATTGTTTTATCGGTTGGCCATTTACAGAATTTCATTAGTATTTGGAATTCAACATGGAAAATTTAAGTGCAAAATGTATGTATAGAGAATTCATACGAGCACTCGGTTAATGGTAATTCTAATTTCTAGTATGTTGACAATTGAATGCAAACGGCATTCAGAAGAATATAAAAATTTATTTCTAGTTAATTTTTGCCATTAACTTTCACAAAATGAATTTAATGGCTCGTGCATTATAGAACGAGTATAATTTTTTTTTATTAGAAAGTAAATAGAGAAATGCCAAACTAATACTCGTATATAAATTTTTTAGATATTTTCAGTTGAGTAATGCTTTCATTAAAAATTATATTTAGAATTAGTAATTATATTACTTATTAGTTATTACATGCTTTAAAATGCATAATTTAAATAATTTAGTTGAAAAACTTTAGAAAAAAAAAACAAAAAATTAATTCGCTAATTTTTCTATTTTGTTTTTTTTAAGAAACCTCTTTAATACACGTACCAAATACATATTTCATGTTTGGCTTTTTTAATCCATCATGCAATTTAATTCTTTGCTTACGAGTACTTAAGAAAAAAAAATTATTTCTTTTTTATCTCATGCTTAAAAATATTTTTTTAAAAAATTAAATTTATACACATTTTGAAGTAAAAAAATTAATACAACTGGATAACAGCTGGATAGTGAAATATATATCGTAGAAGATAATTTTTCTACCAAATCCTTATTAAGGAGTGGTTAACGCAGCTCTCTACCAACAGAAGTTTTATAATTCTATGAAGAAATTCATTTAATTTTTTTTGTGACGAAAAAGATTTATTCAGAAAGATTTAAGGCACGTTTTGTGTATTAATAAAATGAGACGTAAAGCTTTATTTAAAAAAAAAATTATAATTTTTTTCAAGCGAATAATGTGCCGTATACATTTTAAAAGTTTTAAATATAGTTTACAATATTTGACATATTTTCACAAATTCTCGTTAGTATTGGTTAAAACTAAATAACATACTAATTAATAGATGTTTCTTCTTAATAAAAATAATTGCATCCGAACTTAAAGCCGATTAAAAATATATGCTTATAATAATTAATATCTTAAAATTCTTTTCAATGCTCTTAGGCTTAAACTTTTACAATAATAGTAAAGCAGGCAATCATTCATAATTTTATCCAATTCATAGCATGAGTCCTTAATCTGTTTTCTTTTTGAGCACACCATCCGTTCGCAGAGTATTAATTTCGCATTATTATTATTATGCTCAGAAATTCTAATGACTTACGTAAAAACTTTAAAATGGTTGTATTGAAAAACATAAATTTGAATGTTTCTAAATTTTTGTTTTGTTTTCAGTCATCATAAAGTTTTATTTCAATAAAATATTTTCAATTTTTGAAAGCAAAATAAAATTACTATTTAAATTTCAAAACTTATTATGGAATAGAATGTACATGAATATTTGTTAATATGAAATGGTTTATTGTAGAATGTCAGCTGGATTTTTTGCTCATTATTTACCACGAAACTTTTTGATAAATTATTTATATTTTACTAGTAATCTATCCGACGGCTCATGAATGTCCTTTTGATAAATAAAAAATTGCATTTAATACCCAAAAAAAAAAAAGGAATAAAAAACTTGTAAATGATAAAATTGTAAAATATATTAATAAGACAATAGTGGAAAAGTGGGACTCGCATATGAAAACTTATCAAGCAAATGGTATGAATGGGTCATTTCCTCTTACTGTAGCTATTCTGAGAAGTGAAAATAAATTCTAAATAGTTTCTAGTTTTGACGTGCTATCCAAAAAAAATTTTATATATTATATAGCTTTGACATGACAATTTATCTTCTTCGGATATGGCTGGGCATTACCCCAGCATCCAGCAACATGTGATTAAGTTATGCTAAGAATCATAGTGAAGACCATATGAATCGTACTCACTTCAATAAGCAAATTTAATACATAAATCATACATCTCCCTAAACCTTCTATGATATGCAACAAATATTTTTATTCTAAGACCAGGAATGGTTTTAATTCATGTTGGAAATTCACGAATCAATCATTATAGAAAAGGAAAACACTTTGAGAACTGCCGACATTCAGTTTAATAAATTCTATTAAACTGAATTCATAGCTGAGAATTAATTTCATTTATTTACTATTTCTCTGAATTTTTCTTCTTATTTATTTTAATATAAATTGGCAAAATATTTGCAGTGTAATTAAATTAAAAATATCCACATTCCCAGCGGGCACATGCAAGAAAATATAACCAACTGAAAGAGTATAAATAAAAATATATTCATAATGGCAGAAAAATAATACTCAATTTAATGTAAATATTTTTGTTTTTCTTCATAAATTTGCAAATTGTATGTGCGGATTATGGTAAATTTTTGTGCAGCACTGCCGGCCAACGTTTAAATTTACATCAACATTGGGAACAACAACGGGAACAATAGCAATGTAATGCACAATTAACGGTACTTTTAATCACACCACGGTCCAATAATTTTCCTCTTATTTTATAAACCATGATATTGAATCGGAGTTAATGGAAATAGCGTGCATGTAAAAAAGAATAAAACAAAAGCGCAAAAGTGACTTAGAAAAAGAAAAGCTTTTTCTTTCGTACGGTCAAGTGGATTTTTGCAAATACGCTCAGACATTTATTGCTTGCGATATCATTTTCTGAACATACACTTTTCTGCAAATGGTTTCATTTAAGGGTCCTGTAATAGATATCAGATAAAAGTGTGCAACCTATTGTCAATAAGAGGATTGATTTCATCCATTCATGGTTCGCTTGCTGTGTACACAGATGGTTTCCAGCCAATCAGTTTAATATAAAATGGCAATTATCTTCAGCACACACATATTTGTTACATTATTTTATTCAACAAAAATTAATATTTGCATACAAGAAAATGTTAAATGTAAAACTTTTTAAAATTCGAATAAAAGTAAAACGGCTCTAAAATCATGCATTGTTCGTATTTCCGTACCAATTCACTTTTGGGCCCATATTTTTATTCTGGAAAAATCCACATTCTCAATATCTGATAGTGTTACTGAATATAAAAATATTCTATTTATTTTCTATATATTTCCTCACCAATTCACTTTTGGGCCCATATTTTTATTCTGGGAAAATCGACATTCTCAATATCTGATAGTGTTACTGAATATAAAAATATTTTATTTCTTTTCTATATATTTCCTATAAAAAGAGCGGACTATGTTATTTACATGCATCGCAATGCTATGAAAAGTTCATTCTGTTATCTTAACAGACTGTAAAAAGGTTTAAGTTCGCAGTCCATGAGCGAGATGTATGTAAGCAGCAGGGATATGTGAGAAACGACTCTAACTGACGAGACAAATTTTTTCGACTTCTTAGATTTTTTCTTATATTTCCGAAACATTTACTCAGACTTTAAAAGATTTTCTTAAACTAAGAAAAATATACTTATATGTGAAAAGGATTTGAAGCACCTGAACTGTATGATTTTCATTTATATCAAGTGTTTTTTATAACATCCATTAGGATATTTTTATGGATTAGTTTTATTTAAATTTATTCTAAGCCCCTCTTCCGACTGCATATAAGGTAATTGAATTGCCAACATGGGCGTCGCCATAAAATAACACAAAAATTTCTGTAAAAAACAAAAAATTTTACGATACTTTCGCAAATTATTCATACACGTTTTTGCTAACAACTTCACTACTTGTTTACGAAATCTTTAAAATCAGATAAATAATATTCAAGTTAGTTTTGGTGGGTGAAACATGCACTTCACGAATGTAGCTCCAGGATTAATTGGACATTTCGAGATTGGCGAAAATGACCCCACAGGGTTGCAACAATGTGTTGAAAGGATACGGAGGTAAAGCTTACGTTTAATTTCTCATTTATATGTTCATTTTGGCCTTATAGTAAGCAGTAAACCATGTCGAATAATTCTCATTTAAATTTAGACGAATTCATTCCCCATAAAGTATTTCTTTTTTCAATTATGAAGGTTGCACTAATTCTGCTTTGTCACTTCATATTGCGTTCATTCAACTGCTTTAAAATTTTTTCAAAATCATGTGAAGCGCTTTAATGCAAGTAATCGCAAATACGAGTGTTTTAAAACCATATTCCATTTTTATATTTTTTTCACAAGAGTGGTATTATGATATACACTTTCATGTAAATGTTTCTTCTATAAAGAAAAGAGATTTGTTGGGCGGCAATGAATGTTTTAAGAGTAACATTATAATTATCTGCGGAAGCATGAAAATAGATACGGATAGTGAAAGGAATATCTAAATAATTTGTTCACTCATAAAATAACTCAATTACTTAAAGTACGCATGCACAGTGGGGAAAATATTCATGACAATTAAAATAGATAAAATAAATTTTTAAATAATCAACAATATCAATTTAGTGTTTTTATTGCTGTACCCTTTGCATTTTTGGCCGAAAATCGTTATTCTTTGAAAACGTCCGTTTGTGAAGTTTTGAATGAAAAACTTGCGTTTTTGTTGCTCTTGTATGTTTATTTTATGTTGTTAAATGTTTGAAATATATTTTTGTTAATAATAGAGATACAAAAAATTTTTCAAGATTTGGGATATATTTCAATTTTTGATAAGGGGGTACCCTTTGCATTTTTGGCCGAAAATCGTTATTCTTTGAAAACGTCCGTTTGTGAATTTTTGAATGAAGAACTTGCGTTTTTGTTGCTCTTGTATGTTTATTTTATGTTTTTAAATGTTTAAAATATATTTTTGTTAATAATAGAGAAACAACAAATTTTTCGAGATTTGGGATATATTTCAATTTTTGATAAGGGGGTACCCTTTGCATTTTTGGCCAAAAATCGTTATTCTTTGAAAACGTCCGTTTGTGAATTTTTGAATGAAAAACTTGCGTTTTTGTTGCTCTTGTATGTTTATTTTATATTTTTAAATGTTTAAAATATATTTTTTCTAATAATAGAGAAAAAAATTTTTTTTCGATATTTTGGGTAATTTTGGATTTTTGATAAGATTGATACAGAGAAAGTTTAACAAACATCTTCAATATGGAATCCTTATATAAAAGATTTATTTAATTAATTATAGAGTAGCCTTCCTGGCTAATTTATAAATATTATTTCCTTTAAATCACTGGGATTATTTCGATATCAGCCCACAGTAAAAGCCTTTAGTGCATTGATGATACATTCTCATAAATGAGATCCGCTTTGAATGTTTGTGCGCGTATTTATGTACAACTATTGGCTACTGTTCAGCTGGCCAACACTTATAACTTTTAAATAATATTGCATGTTCATAGGAATATGTGCGAATATTTATGTTGATGTGAGAGAGTATAATAACATGCTTCAGAAGCTATTAATAAAAGAAACTGACTTCAACTAACAAACTACTGTGATTCGCTCTAGTTCTTTATTTGAAGTGAGAGCACACCCAACCAGCAGAAGTACAATGAATAGACATTCAAAATGTGTGGTATGGTGGTGGCATCAACTGAAAGCTGCATCAAAATCGCCGGAATAATTTGTTATTTTTTTGGCAACTTGAAACGCGAAAACGACTTTTTGCTGCCACACAAAGACTCACAATACATGCGATTATTCATTTATGTACTACAAACATTTGTAATTGCCTGCTATTCCACTTAAATAATACAAACATTAAAGCAGACAAACGAATGAATGAATGAGTGAGTGAATGAGCGAACAGACAGTTTGGATATCCGATAATAATGTGTTCTTCTGTGAATTTATAAGCCATTTTAATTGTAAGTGATCATTATCATAAACAGAAACAAAAGGCTTCAGACACTGATATAACCAGCAAAAAAACTTCATTTTTGGCAAACCTGTGTAGCAAAATGCCCAGTAGAAAATCAAGACATAAAAATTAAAGGAAGAAATGTTTCGTTAACACAAAAATGATTTTCGTATCAGAATTGTCAAAGAATTCAATTGCATGAATAAAATTTTCTATCACAAATTTGGAAAAAAATAAATTAGGTAATTATAAAAAAATTAATTAAAAATTTGTTGGATTTTCTATTCATTGGTATTTCACATGGTTCGACGAAATTGAGAAGAGAAAAAGGTTGTTTGCAACACCACAAAGCTAACATATGGGATTCCAAATACTTGAAATTATTTTATGGGGTTCCAAATATAGTAAACCACTATATAGAGGCCACTGCCTATAAAGGCAAATAAAACTACTCCCGCCTTTATATAAAATAATAGCAAACAAATACTTGAACACTGCTGAACAGAAGTAGAGGATCACCTGTGCTTACGGTCCTTTCAGCAAACTTAAGACCTTCTCTGAAAAAGAGTTATAGAAAAAATAACGTGCCCATTAAGCTTTAGGAAAAAGAAAATATATTTATTACAATAAATTTTTTTTAAAAAGATTATACATAAAAATATAGAATACTATTTTTAATTAATTAAATCTTAAAAATTTTCTCCAAAAGCATAAAGCTAATAAACAATTTGAAAGAAAAAAGAATTAAATTGTATTAAAAAAATAAAACAAATTGAATGCAAAGTCTTGTTTTTGAAAACTATCAGGTATTCTTATGCTGCCAAGAACTTTTAGCAATAAATTTATACTTTTTTATAATAGTAAATTATTCTCTTAATTTATAATTATTTGAAGAAGGCTTTTTTATGTAAAGAAGGTTTAGTTTTTTTCTAAGACCCACAACCCAGCGGGAAGCTCTTACTTATACAAAATATATTATATGGGAGTTAGAAGATACGGATAGTGATAAAGAAGCCAGAATACTTTAAAAAAAAGAAAAAAAGGGAATTCTTAAACTGTTTTTGGTGGCTGTTATTAATTTTATTTTACTTTGGCAATGAAATACTGCTAGTAAACACTTAACATGAAATCTTAATTATTCGCAGCTGACAAACATACTAACTAGTTAGTTTTCTTTCTGATCCTATTTGTTCAAAATCTTTTATTTTTTTTGGAAATAAATATGTATTAAATTTGAAGAAATTATTTGTTTTTCAATATAAGCACTTTATTAGCTTTGAATCTTCTTTATTACAATAAATTAACTAATCATTTAAATAAATAATTCTAAAGTTTATTTTAAGTAATAATTATATAAAACTAAATGAGAAATGGTTTTTAAGCAAAAAATATCTGCAAACGGTTAGTATGATTTATATAATTTCGTATTTCCCTTGTTTGCATATTTTTTGTATTTAAAAGTACCGAATAAACAAATTATAACAAATTAATCGCATGAGAGAATACGAGTGGTCTAGAGACGGAGCGAAAAATATGTGTAAGTTCATAAAGGGCCGATTAACGATTTCTCAATGAGAGGAGTATTCGTATGATGAACTAAAAATTCAACTGTGGGATAAAATATCTTGACAAATTTCGTAAAGAGGTCCCTAAAATCTTAATTTTGTTGTAGGCAGCCCAGCATTTATTTCCAGCAGCAGAGGAAAATAAGATTTTCATAATATTTTATAATAGTGTGGGGATGTCAGTGAATCTTGCGATTGCGCAGCATAGTGTGTCGGGAATATGAGGTAAACTGCAAAACTATACTCGCTGCTTAAAAATCGCAAATAACTTTATAATTTGTAGCGGCTACCAGGATTATTCTAAGAAAAAATATATATAAAACGAAAACTCGAGCGAGTTCATGGCATATCGGCATAGCATAAAGTACTTCCGTATTTGTTCCACTGAGCTTTAATTCATACACATGCGTGACTACTGAAAAAAAAATTAGATCAATGAAATGCAGAACTTTAATTAATAAAAAAAGTTGACAAAATGGTAACGCTTGAATAATTAAATATCAATAACTTCCAGACGTATTGAAATCTTTTTTTTTGCCAACGGAGAATCTAAAATTGAAATTTTTTTTATCAAAAATAAATCAACTAAAAAACTGTACTAATTATAAAAAATCTATAATTTTTTTTTTTTTTTTTTGGAAACATGTATAATTAATAGTAAAGAGAGTCTATAAATATCCGAAAAATTCTAATTTTCAAAAATTAAATGTATCTACAATTTGAAAAATTCCTATAATTATTTTAATAACTGAACCGCATCTGAGCAAAAGATTTCAATAATTTCGTTAATTGTTTTGTGAGTTTTGCTCAGTACTTCAAATCTTCATTTAAATAACTTTTGAATTATTATTTCCTTTAAAATCGTGTGTGCTGTATTGTTGTTTTTTTCCTGATGCTTTATATTTCCAATTATTATATTTATAATAAAAATTTAAAAAAAGAAAATAGTTTATCTTCAAGATGGCATTACAACTTTCCTCAATAAAATTTGTTGTTTCATTTAATTACAAAAGGATTTATTTTGAGTGCATTCCCTATTCCTCCTACGTTCTATTCTTAAATTTATTATATATTCAAAGAAGCTTTTATTGAAACAATTATTTAATTTATTTACTAAATGTTTTATTTTGATTTTATTTCCATAGACTTTCTTTATTTAAATTTATTATATATTTATTATTTAATTTAAAAAAAAATTGTTTTTATTTAATTCCTTGTTGTTACTTCGGATTTATTGAATTGGTACAGTTGATTGCTTAAATGGATTAAACTAGTTTTAATTTCCAAACTATTAAAATTAATGACTGAAATATTTAAAAATATTTAAAATATTTAATATTTAATATTTAAAAATCAAAAATATTTTTAATAAATTTTTTTTTCCATATCATACAATATTTTGTTTGATACAATAAAGAAATTTAATTAATAAATATTTAATTTAATTACTTAATTTAATTGTTAATGAAAATATACAAATTACTTATTGAAAAGTAATTAAAAGTTTTATTATAATTTTTAGCGTGTGTGTGGGTGGGTGGGTGTGTGTGTTTTTGCTGTTCATTAACTTTAATTTCCTTATTTTAACAAGTAGCTAATCATATATCGCTAAAATTAGGAAACTTGAAACTATGTTTTCGTGGAACCTTTTTCTTAAATAATCTATTACTTATAAAATAATGTGATTAATTAAATTTGAATTGTTGCTTGTTTGGCCAGACAAACAGATGAGCAAACCAGCCTCTTTAAAAGAAATACCAGCAAGCAAAACTGTTCAGCTTGGCCTACTACAGATGCTCCTGCAGTGTAATTTCAATTTATAAAATATTTTAAAAATTATATTATATTTCGTTATCCAAACTTGGTGCTCCCCAATGACACTTACTTTAACCAGCGTTTACAGTTTAAGAATGCCAACTAAGAAGCAATTCAATTTTATATGAGAATGTCCTAAAACAAATTATTTTACAAACAGAGAAAATTCTAAATATTTCATAACAATTTACAACAGCGCATTGTTTCTTTTTAGATGAAAAAATATTAAAATAATTGCTTTAGTTTCCACGCTCTAATAATTAATTTAATTCCAGGCACATTTCCAAGTGGGTCTTGCCAAATACTAACAATTTCACAATTTAACAAAAATAATTGCAGAGGATGGCTGTTGTTTTGTACGTCTTGTTTTTACTTTGAAATTGTGTTTAATTTACGAAATACTTGTTAGTTAATGTTCTGTTAACTTTTTATATTTTATTTCTAAATTTTTTTTTCTTTTGTTGTATTTTAAATATAAACTGCTTTAGTAGAGCTTTAATTTTTAGTTTCTACTTTATCTTTCTTTTCATTCTGATTGAGCTGCTCACTTAGTTAAAATTGGCAAGCGAGTGTCTTCTGCACTTAGTGAAGGTGATAAAATCATTCCACGGGTACTTTTTTAAAATATTAAACATGCCGAGCGTGTGAAATTTCATTTAATTATTTTTATATCTTATTGGTGCTTCTAGTTCAGCATTTAAGTGCATGAAAGAGGAGAGATAAATTGTTTTGTCAAGATTTATGTTTGAATGTATAATTGTTAATTTACGAGTACGATAAATTATTTTCAACGTATTTCATATTTAAAAAAACAATAAAAATTTTACTTTAATAAAGTCATTCAGCATACAATTAAAATTTACCATTTTCCTTAAGAGCTGCAGATAAAACACAGCATGTTACAAATTAAATCGTTAGAAATGTTTTATGCTGTTGCCCAACGGAGAGGATTTTAATGTATTTAAAAAATAGTTTCACATTAAGAAACAATGAAATGGGCTTTAAGCTTTTCTTTTCAGAAATGATGAAAGATAAAATTAGATGCGAGCAGTTTATTGAAGTAATAAATAATTGTTTTTTCTAAGAGCAGCACTCAAGAGATGTTGTTTACTTAGGAAATGCATTTTGGGGGGCGGAATTGTTGATAAATGGAAATAATGGAGGACAACAATAATACCAAAAATTTAACTTTATTGCAATAAATAGAATTTTGAATAGAACTGAAAAGTTTTTAGAGAATATTTTCGTTGATTGTTCAACTTCTAGATTGAATTGCTTCAAAAAAAAGGTTTAATATTTATTATTTGTATTTAAACAAATTATTTAATCGAAAAGTTAAATTTACCGGACTTAAACCAGAGTAATTAAAATATTGTTTCCTTGAAAAGTCATAATTTAAAATTTATAAGGAATATAAAAACAAGTTTTACGCAAGTTCAGTTGTAATTCATTTTTTGATGTAAAAAATTGATTAAATCTGTGCTTAAAACTTAATTCAATTCTCCAAATTTGATTGGATTTATTAAAAGAGTAAATTTATTAAAAGGCAAAGAGATCTGCCACTATGTACTTTTCTACATACTCCAGTTTCGTTGGACATTGACGCTTACAACCCGCACTTCCTTCATACTTGAAGTGTTCACACTACCCTGTGGCTTCATATTCGAATTGAAATTTTGATATAATTAATCATGAAAATGTTTAAGTAAATTTTGACCAATTACATGTTCTACTACATGCCGAATATTTTTAAAAAACTTCAATTAAAGACACCAGGCCTCATAGAAAAATCTGTACTCATCCTGGATACAGTGCCGGAGTGGCAGAGAAGCAAGTATTGCAAAGGTAAGAGGACAATGTTGTTTATTTAGCATTAAATGTCAAGTCATCTCCGACTGTTCTTTCGTCGATTTAATATTCTTAAAGGATGACCATACAATATTAAAATTTTTTGTGTTAAGTGCATCATAGTATGGATCGAAGCAATAAATTTCGCCATTTATAGCTCCGTTATCGAGACGCTATATTTGAAATGTTTCAACAGGCTTTCGCACAAGTTTAAAACAATGACATTCAACAAGTGGAAAAAGGATACAAATTATGAAAATAACTAAATATACTTGAAAATTATTGAAAATTATTATTATTTTAAAATATACAAAATTACCTAAAAAAAAAATCAAGTCATTTGATATTATTACTAGATAACATAGAAGGAAGTGAATAAAATGTTTAAAAATAAATTACTTTAACTGCACAAAAAAAAGGAGTTACGCAGCCTTTTTGTGTACTTTCTGTGTATCTTGAAAAGCGTAGCAGAAAAAGGATGATGCATTATCATCAAAGTTTTATGAATCTTAAGAGTTTTTACAAGTAAAGTGAAAACACTTTGTATTGTTGGGTAGTTTCTTCAACGGAAAAATGCCTTTTCGTTGTGTTTGCAACTGTATGCAGGGATTTTGATTCATATGACTTTTAGTTCAATAGTTGGGAAAACCACAAGTTTTATATGGTTTTTTCAATTTAATTTTAATATTAATTCTTGCATTCCGTTCTTTAACTTTTTCCATTATTTGTACAAAATGAAAATACTTTTCCAACTAAAGTAGCAACAAGAGAAACATTTCATTTCTTTAATTCAGCTAATAGAAATAAAACTTTTTCCCGTAAATACACTGAACTATTTTCTTACTTTTGCATCAGTTGTTTCGTTTTCCTTTTTACGTTTTATTATAAGTTTCGTAAAATGTTTCATTGTTTGAATATATAATAGAATATGTAGTCGTATTTCTGTCAACTAGTCATCCAAACATTGATTTCTTAAGAATTCTCATTTATTATTTCTGTTGTCATTTGTGAGATGGTATTAAAGAAAATAAATATTTATAAGAGAAGAATTTTTTCTACTAAAGAAAAATCGTAACACTTTGAAACGAATTTTTTTAATTTCAAATGCAGCCAAGATTAGTGTTTAGTGTTTAGCGTTTATGGTTGGACCAGATTTAAAAGCTTCCTTGCTCTCATTTATGATGACTTTCTATTTATATTGTCGTTGTAAATTTTTCATGCTCTGCATACTTTCCAGCCCGAGTCCGTTTGAAATAAGTAAAACATTATAAAGCATAATTCTTTTTTCTTGTGTTCAAATGTTATCAAGTGAAAAATTTTGTGGCCAAAAAATGTATTTATAATTGATAAATGTTACTAATAAATATTATTTGTTAATATAAAAACTGTTTTCTTTTAAAATATTAAATGAAAAAAATAAAAGAAAAATAAACTAAATGTTTCCACAAGAAAGAAAAAAATTTTTTAATTTAAATATTAATATGTAATTTATATAATTTATTTTGCTAAATTTTCTACAGCTCATGAATGCCAATTCAGCTCAACGAAGTAATTTTATCAAATTTCTATATATAATATTATATTTAAATTTAATAATAATTCATCTGGAAAAATATTATTCAACTTGAACTTGTATGTTGTTTAATAATCGTTGTTATTATTATTATTCTCGTTTTTTAGCTTTTTAATTACGCTTAAACCTTGATTTACTTGAGCGTTGTTGTTTCCAATCATATTCAGAACAACATGCTTATATTTTTTTCCCACATACAACCTTTTAAATGTATGCTCATGCTGGTTTATATACATTAAGGTAGTTCATGTTCTTTAAATGAAGTTCACAAATGACATTCAGAAGCACGACTTAGACTGTGTTGGAATTTTTAGTGAAAATAAATAAATAGTTAAGTGATTATTGTTTAGAAAGAGGTCAACCCCATGGTATTAGTTTAGATGCAATGCGATACTTTTTATTAAGGTATCGGCAGCTCAACTCCGTGGTGGCGATAATTCCCTAATGAATATTTTATTCCCAAAGCACCAGAAAATTCGCTTTAATGTTATAAACTTTAGATCTGTGTATCTATTTTATAGCTCAGTTTGCGAAAGAAAATTTTACATTTTCTTGACCGATATGTCAGGTTACCCCATCTTGGCGAAATCATTTTCTTTGAATAAAACATAGAACGCTTTCTTGAAATTGATAAAAAAAAAGTGTAGACGTTTCCTAAGACATCTTCACACACATTTTTTAAAAAGCCAGTAACTTACAAAAGCCGAACTTCTAATTTGTATCTTCAAAGTCGTGGACTTTTCAAACACGAAGAGAAAAATTTCTAGGGGGTCAGTAAATCCTTAAAGTATTATTTTTAATAAAAAAATCCTACTCCTTTATTAAACAAAAAGTATAAAAATTAAATATTTTCATTCACTTTCTCAAAAAAAAATTGTTTCGTCCAGACTTGTAACACCAGACTTAGCAATCAGGGGTACACATCGGGGTATTTATGTGTGTTATTTATTCAGTAGACTTTTGGAGTTCCGTAGTTAACAGGTTCGTTAAAAATTTTTGTAGATATCTGTACCGCTTTAGTGATTACCGGAAAATTGACACCAAACATCCACTTTTCCTGTTTTCGTTGTATAAATTATATGCGTAGGAGCTGCCCTAATATTGCTGTTCTTAGAAAATACATATAAAGCTGAAACTCTACTGATGGTTTGGCCATGAAACACGTCATGTGGTTGTTCTTAATTTCTTGTATTAGATTCGGTAAATCTTTCCACAAATAAATTAACCACATACACATTTTTAAAATTCAATATATTTTTTTACTTATCAATCAATCTTCCATATCAATCTTCATAGCATTGTATTTAATATGGTTTTAACTATTCAAAATTTATTTGATACTTTAAAATAAATATATATTTATCAATCCTTAATACGACACAATAATAAAGTAACAAATAGATAATAAATTAAACAAATAAATTAAAAGCCTCGTTTGTGCAAACAATGAAACGTTGCCAAAAATTATCACATTTCAAAAATGTACTCATAAATAAATTTGGTTTTATTTATAAATATTTGTACAAGTATTAAAAATTTTGTTTTTAACAGAATTGCAAATTAGATAATTATCTGCATAAATTTATGAATAATATTTCTAAATATGCAATAATTTATGTTTTTCCAAAAAAAAAAATTATATTAATAATTACACTATAAAATAAAAAAATATGTTAATTTAATCGATTTTAAAAATTTTGCATGTTGTTTAATTTATAGTTTAGACTCGAAAAAACTTACATCGGCGATTTGCATAAGATATTAAACTATTATATTTACGGCATAATAAATAAAACTAAAATAGATGGCCTGTCAAAAACATTATTATAAAGATGTTGACTTCTAAAGAATATGATCGTTAAAGATTATGGAACAACCAGAGAGTAATTCGAAATATTCCTTGCTTTAATTTCGCTTAATATTGTTAATTTTATATAAAAGTTTTAAATGATTTTTATAATAAAAAATTTAATATTTAAGAATTTACGATTGACTTTCAAATATTATTAAATAGTTCTTCGTTCCTACACTCAATAATTAAAAACAAATATTTCTAAAGTTGTGCCAGCAATTAATAACTAATTAACTAATTTTAATTATGAAAAATTTATAATATTTTGCGATGTTTCTTTACTAAAACGAAAAAATTATTCAAAATTTTTAAAATAAAAAAAAATCATTAACTATCGAGATGCAGATCACTGTCCATTTCCTATCTAAATCACAGGAAGTTGGTGTGGGCATCGTCTCATATTACTAATGTTGCAGATAATTAAACTTCCGTGGAATGTAACAATTTTAATGTTAATGTTGACAGTATAGGCCAGTATATATAGCTAGTTGGTGAACCAAAATAAAAGTTTAATGCCTTTAATTTTATTTTCCAAGTACAGGAAGGAAATAACAAATATAACAATTTTAAAATAGCAATTTGAGAGGAAATAGGAAAACATATTTGTAATATTATAAACACAAATTAGAAAATGTTTTCTGTTCATTTTTGAAAATACCAATTTTCGCACATTATTGTACAGAAGCAAATCAAAATAGTACGGAAATATTGAAATAAACTTTTATAATTCTTGTTTTTTTTTATAAGAATTGGGCTAAAGAATAAAAACTTTTAAAGGAAAAAAATTATTTAATTTGCGTAATTGAATTTTATATAAAGCTGAACTTAAAATTTCTTTCATATACATGATGCCACATGTGGCCTATTTGAGAAAAGAAATTAAAAAAAAAATCGATATATTTACAAGGAACACTTCCGTAGAACTTATTAATCTTCCAGCTCGTTAAATCATTTCATCATTACGAAGCTTTTCATACATAATTTTTATGCTACAAATTTCATATTTAAGCTTTCAGCATTTTAAAAGATTAATTAAAAACTACCACTAGTTTCTCTGGATGTGGAAATTAAAATTTTTAAATTATTTGAACAAAACTGACTTAATACTTTGTTTTTATAAATGGCGGTCATCACTTAATCCCCTTTCAGAAATGTAAAACAGTTTGTTGGACTTTAAAGAATATTGTCTGCAACAATAAACACAACTATTATTAAAGACTTTCTGGAACTGCCTTCGTAAGATACTTGTCTATAGTAACAAATGAATTAGATTACCAATAAACTTGTAAACGGACCACTGTGCGATCATAAGAAAATGAATCGACCATTTCCTTTATAAACAAGTAAAAGTTTACTCGTAGCAATGCAAACAACTGGACTAGAAAAAAGGATTTGCAAGGATTTCAGAATAGTTTAGATCATATTTAAAGTCAGCATGGACAATTAAACACGTGTGGTCTTTATGAGAAAAATATAAATATAATAATATTTTAAAGAAAAAATATTTTTTTTGATCAATCATTTTCATTTTTTTAAACTAATTAATAGTTTTTGTATGTAATAAAAAAAACTTTTATTAGGAAATTTTTCATTTATTACGAATGCTACACATTTTATAGAATTACATCTACTGCCTATTCCCCCTGCTTAATCATAAGGACGATGCGTGCCAAAACTAAAACAAAAAATTATCTATTAAATTTTTAAAAATACAATACAATATTTATAATCCTAATTATTTTGCATTTCAGTTATTTTAACCATTTTAAAACTACATAAAAATACAACTAATAATTAATGTAATTTTAAATTGACGTCAGCTTATTTGCATAGCAGCATAAAAATTAATAAATTTATGTTCAACTTAATCCTCGGGCTCAAACCATAAAAAAAAAAATCACCAATTTAGAGAATTTAACTTTAAAACAAGTTTAAAATAATAAATAAAATAGTACATTAAGCATAAAAAAATAAATAAAAAGGAAAAACAAATATTATTTAAGCCACAATTGACGGATTTATTAAAAATTCTAAACACATTCATTGGGTGCAAAAAAAGAATGGAAAAAATATTAAACAGAAAAAGTTTAAACTGAGAATTGTGCAAACTAGAAGCTGATTTTGTTACGGCATGGACACTCAGTTATACACTGTGTGAATGTGGTTGTTTAAAACTTGGACTTGACTAAAATATGAAATTAGTATATTATAGTGCACAGTGAACCGACTAGAAAGGAATATGATAAATTCTAAACCGCGCCTCGCCATTTTCTTACATTCAAAAAAAATTGATTATATTTATGAAAAATATCGTATAATTTCTTCTACAACAATCCTATACATGCAACGCAGCCTGCCGGAATAATCTTTTTAACTGTATGAATTTCCAGTTATTTGTTTGACTGCATTTTACAATAAAATTATTTTATTTGAAGAGAAACTTTAAAACATGTAAGAATTTAAAATTTATATACAATTTTCTGCTACTAGTCTTACTTGAACTGGCTGATGGCCGATGCAAAAGTATTTTAAATTACATTGCGATGCAGCCGAATAATGAGAACGGCGTTGATTCCCGCTTAAACAAAAAAAAAAAATTTGCATTTTGTATTTTAAAATTTTTTTGTAAATAATTAATGGAAAAAATAAATATAAAATAATAAATAATTCTTGTCGCAACTTTGATTTGCTTAATTTTTAGATTAATGGCAATGAGAAGTTTTTCAAATCTCCAGTTGTTTTAAGAAAATATTTAGGTTACGAGAGTCCCTGATGAAGTGCATTTTGCATTCAGTGAAATGCGCATAGGAGCCAGCTAAGGCCAGCTCAAAAATTTTCAAAAAATTTTTAATTCTAGTGCATTTTGAAATAAAAGAAAAAACTATTGTAAAATAATAAAAATAGACAAAAAAAGAAAATAAATAATTATATTATTTATTAAAATAAAAAAAATTGTATTATTAAGAAAAAGCATAAATGTATTTTATTAAATTAATTTATCACAATATCTTCTCAATTTCTAATTATACAACAATGAATTGCAGGAAAATCAGCGAAAATAGTTAATTGGCTACTTTCTTGATTCCATAAATGAAACAAAGTTTTTTAATGACTCAAGAAGTTCATGTGCCAATTGATTCATGGAATAAATAAAAAATAAATATATATCTTTAATAATTTTTTCTATACTTCGTTAACATTTTCAGGACATTTGGTTCACAATATAAAGGAGACGGCTTAAGCTGAAAAACTGCACTGCAAAACGAAAGAAAGGCTTCATTTAATTGAAAATATAACATTTCATAAACGAAACAGTAGATTTTTTTTTTTTTTTTGGTATGAAGATTAGTGAAGTTCGTCGATGTTAAATTGTAGGAAAATTTTTCGCATTCGACTCCACTGTTGCGTGTGACCAAACTAAAATGAACAGAGCAGAACAAATTCAAGCTAAACAAACCAAAACAAAACAACCAACCAACTTGCGATATTCAACGTGCGTTTGTTTGCTGTAACACCATCATCTCCATAAAAGGAGAAAGTATTGTAAGTTAATCTTGCCTTTTGTAACAAGGTGCAATTTTTTTCTTTCCTTTTCCTCTCGTTTGCTGTGCGGTACACGACATTTCGATATGTCTGCATTTAATTTATGCATCCAACTGTCTGCCGGAAATATTCAAGAATAACATATAAAATGTACTTGATGACTAAATGCGCTTGAAATATGTTAAACAAAAGTTTATTTTTAAGCGAAAATATTCAGTGGCAATAAAGTAAATAATATAATGTCGCAATATGGAATAAAACATACACGTCTCTCCTTAATCAATCCTTATTATGTGCCCGTAACTAAATCATTTGTATTTATGTGGGACTCTGTATCTATTAGTATGTATTTCCGTGTATGTGTGTGCGTGGAGAACATTTTGCATAAATAATTTCAAGAATTAAATGGTGGTATAGATCATTCGAATGAAGGTATTTTTCATTCATATATAAACACATATAATTCTTAAGGAATTTTATTTATCGTCATTAGAGGTTGAATTTTTAATGATCATTGCAAAGAAAACAACATACATAAATGGATAGATGGTGCCAATAAGGTGTGTTAAATTATCGCAAGCGTATGCTTGATATTCTCGTAAGTTGACATATTTTACTTCTGTCACATGTACGGCCCATAGAAATACGGCGATTAAGTTCTGCTTCAGTTGCCTTCAGAGTGTTTGAAAGCTTCCAGTGGCATTAAATAGGAAAATGTCTCTTTAAATATTCCATTTTTATTTAAATCACAACCCATAACACTTCAGCTGTCTCCACAACGTGACGCATGGGGGTCACTTTTGTGGTCACATGTACACAACATGATAGACATGATTCTTAATTTTGTAAAAAGTTTTCTTTGTCGGCAGCCACACTTGAAATTTCCTTAATTTCCCTTGTCAATTTTAATTTCTCTTGCTTCTTCATAGTCTTCGTTTTTCGTCCTGCCACAAGTAAAAATGTAAAAATTGGTCTAAAGCAACTCCTATCTACCATATACATCAATACAATTATTTTAGAGAAAAATTTTCCAATTGTAAGCGAGGAGTTTCTAAAAAATTCAAACAACTTTTCTCTCTATTATGGAAATAAAAGAATTGCAGAGACTTTTTATAAAGAGTTTATTTGTTGATGTACATATGCGTTTTTCTTAGTGTAAAGTGGCACATCATTTAGCATGCAGAGAAATTCGCATAAAAGCTAGCTAACACCGTAGCACTCCATTTCAATGTATTTTCAAGTCAAATTTAATTTAATTTTTTTTGGGAGTTCTAGTGCGTTTTGAAATAAAACAAAAGCAATCCCACAAGTAAAGAAAAAAAAAATAATTTTGTATTAAACGAAAAACTTTAGCCAATTCCCTAAGTCATGACTTTTCTTTCAGTTTTAAAAGTTACTTTTAAAGAATTTTTATGCTCTTTGAATTTTGATAGCCAGTCACATTTACACAGTATTATTGACAATTCGGCAGCAAAGTTCTCAAATATAGAAATGTGCTGAAAAAACTTAACTTCTTCTAAATTCATTTTTTGGCTCTTTAAAGGCGACCTTAACCATTTCACTAAATTTGGCATTTTCCTTTTTATTTGCAAGAAAATTAAAATTTACCTCAGAAAAATCATTTCTTTATTTCAAAATTCTGTTTGGCTTTCATCTTTCACTTTTATATGATTCATGATTTTTACATTTCAAGCATTAGCCAGCAAGCTTAGAGCGCGCAAAGCTTACACAAATCTTTGTAATAGTAAATTCATATGAAAGGAAAGAAAAGGCGAAGAAACAATTTTACATTTCTGCTGTCTCCACTTAAATCACTGCAAATTTTAATGACAGCCATGGAAACATAAAATAATAAAATATTCAGACGTGGCTGGTGTTTTTACCACAACAATATTGTTGATTTTCTTTAGAAAATAAAAAAAAAGAAACACAAGTAATAAAAGAATAAAAGTATAAAAATTATAAGGCAAAAACTACAGAGGCCTGGCATTTAAATGTTGTTTCTTATTTCTATCACATGAGACAATTTTCTTTACTCAATACTTTTTTATATAAAATGAAAAACTAAGAAGCCAATATATAAATACATACAAGATGACATCAACACACCCACACTACTGCACCAGCAGTCATAAATAAAGTTAAATATGTTGACATGCACATGTATTTGTAAAAATGTAATTGTAATTCATGTAAAAAATTATCTAATAGAGAAATCGTATTTGCATTAACATGCAAAACTTCTTGTTATAAATTTATCAAATTTTAGACCGGCTTAAAGCCAAGCCCTGAATTTAAGCTCTGTACACTTTACAAAGAGATAAAAAGGATGTGAGAAAATTTGTTTTTTATTTTATAGTTCAAATTAAATTTAATGTTAATAAATATTTAAAAATGTGAAATCATATTAATTGGAAAAACAATGCAAGCACATCTTTAATATCCGTAAATGAGTAACAAAATGGCTACCTTAAGAATTCGTAACAAATAATAGCTATTTTTAGTTAAAATCAATTAGTATATTTTTAATATCAATAAAAAGGATTTCACTGTACAAAATTTTAATTTAAATTAAACTTAAATTATGAATTGTAAATTATAGAATTGTCACACTAAACAAACAATAACTATCAGCTGTAAAATGATTTGCCTAATTGGACTGTGTTGTCAACTCAAGGTTGTACACAACTAAAAAAAACCCCTATGGAAAAAATGCAAAAGTTACTGGGAAAGAACATTAAAACGAAAACAGTGCTTCACTTGTATTTGGGCTTCACTTGTATTTCGATAGTCGGCCTAGTAAATTGCAATTAATTAATATTTTGTTCTCTTTGGAATTTATATATGTTAAGGAAAATAAAAAAGCATGGAAGACTCATATTGATATCCAAATTAGTTGAAATTAAAAACTTCTCTTTATACTTGTTTTCACTGCCATAATAAAAGGAATCATAATAACCGTTTAAAGAATTATGGTACATGTTCACTCGGACAAATTCGATAATTGACGTACAGAATCAATTATTTAATGAATAGTTTATATGAACACAGGCATGCCAGTGTGCATTTTTACAGTGAAAAATAAACTGTGCCGAAAAGAAAACACTGGAATCTACATGAATTCATTAGCAAGCAAACAACGGTGTAATTAAAATTTGTCATTTTCCTCAGCAACAGCTCAATTATTTATCATGTTTTTATTGAGTATCTTTTAAATTATTTTATGCAAATCCATAATTATACATGAGCACACAATTTTCTTTTTAAACCCATTTTGTTCTATATAATGGACCAATTCTTAGAAAAGAAAAAACTTTAATAAAACCACAAAACTGGCCTAAATTTGTCACAGTATTTTCTCAACGATGATGTTGTTGTACATTTTTATTCTTTACAGTCGTCCCTGTCAAATAAATGTCATTGGCTTAATTAGCTTTTTTTTTTTTTTTTTTTTTTTTTGTTTTGTTACATTCTATAGGAATGGAAAAGTTCATAATTTGCATTCGAAGGCTAAACAAATAATGTTGATTGATTAATCAATAAATGAAAACATAAAGAATAATTGCAACAGAACAACAGTTAAATCACTACCGAGTTGAAGAGGCTAGTGGAAATTGCAAAGAAGGCATAAAAAATTATGAAATTATGCAAAATAAATAAGCAATGAACTTCTTATAACATTCCTAAGAGGTTGGAAGCACATACAGTCGTACACACATAAATATATACAAGCTAGAAAAATATTTTACTCAATTGCTGATGCATTTAAAATCCTTATTACTAAACCGGAAGTCATAATTATTGATTAGGCAAAGAACATTTTTATATCTAAAGTTGTAACATCTTTATAAAAATATCTTTGTAGCAGAACAAATAAACTAAAAATTATTTAATAAACAATTTTTTTAATAAAATTTCATTGAATAATGAAAATGATTAATAAACATTTGATAACTGAAGATAAAAAATGTCCTGTGTAAACAGAGCTCAATGCAAAGCTGTTTGTACTAAAACTTAAAGCGGTATCTTGTCATCTCACGTTGACCTTCTAATTACAGATCGCTTGAATTTATCGCAGAAATTGAAACTTACAACAGTTTCAATTGTCGAAAAGTAAATTTTGCTTATGGCCATTAACCAAAATAACCGGCAAATTGTTTACTATATCGGTAAGCCAAATTTGTTTATTTTCTTTCCTCTTCCTTTAAAATAATGTTCACATTTGTTAACATCCGCAGCACATTTTATTTCAAAAGAAAAGCTGAATTTATACAGGTCATTTATAGAAATTTAAATTATTTTGACCGACTACAAAATTTGTCATTTTCCTTAGCCACAGCTCAATTATTTATCATGTTTTTATTGAGTATCTTTTAACTAATTTTATGAATACAAAAAAAAAAATAACTGTTTTTTCCTTGCTTTACATTTTCTATTACCAAATATTTTTAGTTAGTTCTTGAATAGTATCCACATATACTTAATACGGTACAAAAAAAAACATTATATATAATTCCATCCAAAAAAGATATTTAGTTAAGCAAATAAAATAAGAATTTTTTTTAATTTATTTTTTTATTTATATACTTTTCTTAAAAAAAATAAAATCATCTAAAAATTATTATGTTTAGATTTTTCTTAAATTTTTCTTTTACTGAAAAAATAAAAAAAAATTACATGTGTTTCATTGCACACCACTGTTTATTTATTTGCCAATTCAAATAATCCACCTTAATAATTCCCTAAAGAAAGCCAGAGTAAATGTTTCGTGATTACTACTCAGTTTCTAAAATGTAAATAATTTTATATGTAATTTAAACACAAATAATTTAAACTGTTTTGAAAATTGGCCGAGAGTACTTTTTATTTAGATAAAACAAAATAGTTGTATAAAAAATAACTTAATAAATTGTTTGCAATAGTTTGAAATCGAGATTTTATGCTTTTATTTTTTATTGGCATTGAATGTAATTTAAATAATTTATCTCATGTGCATGTTATAAATCTTTAACATTTTTTTCAAGCATAATTTACTTAAACTATCGTGCTGGTTTTCTCTCATATTATTTTTAATTTTCAACAGATTATTGCAATTTCAAGTCGTTTGTGTGTGTGTTTTTATTTTAGTTTATATTTTATGTAAATAATAACATGATGTGAAAATTGTGTGTAACTGTCAAAGCGCATGCTTAACTGTAATGCAATTTGCTAAGTAAAATACACGGTAGGAGAGGAGCAGACAGACAACTAAACTTGTAAACTGACACCCAGCATTAGTTGCGCTGCTTGTCAGTAATACAGCGTACAAGGCTGCAGAGCAATGAGGTTGAGGTTAATCTAAAAATTTTCACAAAGAAAAAAAATTTATTTAAAAGAAAATTTAAAAAAAAAATTAATTTCTTTTAGCTCAAATTTATTTAAGCTTTCTGAGAACCCATACTTGAAATTTACAGAAATTGGAATTTGGAAAATTTTCCAACAACCCTCGTTGTTGGCTTGACAATATAATAATGAGACAAACGTTTAAAGAAATTTCCTTAACTCAACGACTCAGGAAGAAAAACATATATGTATATTGTGTAGCATGAAAGAAGAAGTGTAGAGTACGTACTGTAAATCATGATGTCTACATTATCATCAACTTGTGTACACAAATACCAAGAAGTGCCAATAGAGAATGTATATTTTTCTTTTGACTTTGACAACTTACAACTATGCATACATAAAAGTGTACATTAAATCATCTGAAGTATGTTAAACATTGTTGCTAAAAACCCATCCGTCGAGATAATGGGAATAATAATAGAAATCTTGCTAAAATAAAAACAAACGCGTTTGTCATAAACTTTAACATAAACTATAAACAAAAAAAAGAAAAACAAATCTGTATTAACAATATTTGGTTTAATGTTATTTTTTTTACACGCTGGCCATGATTGAGATCAAAAGCAAGAACAGCAGCCAGTCAACAAAAGCAAACAACATTAGCGCCAACGATTATTATTTGTGCGCTAGTGTGTGAGAAATAAATAAAATACTCGTATGTGTCGTCATCGTTTTAGTTGATGCCGTTCACACACACACACACACACACAGCCACAGAGAAATACACATCCGCCTAAATAGACTACAAAAAATTTAACAGTTATACGAGTATTAAAGCGTTTTCATTGCACCCACACTCTATACCATGTCATGAGAGAAGTTGTACTAATTTTTAGACTTTTACAACAGAGAAGTTATAATCTGACATTTGTAGAGAATCGAGCACATTAATCGTCTAGATTAAATACATACATATATGCCACAAAGATCTAGTTACTGCCAAATATTTTAAGTTGGATCATGTCAAATCGAGAACAAGCAAAGCAAAGGATTATATTGTATAACAACCAATCCGACAATTTGGGCAATTTATTTTCAATAATTTTCTTACTCAACGCATAGAAATATTAGGCCAGTGACGTATTGCAATTATTAATTTAATCGTATAAAAGAAGAGGTGTTTCATAATTATTGCAATTGCATATTAATTAATTGGCAATTTTCATTGCAAAATTGTAGACGCAAAGCCTCAGATAAAGCTGGTTTATGTGTGACTCTCTTAGTCTATTAGCCATCCTGACGCTTTATATCCAACCTGGTTTTTCGATTTTTTATCACGTATTTAGTTTACGTTTTCTTTGTCTTATGGTTTTTAGAAGTTACAAAAAGCCTCTAAAAATGCTCTGAAGCTCGAGGCATACGATTCGATATTTTCCTAAAATCAGCCGTCATGGGAATTTCTCATTCACAGCAGTGAGTGAGAAATTAAAGTAATTGAAATAAATTAAGGTTCCCATAAATTTAGGTACAGTCTGCTAATTTCTGTTCTTCCTTGGCGAAGAAGCTATTACGTCAAACTCATTTAGAAATACAGTAGCGCGAGTTATTACATAGAGGAAACAGGAAAAACTGTACAAACCCCTACGAAAATTTTTTAAAAACCTTAAAAACAGCAACAGAGCCATTTAGTTATTACAAAAGTATTGCCCCCTTCGGCATGTATGTCGACTGTGTGACTCTGAAATGGGGATTTCCCGCTAATGACGTAAGACATAGAATATTATTAAATGATGAAATTAATTTAAGGGAATTTGTTAACACGCCACAAAATCCCCATGATTCTTTAAGGGATCTGGCAACCAAATTAATCGCTACCGATTACTTTCAAGATCGCTTAGAACATTTGAACCGTCAATGCGAACCTCATTTGTCGGAAACAGTAAAAGGTTCCGTAAAAGCTTTATGTGCTAAAATTTATCATATATCAGCTGAACATGCGCGAAAGATACGAGACGAGTAATCGCTACCGATTACTTTGGTTGTCAGTTTATGATAGCCGTCAAGTATCGCGACTTCAGCTGCGCCATTTTTTTAGACAATAGATAAAAAAAAAGTAAAAAAAGACACCAGCATCCAATTTGCTTAATTTAACGATGGTGTCTAAACAAAAAAGTATTTTAATAAACCAGATTTGTTTATTCAAATCCAATAGAAACCTCTTGATGCGGATTACCTGCCGTCTCAACAGATCTTATAAAATTTATTCTGAAATAAATAGAGGATATTATAAATAAAAAAAAAGGCCTACCTGCCTTCGCAACAGAATTTAAAAACGGAAATAATTTCTTCCAGTTTTATGAGGGACTTTTTGGCTTATCTTTAATCGGATTCATATCAGCAATCAAATCGAATATTAAAACATTATAACTTTTAATATAAAACTTATAAATCTAAACATATAATGAATAGAAGTAATAAGTCCTTCAAGGAAATTCTGAAAGTATTCGCGGGCAGTTAATATTTTCAAATTTTGAATTATTTTGAAAAAGCTTGCAAGGTTGCTATATTTTAATAAAGAAGTCTCTTCAGGAGATCTGTTAACGTTGCCAAAGTTAATGTAAATATTATAGCCAGTTGTATTTAATTTTTTTTTTTTTTTTTGTTATTAAATATCCTGATTTTTTATCAAATCCGAGTAGCACACCTGAGAGTTTTATAAAAAATTTAATTACAAAAAATACCAAAAAAAATAACATTAAGATAATTAAGGGTTATATTTCAAGCAGCTACCCGTACAAATAAAGAGCAGCAGTCGAAGTGTTCATAAGAATGCAAACATATAAAATTGTATGAATATAGAATTGTGAACATCAAAGCAATACGTGAGCAAAACTTCCTGTGGCATAAAGCTTTGCAAATTATGTACGTACGCTTTTACACATAAGCACGCATGGAGGCTTAATTTTGTATACACAAAAGAATACAGAAAATTGTAGTGTGAAGTTAATTGCCAGCAAATACAAGAAAATGCTACGAAAAGTTTTACCATCTGATGTCGCACTTTATATCATCTTTGTTGCAGGTTCAACAGAGGTTTCACATTAAACTCTGAACCCAAATTGTAATCTGGAACTTTTGTCCGGTTTAAAAATAAAATTCAAATTAAAAGTGATAAAACCATCATTTCGCAAACATTAAAACTTTGTTTCATTGCCTATTACCGGGCCGAAAATAAAAAAAAAATCATTTCACATGCATTGTAAAATCTCTTACAAGCTCGTATTAAAACAAGATGTTTCTGGTTCTCTTTTGCGTATTTTTTTCTATGGGATGGTAAATAAAAGGTTTTATTTTTCAACGAAATCTGATTCGCTTAGTGATCGTTCGGTTGATAATTTTATCTACACTATTTGTAAAATTTTTATATTATTTTCATCGCCAAAAGCGTTCTATTCTGCGGCTTTTTAGCTCAGTCTTATTTGAAATAAGAATACGAAAACAGCTAAAGTTTTTTCCACTGCAACTATAAAGCGTTATAGCTACTATTCCAGTGATAAGATTAAATTTTCAGTAATTCTCTTGACAAGAATTAAAATTAAAAGTGTTTGTACAAACCAATTTATTATCCTAACAAAAGCCACATTATATTAAAAATTTATGGAAAAATTTATATATTTATTACCACTGAGGTAATAGACAACTTTGTGGCAGCAATAACATATATAAAAAATGTATGTGTGTAGAGTACCAAATATTCGATTATTGCCCCCAAAAGACAATATTTTCATTACAATTTACTATTTTACTGCTTTAATAATGGCCGTTTTATATACACTTTTTTCTACTTCTGCTTTGCCATCAAAGTTAAACGTTTTCATAGTCCATTGTTATGTTTGTAGTTGGTATTGTGCGGATTTAACCTGGAGCGATAACTGCATTATATACAGCGAACTGCTAAAAGAGGGGATATACGGTTAAAAAGTGTAAGAGAAAAAATATTTTTAATATTTTTTTTGTCTATATAATTTTTTTTTCTTGTACACATTCTCTGTATAATTTTTATTTTCTGCTTTGCTATTGTTAATAAAATAAATTACAAAATAAAAAAGAACTTTTATTAAATTTTTTATTCCATTTTGGGGAAACAGGTAAAACTGTCGTATGAAATAGATACAGATGTTTAAAAAGAAGCAAACAAGGAATATGTGAACACATTCAAGTGTTAAATTCTGAAATAAATGAAATTAGTGAAGGGCACACATGCTTAACACGGTGTTTGAAGAGCAGCCACAGGCTTTTGGATTGTTACAGAAAATTATCTCTATATTTTAGTTATTATACATATAAAAGAAACTGCACGGATTATTATTATATATGTTATAATTTATATAAATATTTGCCTTCGGCAGTCTCTAGTATTTTTATGCAATTTTTCTTTGACACCATTTTTTGTTTGTTTTTATAAGTATTCTCTTATCCTTCAAATAAGGTCACCAATGAAAGGAATATAAGGTTAAAAAAAGGAAAAAAGGATTTAAACTAATTTCTAGTTGGTTCAAAACATAGTGAAGGACCAGTACTAACAAAGTAACACTGGAAGCTTTGTTTATAAAACGTTGATTAAAGGGCCGACTGCAATTGGAATATCGATTTTTTAAATAAAATATTTTGGCTACAAAATACAATCCTTTTACAATACAATTGCTCACAATTTGTAAAAGTTGTTCATCTAAAAACTACTTATTAAACCTGTTATTAAAAAGTTGCTCTTTGAGAAAGAAAACGATAACTTTATTAAAGTGTTGTGTTTTCATTTTTTTTTTCTTTGAAATAGTATCCGACAAGAAAGAGGTAATTTTTTTATATATTTTGCCACCAGTTCAGCCTGCTGCATCTCGAATACCAATAATTTCTTTTCTGCTCTACCAAGAAATATTGTTGCTTCCAGTTTTCATTTCAGCCTGATTATACTTCGCTAAATTTACCAATAAGCATTGATCAAAACTCTTCAATTGCCGTAAATAATAATTCTGATAATAATGTTAGAGCTGGTCCTTTAAGAGTGATGATGCCTTCAAAAAAATCAATATCTATTTCAATGTTTGCCTATAAAACTTCAAGCAATGATATTGCTTATTATATAAAAAACAAATTGAATCTCGATGCTAATATAGTAACTTACAAGTTCAAATACTCTAAACAACGCAGCATTACGTCGGGCCATATGACTTATTTGATCCTATCATTGACACTAACTTCTGCGCTTGCAATACATTTGTACGTGAATTTGTCAACAAGGCTAATCATATGCTCATAGTGCTCGCCTTCCTACCACAACTGCTGATAATGTCTCAAAAAAGTGATAATTATATCTCTTGTTAATGCATATTGGCTGCTAAAATGTTCTTGACCTCAACACTAAATTATCAACAACTTATTCAAAGAACTTTAAATTTTCTTCGCATGTCATTGTATTTACTGAAACCAGGTAAGAAGTAAATGTATACAACTCCGAAATTTTAGGGCCCAGTTACCAAATTTTTAGATTTGATAGACTAAATAAAACCGGTGTTGGTGCTCTTATTGCGCTGCTTGATTATTTTCCTAAGGAGCAAATAAATATAACAACTTCCAAGGATACAGAATTTGTTGCTGTTAAAATTAAGCTGCATAACACATATCTATATGTTACACGTTCATATTTTTCACCGAATTCATTACCTGATATTTGCAACAATCATGTTTCTGCAATTAATTATCTTTTTAATAAATCCAAATCATCGGATTTGATTATTGTTCTTAGAGAAAATCTAATATAAAGTTCCAACGAGATCCAATCTGGTTCTGTTTATGCTAACAATGGCAACTTTACTTAAATTTTAATAATCTGCATCATTTAATGGATTTATCTGAGAGCAAAATGATATCTTAAAAAGAAGAATTGTTCTATATTTAAATCGTTTTGCCAATTTATTGCCAAATTTTGTATTAGTTTAGTCTGTAAAAATGTTTGTTCTATGGACTTAAATCAGACTTAAATACTTCAAAATTTAAGCAAATTTAATTTTAATGTATCAAACCAAATTCTTGTAAACTTCTTCTTACTTCTTTTAAATTATCGCATTCGGAAAAAGTTTTAGTGAAATATATGTATGTGCTATAAAGGATTCTACTATTTTTATTTCGTTCTTGTTATCTATCTCTCAGTATTATAATTATAAAAATATAAAATAGAATATTTAACAAGCAAACAACCGAGTGAATTTTATTAAATAAATTAATTATTTAAAAAATCTCTAGTGGTTCTATGAAATTTTATATAAAGTAACTCTAATTACCCACTTATAGCCCTGAATTATGAATTTTAATGCATTATTAAAATAATAAATGTTTTGTTAAATACTATTTCAAAGATATAATGCATTTTAAATATCAAAGAAATCAAAATAAAAATAATTTTTGAACTGTTTGAATATAAAATTTTCGAAAAATATTTAAAAAAAAAATTAAAACTAAAACAAAACTAAACTTCAGTTTAAAACTAAACTTCAGTTTATTTTAACAAAATATTTTCCTAAAATTTTCATTCATATTTAAATTTTGCCATAGAAAAAATTTTTTTAACGTGTCATTAGTCTTTTAAGGTCTTTGCGAGCAAAAGAAATTATCTATGATTTTTATTTTTTTATAATCTCAAAACAATCATCCAGTATTATTCGCTGACACAAGTCTACCACAAGTCCTAATCTTATCATTATGTCTTACCATAATCTGATGTGAGAGCTGTATAATTCTTTTTGAAATACGATCAAATTCAAAAGACTTAAACAACAAACTTTTTTTTATAAATAATGAATTCTTAAGTTGCACTTAAATGAAAAATTAAAAGAGAAAGTGTATAGCACTTTAAATATTATCTTTACAATAGAAAATTTTATGTTCTAAAATCTAGTAATATGTTTACACAAAAAATTTAAACTTTGCAGCTGAGTTCTTCATCAGTTTATTAATTTAAAATTTTTACCGTTTTTAACAAAAAGTATTATGAATCTAGTCTTCATTAATAACACAAAAATCATTACATTTTTTAATATCTAAAGGTTATACTAAATTACAATAGAAATGATGAAAAACATTTTTGAATTTAATTTTTTGGTTTCTTTTGTAATACATTTATAGAGAATCGTTTTATTAAACATTGTAATAGTGTTCTGTGTTTCGTATTATTATCGCTAACTATTTTGATAATACGAAAATACCATAAAGAGCACAAAAAACAAACAATTTTTTCTTCTTTTATTTACATATTTTTACAATCTAGTCGAAAATCTATGTTAAAGAAATTCATTAATATTTAAATACCCGAAGGCAAAAAAAAAATCAAAAGACTTAGATAACAAACTCTTCTGATCAGCTTTCGTGTGAGGAAAGTAATTTTTGGTTTTCAACTTTAGTGTAATTCAAAGAAATATTCTTATCAAAACATTAAGCAAACGTACAGTAAAGTGTTAAATTTAAAACTTGACTTTTTAAAAAATTTCAATACAAAAATAGTAATTCTACTTGATAAGTAAAAACCTTTTGCAGTAGCATTTCTAGGTTTCCCTAATTAATTATCATTACAATTATAAAGGAACAAAAGAATTTAATTTTTCTCTTAATAAAGGATTAGGATAATTGCTAATGTGAATAGAAACGGATTATAGTTCATTCGTCTTTTTAAAACTCAGTAGAATGGGGCTTTTGCTTTAAGAGCTTTAAAAATTAGTAGCAAATATCATATAGAAAAGAATAAAACAGAACACAGGCTTCCTTCTTGCGACAGTAATAATTATAAATATACTATTTTAATCGTACGAAATTATTAAATAAGAAGTTCTTAAGTTTGTATTCTATTTGTGAATTGTTTAGGAATACTCAGCCAAATGTAAATGTGAAATAAATGTAATCTTTGAGAAAATTTTTTATATTCATTTAAGTCCGGTTACCACAATCAAGGTGCCATGAATTTAACTGAAATCGAATTTATATTTAAAGCATTTACTATTTGCACATAGAAAATATTTGCAAAATTAGTTTCTTAGTTGTCTTCTATTTTTGTACAGGTAATTTCAAGTGTTTTTTCTGAAGACAGCACATAATATTTCTTTTAGTTTTTCTCAACTTCTTATTTAATGGCTGTAATCGCTTTGATTTATTAGAGCATTAATCTTATAATTTTATTGCGATTTATTTAATACAGCCCCTCATAGCTCTGATGGATATAAGTTTTTATAATGATATCGAAAAGCGCACGTAAGTTAAAATGTATTTATATAAAAAATCGTTTAGCTTTAAAACGCCAAGATTTGAGCAATGGACTGTTTAATTTCTTTTGCTCTGTAGATTAATGACCGGAAAATACTGTTGCACAAAAACTTAATTATGCTAAGCAAAAATTCCATATAGTTAATTCTAACCCCCGTCACTGAATAATATTTGAAATAATTTAACATAAAAAATAATAAATGACACAAATTACTTTTATAATCACTACTTTCTTTTCTATTAAATATTCATATAAAATAACTAACTGATGTCGGTATCGTTAATATTTTAATCGCATAACAATTAAATGTTAAATGCTTGATACAAAAGCATTTTTTTTATTATTTAACTCTCACGGTATTTTTATTTTTTGTGTTTTCTTTTTGAAAAATATTTTCACTGAAATTAAATAGTATTTTTTTTTATGTAAGCAGTAATTGTTGTTGTATTTTCTTTGCCATTGTTATAATATATATATTTTTATTTATTTATTGTTGTTATGTTTGTATACCGATAATTTTATGGTTTGCCAACAACTTACCAATTAAACAAAACCGCCAACAAGCAGTTGTCAATTGGACAGACCGTCAAATGCATAAAAGAATAGACAGACGAACACTTATTGAATAAACATGAATAAACTTTATAAGCAGTTGCCAGCATATTTTAACTTTATTTGTTCAAAAACAAGTAAACCAAAATACAGAAATAATTTATAAAATGTGAAAAAAGCGTAACAACAACAACAAGCTACAGTGTCAAAGCACTGGAAGAAAATAGTGGCCAACAGAAATACTCGCAACCATGTATTTGAATGACAATTTTCTATACAACATTTCTTTTATTCATAATCATCATCATCGTCGTCTTCATCACACAATTTTCATAAACGTGATCTCCACAATTGTTGTTAAATTGTTTAATGCTTGGCTGCGTTTTCGCTGAGTTTCATGCGGTTTATGCTTATTTTACTCTGTGTGTTGACATTTTCTTTATTCTTTATTCAGTTTCATTTTTATGTTATATATTTCTTTTTCAATTTTGGTTTTTAGCTACAGAGTAATGTTGTTTGACACTTACAAACCATATTAAATAAAATAATATAAATGCAATGCTTGCCATTAAAATTGTCATCATTATCTTTGTAGTCATTATCATCAACAGCACTGACAACAAAACCATCAACGTCATCAACAGCATGATTTCTTTCACATTGTCAAATTTGAAGAGAAGACAATTCAAAATTAACCTTTATGTGCACTCGTACTACGGCTTCTTATTTCACTCACATATTTAATTTGCTCTCAACAGACAATATTAAAATTTAAAAGCTGTCTCGTGTTAGCCCACTTTAAAGAAAAAGTTTGTTTGTTTCCAAACAACCCTTTCAAATGAATAATTGTTTTATTAAATTTTTTTCCTAGCACGGCTAGAGGTCACAGATTTCACAGACAATAACATTTTATTGTGATGGACTCAAAAGAATTCGTAATTAGAAAGAAAAAGAAATATAAAATTATTTGGTTTAAATTCTTCAAGTTTTAAAATGCTTAATTTTTTACTATGATTTAAAAACATTTGTCATCGGCTTCACACTCACACAGTCAACCTTATGACCATTTACATATCAGTCAGCAGCAAATAATAATTGTTTTTCAAATAAATTAATTCGTAATATTTTTATTATTAAAATTAAATAATAGAAGTATAGAAGTATTTTATGATGCAGATGTCAGCCAAGTAACATTTCAATTCTATTATTTTGCATCCTTGAAATAAAATCAAATACTTGCACGCTGTTCTGTAGTAAAATATGGAAATAAAATAAAATGAATCAGTAATAATTCCAAATTGTTATTGAATTAAAATATTTAAAATTTTAAACTTGACAATAGTTCAATTTTGCATTTGCTATCAGCTCCATTGCGCTTATGCAATTCGATTATTCTTTTCCACAAAAAAAAGCATTCCCTTTGCAGTGTATAGTAAATACAGTTAAACCTCAATTATGCAGGTGGTAAGTGGTCGCACTTGGATTTGATAATCGAAAGGTAATATCAAAAAGAAAGAATTCTAGTTTTTCATACGTCGTAGAAGCTTATCCGTATTTTCATCTATTGAAACCCTACTTTAAAATTTTTAAATTTTATTAAAGGTCAACTATTTATTAAGCAACACTAATGTTTTATTTGATAGATATGGTTTTTAACTTGAAATAAATACTCTTTTTAGCGATTTATTTTTTAAAGGAAGAAACTACGTGTAAAAGGATGAGATTTCAAAGGATCACATATGTATATACATATGCAAAAAAAAAACTGGAAATCACCTCTAGCAATGATTACTAATTTGAAATGGGAAAGGTAATAGAAACAGGCGAGGAACACGCTTTATAAAGGGTATACCGAAACACCCTCTATACACCACTGGGTGTACTGAAACACCCAGTCCAATGTTTTGTTTTCTTTTTTGGCATCCATTCATTTGATTTTTTAAGTTTGTAAATTGTTTGAAAATATTGTAAAATAAATAAAACTTACTTTGTCTTCCTAATTCGAAAACGTTTACAGTCTCAACATTTGTATTTGCTGTCTGTGTTCATTCTTAATAAATAAATTTTAACAATATACAATAAATGAATTTAATTTATATCGTTACCACTAATATGTTTGATTATATTTGTAGATTAAATTAATAAATTAAGATTTAATTAATAACGGTGTCAAATTTAAATATTTTTCTTAACAAAATTATAACAACTTCTTTCTTTTTTTTTTTTTTTTTTCTTTTTGTTACATAATAATTTATAATATTGCCCGTTTTCTCTTATCGATGTACTTTTTTGACATCAATAATAATCAGCACATATTTTCTTTTCTCATTTTAATTCTTATTTCTTATGCTTATCAAAAGACCTTTACAGCTTTTTATAATATATATATTTTTTTTTTCTTTTTTGTTTTTAATTTATTGAATTTATTACGGTTTCATAATGTTCGTTCAACAAAGAGCAGAACATAAACAACTTAACACGTACAAGAAACAACGTTACAAGAAAACGCTTGAAAGGTTAAAACAAAAGTTTCGATTATGAGTACAATGCTTTGGCCACGAGGTTTCCAAGCTGGTTCTACTATTCCATACAAATGAACATTAACATTTTATTTTTTATTTATAATATTTTATGGATGATATCAATATCAATACATGTAAGCGAGCGACTGACCGACTACAAATTTTTGTTATGGTATCACGTTCATGTGCGCCTGCGCAATAAACAATTCTTTTTATTTCTCCTTTCCCCCCTCGCAATAACGTCACATATTTATTTCTCTTTCCCCCAACACAATTTCATTTCATTTAAACTGTTTTAGCACAAAATTAAAAAAAAAAAATTAATTTATTACAATTATATATTTAAATGCAAAAGATCATTTAATCTGTTGCTTTTATTTTTATATTTTTCATTTAGATTCCCTATTTTAGCTCATAAAATACAAATTATTTCCCAAGCTCGTAAAATTGGAAGCAAAAAAAAATGCGAAACACCTGCTGAACGATATTTATTTAAAGCTTTTTTTTTTCTCTTTTTACTCCTTTGTTTTCTTGCCTCAAAAACTTTGCAAGAATACACCGCTTTGACAGTACCGCAACGCTTAAAGTCTTGTTTGTTACTGAAGAATCGTAACAACATACGGCATGGTCACCAGCAGTTCCACGAGCAGCAACGGCAGCAGCAGCTTTTGGAGTGGTAATTGATGTTGGTAAATAGTAACAGAAGCGAGGTAACACACGCTTCGCATAAATATTTAACAGTGCCAACAACGGCTACAGTTTCTTCGATAACAGTTTTAAGTCAACAGCAAACAGAATATAAAAGTAGCATGAAAAATAAAGTTAAACACTGTTTGCAAGCGCGTTTATACGCTCTGGCGAATTACCACACACAGTAACAACCTTTAGCTTTGATGAAAACAACTATTGATACTGATCAATGATACAGTGTTGAAAATTAACTTAAAAGCGTCGGATTTTCCTTATTTTCAAACAGGTCTTCAGTTTGGAAATATTTTAAAAATGTGGTGAAAGAAGATCAGTGAACCATTTTCTGGCGCTGCATGAACTATAAAATGTATATCAATTCTGCATTTATTTATTATATTTATATATTATTTAAAAGAAAAACTACTTCCCCGAATTTAAGGTCTTAATGTGTTGCCTTTTTTTCTTTTTTGGTTTACACAAGTGGGAAAAAATTGGAAAATGTTGGTAACTGCGTAAACAACGCCTTTGAAATGAGGTATACGTATTAGGTCTTTATTAAAAAGCACGTTTAAAAAGTGGGCTGTGTTACGCCCACCTAATTGAATCATTTCTTAAACTACATATACAATTGTTTACAGTTTATATATATGGATGGCAAAACCTCTCTTTAAATATAATAGAGGGGTTGTCGCACATGCAATTGAAACTTTTACTAAAGCATGAATACCAAGCTGTATTTACTCCTACTGCTATCGAAGTAGGAGGTTTTAATACGTGGTCGATTTATTCACTGAGGTACTTCTCCGATAGAACACTGCGATTACGTATCGTTAATGTATCCAGATCTGCATTGTTGAACCTTTAATAAAAATATAGTTAAATTTCTAGCATATTACCGTGACACGGATAAATGACATCCAAGTCACTCAAGGTCCCTCCGGTGGCAGTTTTTTAATACCCATAATAAAAAGGTTTAGTCAATAACGCATTACAGTGTCAGTCATCGCTAGGAGTTTGGACGCATTCTCCAATTTACTTACAGATCTTCGTTTATAGAATAGAACCCGTCATCACATTGAGTTAAAGTCCTAGCCATACAACAAGTAATATCCAAAGTTTACCATCGATATGTAAATCCAATAGCTTGATGATTTTCGTTTATAGAATAAAAACTGTCATCCCATTGGAACAGAACGAGTAATAACCAAAGTTTGCCTGCTATATTTTTAACTCCAGTTTTCTTTGTCTTTCTTACGATTACATTGAGTACCATGTTATCTTAAACCACAGAGACATCCCAGGATGCAAGTAAATGTTCTTATTTTAAATTGAATATGCATAAATTTTATTAAAAATCCATTTAATATTTTATAGCCTTCTATTTTCACGTTAAGCCAGGCAGAATAAAAATTTTGAAATTAGTTAATTAAAACATCAAGATACCACTTAGTATCACTTACATGCCGATATATACACCCATACATACATCCGTATGCACTTATGTATCTGCTCGAACATATAAATGTACGCATAAATACATACATAAACGCACATTTACTTATACCACATACAATTGTTCTAAATACGTGTTTGCAGACTGCTGGCTGGTGATTTAATGCCAGAATATATTTTAACATATTTTTAATCCCTATCAGAGTAAGTGTTCCATAGAGATAAGTGCAGTGCTTTAATCTTGTTTCATCTTCTTTAAAAGATGTTTGTTGCTTCTCCTTCTTACTTTATAATTTCATCGTAATTATTTGGTATGCAAAAGCAGCAAAAGAAGCAAAAAGTTATAAGTTGAAGCTAAACTAACATTTAACTGTTCTTCTTTCAGCAGCTGTTGAGCAGCATAGGAATCACTTTGAGATGAATATGTGTGATACCAGTAATATGCCTTTTATTCAAAGATACCATTTGAGTGTATGGAAATTAAAAAGCGGGTTAAATACATTTTTATTAAGGGGGATCAAAACAAGAAATCGGAGTTTGAATAGACTGAAGACTATGTGTCAAGGGTGCGGCCGGCCAAACCAGTAAATCTTCCATCTACAATTTACTAAGACCGTGAATTCGATTCCTAGTACGAAGAAGGTATTGTCACTGGCCACTAAAGCTTTGCAACGATAATAAAATGTGGTTGGGCACAACTGTTGTCTTTCGCCATCTTCTCCAGCAAGATCTTATAGCCGCTCCACAAGGAAGTCACAAAAAATTACGAGAGTAGAAGCAACGCAACAGACAAATCTACATTCTCAATAACATTTTATTCTCGCATTCCAGAAAACTTTCATTGCCAAAAAAATATATATATCTTATATGATTCTATGTGTTTTTTTTAATGTTTAAATAATATCTAATAATTTTATTTAAAAAAAAAAACAGTTTCTAATAAATCTTCTGCAATTGTGGTGAACCATTCTAATGAATTTAAATCATACTCGTATATTTAAATTTAATCTTCACTCTTTTTTGTAATACCCTTTAATTTCTATTGTTATCGTTACTTGTTGGAACTAAAAAATAAAATCATATAAAAAGCTAAAAGATGAAGAAACTTATAAAAGCAAAAGAAACATTTCACTTCCTATGTTTCAATGGAAGGTAGTTGTATTAAAAAATTTTCTGAATGCCAAAGAGTGTATTCATTGATTCTGAACGCACTCAATATAAATGAATATGGATGTTATTTAAAATTTTATAATATTTTTATAAAAGAATTATAGAATATGGGGCAATATGTACAGTACAATAAGTCCAACTTATTGTAGTTTTATTAATGTCACTCATTTACTATTGCAAGGCGAATACGATAAAAATAAAACTTTATTTATTACAGCTTTTGAAAACTAAAATCAAAAATGCTTTCACAATACCGATTTATTGATTATCCGCCGCCATATGAAATATATATACATATATATATATATATATCTATATTACAGTATTCTCCTTCTGTAATGAATTTCTACTGTCGCAACACTACACCGGTTTTCATATTTTTGGCAACGTCTATTCGTGAGCAAAAATTCGTCATTCGTCTAAGTTGTGTTGCCAGCGTTATAGTATATTAAGTTTTGATGGCATCGTTATATCTTCATTATAACAAATATCTGCCGTTTAGGTTACAGTTGCCTAAACAGATTAGATGCTTTTTACTTACTAGTGTTTTTTATAAAGAATGTAATTTAATGACGGCTCAAATATTTATAACAAATTTATTTTAAAGTACAGAAAATTTATCGTTCAAACATTTAAGGATTTCTTTCGCATCAAGCTCTTAAAGGAACTTAAAATTTTTCTATCTTTCAATGTCACACCGTAGCATTTTCGAACAGAAATTGGCAACGATGCCTTCACGCCAGAGGCCATTCTAGACTCTGTCACTCCTGCTAGAAACATTTCCTTCTCATTTGTGATTCAACGGCCGGCGAAGGCTGCAGCCAATATTTCTAAAAGAATATATTAAACCTCATGCGAGACCCACACAACTTAGACCGCCCTGTAAAAAATGTAATTCCAAACCAAGAAAATCATTCCATTATATCGCTGACACATTTTACAGAGAAATGCCAACACCGTAAGAGAATATTACGTGAATTGTACATTCATGCAAAATAATCAACTTTGCTAAACAACTAAATTGAAGTGTTTAGTTGAGTTGTGTCTCTGCCTGCTGTCTGCCTATAGAAAACGTAAATGTTGAAACCTTAAAACAGAAATTAAATAATAAAAAAAAATAATAATAATAATACAAAAATCATAGTACGTGGAAAAACGTAATTTAATTCATACAACTCCAGCTCGAGTTCACAATTTGTATCGCCGGTAGTGGAGCTGTAGCTAATTTGAGTATTTCATTTCGCCGTTTCATTTCTGTTTCCTTTTTTATTTGACTTCTTTTCATTGTTTTACTGATTTTCGACAAACAGAAACAAAATACTACATGAAGTATTAACGGCTTAAATAAGAATAATAAAAGCAAAAAGGCAAATAAAATCAGAAAAGTCGCTTTCATTACAATTTACATTGTGCGAGTACCTTTTTGGGGAGTTTCAAGGCAACAGAATTAAACGTTTTCAATGTGGGTCTGGGGGAAAAAAGCAACACATGTTCACATACTTGCAAGTTGCTTATACCTAATTTAAATTAATAAATAACCATAAGTATTTTATATAAATACACAACGTTTATATAAATAAACCTTATTTATTACATTACATGTCTACTAGTTTTTATTAAGAAAGTTTAAGGAAAAGCTGCAACAAATCACTCACTTATTAGGGAATTGTTAGCACAAGTGATATAACAGAGAACAGTACCAGAATGATGTTGCAATAAAGGACCACAAAATATTTGATTATTTCACATTTGCAGGTAATTTATCTCATTTGAAAAGAGCGGACAAATTCATCGGGGGCTTATAATTTATCTACAAGTAAGCCCAAGTATTCTTAAGGTCTACCCAAAAAAAAAAACAGAATACATTTTAGTTATGCAACAACAGAAGAAACGGAAATACACAAAAAAATTTTTTTTTTTTCATGAAAAGAGAAAAACTTTGTGGATGTAAGTTTAATCCGAGAACAATGACAATATAATTGTCTTGTGTAGTTTGATATAAAACAGGAAATACTATTTATAGTCATTCTTGTTGGTGATGTTTTAAAAGGAAGTTGCATATGAATGAAATCATATCTGGTCGAATTCTAAAAGAATAATATATTTCTATATTTTAAAAAATCTTCGTTTAGTAATTCTTCGGTTTTCAGAAAGTACAGGAGAAAAATTTCAAAAATATAAAGGAATTATAGTACAAAAATTTCAGTCTCCAAAAAAGTGATTTTTACCTGGAGACTTTTTAACTTGCGCCCGAGAAAACTCTCAAGGCATAGGCAGGAATGGAACCTGCCACCTCCAGTTTTGTAGGCTGTTCTTAAACATTTACCTACGGAGGCACTCACAACAAGAAGTTTCATCTACTTAAGAAAACTGGACGAAAATCTCTCAAAATGAAAAAAAATTCATTGCAAATCTTTATTTTTACACTTAATGTCACGTTTATATCTATTGATTATGCTGTCGCCAATGACATCCAGATACCAAAGAAGTTATTAATTAATTCAGAATAATTTTAATATCGAAATGTCGTCAAGTAACGACTGATATCAATTGAAATGAGAAAAAAAATATTATAATTAACAAATGAATAAAAATTTCATATCAGCAAAAGGAATGTTATCTAATAAAATAAATCATGGAAAAGAAATTGTAATGCTACCCTCTTGTTGCCTCCCATATATTAGCCAACCGCCCCACATGAAATACAATATTCTTTCTAACAAATAAATTGCTTGAAGTGAGTGAGAATTTCACAAAATTTTTGTATTTAACTTTCTGTTTAGAAATAATAATGCACAAATGCGGCCAAATACTCTTACGGATGAGTCTTTAACATTTTGTCTTCATTTACAAATATTTTTTTTTATTAAATTATTAAAATTACTTACTAAATTCTTGATTTGAATCCTTATTCCTTATTAATAAAATTTTTGCAAAAAATTTTTAAGAATAAAGAGTTAAGAGTATAATTGTTGTTCTATTTATAAATTATTTTCATTTTACTAATTTATGATATTTTTAATTTACCACTTAAATTTCGTTTCACAAATAAATTTATGTGAGTTAAAGAAATGCAAAGTAAACTCCCGTGAAAGGAAATATTATTTCAGTTCGAAACGTATTGAATTAAAAAAAATGTTTAAATCAGAGAAAAAAGCCATCAATGCTACGAAATAAATTGTCATTTTTACTAAAAACACTCGTATTTTTTTTTTTTTATCTAACAAAAATATAAAATAATTTATTAAAATATCTGAAGATTTCAAGAAGTTTTCGGATATGTAAGTGAGGCAACAGTTTCAGCAGTATGGGAGTTCTCTTTTCATTTTCAGTCATCGAAATCACGTAATTTTCCCATATTTTCGGTGCACCGACTCAAACCGACATCATAAATTCCAATTGTTTTTTTTAAGCCAGGCATAGCATAAGTGAGGCAACACTGGTTCGTTGCGTGCCTCATAAATTTATGCTGTGCATTCATTTTCGTATTCTTATTTTTGTTTAAAATTTCATAAGCATTAATAATGATGAGTGTAGACATGAAAATGAAAGCTTTACTTTTGGATACCTCGTACCAGTGCATGCAGGTAAAACCACAAAATATTTAAAAAAAAGTATTGTTTGTTAGTCAAACGAATATAAAAAGTAACCAATAAACCACAGAACCCTGTATAAAATATCAGACAGCCAAGTGCTTTAATGACATGTAACAACCAAAAATCTGCTAATACACAAAATTTCTTCAACTGTGTTGTTAAGGAGACTACGTGCGAGTATGTGCGTGGAAATCGGTATTTGCAAGATGAATTTTAAATGAATGAATGCGAAATGTGCCTACAAGATTTTAGAATTTTTTAAAACGCTCATACAAATAACATCGTCAGTAAATCTATAAAAAAAAGTAAACATGCCATTTCGCAATAAATAGATTTGGCAGGTTCAAAAAATTTAATTCACTTATTTTAACAATTAGATTTTTTCAGCAGAAGAGTTTCGATTTTGATCATTTTGGTTTTTTTGCATATAATAATAACTTGCATGACAATCATAAAACTTTTTAATAAAAATGCTGTTACTAAACAACATAATGACGATACAAAGTTTTATCCTGGTATGACTTTTCCAGCTCAAATTTAAAGCAAAATGTTAAGAATAATTCTCAACAATTTCCTAAATTTTTTTGAATTGAGGAAATATTGCATGGCACAAAATGACTCCTTATTAACTTAATTCTTATTAAGTTTAAACACAAAATTACATCAAAATAAAGTTTTTCATTATTATCCTTTTTTGCTGCATTGCATTTCCTTTTATATTTAAATAATTTATTTTATTCCACAAAAAAAAAATTTATGTGATTTTTTTAAAGAAATTCAATTAAAAAGGCAAAGAAAATTTCCGACAGAAGGAAATATATTTTTCAAATTATCAAAATATTTAAAAAGAAAGGAATTCTACAAAAAAAAATGTGCATTTAACAAAACATATTTCATTAGCAAAAATATAACACAATTTTATTAAAATGTCTAAAAATTTCAAATAAAATTTCTATCCAAATAAAATTGTGTAAATGTTAAAAAAAAAAATTTATTCCAAGAAATTATAAATCATTTTTCCGCCTACATAAAACTTTTCAATTTTATTTTTGGTTAAAAAAAAATTTTAAATAATTTATTTAACGTGCCTAAAAATTTTAAATAAAAGAGAAATGTTATTTCCAAATCTAAATGTACATATTCCATTTAAACAAAATTGGGTAAATGTAAATCATTTTTCCCCCACCACAAAGCTATCAAGATACATTCTGTTTGTTTCTAAAAGCAAACTCGTTAGCAGACTTGCAACAAAACCCGTTTAAAAATTATCTTAAATAATTTCATGTTTTCAAAAATCAATTGGAAATTAAAAAAATAAAAATACTTAAAAATTATTTTTATTTATTTATATAGACATAAGGCGAATTATTTAATTATAAGCTTACGTGCCAGGATAAGAGCTATAACTTCTATGGTCTTAAGCTCATACAGTTGAACATAAATGGTAAAACTAATTTATTTATTTATAATAAGTGATAAAGTTCACACACTTTAAGGAACTCTAATAATAGAGCTGAATTGTCTAATGTCGTATCTTGTAAAATATTAGTTATGTCTAGATTTTTAAAAATTTTTCCTCTTTGAATTTTGAATTTTTCGCATATTAGAATTAAATGTTTAATCGAAATAACTGATTTATTGCAAAATTAAATTATATTTATCTGGTTGTTATCAAACAAATGAGTGTGTTATCATAGTGTGTCCTAATCTAATCTAGTCAATACAACTTGGTCGGGCCTGTTAAACAATTAATTAATAATAATTAAATGCAAGCAAATTTAATTCCAAAGAAACTGCCCGAACTCCTATTACTTATCAAAGTAAGAACTTTTACCAAAATTTAAATTTTTTTAAATTTAAATTTTAAATCAGAAGATTTAGATAATCTTGATTTGGCAAAATAAATTTAAGACATTTTTTATAAATTTTTAAATTTTTTGGCAAATTAAATTTAAGACATTTTTTATAAATTTTTAAATTTTAAATTTTCATAAATTTATATTATTTATATTTTTTTTCCATTTAATTATTAATAATAAAAATAAAAAGGAAATAAATAACTTCACCCACAGGAAGCTTTTCGCCACGTTGAAAATGCGAAGAAGAAACTTTTATGAAAAAAATATAAATATGTGTCTTTGAACTCACTTAAATAACTATAAAAATTTTATCTCAATCGGTCTTTAAAAGTGTACTTTTTTAAGAATACATTTTTATGCTTTATAATTTAAAAAGTGAATGGAAAACAAAACTTTCACTTACTGTTTCCTTTTGTGATTGATGAACATTTTTTTTTATCAATTTCTTACAAATTTGCTGCTTGGAAATTATATCAATTCAAAAGTCGTAGAGAATGGAATAATAAAAAAAAAATTACAATATTTTATAACATGCTGTAAATTTAAAAGCCTACCAAAAGCCATTTAATTCGTCGCCTAATAATTGATCTTTTGAAATAACGAAATGGAAAAGGAAAATTAATTGAAAATGCAGTGGCGGTTTTTTATTCTCTCGTATCTTTTGCCTTCATAAATCATTTAGATTTCAGAAAACATAATTTTCTCAGCTAAAACTTGATTTGAAGTCCACACAAGAGATGTGTTGGTTGCAAAGAGAACAACTTATTGCGGCAGCAACAACAACTTGTGCAACAAAGGAAACAATTGAACTGAAGCAGAGGCAACAAATGTTCAAATCAGACAAGCGTTAAATGTTAAAGTGTAAATATTCAATCCAGTCAACCGAATAAAAAATAAAAATAAAAATATAATAAAAATTGAAACGTTTATTCCGTCTGCTATCAGGGGTTTTCGTTTGTTTTAGACGTATTTTTCTACTGTCAGTTCTTTTGTTGGCCTGTTTAATGGCTTTTTTTCTTTTTTCTACTTTTAGACAAACTGAATGTAATGAAAAAGCGTTTATGCTTAAGTTTTCTCAAGTGTTTTTTTCTACCTTTTAGATTTGTTTTCCTAGAAAATATTTTTTGGGTTCTCACTATTAAATATTGTACTATTGTATTAAAGACTGTGGGCGATACCGCATGAAGTAGTTTTTTTTTTTTTTTTTTTTTTTTGAAGTCATACCTACAACACTATTTGAAAACACTTCATTTTTCTTTTCATTCACATAATATATTGACCTAATTTTAATGGTGCCTCACAATTAACTTCAATTAAGTAATAAAATAATAGCACGTTTCTACATCAAAATGAATCCAAAATTATTCAAATCGACAAGAGACACAATTCTTATTAAGAATTTACAAAGTATGTGAACGACGTTACTTTAGAGGGCTGATATTAACTTTATTATTCAACATTGTTACCAAATCTAGTAGTCGCACTAACGAAATCATACAATTATTTTAATATCATGTGGCGATTATGATAAATTATTCAAATATTAAAACACGGTCCGTGAACTATATAATAAAAGTAATGTTTATATGTCTCATACCTCATAAGAAATGTCCTAACGAAAAATAAAAATACTATTTAAAGGAGAAAGGGATGGCCAAATTACATACTCTGATATTAAAGATTGTTTTCTCAAGAATGGTAAAAGCAAAGTAAATATTTGTCAAGTTCCACCAACTAAATCTAAATCTAAATCAACTAAATCAACTAAACTAAATTACCATTATTAGGTACCACATTATGTACAAGCCGATTACAACTCTGCAATAAAAGTTATTGAGTCCGCATTGGTATACAGATTACCTGCGTCTACTTCTGTCAAAGAAAAATGCAAAGACTAGAACAAGACTAGAAATAACAACTCAAGGCTGTGCAAGGTGTAAGATAAGAAAAAAGATTAATTACGTTATTATTACATTATTTGCGGTAAGGTAGTACCAGAGGCTGGGTCGTAGGAGAGCCGCAGTTCCGTACAAACACTCAACTTGCATCGAAAACTACACCTGGCTCAAAAACATTGCTAGCAAATCTGAACTCAAATAAATATTGGTAAGCTTTCAATTGTAAACTAACAAACCTCACGCTAGCTGCTACTACATATAACAAATTATTCTACAGATCCTTCTACAGATTACTGCACTAATAGAATGCTCTTTTGCACAAATAACTAACATTTGGCGCTTACTTTCACTTGTTTGCCATAGAATACACTTAAAGTTCATATATCCTTTTTATCCATCTCTGTATGCAAATATATAATTAAATTGTAACCGATTATTATATTAACTGCTAAAACAGAATACTTTTAATTTAATTTGTAATTACAGCCAGTTTAAAATTCTTTTTAAACATTTTTCTACTTTTTTCAAAGTGTTTCTTTTTTTTTAATAATTACATAAATGCACAGCAATGCTGTTTAATGCAACGTCTTGCTTTAGGATTTACAGTTTCATGCGGCCAGATTTAATTTTAAAGCAACTTAAAAATGTAAACACACACAGAGAAATATACTAAATAAAAAATATTATATAATAGTTAGTTGCAGCTAAGAGTTAAGATCTCTGCAGCTTCTCAGTGTTTTTCATTTTTCTTTGCCAATTGAAAAGTGAATTTAGCCAGTCTACCGTTTAGAGTCTACAAGAAATATATTAGCAAATGCAACTTAATACAAATGCTCTATATGAGTGTATGCTTGTATGTTTATAAGCATGTTGATGAATGCATGTGTATAGATGTGTGTGTACACAAATAACGTATTGTGTATGGTACTTATATTTGTTGTTTAATACTGTTTTATTAACGTTACAAACTACGAGTACGTGTTAATCTTCATTGGAATACGGTGAGCATAACCGCATACTCCAGATATAACAGATTTATTTAATATTTGCTTCTAAAGTACTTTCTAAATGCACAGTGTAACGACTTAGATTTTATGTGTCAACATTTTTATAAAAATTTAATAATTTTTTTAATAACATGTTAATCTAAATTTACATCTTGCTTATTGATTCACCTTCACTGACTGCATTCAGATGCATCCCCTAATTGTTTCACAGATTTGCCTGTATTACTTACACCTCTAAAATACTTAGGCTAGTTTTTATTTACAGCCTTTTCCATTTTGTTGTGCAAAGTGGGAATGTTATACCCCCTACCGTTATATTCATGTAATAGAAATCCTGACATAGTGCAAATTTCATTGGAATTTTTGTAAGCAAAGAGCGGATATATTAAAAAAATTTTCGAAATAGGTGAAAGACTTTGGGAAACTTTAAAATAGTTTACTCTACTGACTAACTACTAGCTTTCTACTAATCAATACCTCCCTGTCTATCCAAAGTACTAGGGTTGACCACCTTTTAATTTTTGATCTGCTGGTATACTTTGACCGCTACAGAATGTCAAGTTCTGTTAAAAGAGAAAGCTAATGAGTAAATTTATTACTAGAAATTAAAAGATTTAATATTTAGCACGTTAATTGTATATCCAGCAGAATTAATTCTATTAGTTAGAAATTTTACATATGATATGTTGCGAATTCTACGTAACTCTCCTAGCCTACGAACGGCCAGATTAGCAAATAATTCACGGCCAAACATTAGCAAAACCTTCTCCATCAACCGTTTGTTTCCTAACCCAGTAAGGCATACTTTACTTGATAGTGCAATAACAAATTAGTCAACATAATAAAATTGGCATACTTAGCATGATCGGATCCCAATCGGCAGTGATGCCAACGGTTCTTGTCTTACTTTCAGCAATTTTTAAAAAACCAAAAATTTAAATAGGTAATAAAAACAAATTGGTCATCCATGACAAGTTATAACGTCCCTGTATATAGATTGCAAATATGTTTAAACTCGGAAATTATATATTTTATTTAAAATTTCCAACTTGTAATACATTTTCACACATAAAATACATATAGAAAAAATGTCGTTTAAAAATAACTTAAATAATAAAAATAAATAAATATAATATGTGTAAATTTTTAGGCAGGAGTAGTTCTTTCGTTTTGTTTGTTATTGAAAATTCTCTAGACTTTTACAATTAAAATTTAGTACACCTCTTTTAGTTTTAAAAACAAAAATTGTGACCAATAAACATATTTACAAATATTTAGACTCTGCTTTAAAAAGTTTCTTGAAGAAATTGTTTCAAACATAAACAATCCAGCTAAAGATCAAAATTTTTTACAAAAAGTCATAAAACAGAACTTTTATTTACTTATTCTTCAATTTATTCCTTTAATTCCCTGCGAAATTTCGCGGGGAATACTAATCACTAAATACTAATTGGCGATTGAAATAACAAAAATATTTAATTAAATAACAAAACAAAAAATTAAAAACAAAAATTATATTCCAATTTCAAATTAAATTTTTTTTTTTAATGTGTTAAACAAAACTTACAATTCCATCATGAGCAGGCAATTCTTTTGAATATTTTCCCCCCGAAGTAACTAAATATTTTTTAATTAAAGCACACTTCTAAGTTTCTATATATTGACATTTTTTGCCGCATTATCTCTCTCGCTGCGGTACAGTGGGCTTGAAATCATAATGAATATCTCAATTTTAATAATGGGATTTTTAGACAAAATTTGTTTTAATTATAGAAATAAAAGTAATTCATTTCTCTCAGAAGAGTAAATTAAAAATTCTCCCAAACAACCTGATAACAGAATGAAATTTCAAGAATAGTTTTCCAGATTTAGAGTTGCCATCTGACACTGAAAGTTGTCGTAAGTAGCAACTAAAATTAGTCTTAAAATTAACCTCGACACTGTGCTGCTTGCATTCTTATTTCTGTTGCACATTGATTATAAAACTTATACACACACATCTCTTTAAAAGGTCGTACAAATGCAATACGTACATTTTTTTTTAGCTAAAAAGAGGTTTATTGGCTGCACATAAACAAACTTGCAACATAATCATTTAATATTATTGTAGGATATTGGGAGGCATAATACAAACGACTTACGCCTTGCAGACAAGCGTTATGAAAATACTAAATTTGAACCACACAATACAAACCGATACACACACCACAATCATACTAATTTAGCGCATGCAACATAATCTATAAGTGTATTTAAAGTACGTAGATGATTATATCTGTGAGTAGTTTATCGAAATGTAAACACTGAAAGTTGGTATACAAATTGTTCTTAAAATATTCCATCCTGATGTATAGATGTTTGTATTGGAACTTGATTTGCTAATAAAAATCTAATCGCATGAATGAAGTCAATACTAATATGGTGTGGAGACGGTTACTTTGCACGTGACATGGCACGTGTGATTAGGAAGACGACCAACCTTCTCGCAGGCTGTCTGAGCTGGCTAGTCATGATCTAATCAGATTCAATGTCTTTATTAAGATCAAATATTACACTATAATACAAAACGTAAGACCATTTAATTAAAAACAAAGTCCATACTGTGTTAATACTTGTTTCTTATTTAAAAAATATAATTTATTTTCTCTACGACGTCATTCTATATTTCTGTGTTCAAAATACCCGAATGTACTAGTATGATGCATTAGAGTCCATTTAAATATAAAATTTAGGAACAGATTCGGCGTATTGTTGTTTGTTTCATGTACATCGACTGAGTGGTTTAGAAGTTGCGGATTTATTGCAATCGCAAATATTCATTTTGCATTTATTTGCATTTAATATAAAAATGTTCTTATTTTTTCTATGGTGTGCATTAATTAACTATCTGACATAAGCCTATTTTTCACCAAAGTGGTCTTCATTTTTTAAAAAAAGTAGACCTAAAATGTACATGGAATTCACATTGTGCACTTTAATAGTATCTAATTTAATTGACACTTCCATGTAATTGAAGGACAAGAAGGCGACTTTTAAGTGTTATAAAAATCTTAAAAGTAAAGCTGGGGGTTATCATAAAAGAGCTCTTGAAGAACAATCTTTAAGAATATACAAATCGAATTAAAATATTTAAATAAAATTCGGTAAAAGTATAAATTTTTAAATTAAACAGCTCGTGCAGAGTTCTGATGTAAACAAGAAACTTTTCTTAACCAATTTCTTTTAAAAAAAGAATAAAGGGAATAAACTTAAGAATAAAAAGGAAATTATTAAATTATATTCAATAATGAGTGAATAATGTTCAGTCTAATGAACCGGAGGTCGCGGGTTCGATTCCTGCCTAGACCCTGGGTGTTTTCCTGCGAACGAGCCAAAAGCTTTGCTAAAAACGAGTATAATAATTTTTACGTTAAAACATGTGTTTTTGGTCGAGGTGCCTGGCAATCTTAAAAAATCCACATGGCTTCTAATTTAAAATATGTGTATTCATGATTCCATCTCTAATACTAAAAAAATGCAAACGCTTCAAACGCTTCAATGAATGGTTGCAGTTCAGGGTTTGAGTGGGTTCGAAAAATTGTACTGAAAATAAAATGATTTGATTTATAACAGACAATGCTATAGATGGCTGCAGATGCCATTCATGTATTGATGTGTGTGTATTCATAGATTATAGTAAATATTTTGCATAGGCAGTTACGGGTATTACTACTTGGCATTAAACACTCGCAATCTTATGACGGATTATGAACTGTATATTGAATATGCCGATATGTTTGAAATAAGATTAAATAAACAATTTGAAAATATTCAATTTCAATTTGAGTTGACTTTAAAATTATAGTTAAAATTGATATAATATTGATATATTGACAACGGCATCTTAATCCATTGCAAAAATTTACAAACTTACAATCAGCTGTTTTCAACAGCTGTGTAGGCTGAGTTTTAAATTGGAAATATTTTTAATAACACTTCTTCCAAGTAGTAGAATCCTTTCTAATATGCTTATCGCAATATACGTGAGCAGCGCCTCATTTTACCATACCAACTTTCAGTTAAATATATGAAAAGTAGGCATATTATCAAAGATGAAATTGGAACTTACCAATCGGTCTAATATAACACCAATAACATTTTGAAACGTACCAAGTTAAGTTCATCCTAGTTCGGTGTGGATAAAAGCACAAACGATAGCAACCACCCAACGAATCTCATTATAAAATCACAATTTTTACCATTTGAAATAATTATTTCCCCTTCAATACACTGTTGAAAGTTTAACATTTGTATAATTGAAAACTTTTGCAAGGTAAACGAAAAGCGATATTTTAATTTTATTAAACATTTGTTTTTCTTACTTTTTTTATTCATGGCATACATTACACTTAAAATGTCGCTGAAGCAGGCATGTGCATGTACTTACTTGCATCAAATGGTGCGGCAGGTGCTCACCCATCACTGTCCACATGTTGGCCGCCACAACATAATAACTCTACTCTTCCACATAATAACTCTACACTCTGAAGTTTCCAAATTGCACAAATATGATGAATCATTAATTCTTAAATCATTTCATATCATTTTCATTGCTTTCTTCCATTTTTTTTTTTGCAACTTTTACTACAAATTTTACACAGCCAGACACTCTGTATTTGCTAACATATTCTAGTTAAAATTTCTTGCAAAACAACAATTCACTAGTTTAGTGCTTCGATTTTTATTTTTCTTTACTTTAAATTATAATTTAATACAATTAATCTTCTATTATCAATGTTTTTTAATGAAATTTTCTTTGTCACACCGTCGTATTACACCGTTTTCGTAAATTGCAAACTTTAACTGTCAACGTTGCTAAAAAAAAAACAAAATAAAAAACAGAGACAGTCAAATTTAAATGTTGCGGCATTGCCAGGTGAAAGTATTTAGAAATCAAATTTATTGTTACGCAAATTGTTAATACAAATAAAATATTTTCTGTCTGTTGAAAGATAGTACATTTTTATAATATTTATTAATGCGATAAATGCATGATATACACCAAAGAATATTTTTGGAAACTTCAGGCATAAAAATTAATAAAGTAGTGAATTTAAAAATGCATTAACTTTTCCCCTTGTATATTTTTTTTTTATTTCTTTTCAGATTATTTAAAAAGCACTTTGATCAATTTCTTTAAGTATTGCAGTTCAATTTGAACATATGGTCACAAACTACGTCGCCTGGATTGAAAATCTGAATATAAGCCGTGAAACTTATTTTCATTCGAATTGCAATTGTAACGCCATTAGCATTACACTATGGCCTTACCATCGAGCACTACAGCCACAATTCTTAGAAGATGTTGTGAAACACGCACAGATGAAAAGTAAGCAATACAAGTGGAATATTTTCGATACTATATAAATTAAAATTTATATATTTTATTTTATATGGATCACCTTGTTGCGTATTCTATTATGATACGAAATATCTATTATGTTACATTGCATTACTTCGTAATGTTGTCAGTGCTCTTAAAGGGCCGGATTCACTAGCCTGCACTAACTTTCGATTTAGCAGATATCTAACTTTGTTATAGAGTCGGGCAGAAAAGTCATCTAGCATGAACGGACAAGGTAAATGCGTGACCAATTATTTTAACGGACACGCGGTAGTGTACTCCGTAACTCTTGCCAGGTATTTTTTAAAATTATAATCTAGCATTTCTTACAAAGGTATCCGTTTTATAAACATTTTTAATATTTAATATGATTTTAAGCTATAAAATAAGTTTGCAACCAATAAAAATTTCTAAGAACAAATTAGAATTGCAATTATCATAACTGAAATATTTCAATTTATATTTTTATGATCTGGCAATACCATTAGTTCTAGGTTTGACATTACCTTTACATCATTCTGGTTCTTGACAGTTTCTGTCTATAACTTATGTTTCGCGGTTTTCACTACAAAGTAGATGTAAACAATATTTTGAAGACCACTTAATACAAAATTAATTGCATCAAATATTAATTTAAACAAAAATAAAAGAAAAAAATTTAATCAACTCAATTGGAAAATGTTTGTTTTTGAGAAAGAAGTTAAAGTGAAAATGTATTGTGGGTGCAAAGTGAATTGATCTCCATTTGTGGAATTCGGATGCTTCAGAATACATAAATATTGTAGCGACCAACAATTGGTACAAAATGGAGACGCGTACACTAGAAAAAGAAAAATAAGTAATAACTATAGCTCAAAAATGTTTATCATAATTTCATATAAAAGATCTATATGATCATCGTATATAAAAATATAAGGTAAGTAAAGTCATTAAAATCAAACTAGTTAGTAGCATGAATTGGTTATTTATAGTCCTTCATTTATTGTCCTTCAGCTATCTCATGTTTCGGATATGGAAAATAGGTAAATGAATCCTCTAATAGCTCCAAAGTTACAAAAAAAAAAAGTTACAAAATGTAAATTACGCTCAGTACTGTTAGTACATTCCCAAAAATGCTGTATACTCAATAACAGCGAAATTATTCTTAAATTACGGTGCAAAAACCTAAACCACCTTGTTGAAAATATGCTTGCGAATGCTTTAGTTTAAACAAGTTTTTCAAAAATCTCATTTATGGGGTGATAAATGATGCCGTATTTAACTCTTTGATGATTAATTTAAAGTTCAATTATGTTACTAATTTATTAGAATTTTCAATTCAAAGTACAACACAAAAAGCCAATACATATTTTTTTTTGTCTAGTGAATAAAAATATTTTTGGATATAAGAGGACCATGAAACATGTAGTCTGAATTTTGAAAATGTACCATTCTTTTGTAGTTTGAAGGAGGTAAAACAGATTTAAACAGTTTTTATGATGTTCATCCAACCAATCTTAGTTAATAGCATGAGGGAATCATGAATGAATTTTGCTACCACTCTTCACTGGGATATAATTTAAATATGTCACCTGAATACACCGTGTAAACATTTTTTTCCTGAAATTTTTTAACTTTTTACATGTGTACATGTGCATGCATGTGTGTTTGTTCTTCTCTGTGTTTTTTTTTAGTTTTTTTACCTGAAACTGTGGTTAAGTTGTGGTTTTATAATGGAGAAAACAAGAGAAACAAAATGTTTAATTAAAAACACGTCGTCACTTTGCAAATGCATGCAGCCATTAGTAAAAGGCTGCATAAAGGTGGCATAGTGCTACATGTTGTTTGTTGAACATACAAAACTATGTAGTATTCATGAATATAATATCTACATACTTTAAAAGTCGGATAGTGTCAAAACAAATTTATTCTATGGTCTATAATTAAAACCTTGTTTTAATAACATTAAAATAAAAATATACAAAAAAAAAATCTGTTTGATAGGACTATCAACAAGTAAGACGAGAGCAAATGTAAAAAAAAAAATAAAAATGAACAATTTTTTAGTACAAAGCAAGCACGTTTTCAGTTAAAGTTCATATTTTAAATTCATACAAATATTGCTTTCGCATGCATCAGAAGCAGTGCCGGTTATGTAGACAGAATACATGTTTAAGTCTCAAATAGGCGGCAAATTGTAGTTCGTTTTAATTTTAAATAAAAACTTAAATTCCTTTTAAAAAATATGTACATACAGATCAAAATAATTTTATTGTCTCTGTTGATATAAAAAAGCTACTACGTTTATTTTTAATTCAAAACTTAAAACTTTAAAAAACATTCACTTTTCATGGTGATTTTTCTGTATATTTATCCGTCTGCTAAGCTTGTGTTTTTTTTTTTTTTGCTATGCGCTTGAGATTAACAAAAACAAAAACAAAAACAAAAAAACAAATCAACACTTCAATTATGCTTCCAATACGTTTGATCTCTTTTATTTTGTTTATAAAGACGTAGTAACACAGCAGAAATTTATTTTACATTTAATTAAAGAAAAAAACACTTGACACGAATTCATTACGATTTCTTAAGATAAAATAATATCTACTAAGAAGGCAGGTAACATTCAGGTGCGAAGAATCTTTTGTACACTACAAAACTGGTTTAAATAATTTATGCCCATATCAGATAATGACTGAAACTAAATGAGAATTACAATGTACATACCATCAGCTAAATCTGGCTACAAATGCACATTTTGCATTACTCGGAAGTAATTCTGTAATTAGTTACTAATAAACAAAAAAAAATTAATCAGCCTATCCAAGTTGCCTTGATGATCAACTGGTCATCAATATTTCCAACTGTAGCGCAGAGTATAACAGCACATTACAATCAACTAAATTTTTACTATGAAATAAATGCAGCTACTTGTATGCGGCAGCTTGAAAATATTCAACTTTTTGCCCCGACAGCAGCAAAATTTCTGTTCGATTAGTGACACAGTTTTAAAAAATGTGTAAAACTTTTGGAATCTATTAAATAATATAATTATTCTCAGCCATTGGCTTTTAATACAGTAGTGAATTTTACAAATCAGCTCAAAAGCATATAAAACAATTTCATATAAATACAACAAATACATAATAAATATATTTAAAGAAAGAAAAAAATTTATATTTATTTATGATTTTAGTTTTAACTTTCCAAAACTTGCGCAGTGGAAATACATGGCTAAAATTGAATAGGTTTTTACTGCCTAAAGAAGGAAAAGTTTAACCATTTTATAGAGGACTAGCAAATCCGCTGCACACTGCGTAGTGCACAAAAAAAATCAATTCACATACAAATTAGTGATAAATTGCTTTTATTGTAATGTAAATATACAAAACTGCTGGTTTGCAAATGCGCGAATAGGCTACATACCACTGGATACTCTAAATTCATTCCACAAACACCTAAGGACTGACCTTATGCTCTATTAATGGTAAACGCAAACGCAAGGCGAACAGGAACCAGAAGTCTTTTAAATTCAAATGGCATATTAGACGGAATCATTAGGATGCCTAGAATGAATACATCTTCGCCTTTGAATTTTCCATTTTAAATATTCTTAAATTTTCTTTTAAGTTTTCAGTCGAATCTAGACATTGCAATCCTTCTAATAAAACATTTTTTTAAACATAAAATTTAATTTTTTTCAATTTTTTCAATGCTCTCAATTTTCTTATCTAAATACTTATACTCTTCCACCGGAATAAATAAAGTACTAATTCTAAATATATGGATGACTCTTTCGGATTAGTGAAAGTTTTAAAACTGGCACGGTGATTTGTACTTAATTTCAAACATATTTCAAATGTAAAAGAATGCTTTTTCTAAAATTGTGAAAAAAATAAAAATTATTAATGAAATTTCAGATAAGTCTTTTTATATTTAAAAATTAAAAGAATGTTTTTATTTTCTATTTCCAATATTTCGCCACATCTTTGTGCAACATCAACGGAAAAGATTAATCCAGTATTAATGCAAAATTAAAAATGGAAAAAGTAAAAAGTAAGAAATTAAGGAATTTCGAAAACCAGTACAACTCATGTCAGAAACTTTTATTCGTTTGTTAAATTAATTAATCTGTTTCCTCAAAACTTAAAACAACATAAGAAACGTTTACAATGACAAAATAAGAAAAAAGTAATCAAGTGTGTTCTCAATTTTACTGTTTCGATTCGCTTTGCATAGAACTCAATAATAATGACTTTTACCTTGCAAATGTTTCTGCAAATTATTCAAGCTTTAATTTTTCCAATTTATATAATTTTATGTTTCCTAATGACAGCAAGAAAAATCTGTGTTAATTTAAAAATTAAACAAACATTCTCACCGTTCTAGAAGAAAAGTAAATTGTTCATTTGCATTTTTCTAGATTGCCAGTTACTCGAGTTTATTTAGTGCTTTTAAGAAAAAGAACAACATTAAATAAAGTTGCATTTATTATGGACTATTTGGATATTTGACAAACGGTATGATGACCTACAAATTTTCTCCGGCATTTCCTTCATCATCTCCATCATTAGTTTGTATTAACGATTATTTATTTAGAGTATTTTTTATTAAAAGCACTTCGAAAGAAATAAGAAAAACTACAGATAAAAGCAAAAGAGTTAAAACAGAATCATATAAAAATTATAAACAAAAAGGTTTTAGCTTTGAGAATGACTAATGGACCTAAAATCCCACTAGGCAGCGGCATTAAAATGCATTTACAACAAGTAAAGCCAGCAGGAAATGAAGTCAATGATTAGCTAAATGGTGAACTAATTATGTAGATGCATGAAAATGTATTTTTGTATTACCATACATTCTTCCTCGTACATAAAGTTTTGTAGGAGGGCGTGTTCACATATTTGGACTGACTAATGCCGTAATAAGACATTTAACCGATTACAAACCAATCATTATTGTGTACCGTATTAAAAGCTAAAAAATCGGTTTTGCAATGGATACCAAGAGAGAGAATTTAGATGTCAGTGGAAATTAAATTAGTACTGTATATGAAAATGAATTTAAAATTTGTGTCTAAGATGGAATCGTCATGTATACCGAACTCAGTTTTACATTTTATTCTATTTCGCATTTACAATTTCCATATTTTTGCTGAGTGGTTTGAAGCAGGAAAATCTCCCTACACGATTAAGACTCTAAAAGTCTTTCACATAGAAATTAAAAAAAATTTAATTCCTCAAGACGCCAATAGGTCAAAAAGGGAATTTGTAATTAAATATGGCTCTTGCAATTAAATTCCATTAGTCTTCACAATAGATTCAGAAAGCGCGGTATGATCGTACTTCCAGCACCATAGAAGAGAGCTGAAGTACAATGACTAAAAAAATGCATAAAGACGAAATAAGAGAAATGGCATTCTTGCAGAAAATGAATAAAATATCAAAATAATCTTTATAGCATTCAATATGATGGCTCTAAGTGGAGCATCCAACTTAAAAAGTAATTCAGGATTTTCTTAGGCTGCGAAAACCTTGTGGTTCTATATAGCAATTTAAATTCTATACTTTTGTTTTGAGTTTTTATCTGAATCCTTTTTGTAGCAGACATTTGTTCCATATCCCTTAAGCTTTTCCCCGCCACACCGCTCGAGATGAAAGGAAGGCATACTTTTCCAATACAATTGATGAAGTTATTTGCACTATATAGAAATGCGCGCCTGTTCATTTGAGAATAATCATTTATTATTATGTCAAATAATATTTAAACTCGTATTTAATGAATTAATTCATAAATTTCATGAATAAAATTTTAAAATACAATTTCAATTAAGGGTTAAGTCTGTTATCTGAAAATTAATTTTTCTTTTTAATTAGTTTTCATATTAAAATCTGTTTTAATTAAACAGTAAAATGTGACAATAAATTGCATAATTAACTTTGTTTGTAATTTATTCTTTAATTTACTAACTTGTGTGGAAAAACGGCTGTTCATTTCGTATTGTTTCGGTATAAATTAATGTTTTTAATCATCACATTTCATTTTTTCGTTGTAAACAAATTAATTAAGTTATTGATTCAATTACAATTAAAACATTCATTCATTTAATTCCTTTTATGAACATGGCAAACAAAACAGAAAAGAAATAAACAAAATTTTATATGCCAGCCACAACCAGGCCAACATAACAACGACTAATTACATACTTAAAATTTTACTACGTTGCACATTGGGATGAAGGATTCAGCTGGAATTTAAATAAACTTTTAAATTAATTTATCGATAAAGTAAAATAGAGAGCAAAAAGAAATTAGATAAATTTTATAAATATTTAAAAAAATATTTTATAGATTTTAAACAAATTTTTTTTTAAATACATTTAAATTTTTGGATAAGTAAAAGCACATAAATATTTTTATTCTAAATAAAATATTCAATTTTTTCAACTGAAAGGATGTAAATTTTTTTGCGATCTGGATAGAATGTGGTTAGTGCTTTAATATTTTAATAACGTTTTAGTATGGAGATCACTAGTTACTGCATTCCTCAACGAAGTAGTATTTACCCATTTTTCAAATATTTAAATTTAATGTATAAAATAAGAAGGACCCATCTTTGAAATATTTTTTATCTATTAACTTTATACAAGTCATACTTCATACAAGCGTTTCTAAAAAAAATAAGTAAAAACTGAAAGTTTCCTCTGAATAATAATTTTTTTCCGCTGATCTTTACCGCTGCTGTCCCATACATAAGCAAAAACGCCAGTGTTATCTGAAAAGGATAAAAACAGGATTATCAAACAAATTAATATAGCGACCCTGATTATTTAAAATGTTCAATAGAGGCAAAAACTTGTTTTATTAATACTTTTATATCCAGAAAAAGAGATACCATCGATTTTTTTTAGCAACAGTAGTGCTTCACAATTTCTTCAGATTTTTGTCGTACAAGCATGGATTCTGATGGATTAGCTCTATAATTTCTGCCTTTATATTCTAAATTAACAAGGAAAAATAAAACAGAAAATATGTTTTATATATTGGAAATATTTACTCACCTCCATTTTCTAATTTCTTGTTTCTTATTTTTTTGTATTAGATCAACTGATTATTAAATTAATAAACTTTATTAAATATCAAGTTTGGCATATATTTTATCCCATATTAGCTGATGATTTGCCGGCGCAATGTGGCTTTCTGATACTAGATCCGCCTCAGTGCCAATTTAAATGTCAGATTTTGAATACGAGTATGTATTATATATACTTCATATCTTTATTGCTCATGGTTCAATGGTTTTGGTATTTTGGGGAATAATGTTGCATCTAAAAGCAGTTTTTAAAATAGGAGCAAATAAAATGATTACGAGTACATACATTTTCCATCGAATCGACATTATTATGCGCAGCCACAATTGTTTCCGGTTCATACTCCTATTGGGTGGAAATAAACCACATTTGAAAACATAATGAAAATTAAAGCATCTGTCATAAGTTATAATTATATTTATAAATTATAATTTGTTTATATGTTAGGACGAAGAGACGTACTTGCCTCCAGCTTTTAAATGAATCTTGCTAAAGTAAATAAACAACATTATTTATACAATTATTGTCTTTTATTTAAATATACAAATAACAAATACATTATATCAATTCACACTAGTATTTTTTTTTTATTTTTATTTTATAGCATGTTGTTTTTATATCAATCAGTGTTGTACATAAGTGATGTACATATATTAGTAAATAAATAAATGCTACAAGAATAGCCACAGCGAGCGAGTTTGTTTTTTAACAATTTAAATAAATTTTTATAAATCGTTTATAGTTTTTTTTGTGCTTCGTATGTTTGTTTTTAATTTGAATTACAGGCAATCACAAATTGCCATAAATGAATAATTCTTTTTATTTATTTATTCATTTTTTTTTTTAATTTTATATTCATCATTTCATTTAATTAATATAATTTAAAGTGAATACAAAAAGTTTTTGTAATAATTTGGCTCATGCAGAAATCGTTTTCGGACCAGTTCTTAGGCTTTTTAATTATTTGGACTTGTGTTTAGCAGTTTTGGCTGTGTTCTTGCATGTTTAATTTATTGTAAATTTAATAGTTACTTAATATTTGCAGTTTTTTTTAAGTTCTTTGTTGAGTCTCAGTATGTTCCTATTTGAATTTACTATTGATTTACATAACAATTATTGCTTAGTCGATATTTTAACAAATGAATTTGGTATTTATATTTCATGCTATTATAAAACAGTGAAACCTTTTGCTAGTTTATATTGTTGCATTTCATTTTGTGCTTTTAAAGTTATTATTTGTCTACTTTTGATTTAAATACGTACAACGACATTATTTATAGCTTCGGCAACATAATTAATATTGCTTTCATTTAAACCACACATATTGATACGGCCTGACTTCAGTAGATAAATATGGTATTCATCAATCAGTATGCGCACTTGTTTTTCTAAAGAAAGACACAAAATTAATTATTTACATGCAAACATGTAATAGAGTCCATACAAACCATTTAAGCCCGTATATGAGAACATGCCAATTTGTTGTGTAATGTGATCCCAGGTGCCGGGCGTTCGAAGTTCTTCTAAACGTTCTTTTAATGCTTTACGCATTTTTATGATGCGACTGGACATGATCTTAATACATTCCATCCTACAATAAATAGAAATTAGCATTTAGTAAAAAACCAAACATAGATTATTTATTTCAAGAAATAAAAATTAATAAATAAAACTAAAGGATAAAACGTAAATGCACCTGGTGCATGAAAAGTAATTAAAAACTATTAATTACTTTTAGCGTGTGCGGGCATCATACGTTATACTTCACAAGTTTCAATGGCCTTTAACTTGGCACAATTAATACTTCGGTGAGGACTATTAAATCATCCAAAAGCCTATGGGAAAACACTTGTATCCTATTGACGTTTATATTTATATACGGATTATATAAAGCTCGGCCACTAACTCATGCAGGTTTTATATATAAAACATGGATATTATATTGTTATCATCTTCAGAAGACAGATTGTGAAAAAATCAACAGATAGAACAAATGCTATTTCTTACAAGACTAAGATTTCCGTTAATTTTTATGCCGGAGTTGCAAGGCTTCTGTTATAAAAGTATACATACTTTTATTAATTAGTTTGTTCCACCGGTTATATAGTATACCTCTACGAAATAACAGCGAAGGAGCCTGTATCCTTAGATAATCAATAAAATCGCTATTAACTGTCTACTGGTAACCGTTAAGTGGGCCGTCAGTAAGGCCAAGAAATCTTGTGTATGTTTGCTTAACACATACACAAACATAGACAAACAAAAATTGTTTTATGCAGTATTTTAATAGCATTTTTGCTTTATTTATATTGTGTTGCCCGCACTGTACTTACCACTCGTTTCTTAAGCTGGCATCATTCAATATCTTGGATACAATACGGCTCCCATAGGCAGGTGGATTGGAGTACATGCCACGTACTAACCAAGTAAATTGTGATTGTACTGCCTCTTTTGTAGATGGAGTTTTTGAAACAACAGTTAAATTTCCAACGCGTTCGCAATACAGACCGAAATTTTTAGCAAATGACTGCGAACAAAACAATTCAAAACCACGCTTGACAAAATATCTCACTGCCCAGGCATCATAATCAGGATCGCCACTAGCAAAACCTTGATAAGCCGAATCAAAGAAAGGAAATAATTTTTTGCGTTCCATCAAGTCAGCAATTTGGACCCATTGTTCTTGCGTAGGATCACAACCGGTGGGATTGTGAGCGCAAGCATGTAAAATTATTACTGCACCCTCTGGTGCACTTTCCAAATCAGCCAAAAAACCATTTATATTTAGAACACGATTATTTTGATCCCAGTACTTATACGTTTTCGCCTGTTCAAAACCAGCATCCATAAATACTTTGTGGTGATTCTCCCAAGTAGGATCAGAATAATAAAACACTTTGCGATCCAAGTGGTGGCGCAAAAATGCAGCACCAATACGCAAGGCTCCTGTACCAGACAGAGTTTGAATGCCAAAAGCCTGTTATTTGACAAAAAAAAAAAAAAAAAAACAAAAAATTTTTATTGTCAACTAAAATACACGAATCATTTGGCTACATACTCTCTTTTCCTTTAACGCAACCGAATCTTCCCCCAACAGCAAGCCAGTGGCAGCTTTTGTAAAGGCTTCAGTGCCTGTTAAATAACACATTCATGTATGATAAAACTTTGCAGCATTTGTTTGACAACTTAACACAAACATTAACAGCACAGAATGTCCTAATTTGAATGCGTTTGTTTACATTCGATAATTATAAATTGTAAATCAAAGCTACTTATCGCCAGGACTCATGCCCGAATTGAGTTATCAATTTCATGTAATTACACTTACCTAAAACTGGCAAATATTCATGGTTAATCGTTTCATCGCTGGCAATTTGAATCTCCGTTTTGCGAACCACAGGCAATACCCACGGCTTGCCTTCGCTGGTGCGATATGCTGCTCAGAAAAATAACAAACAAGAAAAACCAACACGATATAATTAGATAAGGGTATTAATGATTGTAATGCTTAATAAAAGCTGCATAATATTGTATAGTAATTGATTGGAGCTAACGAGCACTAAGAGAGTCAATTTCAAAAGCTAACATATAGAAAAGTTTAATATTTACAAAATTTGCAGGAAAACAGAATTTTTAGAACTCGTATAAAAATTTGTTATATTTTTAATTGTCTCGAATTAAAAATAGGCTTAAAATTAAAAATATGAGTAGCTGAACTCAAGTCGCATTATGTAACCGCAATTATATAAAATTTATTTAAAATCTTTAAAAAGCCAAGCAAGTCAATCCAATAAAAAATATTTATGTATTTAATTTGTAATTGAGGTATTTACAATTGCTGCTACAATTCCAAATATAAAAACTACAATAATTGGCATTATTTCAATTGTAAATTAAATGTAATTAAAAACTAGAATAATAATAATAATAATAGTAATATAGAAATAGAAAAACAGAATAGAATAGCAATATAGTAATAGAAAATAATTATAGAAAATTTATATAATAGAAAATAGAAAATTATAATAGAAAATTATAATAGAAAATTTAATAATAGAATATTATTAATATAATAGAATAATAATAATAGTAATATAGAAATAGAAAAATAGAATAGAATAGCAATATAGTAATAGAAAATAATTATAGAAAAAAATTTATATAATAGAAAATAGAAAATTTAAATAGAAAATTTAATAATAGAATATTATTAATATAATAGAATAATAATAATAGTAATATAGAAATAGAAAAACAGAATAGAATAGAAATATAGTAATAGAAAATAATTATAGAAAAAAATTTATATAATAGAAAATAGAAAATTTAAATAGAAAATTTAATAATAGAATATTATTAATATAATAGAATAATAATAATAGTAATATAGAAATAGAAAAACAGAATAGAATAGCAATATAGTAATAGAAAATAATTATAGAAAAAAATTTATATAATAGAAAATAGAAAATTATAATAAAAAATTATAATAGAAAATTTAATAATAGAATATTATTAATATAATAGAAAATTTTTGAAAATTACAACTATTTTTGTTTTCAATTGCGGGCACCTTCTCTATCAATTACAACAATCTATAAATTGAATTGTAAAATACCAATATTTATTGGAAATGGTAGACAAGATCTCTCCAATTATTACATTTCAGTTATTCAAAAACTCTATAGTACACATTTAATTGACTCTTTAATCTCAAGCAAACCAGTTTTACTTCGCCTAATTGAAACATGAAAGAATATTTAAATCATTTTCTCAAAGGAAAAGTCCAAAAAGAAGCCAGCAAAGTTGCAGAAGTGGCAAATAAAGCTCACAAGTGAACAGTTTAATATTTCAGCCATCTTTTGCCGCCCAATTTCGGGTCAATAGTCGTCAATTTTTGACTATTCAATATTATAATTATTTATGGCTAAAAAAAAAACTGATAATTTTGCGAAAATACACAGAAGCAAAATGGAATGAATTGAACTGTTTTTCAGTTTTCAAACAAATTTATGTAAAACAATTAAGTAGTTTTCGAAATAAAATTGATTTGTAGACCGTGGCAGATTAGATAAAAATAAAATTTATTAAATTTATTGCATGAATTTGAGAACGAAATTGCTTTGTATTATACTCATAATAAAAATCTTTTGAGAAATTAAATTCATTTCAATAAATATTAATAAATAGAACTGGACTACAATCTATATAATATTTGATTGCATGCAGAATTTTCAATTGATATTGGAATTGCAACATCTCATTCGCTTACAGGCTGCATACATTCACACAGCAGAACTTTGATAAGGAATATATGCTCCCGGCAACAAATTTACTCATACATAACTTTCTTAGCACGTTCACGTGTCAGGAAAAATTAATCATCTATTACGTAAAAAAATAAAATTAAATTACGTAATGGTTTGGTTTATCTGTTGGAATTAATAATTTATTCTTAAAAACTTCCAACTATATTCTCGATCTTTGCAATGGCGTTAAAAATTTATTTCTTCAACTGCTTCTAATTTTTTTTTTATTATTTTTATGCTTTATGGTAAACTAAACAAGAATCACAAAAATAGTAAAGATACACATGAGGCTGTTGCTATTCTATAATACTATATATGTGGGTATGTATGAAAATAATTTTCTATATTATGTTTTTGAATTAAAAATATTATTAGGTGAAATTTGTTTTCCTATATATGTTGAGCTTGTTTTATTAAACGAACGAATGCAAAGCTTATATACTAAAAAAATTGTATGTATTTATTGCATTAAGCTGAGTGATAAGAGTAGTTGATAACCCCCGCATAGTTAGTTGCTTAGAATTTTCTGTTTTCTTTTGCTATTTTTAGTAGCCAAGTGCTCTTATGACACTTTGCCGATGCCCTAGGGTATACATTATGCGGACGCACCATCCCATTCATTTAGAGCAAAATAGTATTATATTTTTTGTTTTACGAAAAATTATTTTTAGAGATAATTTCATGCATAATTTTTTTTTTCTGTAGAATTTAAAACAGAACCGAAGAATAAAACTGGTTACTTGAGATGCACTCTAATGGTGTATAATTTTATTGAGTGACGTAAATTTGAGAATCACGAGTTTTTTTCTTATCTGCATGCTTTTAATGTTATACATTCCTATTTTTTAATTAATTTATTTAATTTATATATCGTTAGTCTGAAGTAAAAAGACCCTAACTCGCATCTTTTTTTCAATATATGAACTGAATATATAATATATTGGAAAAAATGCGGGTTAGTCTTTCTGCTTGCGATCAATGATATGTAAACACGGGCTGTGCGAACAAAATTGTGGTTTTAATTATATAGAATTAAAAAAAAAATTCCCTGATTAAAGATTTAATACTCAGTAGTGCCTGCTTCAAATTAGCTCAGACTTTATATGATTTGAAATTAAATTTTCTACCTCGATTTTACACATTGATGGCATATTGACTCGTATCATGGAATACTATTTTTCCCGTTGCAATTTTTAAAAATTAGTTTTCATTATAAAGTTTTAGTTTTTAACTTTTTATAGAAAAAATATTTTTTGTAACAAAAAAACAAGTTTCTTCCAAAACTAAAATCTCTAGAATTTCGGCAGCCGAGTGGCCGACCAATGATATTTTGTTTATTATTTTTTTTAATGACTGACTTTATTGTACAAATTCTTTTTATTCTTTCATTTTCTTTTTAATAACAATTTTCTTTTATATGCCATACATTGCAATCGTCAACCACAAAGTCAAAAGTTGTACATGGCGGACAAGCTCCTATGGGTTTAAAAATAAAATTCGGGAACACAAATAAATTGAAAACGAGCAGTTTTTTTATCCAAATTAATAATAATGTTGCTGTGTGCCCGATATAAACAAACAAACACAGATACAAACATATATACATAGATTATCCCCAGATCCAAAGAAATTAGCAATAAAAATATAACAAATAAAAATGTTTTCTTTTTGATATTATCTTATTCTATTTTTATTCATGAGTTTTTCCACCACATATTTTATTTTCCTTATTTGCGAATAGTAAATAAAAATTATTTTTAAAGTTTAATAAAACAGTTTTAAATTTAATTAACAAGCTACAACATTTCAATATCCCGGAAAAATAAATCCTAAAATTTTCACGAGACCCTCCCACCAAACCTGATCTCTACACCGGGTATCGGATCACAGACCTATATACATATTTCACTTTATTTACATTTTCTATTGTTAAACATACTGCAAATGGGTGTTAAAGAAACTATTAAATCTTTAATGATAATAAAACAAGTGTTAACGAGAGCGAAATTTTACTACCTTATTTATAAATTCAGTTCTACAAAATAAAAAAAAAAGAAACTAGTTTGGAGAATATCATAATTATTTCTTGTAAGAAAAATCTATTATTAGACGTCATCATAAATTAAATATCTTAGATAAATTCGATTTTATATGTTAAATAGATGATAATTTTATGCATTAAAGGTGTTACTTTTCTTATTTGTTCAGTGTCAGAATAAATTATGAGATTTTGATTAAACCAATGAGTTATTCGCGATTAACGATTTGCAATCATTTTAGCACTCGTGCATTTTTAAATATGCATACTACAATTTAAAAGCAAATGTGTATGTATATCTTTGCCTAGAATGCAAATTTGCATTATTACAAATACTAATTCAAGAACTATTTTTTTACGAATTAATTACAATCGATTAAATTAGCCAATATGCAAGAATTTGTAGAAATTTCATTTGATTTTTACAAGGTTCTCCATTTCAGCTAGCGATATGTAATTGCTCTTCATTCAAAAATTGTTATTATTCTTATTCTTTAATCAAAGATCGATTCCAGTATCGTAATTATTCAAATATGAATACCGCCTTGAATCGAATTGCGTAAATCAATTTTAACAACATTTTATTATTTCAATTTTTTATTATTTTTTATTTTATTTTTTGTGTTAAGAACAATTGCATTGGTCGTCAATTGCATATGCTTGTATGCGTGCAAAACAAACAAAAAAAATGCATTCTCTCACAAAAAGCAAAAAGTGCTGAGAGATTATTGTGAAACAAAGACAATTTACGAGATTTTACACACTTTTTTGCAAGCCGATATTGAAAACAGCTGGAGAAGTCTGGAAGGGCGCGTTAAGGGCGACTCGGCTAAAAACTGGTTTTTAGCAAACGGATTAGGATGAAAAAAAAAACAATTTTACTGTGCCAGTATGAGAGTTAGTATGGAGAACGCAGGAAAATATCATGTTTTCAACACAAATATAATTTGTGGAACTTGATATAAAAATATTTCATTCCGAAAAAAATTCATTCGATTGACATCAAAGTAAATACTTTCGCTATTTATTTCGAATAATGATTATTTAATTACAAACAAAATCACAAGCCTTTCCACACAATTGAAATATATTAAGCAATATTATAGAGATAATTTTTGCAATTATTTCCATAAAGCAAACATTTTTAAGGATAAAAATTAACCTCTAAATAACCTTCACTGCACACCAAAGTTACATAAATATTAAACAAAACTATAATATATTATCTAGTTTAACTACATTCACAAATTTGTACTACATTCACATGCACCTACATCTGGTTGAAAAACTCTGACGAATGCATAGAAATTATCAGGAAAAGTAATTTCTGTTTTTGTATAGAGAGAGAGAAAAAAGAAAATATTAAAATCAAAAATAACAAAAAAAATGCAAAAAGTGGCAAAATTTATTGTTAAAATCATGTGAAATATGTATATATGTGTGTGTGTATATCTACAGATGTGTATCCACAGGTAGATATGTTTACATTCGGATATTGAATATAGAAACAATAGACTTGAAAGCAATGTACGCCCCTTTTTTATTTAGCCGACGATACGTAATATGTAATGGTATTATTGTTTTCCTCCCATATACAACATACTTAAGTGTGGGTACGCTTACATGTGGCTGGCATACACAAATGCATAAATTAATTTAAAGAAATTAAGTAAATAGTAAAATTCTTACGTGCACGTGCACTTATGCATACCCCAATTGCATTAATATACTACAACCAAAACGAATAAATATCTACATATGGATGGATGTACATATGTATGTATGTGTGGCCACTTTCATATGCACGTACCTGCCTAACAGAGAAGCATGAATGATTAATAGATGATGTCTAATACATACATACATATATACATAAGCAGACTTTTAGGTATAGATGTGAATGCAGTTTAGACGAAACGTATGAATGCATCACTTACCTCCCACTCCAAGATTGACCTTTTTGTCAGAAGTATCCTCTTGAAAGGCACGACTCAGAGCAAACACTTCAATAGCTGGCCCCTTTTCTACACAATCATAAATTGAACAAGACATCTTGAAATTGTGTATATTAAACAATTAATTAGAAAGTTCAGCTTTTCAATTCACGAAACTTGTAAAACCACAATTAAATTATAAAAAAGTATGTGTGTTTTTTGTACTTTAGAAAAATTTATTAAAATAAAATTTTTAACTGTGACAAGAAAAAAAAAAGCGTTTAGCACAGCAATTGAATTTTTTTAATTTTGAGAAAACACAAATTAAACAAAATATGTGTGTTGTGTATAACAAAACTGGGGAGACCGTAGTGGTTGTTAACGCGGCTTTAGCAAACGAATTGTGAGCACAACAAAAGCGTATACTGAATTGCTATGCCGGAACATTAGAAAATATGAATGAACACAACAACGCCAACTAATCAAAAACAAATACGAATGCAACAAAAACACTGGCAATACGTAGTTGTTTTTATTTTCTTTCTCTCTACACGAGTATTCTCTCTTCAGCAGTAGGCTGTGAAAAAGAAATGACGATAACAACTGCTGGTAGACAGAACTACCTGAGATAACGTAAAAAGAGAATTTCAAATTGCCCTAAAATATTAAATAGAAAATAGAAAAATATTTGATTTTTTTACTATCTCGTTTTTTTTATTAAATATGCCTACCCTGTCTTAATATTACTAATGACATGCGTTGCCAATTTTGAAAATTTTTATCCAAATTGATGAGATCAATCAAAATTGTTGGCGATTTTTGGTCATAAAATATTATAAATCGTATGAGAGGCTTTTAAATAAGGATATGTGTTGGAGTGAACATTTACATTAAAATACAAACCAAATTTAAAAAATTGTTTATTTTATACTTGTATTTTGAAATACGTAATATACGTAAGAAATTGTAAACGAAAACGCTAAAAATTAGTTTTTATTTTTCTTCTTCTCCATTTAAATTTATTACTTTAAATATAACTTGATTTAGAAACACGTACATATCTACACAAGATTCCTAATATATATGTAGATATATATATGAATGCAAATGGATTTAAAAGAATCAGAAACTATCATGCAAGTTTTACAAAAATAATTTTCTAATTAATTTTTTTATTTCTTGACACTAATACACAATATACATATAAAAATTTCTTATGTACATGTATAGGTATTTTTAGGCAAAATTACAAGTAAAACGATTTTTACACATTTTTCCTTGGGAATAGTATTGTTATACATATTTGTAACGAACTGAGTTTTGGCGATACGAAAATTTGAGTTGTCAAAAAAAGTGGCATCTTGTTATTTATGTGGTTTACCTTCTTTTTATTCATGATTCACAATGGCGTTACAATTTTGAGCCAGGGCTGTTAATCCTACAACAGTTTGTATTATTTTTTGTTTTGTTACTAAGGAAATCCGATTTCATATTTTTTTTGAGTTTGTTAATTCTAGGTTCCTAAACAATGCAAGTTTTTATCATCTGCCCTGTAAATAATTTTAATATATATTATATTATGCTCCAAATTGGGTATTTATTATTTTAACACTTAAACACGACATTGATGCAATACAATATTTTATTGATTAAATATACACCATATTAAATATATATAAATTAAATAGATACGACTATCATTTTTCTTTACAATACGTGGATCCATTTCATGTATTGGAAATACTTATTGAGGGTCTCGATGCCTGGCAATTCAAAAGATTTTCTATGTGATTTCCGAGAATTTTCCAAATAAGTTTTTCTAGCAGACTTTGTCTGGTTCTTACACGTAAAAAGACCCAGCTAACAATTAGCTTAAAAAACTGGATATTTTGATGTTTAAAATATTTTATGATTAAAGTGCTACCAGCCATTTCTTTCAATTAGGGGTACGAACTAGTAATTTTTTCTATAAAAACCATTCAACTTTTCATTATTTAACTAAAATCTCGATTAGTTAAAATAGCTGGAGCTATTAAACTCCAACCATAAAGTAGTATACCAAACCAGCTGGAAATGATTTTTATCCACATGGAAGCAGCATTGGCATTGAATAACTCGATATCGGAATTAGGTCTGAAAAATAATATTGAGGGAATATATATATATTCTGTGCTTGTAAATTATGTATTACACTTACTTATACCAATTTGTCAATGTCATCATAATGTAAAGCGAAGCGCAAACGAATACCAAATGGAACATGGACCATGAGTAAGTGACACCTCCAGATTCATTGTCGCCATTAGCTGTGTTCTCACCTGAACCTGCTTCTGCATCTGATAAAACTTCTGTTAAAACTATTTTTCATTAAAATTTAATAGTTTTTCGAATAGTTAAAATACATTTAATTGGTTAGTTCAGTGGAAGTTAGTTTGGTTTCAGTGATTTGCCACATCAAGGCCATTAATTTGTTGGTAAAAAAAAATTTGTGTTAATAAAAAATGAAAATTTAATTTTTATGCATTTAGTCAATATACATATATTAATACTAGAAATGTGTAAATGCAAGTTTATATTTAAATAGTGAAGAAGCTAAATTTATACACAAATGCATTTAAAATGCTGCGTTACGAAAATATTTAAACTCACCTCGTCTTTCGTCAGTATTATTAATTTTGGACACTTCAACAGCCGAACTAATGCAATTATATAAAATACAGAGCAACCACACAACTAATCCAATGATATTAGTTACGTCAAATGTAACCTTTGAGTTAGGAGTTGGAGGAGCAACGGCGCTAGCACTCGTGTTACCTTCGATGATACCAAACATACCGGGATTGCAAATCTTTTCTAAAATAAATATAAATAGAAAAAATCTGAGCGGTCTAAAATATTAAATCCTACATATTCTGTTGCAAAAAGAAAGATTACAATAAAATTAGATAATTCCTTATGCGTTTGACTTGTTTTTACTGAAGTTTATTGTAACAAGAAATATTTTTTTTATTGAAAAAGCACTCATACCTGGGTTATTGGTTACAGCTGACCAAGTCAAATAAACCGTGTATAATGTAACCAATGAGCTTTGCAATAGGCCGGACTGTGGCAAATGTTCTTGTACAGCTGGCAAAACGGACACAACGCTAACGAGCAGACATAATATCAAATTAATTGAGATGAAGAATTTATTTAGACTGCACTCCGAATTCTAAAAATAATATTCAATTTTTATTGAATTATTTACTGCATAAAACATATTAAATATACCTGAGTGAAATATATATAAAGAAGAGAAATTCCAACTATAGATAAGCAATAACTTAAAAGAGTTGCAAAAACCAATGCATAATAATAACCCCTACTGTTGTCTGCATTCTCTAAAATTAAAGCAAATTTAAAAGAAAATGTTAATAACCTTTTTATTAATGGCATAAAATACTTAATAAATATTAATTTAGTATATAGATTACGTTTTGAATAAGGTAATTAATTACAGCTATTTAAAGCATACTATTTGCGATCAATGTAGTTGAAACATAAACTTACCAATCCAATTTTCTGCTATTGTGTGTGCAAAATCCACAATAATTATCAGTTGAACCAAAATAAATGCCAAACCACCAACTAAACCAACCCACATCATAGCGGGGCCAAATGATCCATCTGGTATAAAAATGGCACCAATTGCAGCACCGAAGCAGATTATAAATTTCAATGGCCAAAATTCATTTTGTATATGAGAACGGGGATCACGGGACGACTTTACGCCCACCATCATCAATGCCATGAGAGTAAAGAAACAGGCCAAACCGAAACATATGCGATAAACTGCCATATAACCGAGAGCATAATTACAGTCAAATTGTAAAGAACCGCCAGAAAATGTATTTATTGCTTCAGAACTGATCGTAGAAGTTGAATTTGTACAAAATGGCAACTTCCTTAAAGTGCTTTGAAGGCCTGGCGATAAAGCAATTGCTCCCAGTATCGTTCCCACCAGCAACATAAAGGCGTACATGAAACGTGACGACGTGGAATTTTTACATGAAGGGCATGCTGCGCAGCACATGCTTGCTGCTGTTCCAGTGCAGCATAAAGCGCACTAAAATAATACAAATGATGTATAATTTATTTTAAAAAAAAGTGACTCATTACATTCTAGAGGGCATAATTTCATAAATCACGAAACGAAAAAATATCCAACTGTTTATTGATTTTTCTTTTCTTTTTTCTGTTATGTTTGCTTTGTTTGCCTTCCAGATGCCATAAATATTGTACTAACCTGTGCAGCGGAGCACAGTCCTAATACCGCTCCCATATTGAGTTTACAAATTTAATATAATATTTAATATATTTTTTATATTCGCTACAATATTTATTATTTTAATTTGTAAATTACGTTGTTCGACTTTTTCCGACAGACAAGAAAACAAATATACACATTAAAACTGTTCAGCTGTTTTTTGTAGTTAATTCGTTTAGATGCCATTCACAATAGTGATTGCGTCCTATTAAAATTAAAACGATAAGCGACAGCGTCAATTCATTAAAATTGTGTTTATTATATATACAAGTATAGTATAACAAGTATTTTTGGAGAGAAAATTTTAAAATTTTGGAAAATTAAATGTTTATATGGTTGAATTGGAAGTCAATTGGGTAATCAAAATAACATAAATATTTATTTAGGCAAAATGTTAAGTTTTTCAAAGGAAAATTGTATTTATATGCAGTCCTGGAATTCATTTACGAAAATCTGATGTGATTCCGTCTTATTTCAAAAAATCACTTCATAATGGTCTTGTGGGGGCACACTATTATACAAATTTGATGCATAAAAATTGTTTGTTAGCGGTTGAGTAAATGCAACTCTGATTATGTAATATTTTGATAAAATTGAAGTTACAATACAAAGCTTTAAAAATCTGACGATGCATTTCTAGTACACATTGTCATATCACGCAGACATATCCAATATGAACAAATCGTATAACTATGTAGGACAGTGGATCATGACCTTTGAAATTTCATACTACATACTGGAAATATTGAGACAACACGCCTAACCGCACGCTTTAGTTTCAGCTAATCCACATACCATATAGCTGGCCCAAGCACACTTTCTTGATTACTTTCTTATAAAATGTAACTGAAAGCTGGAATGTTCCACCAGTGACTACTTCATTTTGATCAGACTTCGTTATAATCTACAATATTTTTTTATTCAACTGCTTTACAAGATTTATAGTGCGAACGAGTCTGTATCGCTCTTATGTTTTATATAAATTTTTTACTTACTTTAGAAACTTTTTTTTAAATTTCTTATTCTTTGTGGATGCACACATCTTTTTCGAAAGCAAAGAATGAAAGAAAAAAGATTTTTTTAGTCCAATATATTTTTAAATATTCCATAAACCATTACTTTTTAAAAACGAATTTTTAAAAAACAATAAGTTTTAAAAAATTAAAAGTTCTAAGAAGAGTTGACATTGAAAGAATTATTATTGACTTATTTTATCGCCAAGCCTGCGACAATAGTTGTAAACAAATAATTTATGTTCTTGTTACAACAAATGGCAAAAAAATATTATTAATCAGTATTCTTGCATACTCTATTCAGATAAAAATGTGTCGTAATGTCATTAGATTGGGGGAAACCCATTGTTGTGAAATCCGCTCTTTGCAATTCACATTAATTATTCTTTAAATTGATATCAGTAATTTCAAGTAGATGCACGATTTTAACATTTCATAATTAATTAGCAGCTTTTTGGAATAATAAAATGTTTGCAATTGTTAGTCATGGATGTAATTTCCTAAATATTTTTTTTAAGAAAAATTTAAAATAATATGGTTTTATAAAAAGAAACGGTTAAATACCGAAATATTTTTTTTTTATAAAAGTATGTTTTATCGTAAATAATATTAATATAATATTTCTTTTTTTTACGGCCAGTGTATCTGCACATCCTTCCTCAGCCAAAAGAGACTTCGATCATCATCACTGTTTAGTATTCGGACCTATTTTTATTTTTATATTTATTTATGTATTAAGATTGTGGTAGAAAATTTAAATCAACATTTTTACGGCAATTTAAAAATTATTTCTAAAAGCTCATATATGAAAATGGACAATTATTTATTAAAATAAATCGCGAATACATTTTAGGCAATAAGAATTTTCATATTGGTAGATCGGAGAAATCTATTGGGGTGTGGTTTTTGAGCGCCTTTTCTATTTCTTCGCTGGAATTGAAAATTTAAAAAAATATAATAAGTGAAAAATACTAAAATATATTAATTTAAAAATGTTCAAGTTACGCTTATTTAAACAATATCTGAGACTCACAGAATCAAACGAAACCACATCAGCGGACACTTTGAATTTAGTGCTCGAGAGTTGAAAGCTTAACAACATCTTGCCGTAGTCCAATTGAAAATTATGTAAAGAAAATTTATCGACTTTATGGTTGCATAGCCTTTTTGAGCGTATTGCTTTTTAGTAAGAGACATCTGATGTTCTGTTACTTTTCACTTGTCAGTGACCAGATGAAAATAAGTTTCTTGTAACCTAAGTGTTCCCAATTAGGTACGTCGGTAGTGAATGGGTTAATTCAACAGCCATAGCGTTGCATAATACCGCTTTGCAGCAGATAAAAAACAAGTACACCGAGCCATTATAAATAATATTATTTTTAGTGCGACTTTTACACTTTCCATAAAAATTTTACTACAAATTTAAAGTTTTATTTTCTGTACTGTTATTTAATTAATTGCTATTGACGTCTATATTTTTTGTATATTCTGAGAGAAATAACATTTGACAGCGCTTTGCAATACTGATGTTAATAACTTGTTAGTAAACCACAATAATTGCCGCCAAGTTATGCACAAAAAAATCGTTAAAAGTTAATAAATCGCACTACAGGTGGAAAACAAATTAATGGGAATTTTGTTTTCAGCGTGCCACATACCTTACAAAATGCATTTGAAATGCAATGAAGTGCATTTGATGCACTCAGCTATTTTAATGCAGAAAAATACATTTTCGGTTTTTGTTATCAATAAATTTATTTTTGCATCGGTTTTGGGTTTCACCAAGAAACTGGTTTTTGTTCTATGGGCTTCGTCTGGGAAGAATCTTTTTTCGATTTCTATTTTATTTAAAAAAAATATATATTAACAACGACTTTAAAAACTTCCTCCAAGATGCAATGGAAAATGAAATTGGCAACAAAGTTGTTTAAATTGCACTTATTTAAAAACCACTAAAGTAGTGTTTTTAATATCGTGCTCTGCTTCCTTCGTCTGAATTAAACAGGCTATCGAAAGGATTGATAATATTAAAACAAGGTAGGAGTGAAACAAATACTCAGCCAAACTAACGTGCACTCACACAAACCAAAGCTTTGAAACCATCATACAAGAAGCAGCTGTTGAAAAGCAAAAAAAAAAAAAAAAAATAAAAAAAAAATTGGTCGTAATCAAAGTGAAAAAGCAATTAAGCAGGATGGTTGGGATGAAAAAAGCCAGGTCAATGCAATAAAACAGTAGACCAAAAAAAAGAAAAATAGAAAAACTATCAACGGCATTGGAAAAAAATGAAATCCTGCAAAAAAGGCTTATCAAATTTACTGCGATGCGTAAAAGCGGCAAATCAATAATCCACACAAGTTGACAGAAAATGCCTCTTCGTTTGTAATAATTGAAACAAATTTAGGATGCAAAGCAGTCCTTGCAATTGTTTTTTAAGTTAAATAATGGAAAACATTTCGTAAGTTTTGAAGCGGATTTTTAAAAAATAAAATTCAATGGAAATGTTGTGTGAACACAAAAAGCTTTCGTTCGTACTTAAATAGAAATTGTTGAAAAGATTAAATAGACAATAACATTTTTAAATTTCCATTTTAAATTTGATTTAAGGCCTTCAGGAATATAAAATAAAACTGTGTTGCCATTGAAGCCTACTAAACCAGATGTTATCCTGGTCAAAGGCTTTTTTTTTTTTTATCATTTTTAAGGGGCAGTTCACAAGTTCTTGAGCTACAAATGGGCAAGACAGTGGGCACAATGGAACGTTGAATGTAACGAAATTTTAGCTGAAGGGCTGCAATGATTGATGTTCACTGTGGCGAAGGCATAGTCATAGTATACATTTCAGTGCATACAGTGCAAAATTCGAAATTTTTCTGCGGCAATATTTCAAAGGCGAAGTAAAAACTCTTGAAACTAAAAAAATCTATTAAATCACAGCCACATGGGATGCTCTAAAAAAAACTACACTGTCTGCTCGACACGTTGCCCTGCATGAGTAGAGGTTAGCTCGTGAGGAACTTTCCCACCAACAAATATTCTTCTAATCTGCATTGCTTTAGCACGTAATTACTTATAGTTATTTATAAATTGTTTGCATGTACATCCCGTGCGTAGCCTTCTATGCTAAAAGCTTTACAAAATGTTGTAGCAAAACTTCTGGTTTCTTTTTGTTTTAAATTATATCCTAATTAATTTTTACATTAACTTAATCAGCCTTAACTTTTAATCAGCAAAAAGTCATGATTTCAACAAGACGAGAAGTCTGAAATATTTCTAATTTTCTTATAGTCCGGCGTTGAGGTGGTAACAGTCTACAATAAAGTTTACATTACCTTGGATAATTTATAGCATGCAAACAGAAAGATCCATCTGGTTTAGCACACAATATTTTTTCACCCAATAATACTGGAGGCGATACTGTGTTTTCCGAGCCAACGGTCATAACAACGAAGGCACAGAGCTGGTAAGATAAATCACATGGACGAGAATGAATGAAGGGGCACGTTCCATTTTAAGAATTCGCACACTTACCACAAAAAGTAATTGTTTAATTTTTAAAATCTCCATTTAAATTCTATTTGGTTTTTTGTTGAATTTTAATAAATTGATTTTTTGGTTATTAATACGTTTACGAGTACGAAAGTTATTACTTATCTATGCATATACGGATTTGCAATTTGAATCGTTTGCTTTGCTCTTCACCGTCTGTTTTGCAGTGTTCAGAGCTTAAAGAAGAACTGTTTGACTGGGAGAATCTGTATTAAGTATTTATATTGTTAGCGGCTCTACTGATAAGCAGATCGGCTTACTCGTGGTGGCAGTGCTTCTTGCAAGTAATAAAAATTACAAAGTTCTGAAAAATATTATTGCGTAATATATTTGCAAAAGAATTGGGATCGATGGCAGTGTTAGTTTGATTCCGATATAAGGAATCTTTTATACCGAAATCTTTAGAGTTGTTCCTTTAACAAAAAGTAGGCGATCGATCAAATAAGAGAATGTTTTAAATTCCAAACAAGTGTGAGCAGATGCAGTTCGCTCACTTGGCTGACTCTCTCTTATAGAAGTAACGAAATAGCGGGGCACACAGTGTGTATTTCTTGGCCAATTTTAAGATATAAAAAATATTTGAGTCTTCCTCAACACTTGGAGTACAACTGAAGATCTTATATATGACTGTAAATCTAATGGTTTTGCTTTGTAATCAGTGTGAACTGTACACTAACCGATTCAGTTACCCGCCTCTGAAATATATTGCAATAATTAAAATCCATACGCACCACATTCTAAATACATTCATTCAAAATTAATTCCTTTCGTATTTCGAACTTTCTAGACCAATAAAAAATTCTTACGACGAGCACTAAGTTTTACGAAAGAAAGAGCTAATATAAAGCAACCCATACACGATACAACCGTTGGCACAACTTGCGCAGGTTGTAATCAAGATTGTAACGTGTGTGGGCCTGTTGTATGAAGTTGTGCCTCGGTTGTATGAACAATCAAAATTTTTTGATTTTTTGGCAAGTTGGGCCAACGCGTTGCAACGTTTGTGGGTTAGTCATTCGACTTCGTACATCATTCTCATTTTAATTTTGCGAGAGAAAGACGTGTCGTCGGTTAATTTGGTTTTTGAAAGCAAAGAAAACTAACGTGAATACTAATTAAAAATGGAAGACGCAGGTGAAATGAAACTATTCTACGATAATATATTTAATGACAGCCAATATAAGTAAATTATATGCAATTAAAATTAGTTCATTGAAGTTTTATTTTTTAAAGTTTTTCATTTGAAGTTTTATTTTATTTTTTTTTTCTTATTTTTTAAAAATCTTTTGGATTAAAAAAAATTTCAATGCCAATAAATATTTAATTTACTTAAAGAGCTTTCAATTGTTTTATTGCTTCACAAAATTTAAGGATAATTTGTTTTGCTTCATGGGATGCGTGTTTATTGTTTGTTGTTTCCAGCTCTAAATTTTTTGCAAAATGAAGTTGTACGAAGAGGTTTTATCGTATGTGGGCACATCACACAACTTCATTACTAAGCGAGTTGTGCCAACGGTTGTATCGTGTATGGGTTGCATAATAACCAATTGAAGTCCAAAAATTAAATTATTCGTAATAATCAGAAAGTCTTAATCAGCTAGGGTCCTATTTTCGACGAGCTAAAGTTGTGGTTTCATTCTCTACATCCGGCAATCAAAAAATTAAATGTTGGTGAATATTCGCCAGATTAATAACTTTTTGCCCCTTATTATTAACATGTTTATGTAGCGAAGCCATACTCACAGGTCTCTTCAGCAGCAAATATCTTATAACGAACCTAATAATCATCTGAATCCAATGAATGTGAACAATCCGTGGTTGGCCACTTGTGGCAGCGTATTTCATTATTTCGAAATAAAGTAGTAAGAAAAATGGCTGCGAAGTACATCACCTATTTTGAGGCCTTAAGTAGAGAACATGTATCTGCACCGTCTCTATCACTATCTCTTTCTCACCTAAAGCAGGCACAATATTTGAATGCACTACATTTCCAAAAATGAGTGCTCAACAGGATATAAAATTTTTTATTCAAAAATTCTTTCAAATTGATTATCATGTGGTGTCAGGAGACTCGTTTGTGGGTTAATGCCGCTCTTCAGTTAACCTTAAAAGAGAAAATAAGATTCAAAACAAAAATAACAAGAAATAATAAAATTTTTAAAATAAAACATTCTTACAATAATTTATATTTATTTATATAGTTTTACAATTATATATAATATTTAAAATTATTTTTGTATCCTGAGAAGGTTCGCGAAATATCGTAAAAATTAATAAAAATATAAAACTACAGACTTTAAATCGGGGCAAGAGAGTTGAATTGGAGAACAATATAAAGACATAACTCTATTTTGATTATTAAAAATAATAATTTTTAAAATTACTGACATACAAGGAAAACACATCATTGTGAAAAATAAAAAATTAAAAAGCAGTTAATCATTAATAAACTTTTGTAAAACACTGTAGAACTTCAATTAATTTTTGGAGGTTTTTGAAAAGGCAATTCTGTTTTTTCTACGACTTCGTTTGTGAAAGATATATTTAAATTGCTTTTAAATTTATTTGTGGTGTCAAACCAACTGTTTTTTTATGGATCTCCTGAATTATTATTATCAGGGCTTTACGAAAGTGGGGCCCAATGCAAAATCACCTAAAACAAGCATGCCTAATTGACGTAATAACTTTGCATTGTGAACAAGAATATAAAATATGGAGATTTGCTTCTATTTTAAGAATAATTTTTATTTTTGTTAATATTTTTATAAATAAATTTTTCATGTAATACATGTAAAAATTGACAATCTTTGGAAAATTTAAAGCAGCCAAACAAAAGATTTTAAAATACTAGAAAATTTTAATATAAGGATAAGTAGATGCAAATAAGGTATTTTTTTATGTTAAAAAAATGTAACTACACTTATATGTAAATGTGCTTAGAAAAACGTCCTGATTGCTGGAAAGGCCTATTAGGCGAGGCAAAAAAATTTTATTTAATATAATTTCCACAATTTTAATTTTTCTTAGAGCCAGAGCGGAGGGGCGGACTAAGTCCTAGGCATTATAGGCTCGTGCCTAGGGCCCGTAATTTTTGGGGCCCGAAAAGTAGGTTTATATTTTGTAATTTTCTTTAAAACCAAACTACCAAACGCAAAGTTTGTATATGTATAACTGAAAAAAAGGCCCGACATTTCAAGGTTGCCTAGGGCCCGCTTTAAGCTTAGTCCGCCACTGCCAGAGCGACAATTTAATAGCAAGTTTGCCCCACTAGTAGCTTTTATCACGTGGTTTGGACATTCGAGGCTGCCATATTTTTCAAAACACTTTTAAGCGAAATGTGTAATAGAAATTAGTGAATAATTTTAGGCATATTGAGAACACTTAAAGGAATTTGGGCTTATAAATTCTAAAAATAGGAAGTGCGGCACAAAGACTTAATGCATGTGATTTTTAAATCTTAATTTACACGAATGTTTCAATAATGAAACATTTTTGAAGGTGTCACTTCCACTCCGATATATGGCTTTACTTTGACAAAATGTTTTTAATTTAATCTGCAATAATTAATAATAATATTTAATAATAAATTTTATATTGCATTTGTGTACTTTAACAAAAGGAAAGGAAACATTTCACAATTTCGTTTTCAGCCATATAAATAATATAAAAATGAATTATAAATGAAATATCCTTTTAATTTTCTAGACTCTTATACTATATTTTTAAATTTTTACGCAAAAAGAAATCCACTTTGCGGTATTTTGTTTTAAATAACTCTCTCGCTCTCATTGCTTTCTCTTTCAAACTGTTATACTCGAAAAATATTCTCACGTTTGTATATCGAATGCAGCATCTTTTCCTCACTGTTTACACTCTGGTATTTCTTGCATAACTTTTGGCGCTACACCCTTAAAAATGCTTTTATATTTTTATTTTATTCTCTCTTTTCTTTTTATTATTGTTCTTTGCACATTTTTCCACTATTTTTATTATGATTATTATTATTATTATTATTATTTTTTTTTAATAGGCGAGACGTGCGTGCACATACATGATTCGTAGTAAGGTCAGTAGTAAGATTTCATTCAAATGGGTTGAACGTATAAAGCTTTTTGCGGCAAAAGTATGGGAAAAGCGTTTTTTGAATTGTTTACGAAACTAGTTTTACTACATTGTGGGAATGAAAAATTTTCTAAATCATTTTGAAGAATTATTAAATAAGGATAAAGAATATTTCACTGGGCATGTTTTTAAGTCCTGGGAAAATATTAACACGATAAAGTTGGAAACATATTTTTAAATGTGGTTTTTCTAACTCCATTTATCAGAATTTCCTTTACTTTTAAGCAAACGCAGTGTTTCAGTATTTAGATCAGTTTTGTGAAGTTTTCCAAACAGCTGATTTTTTTAGCTAATGTCGTGATGCTGCCATATTATTATGTGTTTCATACTTAATAATATTTTAAGGAGTAAAAATGTAAATGCATATTTAAATATAAATCAGGCCAATCACAAATAATCTGAAGAAATTACTTTTCTTTAGAAAGTATTTTTTTCTGAAAAATTTATAAATGGCAAAAACACTTAAAAACTGCTTTATAGTTGACGTAAAGTTTCAAACAGCTACAATCCCACATACGCAACTTTTAATATATGTATATAAAGGCATTAATGCTCATACAAAAAGCGATACCCGTTTTTAATTTCATGCCTGATTAATTTGTCACGTGTGTTACAAGTAGAAAAAAAAATGCGTGTCAAAAAGTTAGTCTCGCGTATTATGCCTCATTAACTTTCGTTGTGCTTTTAATGTGTTAGACATCAATAAAATGATGCTTTTTCAGCAATTTGAAAAAAGTTAGTAAATAAATACTTAAATACTTAAATATTTGCTTTGTATTTGTAGTCATGGAATTAATGCAAATGCCATTTTTGAGAAATTCGAATGTTGTCATTTTTTATAACTGCCCTCGTCCAGGCTTTACTCATCATAAAACTTTAAATAAACGAAATTGAAAAATTCAAACAAAATTTAAAATTTAGAATCGTTAAATAATTTTTTTGAATTTATATTTTTATACTTTTCTGCAAATAAGCATGAGAAAAAGATATTTTTGAATGATAGCCACTTTTTACTCAAATCGCTCACCTGAGTTACAAAAACAGCATATAAATATGCATATCATGCTTTGATATGTTAAATGAAGTTGCAGAAAATGTAATAAAATGTAACTCTTTATTTTTAATTTAAAATAAATTTAATTTAAAAATGATATGTTCAAAAGAGCATTTTATTAATTCTTTTATTGAAAGTGTCCAACCACAATTATACGAGTGCGTTCATATGAAATGTGCCACTAACACGCAAAATGTTATTTATTTATTTATTTATTTTAATACTCTTTTATATAACATTGTTGAAAAATATTGTAAAATTGATGAAATATAAAAAACAACATGTAAATGCAAACAGGAAATTAAAATGTTGCTATAAATTTAATTTCCGCTTCAATTCTTAAACATCAATGTGATCTATAATTGTGAATATGTAATTTGATAGACTTTCCACTAATAGTTTATTTTCAAATATCAAAGCAAAGAAGAAAAAATATTCCGAAATAATTTAAATTGTGTAAATGAATAACAAAAACTTTTTTTTAAAATCTTTTGAATTTAATTGATTTTTAAAATAATCACTAAGAATACCCAGCGGCATACTTAAAGCATTACCTGCATGTGTTACAAACAGATTTTATATCAGTAAGTTTAAAAATAAGCTTACAAGTTCTTAAAGGCAGTAACAAGGACTCTTTACGCACACATCCTGCAAGTACACTGTAAATACAAATTATTTAATTGCATGATTTACACATTAAATTAGTAAAAGGAAAATGTGAGTGACGTGAGAATGTAAAGCTTGAAGAGGGAATTTGTGCAGCGTATAAATAAATTTAAATATTATTTGTTGTATTTATGAATTTTGTTTTTCTACAAATTTCCCGTAAATTCATATTCGAAATGGCTTGTAAAATTATATTACAGTGTCTAGCAAATTTAGCTTATGAAGTAAAAAAAGTTTACGGTTAGTTACCCAGCAATATGCGAACGGCTTTCAGAGGAAATATGTAAGAATTTATAGGGGAATTCACAAAAGCTCTGAATTAGTACTGTATACCGCTTTACAATAAATTTGTCAAATTAATTAATTTTATTTTATTTGTTTGCTTCTAACTAGTTGTTTCTATTGTTATTTAATGAATATTTAATACTTAAATGTTCATAGTTTTAATGAACATTTGCATTTATTCAATGCAGAGCATTCATTCAAACTAATCGATGTTTTGTCAATCATTTTAACAGTTGTCGTGTTTTGTCCTATAGTCACTTGGCAAGTCAGTTGTAAAAGCTGCTCCAGCAATACATAAAAATGGAATGAAAGCTTCAAGTTCGCAGTCACTGTTGGCATTATAAAATCATCATCCTGCATCTTTAAGGTATCCTCTCGGCGAGTATATGTGGAACAGGTGGAAAACCCCACTCAATGTCCATTCGTTTCTCTTTAAAAATTGAATTTCTACAGATGATATTGCTTAATAATGGAACCACCCTAATTTTATATTGTATGCTGTTTTCTTGCAAATTTATCTTTCAATATTTCTTATAATTCAACTGAAGTCCAAGTCCAATAGAGAGCGTTATTATTGAAAGTTAATGGCAAAATATTAATTATGTTTTTAAAAAGACATGGAACTCTTTCATGAAGCTTTAAGCCATTTTTTTAAGAACAATTGGAAATTTAGCAATCTCTTCACTGAAACTAATGGGAATGTTTTCCAAATCAAAGCTTTTATTCAAAATGTGTACAATCTTTTAGTAATCGAATTTCAAAAAAATGCAAATTTTACAATTTTTTTTTCTGTGCATAGAGAGGTCGACTGCGAGGCAAGTGATGTCTGGTAGTCCAAGCCTTGTGACTAGATAAATTCATCTGGTCTTTTTCCAGAATTCGTTTATTAAAAAAACCCGTAGATGTTTTATTTTTTAAAACCTTTTTGCTATTTATTTAATTAAAAATTATGTATTTAAAATTTATTTAATTTAATTAAAAATTTAATTAAAAATAATAATATTGAAATTCTTTTATTTTCAATTGAATAGTTAATTATTAACGCTTTATTTATTTATTTATTTTTTTATTTATATAAAAGGATTTCTCTTAATTCAAATATGAAAGTCAGAAAACCTTAACAAATTACATTGGCAAACAAACTTTATTTTGTAATATTCGTACTGACGGCTAATTGTTTAATAAATATCTGCATAATAATAATAAAAATTTAAATACAATTATATGGAGGGGCCATACAAATTTCATTATTGCGATTTGTTAACCAGTTAAAGCCCTTTTTGCTGGGCTTTAATTAGCAGTTTTCTTTTAATATTTACGAGCGAGCTTTAACAATTTACCAACCTGTTTCGGAATGTAATAAAAACTTCCGGTTGCACTGGTAATTTCACCATTTTACCATTTTTAAACATCTCTCCGGCTATTTTATGTCTATATAATGATGTTTTTTTTTTTTTTTGTGTGAAATCATTTACTTAAAATGAAAGCTATTTCATTTCCTGTACGCCCCTCTCGCTAAGTTACACTTTCCGCAGTGCTTGTGTTTAAGTGTAAAAATATAATTCGTATGTTGCTCTAGTCTTTTGCTACTTTGCTGATATTTTAGCTTTTTAGCACAAGTATCTCTCAAGTATGTCATTGTTGGAAAAACCTTTTTTCGCCGTATTGTTTTAGATGCTTTTGTGTTTATGTGGGCGTTCTTTTTTTCTTTTTGTTGTTGTTGTTGTTGTTGCTCGACTGTTGCAAGAGTTTGTGGTTCTTTTGCTGTAGAATTGTGAATAAAAAATTAAAATTGCAGTCTGTGTTTTTGGTGGAACGTGTAGAACATGGAAACATCTTGTTTTTTATTAAAGTAAAAAGAACGCGTGCACTCCTTCACATGCATTTGCAGATAAATTTTATGGTAAAGTACATATTGAAGTAACAGGGGATTTTTTACAGGCGGAAAAATATAAATGAAAATGAACATGAAGATGTATTAAAATTATTTTTGTTTCTTGTTACAACTCTGATTTCCTAAACTTCCCCATTAATTGGAATTAGAAGTTGCTCAAATCCCCAGTTGTGTTATGAAAACATTTGGGGAAGGATTCCCTGATGATCTGCATTTAGCATGCAGTGAAATGCGTAATTTAAAAGTATTTTTAAGTCTAATTTAATTAGTGGAAGTTCTAGTGAATTTTGAAATAAAAACAAACAATTGTAATGATCATCCCACAAATAAAGAAAAGTAAGGCAAAGACTTCTTTCCATTTGCCATGTATTGCTTTAATAAGTTTCCCTAAAATTATATATTCTTCATATTTTCAGCAATAGCAAAAAAAAAAAACTACCCAGTCAATGCGCAAAAAACTACAGCACTAAAATAAATGAAAATGAGAAAAACTTAAGTTGCTTTAAGGATAACAAACCACATTTTGACAGGGTGCCATTTCCTTTATGCGGAAGGAAAATCAAAAATATTCGAACGTAACGTGGTCTACCATTTCGGATTACATTTTATTGCACCTGATCAATAAAATATTTATAGTGTTGTTAATTTATTTTAAGTTTAAAATATTTTAATGCCTCCCAAGAGTATTTCTTAAGTTTTTTTTTTTTGTTTAAATTTGTGTAAAGAAGAAAATTTAAGAAATCTGGAAAAAATATCTGTGTTGGCAGGAATTTATTACAAACTTTTTAATGAAGTGATGCACAATTCTAAAAAGAAAGAAAACGTTCTTTGGTTTTTTTTTAATTTTTTTTAAAAAAAAGTATAAAAAAAATGATTAGTGTTTTAAGTTTTAATTTTTTTTTTTTGCAAATATTCTGTGAAGCTGGAGACAGCAGTCCGTCTTGTATTATATCACTTTTACAGAATTTCTCTACAGCAACTGTTTTAAATTTCTCTTTTTATATAGAAACTTTTCACAACTAAATGAGAATTTCTGGGCTGCTGGATATCTGTTGTGCTGATGCGTGTCTTTGCAAAATAGAACTCAAATAAAAATAAGTACTGACATGGACTTGAAATAAATTTTATCTGGTTTTGAAAATAACATTTTTTATGTAAAGGGTTAGCCAATAGGGATATGTACAAGCTTCTAACATATATTACATATATCTTTTTTATCACGTAGCATTATACAGCAGAAGAACATTTAAAAATCGTAAAAATTTAATAAAAAAATAATGATCCATTTTCTTATCGAGGAATGGTGCTTTCGTATGGAGCGCATTTTTGGATAAATGACTTTGTTAATATAAGACGCGCTACCTGCTAGAAAATATTTATATTTTCATCCGATCGTATTTGCACGATTTTAAGGTACCACGATTTATAAATATAAATAAAATATAAAATATATTTTATTTGAATTCTTAAAAATCATAAAGTTTGATAAAAGCTCCCCTTTTTTAATATTCTAAAAGTGGTTCAATTAATGAAAAGCAACTATGTGACGATTTTTTCACACAGTGTTGGCCATAACGAACTTCTAGTGTAAAAAGAGAAGCATTTGGGGCAAAAAATAAAACGTACGGACTTTCGAACCAATTCACAGTGTTTACACGGATCTTGTCTGTAAAATTTTTTTTTTTTTTGTAGAATATAGAAAATTTATTATGAAAATCTAAAAGTATTAATTTCGAATATTGCGATCTCAAGTGAATAAAAAAAAAATAAAAATTAATTTTTTCGGTGGGCGTAAAATTTATAATATGTTTTTTAGGAAAAAACTGCACGTCGAATATGACGAGTTTTTTACACTTCAGGAAGAGAAGTTTAAGTCTCGAATTCATTTGATTCTGTCCTTCAGAGTTACAGTTGCTATTTGGATCCCCTTTAAGGACCACCCCTCTCCTTCTTACTGAAAGGGTATTGCTTTAAGAACTCATACTATGATTTGGTATGAAAATTGAGCCAGTCATATATAATTTTTTGTGAAAAGCTTGTTCACATAAAAGCAACTAATGGAAAATGCTGATTGTTGAGGTTTTCTCAAATTTTTTTTTTTTTTTGTTCACTGACAGAGAACTGTGGTGCACCATATCTTTTTGATGATGACTTTGAATAAGCAAAAGACGTTGAATGACGGGAACCATAAAAGCGACTTATTTTTTAAATAGTGAAATAAATTCAAATGATTAACTGAGTTTTTTTTTTGTGGAATTTTTTTTTTTATCTCTCGCAAACATTATTAAATTTTGGTTAAAAGATTAATTTAAGTTCACATGAAAAGAATTACAACAGAATTTTACAGCCGTGCAAGATTTTTTTTTTTGCTTTACGTTATAAACGATACTTCCAGCGGCACGTGCAAGCAAGAATGTGAAAACAAATTTTGTTCTGGCAGTAAAAGTGTAACAATTGCTCTGTAAGATATTGTTGAGTACTTAATCGCTTTCTCAAGTTTTTATTTACGTTGCTTCTTTAATTGTCTTGTTTGTTGGTGTTTGTTTTATCAGCTTTTACACTTTGCTAGCCCGTGTGAGTAGGGAGAACAGGCGGTTTAGTTTACCAAGCACAAAATTAACATATAACTCGAGCGACTGGCCGCACTCATTCCTTGATAGGCTTGTGCACATAAAATATTCATAAAAATGGTTATTGTATGAGGCTTGAAGCAGGGCCAGTGTAAATGGCATAAAAGTGAAATTTAAAATAAAATTCTAAGAAAAATAAAAGCTTTTTTTTAATAAAAAACAACCGAAAAACAATTTGAATTATTTTAGCAAATTTTCCTGTGCAGACTGCGGTCGCGTAATATGAGATATATTCAGGCACAGCTGCATTATTATTAGGAAAAGGACTGCTCCAGACCAAGCATAACTGACAAAGTCTCACATTACACCGTGATTTGCTTGGCAAACACTCGCGAACATCATCAATGAGTAATAACTCATGAAGTACCCGAATTCATGCTTTATTAGCCTGCATTTAGGACTCTTTTATTTGTTCGCTAAAGTAATAAATTCGTTAAATTCAAGTGTTTAAGATTGTGAGTTAAATTCCCAGCCCCGGCAGTTATAAGAAAAAACTTCTTAAGATTTTTTCTTTTATATGTTAATTGTTCAAGCAACGAAGGAAAAGTCACAGCAAAACACTAACATCGATGATAAAAAGCTCCAGGGCATACATATACCCCTCAGATGCCATTCAACTGCTAATAAAAAACATTTTAAGAAATTTGGATACAACATGCGATAAGAAAAAATCTCTCTGGCTTCTCTATCATTATATCTTTTCCATAATAATGGAACATTGCATTCCAAGCGTAAGGACTTCCTCTAAGTGCCGCTCTTTGAAAAAAAAACTATTATAAATATTTTATTTCAATATTTACCAATTAATTAATTTTTTTTTTACTAAATTTATTTAATTTAATTTGCAATTAATTAAAAATTTATTTTTAGTATTGCTGGGAAAAAGTTTTCCCAATGATCTCAATTAGCCAGTTTCATCAAATTTAGTGCATTTTAGAATATTTTAGTGGAAAAATTCTGTTTAAAATTAAAAAAAATTTTATCCAAAAAAAAATTAATAAAATTTTAAATAAAATTATTTATTAGTAATAAATTACAAATTTCTTAGAATTCTCATTCTGTTCAAATGTCTTGTTAAGTTTTGGATAAGGAAAAACAACGAGCAACAAATGCTAATGCTAATAATTATAAATCGGAATTATCTTGGTATAATCTTTCGGAAGTACATTTAACATCACGCAGCTGTTCTTATATAAACACATAATCAATTAAAAGGTTGCACAATATTGTATAGCCTACCAGACAATTTGCAATCGGCAAGTTTTGTCTTATAAATTTGATATATTTGAAAACTAAGTAAATAAATTTCATTTTGTCAAGAATGAACACATCAGCCAACGTTGACAGCATGTTACCAGCTCTGTCCCTTTAAAGTTTCACTGTGCTTTTTTTTTCTTTCCTAAGGAAGTTTCTTACAATTTTAAGTATCTCTTGCACTGATTTTTAGGGATCTCTTTTACTTTCTTCTTTTATGAGCAAGTGTTATTGCAGTGGCTTACAAAGAAGTGTTTGCATGTTATGGTTCAGAAAATGGAAGACTGCAATAAACGGATGTCCGAGCATCGAAGGAGAAAAGAAAAATGTGAATGCTTTTATCGCACTTCTTATATGTACCAGAAAAAGGATGTGTGGAGTATTAAAAAGGCGCTTTTTTCGGATTTGATGAAGAGGAGATCTATACGATTCAATACAAATATTTATGTTAAAAATTATTTTATTTTTATAAATTATAGGAAACCGATGCTTGATTTTTAAATCTTATTTAACTGATACTATACATTTCTGGAGCAGTGTCCTTCATGTTGGACAATAGCAAAAACAAATTCTAAATACTTTTTTCAAATGAATAAGGCAATAAATAACAATAAAATGTTTAACAATAATTGATTTTATTGTGCGATATTTAACAATCATTTTCAATTGCTATTAAAATCTCAGTATCATTATTAAAAATTAATGTAAATAGAAAATATTTTATGTCTTACTGAAAAGCCTGTTGAATGTGTTGTTGCTGCTTACTTTACTTCAAAACTTTTCTCAGTTATCACAAGTAGTGTTTACTTACTCAAGATGGCAATTACTTTTTATTGGTATTATTGCTGGCAGAAAAAAAAATTTCTAGAAAAGCAACTTTAAGCTCAAGCTATAAATTAAATTTGTTCACATCAATTTACATAAAATAAATTTACATGATTCCCCACCACTTTAGTTGCAATACACGAAAAATATATTTTTAAAATCCGTCAGCAAATACACTTAAAAGAGATGCCTGAAATAATGCGCATGTCTTGCCCGGCATACTATCTTTAAGGATATTAAATATAATTTACTCAGCTGTTTTATTTGAATTTGTGAGCATGTATAAGAGTTGTACATGGTCTTTTTTTTTTTTTTTTTTTTTGTTAAACGACATCTAAGCGGCCATCAACGGCAATTAATGCAACAACACACATTTCTGAGAACACCAGCAATTTAAGTGAAGGAAATGTGACAAAATAATAACCATTAATGTGTTGTCACATCCTTTCAAGCTGTCAAAAGATATTTCCATTCCTTCGCTGATATTCCTTGAGAAGCAAACTATTAAGCTAAAAGATTTTATTGTCAGTTATTTTAATAGGCAAGAAGCTTTAATGTGTTCGTTCGAATATTTTCCATTATTTTTTTTCTATTCTTTTACAACTGGTTTCATTAAATTTCCCTTTTTCATTTTCTTCTTTGGCTATATTGAAATATAAATTTTTAAGTTTCTTAAAATAAATTGCTTAGTTTGTGAACATATCAAAATTTAGGTGCAAACAAGCACAAATACAATATTTCCACATATTTGTTTTCATAATTCAATTTATAAAAATTTCTGTATATTTTGCATTTTTTTCTTTTTTTCTAAACAGTAGACTTGACTTATACCCCGCTCCGACATAAAGTTAATTTGTGCAATTTAATATTTTTTACAATGTAAGCATAAATTGTGTCCAGACTTATATATCTTACAAAGTATCCATTTTATAAGTTGACAATTTTTTTCAAATTTTCTTATAAATTAAGCAAAATGCTGAAAGCTTCACTGGCGGTGGTTTGTTTACTCAGTACCGAAAAAAACTTTAGTAGCGGGCAGCACTATATGACATAAAATGGCATTAAAAACGTTGATCTGGTAATTTTTGCATAATAATTTCCCAAAAGTTATATTGAGAATGTCAAGTGTGTGAGAATACTAAATAGGTAATTATTTTTTTTTTTTTTTACACGATTTATTTACTGTATCTTGAAAATATTGAAATCACAATAATTATTCAAATTTTAAACAGGTAATGAGTGACAAAAATTGAGGCGATTAAAATTTATGTCTGAACAGGGTATTAAAAGAATGTTTAAAGAATTCTTTGCAAAGAGATTTAATTTTCAAAGACACATCACTGTAATAGGCATTACAATGACAAGAAACAACAGCTGAGTGATAAGAGCTGAGTGACAGCTCAGCTGAATACATTAGCTGAATAATGTTTACTTTAAAAATGCATTAAAATGATGGAAATTCCTTATGAAAGTAAACTTGTGCACATCACATAAGAAGAATTAAGACTGTCACTGTAGCGGTCTAATGTATTAAGGAGAACCCCAGTTTTAACCATTTTTGTCGGCGTATATTTTACACAGACTCTTAAAGGTCTTAAAACTTGTAAGAATTAGCTAACATACGAACTCATGATTTGCCATGACTCATTGGCAAAATCGGCATTTGGTCCAGATAATAATAATACTGTTGCTTTGAATATGTGAGCCAAGCCTCATAAAAAATACACTTTTCATGCTTTGCCATTAGTTGCTGTTCATGGCTAGTAGTATGCAATAAGTTTCCAAGTTTCCATTTTTACTAGTAACTGTATGATGCCGTCTGGAGTATGTGGCCTTTACAGCTTTAAGGATACAAAATTAAACGCCGCAAGCATAAGATTCGTACGATAAATATATATTTATAATTCCAAATGAATAATTTAATTGTTATTCAAAGTATTACACAATCAATTATTTTTAAATCTGGCCGATTGCAAACAATAACTTATTTATTTAATTATATTTTGAATGGTTATTATTTTTAAAGCTCGCACACATGCATTTAACGCACTTTGTAACAAAAATATGCATAATACATTTGGAAAATTCTAGGCTTGTTTCCTTTCATTATCATTCAATAAATTTATAATTATTTCAATTATGTCCATTACACATGTATATTCAATTAAACACGACCAGATTCAAATCTTTTATTGCTTACATGCGAGTTGTTTGTTGTGTAATCCAACCAATGGACAACAATTTGTCTTATCGGCAAATAGCCATTCAACACAATTTGTCAACACATTGAGATAAAATGTTTGTACGCCATGTGCACTATATTGACAGTGGAGTCACAATACTAGCACGACATTATAACATCTGTATAGTTAATTTTGGTAGTAAAAATCATGTTTAATATTGGAAAAAAAGAATTACAGATTTACAAGTGTGCTTTATAGCAACAAAGTACATTTTAATGATGCTCTCGGCGAAACAACCATTTAGCTGACCACCGCTCCACTCTCAGCTTTGTGGTTATGCTTATTTGTTCACTGATCCATTTGAATTTGTATTGTGTTTATAGAAAATACTTATTTGTTTTCTATATTGAAAAAGGGGCGGCAATAACAAAACCAAATAAGGTTTTATAATAAAAGTACACTCTCGTTTATATCACATAAATTATCGATACCAATGCAAACAAACAAAATTGGGGCATGGCAATTATTCCTTCCGATTTGTTTTACTAGAAGCCTCCATGAAACTTAGCTGGCACTGTAGTGTTTCTAAATCCATCTTATTTTCAGCCGGTTGCGGCCCTTGCAGGTTTTCGGTCAGTTTTCAACATAACGAAAAAAGAACAATGAAATATTTAATAAATACTTTAAATGTTAATAAAAAATAATAAATTTTAGTAATTTTTAAAATTGAATTGCATTTAAAAAAAGGGCAAAAAGCTATTGCAATAATTTCCTTTCAAACAATATACAGATGCATGATTGGCCATAATTAATTAAAACTTTTCAACAGAAGTGATCAAAGGCAATGCGCAACTGTTTCTGTATCACGTTGAATTCCCGCATTTCGTTTGAAATGTGTTTTTAATAATCTAAAACCGTATAAACTTTTATCATTTAAAACAATTTAAGTTGAAAATTTAGCATAACAATGATTGATGCTTGTAAAAACATTTCTCTAGTAAAAAAATTTAATAAAAATGTCATTTGCAGCTTTGCTGTAATATTTGCATTATATATTTTTGCTCATGGAATTAAAATAGTGAAGGCTGAAGTCATGCATTTCACAAAATCGAAATGGCATATTTATTGGTTTTAATAGAAGGAAATCTATTGAAAAATAGTTACTTTTGTCAATAAGTTGCCGAATCATATTGATATGGAATAAACAGCTATTGTCTCTGGCCATTGATATCAGCTTGACGCTGTATCCTGCTGCTAGACCCCTTCCAACTGAACTTTGATTCATTTTCCACTATTTCACTCTATTATAATCTCCCATAATCTCTACTCTGCTTCACTATACTATAGTCTACCATACGAGTAGTATTAGTAATTCCTCTCTGTTCGACTCTTTAGCACCGCTTCGCTTGTACTCCACTTCATGTTATCTGGCAAGGCCTCTCTTAGTGTATGCCAATAAAAAAAATTTATTACATATTTACATATTTACAGCGTTTCGTAAATTTATTTTCCTCTCTTCGGGGGATCAGTCTATTTTATTAAAAGTACATTTGATTGGGTTATGTCCTGACTAAAGTTGATTTATTCTACTGTAATATATGTATACTAACCTTATCTACTTCAAAAACCTCTTCTCTACATCAGCTTACCCTACTCTATTTTACTTTAGCGTGCTTTACATGTTCGATGCTACTTTATAATACTGTTATCTGTTACTCTACTCTGCGCTAATGCAATCTATTCCTCTTTAAGCCAATGTAATTTACTCGATTCTAGTAGAGTCTACTACTTTGCTTATTCGCTCCTGCTTTCCACAAAGAACTTGATATTATCTGTTCCTCTACTACAGAATCTACTTCACTCTATTTCACTTTATTTCACTATACTATTCTCTTCTCTAAGCCATTGAAATCCGTTAATTTAATCTTCTGTTGCAAACTAGACTCTATTCTACTGCAATCTACTTTACTGTAACAAACTCTAATATATTCTACTGTAGTCTATGGAGCAGTATAGAATGCTCTACTCCAGCTGGCTTTTCCATAGTCTACTCCATTTTAGCCTACATCAACCCATTCCCCACAAGTACCCAAACCTCCTTACCATATCCTTATTAACTCTAGTATACTGTACTGTAATGCAATCCATCGCCAAGTACTCGTATATATAAAATATACTTTAAATGCATTTTTTTTTACTGATTTCTATGTTTGTTGAATTATCCTGTTAATATTTCATTTTCAAATTGCAGTCGATTATTCCACTCTATAAAATGTTTCCTATTACATGAGATCTCAATTGAAGCATTTAATTGATGTATTGAATAATTGATTAGAATGAATGTTTGCAACGAAATTGAAGCAGCATAAATATACGAAAGTTTCTTCCGGGAAGATAATTATATTCATATATATGAAAGAATATAGATGATCCTGGTCCTTCTGATGACATTTTGGAATTTTTAGCTATTATTCGTTTCATAATTATTTTTATTAATTTTTTTATTCTTTTGGAATTAATTTAAGTTTTAGTTTTAAGATGTATTTTAAAATATTTATAGCTGTAAGTTTATGGAATGTAGATGGAACTCTACTAGTGGGGAAAGGAGGAAGTGCAGGCACCTTACAAACTGCGTACAAATTTATCCTTTTTAGATTGTAATTATATTTAATTCCGATAAGCAGTTCGCATGTTTAACTAACTAAGAATGTAATTACAATAATAATTGATAGTAAAAAGTTTTCTTATAAGAAATGTTTGTCAGGAATCCTGTCTAATCGGAAAAAATTAAGACTTAAAATAAACTAATAAATAGATCATAGCCAAATAAAAAATTTTACTATTTCTTCTGTAGAAATGATTAATTAGCGAACTAATGTATGTTATATTTAATACTCTCTGCATAGCCATGCATTCCTAAGGAGCTTATGCTGTCAGTATTTGACCATTTATGATTATGGAGACATGCTGACAGGACTGGGTTACTTTTATGTGTGAGATTTGGAGACGTTTTGCATATAATTCTGCAAAGACTTAACTGATCGGTATTCAATGAAATGGGCCCACCAGTTTTGTTTGTGAAGATAATATCAAAAAACCAATATATCAAAAAGTTCATTAAGTACTTATTGATCAGCCCTTTGAGACATCCTCTGATTGTTTAACTTCAATGACAGTTTTTTCTATGAGTGGAACGTAATCCCATCCTAATATTTTCTCTTTCTCTCTCGCTCTCTCTCAACGTTTAAATATTGGAAAGTTATTTGGATTTGAATATCAAATAAATTCAAATTGTATCCATTTGTATAAGAAAGTCCTCAAATAATATTTGGAAAATTAAAAAAAAAAAACAATGTAAGTCAATGAGAAGAAAAAAAAATTAAAATTCATATATTTTATTAAATAAAGTGAATGAGAGTATAATGCTGGATTTTATCTCCAATTTAGTTTAAATATATACTATATATGCACTTCATAGAAAATTACTTGACATTTTCGACTGAGCCTTAAAAACTATTACCAGCTGACGAACTGACAACGCTGATGTACAGATTTCAGCATTTCAGATGACAGCAGAGAATATTTTCAGCCAACAATTTCCTCACATACAGGGCAATACAGTCACTATTCACATGTTCAGCTTAACTGAAAATGTTAATGCTTTTATAATTTTGCTACAGAGTGTTAATTATTGCAGCATGTTGTTGGTTCATAATTTTATATACATTTGCTGGCTACTTGTTAAATTTTACTTTCGAAATTCAATATTTCCATAAGCTCAGGGCTTCCAAGCCAAACAGAACTGGCCACAAAGGTAACCATGAATGAATGAGTATGATGACTTTTAGTCAAGGAGGATATACAAGTTGAAATATGAGCCACTGAAATGTGCAGCATTCATAATCGACTTTTGCAAATATATAATAATTATTTTAAAATAAATGCTCTGCTCTTACTTTGTTACATAATAAATACTAAAAAAAAGCTAAAATGTCAGCGAATGTCATGTCAATTCCTTTATATAGGAGTGTAATGGATGATATCTTGAAATGCGAATGAAATATTTAAACAAGTTTAAAGATCCAATAGTGATAATATAAAATTTAATTTATTGTTATACGCTCTGATATACAGGTTGAGCTTGTAATTAGGTAATTTGTATTTAGTATGTTAAAAAATTGTGCCCTTTAATTAATGAACACACAAAAAAAATAAAGAAAAACTTATTGGTGCTTTTAATAAAAGGACAATGATTATAAATGCTGATTTGAAAACTTTTTATGCAAAATGTTTTTCATAACTATAAATGAATTTACCAGCTCGTCTAAATAAATTTATATAAATATTTGTTAGAGATTTTTACTTAATTTTTTGCAATTCTTTTTTTGTTGAAGGAGAATATTTTCCCAAATATGGGGCACCTGGTATATTAAAAACTCGTATAGGCACAAAAATTTTAAAGAGTAATGTATTAGTCCGTAATAATCTTAACGATATGTAATATATACCTTTGAGTAGGAGGGACCTCGTTGCCGTTAATCAAAGCTAAATAAGTAAAAGTGTACAAAAAAAAAAAAAGAAAGAAAAGGGGTAATAAGTCCAACGCAATAAATCAGATTTTCTCTAGCAAAGGCTAGATATTAATTTATTAATATATATATTAATAATATTAATAATAATATTAATACATATTAATTTTTTTAAAATTAAGATTTGAATAATTATTGTCAATTCAATATTTTGAAAATACAATAAATAAAAAAAGAGAAAAAAATAAGATTTCAAAAAAATATAAAAATTCTTTATTGCCCTTTTGAATAGTAGTGAATGCCAAATTTTTATAGTACAAAGAACTCTGCCGTGGGCTGTTCAAGTTAAATTAAAATTTAATATTGTTTTTATTATTCGTCTCACATACAACTTCATTAATGCTCTCCTACTTATATAGAGTGTATTTCGGCTCACGAATATACAAGTGATTAGGCGGACGTTCACGCGTGACTATGAATAATTCATGCAAATCAGAATTAGTTTTATTACTTTGCAGCCTGGGGCGTATAATTGATATTTTGCTGCGAATTACATAATCTCAACAATCATACGCCCTCGTGGATTCTATTTGAAAAATAACCACGAATGAGATTATGAATAAAACCGTGCATTGAATAAAACCAAAATAAATTTCGTTACTTTCATAAACCATATTTAATTTTACGATAAAGCCTACTATACTCTGTTCATAATCTACAGTAAAATATCGCCGATAAAAATTTCATATAAATGTTTGTAATTTGGGAGAAATATTTGTGTGGTGATATTGTCAAAGATGTACATTGTCACAAAACCTTGTGGAAGTAATATTAGTTATAGTTTTATTGCATGTAATTTTAATCAATAGCTTATCTATATTTACTAACGAAATAAGGAATGTGGTCTCAATAGCCTTAAAATTTGAAACGGAGATTAGCTTGAAGGGAATTGCAAAATTTTAACATTTTCTGAAAAGTGTTTTATTACAATCGCAATGTCCTAAGTCGAGGGAATCGCTACTTGTGTTAAGACAACTCGTGAAAATTCCATCATCCAGTTGTGGCTGAAACTAACCAAAATTAGCGGCTGCGTAGATTTCCAAGTTAATAACTTTTGAAGTCATCTCGAATCCCACTTTCTATCATATTACAATTGTAACAATGTGGCATTGTGATAAATTTTATAAAACGAAACTAATTGGATGGTTTATTTTAAAATGTCTAACAACTGAATTATTTTCAGAGTTACCAGATTTTTGAAAGTTCTATAGAACTTAATAAAAGCTATCAATCTAAACAAAATGGCTATAAATTAAATGTAATAAGAGTGAAAAAAACTATGTTTATTAAACCATTTTCAATGGCTGTTATGCGAGAGGAAAATCGATAATATCGGCGAAAAGTATACCATCGTTTTTCTGGTAATTTTTTTTGGTAATTTTTCATAACATTTTATATGATTAAAACTTCATGTTTTTATTTGTTTGCCCGTCAAAATTAGCTAAAAAGGAAATAAAACGTTCAAGAAACTCTGGCGAAATAAAACAGCGAAATTATTGCTTTACTGTTTATTGTTTATTTAATAATTTCGCTTTATTCGCTGTATACGAGGTGTGATCAATAAATAACTGTTATTTTAAAATTTCGTGAGTTATATATGTTCGATACCGATGAGGAGATAAAAGCAAAAAAAAAAATAAAAAAAACTGAGATGAAAGCAAAATCGAAACAGGAGCTGCTAAGAAGTATTTCAAGGATTAGAAAAAACGCTCCCGCAAGTGCATTATATCTGAGGAGAATAATTTTGACATGGGCAAGAATAAATAAAAATTTTTGGAGTAAAGTAAAAATAACGGTTAAATTTTGACCACCCGTCGTATTCACAAATGATGCACATTCATAAGATATTTAACGCAACCACTACATATTTATATTATTTGTATTTATTGCTTAACTCGCTCGATTAAAAATTCCAAAAAAAAACGTCTAAAACTAAAATTTTTCTTAAATTCCTTTCCTTTTTGGCCAATTATTTTAAATTTTTGTATATATTTTTTTTTTTTTAAAATTTTTCCCCAATTTATAAAAAAAAAATTACAAGTAAATTTTAGTTTGCAAGTAAATTTTTAAAGTTTCTTTAACTAACAAATTGAGTTGAATTTTTCTAGTTTTGCCTGCTTAATATCTCACTTATTCTTCATAAAAGTTTAATCAATTTCCTTTTTTTTATGTCACAAACTTTTTTAAGGTATCAAAATATCACCAAAAGTTATGATAATCTCCATTAGTCGTATTATGCCATCATAATTTCATTTTTATTTCAAATAAAGTAGAAAGTTATTAAAAGTTACGTTTAAGAAATACCTTTTAATGATATTAAATGTTATGAAAAGCAAAACTGCATTCTAAATGCAAGCACACATGATATTTGAAGGAGTTTGTTCATTGTATGTTTTGAAAGGAATGTGGGAGAATACATGCTGTTTAGTACTGCAACATCTAAACATCTAACATCCTGTGTGGCAGGAATTTACTTTGAAGGCAACATCCTTCTATTATTCGCAGATAGAGATGTTAAAAGTTAGTTAGCTTTCGATTAATGAGACATCAAAGAAATTATAAAAGTTAAAAGTTTCAATACTGGAAACAAAATCGTTTATAATTGTTTCACATAATTGTTTATAATTGTTTTCTTGGAAACCGTGTTCGCTGTCGACTCAAAATGACTTGCTGTCTGATGTTTCTCATCATCAGAAAGGTTACATTTAACTTCCAATAAGGTTTTTTATTCAGCATTAGTTTCTGAAAAGTAATTGAGTACTGTAATTTACTCTGGTCTTCAGGAAGATTTTTTACTAATTTCAAAATTGCTTTGAAATTTAATCAATAATTCTGTAAGTTCTTAAAAAGTTTCTAAGCAATTACTTTAAATTTAATAACAATAATAATAAGAATCTAGTATTCTGTCATAAAAATGATAAGAAAGTTATATCATAAGCTTTTGATTTTTTTCTTAGGGCAATGAAAATAGCACAATAAAAGCGCTTCAAAATAACACGTTTTATTGGTTTTAAATTTTTTATCAAAATGTATTAAGTTCTGAACAAAACTTTTTTCTTATCATACTCACAGCTTGAGGGAAATAAAAATATTTGTAAAATATATTGAAATAGAATTCTCTCTTTACAATGAAAAGGGTATACGCTGATATTGTATTGTAAATTTCTGCAGGTTAGGAATGAATATTGTAGTTGCTCTGCAAGTTCTGTAAGTGACAACATAAATCCGTAGTATTTGCATTTAGAAAAGGATCTGCGTATGTGGAACGACTTTTATGTGTAATCGAGAATAGCAGAACTTTAATACGTGCAGAAGAAACTAAAAACAAGGCTGTTATAAACTGAGAGAAATTGATTTTCTTGAATGAAGACTCAGATGTTTTTTGAAATAAAGCCGGCTTAATTTTTAGGCTGTTCTAGAGGCTGAATAAATTTTTAATTTATTATTTGTACTGATATAAATTACAAAGAACATGTAGAACTAAGGCTTACGAACAACAATTTGTTGCCATATTTAAATCACATTTAATTATCTCAACTACTCTGCATAATTTCTTTAAGAACGTTTAAATTTTATGCTTAAAAGCTTTTTCTTTTCCTCTAAACGAAACTTCTTTAAACAGAATCTGTTGCAACTTTGAGAAGCAACAAACAATTTTATAACATTTGGCCGGGGTCTTCTTGCCCTCCATGTTGTTCTAATTAATTATTCGCGAGAGAGTCGAAAACGGAGATAAAAAAAAATTGTTTATCTAACGAATATAATTAGTAGCAGAGAAATAAAATTGTAGCAATGAGAAAGTTTTTACTGTTCGGTTAACAATTAGGTAAAAGTAAAATAATTGCAAACTAATTAATTTATTAAAATTAAATGAATTTAAAATAACGAGTTGAATGAATACAAGAAGAAAACAAAAGATTATTTTATATATTTTTGCTTTCAAAAAAATCAACTCAGCTCGCAGTTGAAAAAATCAACTCAGCCTCCTTCCATTTTTATATCGCACCGCTTGACAAATCAGCTCAAAAAAACTAGAAAGCTATATTACACTCAGGTGCATGGCGTTAGTCGAAGCTGTGGTTCCCGTAGAGCAGGTAACTATCCACATACAGATACCCATCCTTCTCTGGGTTATCAATAGAAACTTCGTTCTATAAACTGCTTATAACTCCAACAGGTTTAAGTGCAAATGTTCAGGAAATAAATTAGAGTTACTGAAACAGTATAAGATTAGGCCGTTATTGTGCTGGTTGGCCGCTCCTGCATTACCACATAAATTTTAGGTATTCTTCTCTTTTTCTAAGAAAGCAAAAACTTGTCTTTCAACAGTGAAAAGTTTTATAAAAACGAATTTTGCTTTAATGTTTATCTTTCTCTGTCAAATATTTTTGTTTTAATTACCTCACCGCTCTTTCTTCAAAGAACTAATGAAAAATTCAAATTGCCACGGACCACAATATTTTTCACTTTATTATATATTTTTTTTTAATAAAATAAAAATAAAAATGAAAACTAAACTAAATATACACACCATTTGTTTGTTCACTTGTGAATAGAAGAGTTTTGTTTTAGTCGGTGCAACCGGTCGTAGTTAAATGTCTGGATAAACAAAGTTTGCAATTGACAAGTCTATGACGGTGTATATGAGTGAGTAATTAAAAATGACAAAAAGGATACTTCAGTTTAAATACATGTTTGGAGATGCTTACAAATTCCACTTGTCACTTTTATTAAAAGTTTGTCAAATGTTTTTTTTTTTTGCAAAAGAAGACTTTAGACAGATTAAGGAAAAGTGGCAGGAAAATAGTATAGTATCAATTATTTCCGGGATGGGTAACTTTGGGCAGAGGAATGGAAATTGAAAATATTTTAAAAAATTCACTCTTTGTTGGAAATAATTTTTATTTTTATTTCGATTTTAAACCTAAAAAAAAATATTTCAACTTTTAATAGCTGGCTGGCCATTATCTTGCTGACATTTTAATTGTTGTCTGTCATGTTTTTTATGAAAAATGTAAAATTTTAATATTAAACGCATGAGCTTTGCATCTCATGCATCAAAAAACGACTCCTGTGGAGTGGACTCAATCGAACTGATATTCGAGACATATTGAAACCACCCATATAAAAAGTAGTAGGAAAATGTGATAGAATTGCAAAATATTTAGATTTAAATCTTAAGTCTTTCATTTCGTGATGCATTTAAAACTCATACGAATTGCATTAAATTTTTCGTATATTCTGGCAAAAGAATTATATTTTTGTTGATGACGGATGTTGTCCATGTGCAACGTGCATGCGGAAAGTAACTGTACATTTTTGCAATTCACTTGGCGTCATGTAGTCGGTAAATGAAAAGCCAGTTAAATCATATTTGTTGCTCGTGTGTGTGCAAAAAATGACAAATGTTGATTTACAGCAAAATTAGGTGGGTAACTATTTATTCAAATTTTTTTATGCAAATATATTATATTAAAAAATGGACTTAATTAAAATGATGTACTATTTGCTCTTTAGCATTTCAATAAATATTTTTACCTTCTTTATGTTACACTGTGCGACGGTATAACTATGGGCCGAAAATCTCTAATATTCATTAAATTACTATTTTGAGTCCTATACATTTACGTTAAGCTTTTGTGTTAGCTGGCACAACAATAGCAATGGATTTATAAGTAAAAAAAAAATATTCTTCTGAATGTTAATTTTGATATTTTAGCGAATTTTAAATATAAAATAATGAGAATGGTTCTCAAATTATTTTTAGTACTGCGGGGCTTAAACTTCAGAACCATATTTAAAAATGTGCCCTACTTAATGTTGGAAAATATTCTTTATTATAAAAAGATCATAAAATGCATGTTGGAAAATTTTTTTAATATTTCTAAAAAATAAATATAAAAGTATGAGCAGTATTCGTTTGAATAATCATTATTTGAAATAAAAAATCTTAAGAAATAAGAGAAATTAAGGAATAAAACTTCTTTCTATAAATTAAAGTGACATGAAAATGAATTCGGTCTTCTATATATACAATTTTTAAAAACCAATTCATAGATCTTTCTAATCAATTTTGTTTTTTCAATATTTAAAATCTATTTTCTTTCATTAGTTACTTAATAGCCCCGAAAAGAATGCTTCTTTTTTATGTGAATTGAATGCCCCTAATGAAGTATGCGAGCACAAACAAGCATTTTTGTCTTTCGGGAGTGTAACACATACAAACGTAAATGATAAGTGGCGTTGTGTAACATATTTGACTTGCATGCACTCTCACTCAATAACCATTTTTGTTTCTGAATAAAATATAACTTATAAATATATTTTAAAGAAACTTTTTTGGAAACATATTATACAAGAGTATTCATTTTATTTTATTCCGTTCGTACTGAAGTAGCGGAAGGATTGCTTATTTACAATTTCAATTAAGTTGATGATGAAGTTAAAAATAACTTTCATTTTCAGAACAACGAATACAACATTTTAATAATATTCGTATAGAAAACAATTCATTTTATTATCTATTTAAGTTGGACAAAGAAATTTTATACTTCAGCATTTGTTTTCGTTTATCATAAGATTTAATATCTCAAAAACTTTTTTCAAATAATACGATTATTATGCAATGAATTCGTTTATAACAACTTGTGAATGGAATGTCTTATGAAAAATTTAGAAAAAAATAAGTTAAAATTCGAATTACAAAAAATAAAAAAAATATTTTGTTTTTCTTATAAATTAAAGAACGATATCTTAACTTAAATAATAAAAAGTGTTCTAAAAAATGCTTATAAAAAAAATTTATTAAGAGAGAACTGGAAATATTATCGCATAATGAAAACTAGTTTATTTTACAACCTTCAATAACCGTGGTTTTTAACACAAATTTATTTGAGATAAGAAGCATAAGGCAGCAAGCTAGTACTCGTATATTGTCAGAATCCCTTTCAATTGTGCCATTTTAATACGAATATGCTCTAAGACAGTAAAATAAAAAATTAAATAAATTAGCCAAATCAAGTTTCCCAGAATAAAGAAATTGTTGAACTTATGGAATGTCAGTACAATTAAAAATAATTCAGAGAAAATTATTTAAGAACCATTATTAAATTTATTTTTGAAATTCATATACGTAATCGAAGTCAATGGGTGATAAAATAATTTTTTTGGGGGGAGCGCGATGAATTTCCCTCAACGAATAGTGCCATGAATAAATTTTCCGTGAAAAAAGAACAAATAAAAGAAGAGTAAGATTTTTTTTTTGAAATATGAAATTTTCAATATGTTTTAAGATTAAAAAGTTTATTTTATTTGAGTGCGGAAAAGTTCGGTCGGAAAATGACATTAAACCCTTTAAATGATTCCATTTAAAAAATGTTTCTAAATCTAATTCTATGTGGGAATTCATTGAATAAATATTTGATTAAGGAAAAATATTTTTTTTTAATAAATTTTTTTTTATTTCATTTCGCGTCTCTCACTGCTTAAAATCACATATCGCTGATTCCTTTCGCTGGAAATCCGTAAAAGTTTTGTAGAGAACACATTTCGATAGAGTTATTTATTCAGCAGAGTTGCACGGCCGGTACCATTTGTCAGAGAAAAGGGCGTAGTAAAGTCTCAGCATCGTTGTGCATTTTTGGAAAACCTTTTTCTATCTGATCTAAATGACTGCAGCGACCAATTTATTATTTATTTCAAAATTAATTTTAAAAATTAGAATTTTTACAAGTTTTAGCAAACCGCAGATTTGTGAAGTTTCCGCAAAAACTGTCACTAAAATAATGTTTCGGTATACCAACATTGCGGAACCATAAAACCTAATGAATAAGATTGCGTAAAAGATCAGCAGTTGAAGTAAAGTTATCCTATTAAAGAAAAGGACATCTGCTAAAAGTCCATCACTTTGTGCAAGTGTCGCACACTATCTGCAGGGCAAGGCAACGGCGTGTGTGTAAGTGCTATAGAAACAAAGAACAGTTCCCAGTCATTTGGTAACCGGCGACGTGACTACTTTGAGACTTGTACTCTTCCTTCAATGAACAACTTTTTCTCAAGCTGTACATATATTATTCCCTTTTATTATTCTATATATACAAAACTTAACAATTCCTTCCGTTTTTTACTTATTCTACCCTTAACAGAAGAAGAAGAACTGTTAACAGTAAAAAAGGGAGATTAAAATTTCAGTTCGAGTTTCGCTTTGTAGTTTGGCTGCCTTTTCAAACATCTTCTATCATTCATTTTCCAAAGTTCACTCTGTATTTGCTCTGCATACTGAAATTTAATTTAATTGCATTTGATTGCTAAGTTTTCATGAAATATTTTCGATGATGCTGCAAGTACTGATTGTCATCAGCATTGTCTAGCCTCCGTTGTGCAAAAGTAAAATATAAAAATTTTATATAGAAGCATAACAATATTTCAAAGACAAAGTACTGAAGTTGTGTGTTATTAAATTATTTCACTTTGTCAACGGATTTGTAATGCACGTCGCGTGAGGTACCAACAATAGATATGGAAAATTGAGATGATGCCAGAAAAGCAGTAGTGGAAGAACATTATCAAGTATGTGACGGTACCTGCTTATTTTAATTAGAAGAGTTGAAGGCAAACATTTCTTTACTACTGAACTTTCTTAAGCAATAAAATAAAAAGAAATTCTACTCCGATTTGGAATCATCATACAGCACTTGGATTGCATTACAATTGCTATTTTATAATTGTTTATAAAAGCAGTATTTTGGTTTCATCAAAATTTATGGCACATTCAAAAAAACCGATTGGCTTCCGTTATGTACGTGAATTTAAGTTATTAATTTAACAATTGTTTTCAAAGGGTGCCTACGTAGCTAAATGAAGATTGCGCAGCCTACTAAACCTGAGGTAACGGGTTCGATTAATGCCTAGACCCTGTGTATTTTTCTGCTGTCAAACCGAATTCTTTACAACTTTAGTTAGTTAAAAAAAATAAAAAATACTTCGTAAAGATTTCAGTTTTACTGACCTTCCACAGCTTCAATCATTTCGTTAAAATAAAAGTTATTCAGTAAAAAGTGTAGATTTATGATATTCGTGAAGTGCAGAAAATAATTAGTTTCTTATTTTACTGTCTTAGAAAGCCATTTGTTCACATATTTCCAAGTTGGACGAAATCTAGTTGAAACTTGCGTATGATTCGCCTAGTTATTTAACTCTTATTAAAATATCTCTTTATATTGTTCTAGCGACTAGTTCATTTTACAACCTGGAAGGAAATACATTTAATGTCTAAGAATACTCTTCCTTATTGTCACCACAATATCTGCATACAAAATATCAACTTCAGCTTTATGCAGCAATAATAATTGTAGAGCAAATTATTTAAGTTTTGAAACTGCAGGAGCTTATTCGTATCAATAAATAAATGACAGAATTCAAAGGGATTCTGGCAATATACGAGTACTAGCTTGCTGTCTTATGCATTTTACCAGAAGTAAATTTCTGTTAAAAATCACGGTTATTGAAGGTTGTAAAATAAACTAGTATTCATCATGCGATAATATTTATAATACTCTTTCAATAAATTTTTCTTATTAGAATTTCATTGGAAACTTTTTATTATTTAAGCTGAGATATCGTTCTTCAGTATATACTCATTCGGCAGTACTTTGTGTTAACAATGAAACCTGTTAAAGTTTACGAAATATTCTATAACTCATCAATGATTTTATATATAGAACAGCAACTCTTTAAATCACACGTCTTGCATATTCACATTTTATGTATCAGTATTTGCCATTTAACTTGATGTATATTTTTCTGATTTAAAGGATTGCAAGCAGGCAACTAAAGTGTCAAAATAAATTTTCTTAAATATTTGAATGGAAAATCAAATTATTGTCAACTTCTCAGTTAAAAAATGACAGAAAGTTATTGGATTTGTATAAATGTAACACATAGGTATATAGAAATAATTGCTTATTGTTATAAAGCACTTATTGTTATTAAAACTAAACAAAAGCCTCTCAGTAGTCATATTTCATACATTTAATGAACAATTTCTTATTTATTATTATTATTTTCTGCTTTATATTCATTATTGCAGCAACTAAGCTCCTTTAGAAACATGCCAACTTATTCCTTTTCAATAGATTTGTGCTTTCTCTTTACGTTGCCTGAAGTCGTGCCAAAAAAATGAACAAGAAATAATAAAAAAAAAACACACGTACACACACACACACACACACACTACACACACAAATATTGTTCTAAAGACTTAAAAAGTAGAAAAATGTATAAAAGAAAAATACGCATAGAATTCATAAAAGTCGTATTTGTATGAATTGTTATTGGGACGTGTTTTTTCTTCACACATGCACACGCACACTCGTACACTTGGAAGGTCTTTAACACACAACACACAACACACACACGTACGGACGACCATTTGAGGAATTTGCTGGCAAAAACAACGACTGTTTTCTGGGGTTCTTTTATTTATTTTTTTGTTATTTATTTTTTTATTATTATAAAAGATATGAATATTGGGAAATGGGATAAAATCAAAAGGATTTATTAAAGTCTTTTTATTATAATTTTATGTTCACAAATACATGCGCACGAGGGTTCACCTGCATGTGCATGCCGGTTGTATATTAAAACCTTGCGAAGACATTTCTTATTCCGCTTTAATATGCTTAAAAGATTGAGAAAAAGCATAGAAATAGATTAGAGAACTTTATTACAAGTATTGTGAATAAATGGCAGGTACGCATTTCTATGGAGCGAACACAAGTGGCTGTTGTAGGTGACAACTTAATGAAACCACATTGGAACAGCTGATTTGCTGGCAGCCAATAAAATAAATGAATTGCGATTGGCATTGTGGTTTAGTCGCAATCATGAAAAAAATTAAGTAAAAACTATGGATACTGAATTGATTTTGTTTTTGTTTGTCTTTGCTAAGATTCTCAGTCTCAGCGGATTCCCTGCAAAGGCAATGCATTTTGGTGGAATTATTAGAAAGGGAAAGAGATAAGAAAGTTGTTTTTTCAGCAGTTTTGGAATCCTGCTATTTAGGAGATTTTTTTTTAATGTGTTTACTTCAGCCATGAATTACTGCAACCGCAGACTTCATGCCTTCGTCATATTCCAACAACATTTAATATGATAAAAAATGCGTGAATTTGTTTAGGGATCGAAGCCATGAGCTCAGCTAATGTGGGCCTTCTTTCGAGTGATTTCATTCCATAATATTGTATTCCTTTAATTTTTGATTAATGAAATAAATTACTTAATTATTCCATTTTTATGTTCAGTTTGACTATACTGTGAGCATTATCGGCAAGAAAACCAAATACAAAGAAGTAAAACATTAAAAAGGCTCACAGGAAGCACGTTTGCTTAATTCTATTTGAATCATTTATGTTAGCAGGCAGATAATTTTCATCTGAAAGCTATAAATCAAAGAAGAATGTTTGTCCGCACGAGATCCCACATGGTAAGAAAACTTTCACTAAAACCTTTTACATTGGCCTTTCCATTGGAGATGCTGTTACTTTTTTCATGTTTTGGCAATTTCTGACCAAATAAATAGAATTCTAAATTATTATTTGGATTGGTTGTTCTTACATTGCCTTGTAAAACTGTAAAAAAGTAAAAAATCTGGCTAAAAGTACACAGTAAACAAAATTACATTCAGCTTATTATTCTTTTTCGTTTTTTTTTTTATTAACAATTTTTCTTTGTGTGAATTAAATATTTTTGGCTTGCCATAATCTGAATAGTGGGAAAATACAATGGCATGAGAAAAATAAATATTGTTTTAATACTCTACAGTATTAAAATTGAATAATGAATTGCGGTTTCTGCGCAAGTTTTTCTATTGTTTAATTTTATTATGTGGTGTGAGGCCCGATGCAAGAATTGTATTTAATTCGTTTATTTCAAAAACTGGCTAAATATTAATAAAAAGGGAGAAAGTTTGAAATGAAATAGAAAAGAGGAATTAACGAATTGGAAAAAGTCTATTGTATAATGCTGTCCCTTTGCAGAAATCGCAAACAGTGTACGACTGAGTTACTAAAACCAGAGAGACCTTGTATTTCCGAGGCAGTAACGGCGGAACACTAGCGCCGCAATAACAACTCAATTTTACTTTACAATGCATACCCAAAGAAATTTGTCTTCTTCTTTATTTAGGAAAATATAATTATCCGCTCTACACATATACTAGATAGAAGATTTTTCTTTATTCCTCTCGGAAATATGTACAATAATCCTAAATAATTACATTAGAATTAGTGTGCGAGTCAAATATTGGAACTTTGCACACTTTAGACACTCGCTTTTACTCATCCTTTCCCACTTTCATCTCCTACGCCAATATTTTTTATTTTGTGGGAATTTCTCCCACCCAAATAACATAACCAAACTATAGCAGGACCTTAAGGTCATCAGATCTGTGCTTAAAGCATTTCTTGGCAAAATCCATAGTGTGAACTATTTTAAAATTAAAAAAGGAAAATATTAAAAATTAAATAAAGGACCAGTGCTCCTTGAAAGCCAAGCAAATATAATCCGTAATAAAATCTGTGGAGGAAAAAAACTTTATCATAAATGCAAGATAAGGAATCTTTTAAGGGGAAAGATGCCAATGAATGTTTGCTGGTAACCAGATAAAATACCTTCGCTCTAAAACATTCAAACAAAACCAATACAAGAGTTACGCATATGGGTAGATTTCTCTAGACCTTTTTTTTAATTCATAATTGCTGAAAGTTTTTTTGATTTTTGAGAGACATATTTTTCGGAAATGCATAAAGAAGAACTATATATTTTCGAATAGGAGTAGAAAAAATGGTATTGAATCCAATTTCATATTATGCTTTTGGATTTTATGAAGAAGTTTATAGAGAAACTGCCTCACTTTGAAAGCAAAGTCATTAGCGATATTTTATCTTGCTGAGAAGGAGTGTGGCTGGTCAAAGACGCAATACAAAACCAGTATTGGGATTTTAGAGGAGCGACTTGCATGCATGTGTTATTCCCGGTATTGACAAGGGATAATTGATTATATATTATTTTTTCAGTTTTATTTTTATTATTATTTTCATAATTTCTTCTCATTTTGTTTTCTTTTGAGTTTGGATAAGTGCCGGGAGCAAGCATTTTTTATATCAGTACCCGATATATTCCCCTTTTTAGTTTGTGGTTATTCTTAATTTTGATAAGCCAGCTGCATGATCAATAAAACTTTAGTGTAATTAAAATAATACTTGATAGTTTTAAGTATAGTTTTTTATGCTTTAAAAAATTTATGCCAAACAGGTTTTTTTTTAGTTACAGTTGTTTGCAACAGGAAGGAGGGATCATAATTAATCGGGAAGCGATTGCAATTAGACAAATAACCATAACCAATTTTGCTGTCATTAATTTTTATTTTATTTATACTCGTCCTATTTGGGCAATTTAAATTAATAAAAATTAAAAATAATTTTTTAATCAAATACTATAATTATTTTCGAGACAGTGAATTTCAAGGTAAACGATTTAACGTGCTTTCTGAGAAGACTAATTAAGTAATTAATATTTGCCCTAAATAACTTATTCAATGCCCACAAAATTGTTTTACGTTTAATTTTTATTGCTTTAATTAAAATGCCATTAATTATATCCATTTCAATTTATAACTCATCTTTGCCAAAGTTGCCAGTTGCACTTTACGTTTTAAACATTTAAATACAGTGATAGAATTGATCGGCAATTGCAAGGATAATTGCAATGGTTTGTACTTTAAAGAAGCCTGAAGAGGAAGAAAACTCAAGTTAAGTTTATTTTATTCGCATGTGTGGTTGTCAGAAGAATCTACAGTTTTACTAGTGAAGGTCACTAAAAAGTTTCCTTAGAAATGTAAATAAAAGTTTCTCAACAACACGGAACAGAACGCTTTTCATCTCTAATAGCTGGACAGTGTGCCAGTTCACATTTTTTGTATTTTACACTGCCTGTAGAGAATTACTATTGCTGCTGTGCCTTTCTAAAGATATTTGGATTACAATTCTCATGATGTAAATTATTTCTAAATTCTTGTCGTAACTGCGATTCCCATTTAGTTTTTAAAAGGTAATTTTTAAGAAATGCGGATTGGCTTTTACGAAATATTTGCTAAACTTGAACAATAATCTGCATTAGGAAGCAGTGCAATGAGAGACATCTACCAGAGGCGCAATAGAATAATATTTGTATTGTAAGAACCACAACTTTCCATCTAAATATTTTTTCCAATAAAAATCTTTAATTTTACATCTTTATTTAACTTTCTCCAAAACGATTTTTTTTGTCTTCTTGCAGCTTAAAATTCCGGCAACAGTGACGTTGCTTAGTTTACAACAACAGTTTTCATAAGCTTAAAGTTAACCAGTTTAATTTTACATGATTTAAAGCATGCGCGTTAGCAATTAAAATTAGCAACCATACTACAAAGGACTCGTACACAAAACTTGTATGTAAAAAAAAAAAAAAAAAACTGAAAATAAAAAATAGTTTTTTTAAAATTGTGTTGAAATGTTGTTTTTTAAAACTCTGTAAAACATTAAAGTGGTGAATATTTCTATAAAAAATGCCTAATAATGTTTATGTTTGCCGTTTGCAGAATATTTTACTTCGTTTTATTGCCAACTGGAAGAGTCCTTAGGTAAATGAAAAAGTTATTTATTCAATTCTTCAAATGTGATGTAATATTTTGCTATTTTTCCACAATAGAAAATTTTTTAAAAAAATCTAAAAATTCTAAAATTCTACTGACTCTACTGGTTCACTACATCCGCTATTATACGACCAGCAAAATATGTGAGTTCGTTTTATTGCCAACTTTACAAAAAAGAATTAAATTTACAGACCCGGAAGGATCCTCTTTTAAAAAAGAAACCTTTTATTTGAATGTGAGCCCATTTTTTGTTAGTTGTTTATAATAGAAATTTGACTGTAATGGCCGCTGTTACCAGCTTTGCAAAATATGCGAGTTCGTTTTATTGCAAACTTTAAAATAATTAAATTTACACATATACATATAGAGCAGTTCGACACTAGAAACGTGAACTGATAATTTTGTTATTTTTTTTTTGTTTCACAATTTTCATTTCATCAGGCCTAAAATCTATTCACGTGCCATGAATTTTTAAAAGCCGATTTTAAGCTCTATGCTCTTATTTATTACTTCCCATCTCTGTCTGACCATTTTTGCATGCGTATTTAAATTTTTCTTCTTAATTTTTTACTAAAAGTATGAATTGCAAACCCGTAAAAAACTGACTGTTAAAAACGTACTATTAAAAAATCACTTTTAGGATATAAAATATATTTTTCTTACACAGAACTCAAAATGTGTACATGCATGTCTGTTTGTGTAAGCAAACAAGGAAATTGCTATAAGTGGCAATTTTCAGGGAGTTGATGGCAAATGGTTTTTATTTGTAAATAGATAGATTAATTCTTTTAAATTTTTTTATTTTTCTACCCAAACACCTGTACTCAGCCACCCCGGGAAGCAATGAAAGCGAAAGCAATATAGTAGTCGCTAACAAACATATGAAAGTGTTGCTGTTATGTGACAACATAAAACTCACTTTGCTTGAAATTAAATACTTTAATCCTTGAGCTTTTGCACACTTCAAATATTTTCTTATTATTTGTTAAAAGCTGACAACATTTAGAGGAGGGCAACACTCACAGCTGCTACGACAATCTCTTGCAAGCAATGCGTTGTTATAAAAATAAACATTTCCGTCCAACTTTCACATCTTTAGTTTTGATACTGAAGTATCAGTGCTATTAATTTTTTGAGCAAATTTTTTGGCTGCAAGTTATGTGAAGCGTACCAATTCAAGTTTTATTTACAAATCAGTGCGAATAATGTAAAAAACATTAGTAGAGAACCGGTCATTTTACAAATGGAATGTACCAACTTTTACTATTTTTCTACTTTTTTGGCATTCTTTGTCTTAATTCGTAAAACCAGATAAATGTTTAATTTTGGTACTTTTTTTACACACATCAAAAAAAAGTACCAAAATAGTACTTCTATTATGTAATATATAATATGCCTGTTGCAATTTTCTCAATAATTCGACCAAATAAATGACGTAATCTAGACTTTTTCTGTAGCAAAAACAAAAAATTAAATTAAATGTTTAAGGGATAAAATGTGGTAACAAAATCCGAGAATAAGTACATTTTTTAATATTAAATTTTTATAAAATTTTTAAGTAATTTTGATCCTTTCATATGTATGGAGAATGGTCACTTTTTTGTGATATTTATTTGAAGCAAGTTATTTAAAAACGATACATTTGAGAATGTTTTTCTTTCTAAAAGGTGTTTTCTGAAAAACTCTTTTTTCCCATCCAAAGTTATTTATATTGAACTTCGCTGGGGCAGTGCGTTTCAGAAAAGGCATTTTTTGAAAACAGTATATTTAAAAAAGGGTTTTTATAGAAAAAATCTCTCGCTTTAGTGAAACTTCGGCAAAGCTGCTTATTAGGAAAGGCACTGTTTTTGAAAAAAAGTACTTTTTGCGAAAGTGAAATATGTATTTTGTATACAAAGAAATTATGTTTAAATGTATAAATTGTTAATAAAAAAAAATTTGTTTACATAAGTTTATACTTTCAGTGATAAATATTTACTTCAATTATCCATCTCTGACCACTTTCTATATGGAGACAGAGGAGTGTATTATAAGAAAGATGCGTTTTATATATCCGATATTAATTTTTCAGAGGAGAAAAAAGTGTAACGTAAATTGTCTGCGAAATGAAACTTATTTGCAATCCACAGATTGAGTTGACATAAAAGAAACATGAAAAGACTAAATAAATAAGATAAACCATCATATCCTAAAATACTATCATTCAATTTCAAATCCCAGCCAATATGCAAAATATTATGGGATCAAAATAGAAATGAATTAATTTTTTTTTTTTTGCGAACAACGCACATATACACTTTTGACACATAAAAACGGTAACGAATAAAGTAAAAACATTTTTGTGGGCAAAACAAAAAGCAACCTTTTAACAATACGAGTGACAACAATTCTCGTTTAAAGCACAACATCAGTCTATCAGTAGATGTTGTCAACGATAAAAGTGATGCTGCTATTTAATGGAAATAAATATTTCCTATTAGAGGAAAATATCCCACTTTGCAACCAATAAATTTAAAGCGTTTGTAGGCCTTCTCATTTTCAAACACACTGAATGTAATAAATTGGAAAAATATCAGAGGAAACCATGACAAGTTTTATGGTTTTCATTTTTTCTTTATTTTATAGATCCAGTTGATAAGGGTTTAAAATGATTTATGTGACCACTTTGGTAAGAATTAAACTTACTTGTTGAAGGCTATACACGGTGCTATCAAACTATCTCATTGAAATAAACTTGTACGGCTTAAGTGTTATATTGATTTCGCTTCAGATAATTTTTAAAGTCGTGTTGAGTACAATTATGTATATTGGCTGTCAAATGAGGAAAACGGGCACAAAGCAATTTAAATCGACTAAAGTTTTGAGAAAATTAAAAGGACCAATATTGATTGATAATACGATATTGATTAAGAACGACTTAGTTTTTATGGAAAAACAAAATTCTAAAAAGAAATATGTTTATATTAAAAACCTTTAAGCGTTTGAACTCAGAGAGTACTAAAGTATTGCTACACTTGGACAATATTTGACGAAATAAGCGTGACGACTAAATGTGAGATTGTTTTTCAAACAAATATTGATTAAGTCATTTCATTTCCGCTGTTTTAAGCCTTTTTTCTTCAGTGAAATTTAGTAATAAAGTTTTATAATAACAATTTGTGTGAATATTTAGTGGTCACGTTTATTTCCTTGAGCTATTTTTCCCCCCAATTAGCTTCATAATTTATGGTAATGAAGTGTATAGGTTCAAGAGTCGGCCAGTCTGCAGGGTTAATCTTTGTGTAAATATTTAGTGGTCACGTTTATTTCCTTGAGTTTCTTTTTCCTTAATTATCTTCGTAATGTAGTGAATTGTGCGGGTTCAACAATCGGCCAGTTTGCCAACTGATTGCAGTGTCAATCCTTCAACTTAAGCTGCATTAAAAATTATCTAAAACTGCACTTATGAAAATCTTGTGGTGCCAAATATGGAAGATGAAAATTTAAAAGCAAACACTGCAAAGTAATCCCTGTCTTACCGGCTTTTCGTTGTCATTGTTATATTGCAATACTGCTACATCACGTCTTTCAACCTTTTAAAAATATTTTTTTCCATTCGCATCATTGTAAGGTTTTCTAAAATATTGTTTATTGGAGGTCCTTCTAATTGCAAGAAGGCACATGATGAAACATTTCTGATTTCTTGAAAAACCCTCCTGCTATAGTTTTGATACTCTCGATGATTATTACTATTAAGGACACATTGATTTCTATAACGTGGAGTACAAGGTCGCAGCGAAAAAAAGCACAATCCTCTATTATTATTTTCCCATTTTGGAAACAACAATTATTCTCTGTACTTCACAAGTCATAAAAATATCATAAGTAATTTATTGTGAAAGTAAGAACAGAAAAGAAATTCGTAAAAAACTAATAAATTCTGCTTTTTGTTTCCAACTAATAAATAATTAATTAAAAAGATGAACGAATCTTTTATAAAAGCACTCAAGGAAAGCATTATTGCAACGACTACAATTATTATAATTAATTACTAATTAATTTTTAATCGTGCATTAAATTTTTTTTTATTTAAATTTAAGAAAAGTTTTAGCAAAATCCAAAAAAAAATTAAGGGAACGAGAAATAATTCGCAAATGAAACCAACGACGACAGTATTAATTAATTGCTGACGTAGGCCTTGTCTTGGAATGGAAACTCATCTCCAAAGTAATTTTAAATTGTTACGGAGGGGGTTCTTTGTCTCAAATATTTCCCGCAGGGAATATTTCCTACTCATGCGATATATTGGCGTAGAATTGTGGGAAAGGAGTCTGGAGACATTCTGGTAGCATTATTTCTACTCTGGCCATGAACTACCGCCACGTAAGAACCGACTATGGCAAAGGTGCAATTATGTCCTCGATCGATGTAAATTGTTTGCTGGTAGATTTGAAGTAAAAAGTGTTTAAGCTCGTTCAATCATGTGAGAAAAATTCATGACTATTTAGGAGTATTGAACTCACCAACCATTTCACTCAACGGCATTTTGATTTTTTATTTAATTATTTTATTTGCTTGTTTAAATCTTTTACATAATTATATTAAATTATTTTAACAAGAAATTTTTTAAAAAAAATTGTACTTCTCGATTATTGTTAGTTTGTAATTAGCTTTATTTAATTTTTATTTCATTTCAATAATTCTCGTATTTTTATTTCAAATAGGTTTCAGTTAAATAGTTAATATTCCTGTTTAAAGTAGCCACTTAATAAGTAATAATTATTTTTTTACTCTTTTTTTTATTTTCATCATTAGCAAAGTAAAATAATAATAAAAAACTCGAAAAAAATATAATTTAAAAAACTTTGGGCCTGAGCCACCATATCATGAGTTTAACTGATGCCATATAAATTAACTTTTATGAAATATAATTTATTATTTCTATATTAGAAACATTTAATAATAATTAGATATCATTTAAGTTACACTAATGATCGGATATATAACTACTACCAATGCGCATTTCAGCGCATGCCCAAATGCTTCTTAGAAACAGTTTAGATTAACTCAACTTCTAATTAAAGATAAACGGAAAGTTTAATTAAATCAAAGTCATTATTAATTCATTAATTAATTCATTATTAATTCATTAATTAAAAATAATTAATTTCCACCAAGAGTAAATACTTATAAGATCGGATTGACATTTGCTGTATATAAATGGTTTATTGATTATTCTGGTGGCCAAATTCAGAAGTACTCATTTAGAAGAAAAAAAAATATTTCTCAAAGCTTTCAGTGCATTCAAAATTATCAATATTACAATTTCCACGATTAAAACGAAATTGCTTAACTAGTAGCTTTTGACGGTCTTTTAGGTGAATGTGAGCCAAGTGGCTCTTTTTTACTACACTCTGTCTAACGATTGATTGCATTTATAAATAAAAAAGGTAAAACGAAGGAAATACAGTGAACGCACATACAAAATTATTCAAACAACCATCAATCATCTAAGAATTCAGCCATAAACGAGATACATGAAAGGAAGTGTGCTTGTATTAAAAGCCTTTGTGATTCTCGAATTCCTGTTTTATTATATTATATATTAATGGCTTTATTTTTATTTTTATTAGTACAAATTAACAAAAGTAATAAGAATCGCATAAATCTGAATAGGAGAGCAGAATATAGAAAAAGAAACTTTTCGGAGAAAAGAATTAATTAATATTTGGCAGCTCTCAGCTACTTCTTTTATATTTCATTCGATAAAAACTTGGAAAATAAGTTGTCTTAAAACACAAGCTAAAATATGTGCATAAAGTTATAAAATAGAAGCCGCAGTCATCCAAATTGTAGTATTTAAATCACTTAAACTTGGGAATTATTGGCCTAAACAACAAGGAATAGACAATCGTGTAAATTGCCCAAGTAAAAATGATGAGATTGGCAACAAAATTGTTTTGATTGTGCGACACATAGACAAACATTCAATCTGTTACAACTTTTTCCATCACTAAGGATTAAAGGATATGAAAAGGATTTTGCAAGGATAATAAAAAAAGCGAAAAAACACAGTTTTTTTATGGTAATAAAACATATAATAGCCAGTACTGAGATACAGCTGCACTTTAGCCAACATTCAGGAAAAAGCTGTTAAGAGAGCAATTAAGCAGCAGTATGGACGTGATGAAAAATGGCAGGCAACTCCGAATTATAATTCTGATTTCCTAGAGAGGGATAAAAAAGGTTTTTATTATGCGTAACTAATTAATGAATGGAAGTAGTATGATATTTGTAAAATGGTTAACAAAATGCTTTCTTAATGCAATACCTCATTGAAAATACTCCTACTGAGGCCTGTTGCTATTTTATAGACCCACTTCATATTTTAATAATTGTTAATTAAATATTTTTATGTTTAATTATTTACCATCATAAATGCTTATTACGAGCACAATCTTTAATAAATTTATGTTAATGGAAACTTTGATTATTAACCCCACCTGCTTCCTTTTTTTATATAAATGTAATGCTGGAAAAATGGCCGAATGTTGCTCATTTAAGCTTTTGAACAACAGAACTCACTACAGTAAACAAGCACTTCCTACGCTACTTTGCTTAATTTTTGCTGTAGTTTAATATTTTGCCTAAAGTTTTTAATAATTTGTGCTGAAGTTTTCGTTACCTGGGAGAATTAACGATATTCACACAATAAGTTTCAGCTGGTTTGACATACAAAACTTTGCCACCCACTTTGTAGGGCTGGCCTTCGCTTTCTATGCCAACAGCAATGCTAAAGCAACACTACATTGTACACAACCATATTTTTAGATTAACAACTTTTGCAAATACATTTTTTACCACAAAAATGAAACATTTTAATTTTAATATATTCATTCTCATAATTCTCTTATTCTTTTATTTTAAAAACTTTTGCACTACACAAGCACTCATATTATTAATTGAATTTAAAGCACTTTGATAATTTTTTAAGTTGCTGTTTCATTAATTATGGGAAATTTTTAAATTTAAATCAATTTGCTTCAACCGCCATTGTAAAAAATTCAGCTGACTAGAGAACAGATTTTTAATATTTAAAAATATACACAACCATGGCGATAATATTAGAAGCATTATTGCAATAATATAAATATAAATATATATAATTTATGCGTAAAGTTAATTTCAGTTAAACGAACTTGATTGCAAGTATCCAATCCTTGCCTACGACATCGAACACATTTCATCGATTTCTATTTTATATTTTATTATCATGCCATTCATTATCGAATAAAAAGCTTCATGATGTGACATGATACCACAGATGCGAAGTAACCTAATAAAACACATTTATAAAGTTGCCGCTCGGTATGTCAGCAGCTTTCGCCAGTGGAAAAAGTAATTCATTTAAGCAAGACAAAATGCTTTAGGGGTTTAGAAATGAAGTAGTTGTAAATAAAATTAATTTATATAAATAAAAACTAAATGTAAATTATGTAAATTTCTTCTTGTGTAGTACGAATGCAAATAAATTAAATGTTGAACAAAAGGAAATTATGGCAGGATTTATGCCTGCTCATGCAGGAAAGCCACTGCAATTTTATGTGCAAAAATTTAAGATTTACACAGTGGCAGCGATAATAAAACGAACAAAAGGCCTACCATATCCTACCATATTCCTTACTAATACAACTCCCTTCTTCTTAAATTGCTTATATGATTACTTGCAACATATCTGATGATGCATTTAAAATAAAAGGAGTTGCTTACTCGACAGGTATGAAAATATAATTCAAATAATTGCTAATATCTTATCTGAATGAATAAAAAATATTCTATATAATATTATAATTTAATATAAATATTTAATTGAAATACTGGCTGCCAATCACTAGACGATTTCGCAGTGATTAAATCAAGAATTTATAAGAAAAATAATAATAAAAAGAATAAAATGCTAAAACTAACAAGCCACAGTTTTATACCTCCCTATTAATTGAAGTTTCTTTACGTGGTAACGTTTAGAAATTTTGTATTTACCAACAACATCTGCTGCAGTCCTGGCTTACAGCTGTTTAAATTATTAGCTAATTAAAAAATTAAAGTGCACTAAAACCGAAAGGGAAAACACTGTACAAAATTGCCATCAATCACATCTCTTATATGCCGTTTCTCGCATTTCCTCTTCAATGTCATTCGCTCTCTCTCTCACTTTCTATCCCCCTCTCTTTTTATCTCTTTATATATACATATATATGCATTTCTCGCTTTCTCAAACTGTTATACTTGTTAAATAATTTTTATAGCTGCTGTAAAGATGGTTCAACTCTCAGCATCGTTGCCTCAATGTATGTATTTCAATATTTAATATATTCTGGATTTTGCTTTGCATACTTTTTGGCGCTACACCCCGCAAAAGAATTTTTTTCCGTTTTCATCTTGCATTGTTATTTTTGTAACTTTTCTACATTTTCCCTTTTCCTTTGCCCATACAATGTACGTGGCTCGTAGTAAGGTCAGTAGTAAAATTCCATTCAATCGACTTAAACGCTTGTCGATTTACGGCGCTACAAGATTCAAACGTTTACCATAAACGGGCCATTTTTAGTTTTATTTGTGAGTGAAGTAAAAGCTTGAATACGCTTTAAATCTCTTAAGCAAAATTCAATAAATAAATTACATGAAAATGAATTGAATGTGGAAATGTTTGCGTTGAAAAAGTTAAATTTAAATATTGATACCCCCACGGAGAGGCAAGTGCAAGCAAGCATTTTGAGCTTGTGAGTAAACGAATTTCCTGTGCAAACAGAAAAGGAATAAAAAAAAAAATTAGCAACTTTACATTTAAAAGGAAATATCACAAAAAAAAATTCTAATTGAATTATAAATAAATAAAATAATTTATTTGCTAGAAAGCGGAAAGTAAATTTGTTCCTTCATAATAAAGCAGCCCAAATTAAAGCTCGTGCTGGATATTTCAAAAAAATATTAAATAAATGAATAATAAAGAGCAGAAAAACATTGTTTACAAACCCATCCTTAAATAAAATTATTTCAAAAGTCGATGTACCGTCGAAGGTTTGTGGTGAAAAGTGTACAACTGGAAATGTAAACTATATATCATTCTGTTTGCGTGTGCTTATATTCTCTGCCGCCCACACTGACATGATAAGAGTTATATTCATTGAAAATAACTTGTTCAAATATAATTAAATATTTCGCCAGCCAAATTCTCATATTTTATTCTTTTAATAATTTATTGCAGCTTTTTTGGTATAACAATATTTCAGTGCCTTCAAAAACAATTTGTTTTTAAATTTTTATTTCAAATTTATAATATTTTTCGACCGAAGGAACTCAGAGAGGCACAGAGGCACAGAGGCACAGAGGCATTGAAATAAATCAATTAGAGCTTTAGTTTGGTAACAAAATACTTGGATGTTTAATTTTTAATATAACTATTTTAATAATAGTTTTTAAAATCGATAACTAATAACTGTGGAAATAATGAATTGGAAAAGGTTTTTTAAATTTGCTATAAAACAAGCCGTGAAGTTAATTAAATTTTTATAAACGCATAACATTTATAATTAAGAAAAAGGCCAACACCAACAACAACACAGTACTAAAATGATAATCCAGAAAATTATAAATATTAATAATTCATAAATGTTCGCCATACAAAAGAATTTTACCAACGAAACAGTGTAAAGGATAAACAAGTTCTTAATTTTTCCAGGATTAAGAGGAAATAAAAGCAAAATTTTAAGGCAAATAATTAACAACTTTTTCAAATAGTTTTCAGATTATCAAATATTGTGGTGAAGAAGTTTTTTTTCTAAGCAGGATAGTTTTCATTTGAGTTTAGCTACAGGGGAACCCCATGGGTATCGCTGTATGCAACTAATTAATGGATGCTGTAGTACATGCTCAGCTAATTCTTACTAATGACCAACAATTTGCTGCAATTCGTTTAACAGGCTCAGTAAGTAGCACACGGTACTATTTATAAGTAGTACTCATTATTTCGCGCTTATAAACTTTAAGGAGCAGCAAAGCATAAGTTTATTGATTTCTTGTTTCACTGCATGCTTGCTGGCGAGTGGTTTGCATGGAGGAGGTCGCATGTGGGACTTATGCTAACTTGTTTCAATGGAATTTATTCTAGAAAAGAAAAATGTAAAACAGTTTCAAAACAATCATTATGCACTCATTAAACAGCTTCAAAGGGAAAAGGTATTGTACTTTAACATTCTTTATATAAGTAGTGCTCGTTTTGATGGAAATTTATTTCTCTGTCTTAAAAGTAAATTTCACTTTGTTATTAAAACATCTCAAACTCTTGCTAAAATTTAGCCAATATAGAAATATTATTATAGAAATTATAGGATAAAATGAAATAGGATATCTATTATACCAAAGGGATACAGAGACCGATCCTTTAACTCTTAAAATTTTAATTTACACAATGGTGTTCAGTTCAGTTCAGGACAGTAACTGCAGTCCCTGCTATACATTATACAAAATTGCATTTCTTCTAGTCACTGCCATTAAAATGTGTACTTTTTAAATGAAGAATTTTGTGGGGCAACTCCTCATTTTAGATCTCAAAATGTCTTTTATTCGGAATAGTTTTTAAATAGTAAATACAGTTATCATTATAAAAGGTTTTTGGCACTCCTCATTTTGCTCTAATTGCTTTACATACAAATTCATTGCTTCAAATTCATAGATTAAGCTCCTGACAGATTTCCATTTGGATTCTGGGATTTTAAAATTATTGTTGATCAATTTGCTAATCTCTTTTCTCATTTTGTAAAAACAATTAATTTGTAAAAGTAGTTGTAGAAGTAGTTTTATTTATTAAATATTCTTTTCTATTACCTAAACAATTTGAAGTTTCAAAATGTTTTTTTAGTGTTACGCTAATTTAAGAATAAGTTATTGAGTTCATTAAAAGTTTGGCAATTGACGGTTTCGTTATCACTCAATAGCACTGAATTATTTTATACTCCACCCTAAAAGTATGCAATTGATTTCTCGTGTTGCGTTACGTATGAGTGATATTACATATATTGTGCTTTGAAATAAAAAAGTAAAATAAACTTAATTTTTGTATGAGAATTAACATTAAAGGGGAAACAGTGAAATTATTATTTTTTACAAATGCTTTCGATAAAACAGTGCAAGAATTCTGATGCTTGTTGGGTTGTTGTTGGCGAGTATCTAATAAAAATCATATTTTCCATTTTGTACAGCCATTCCTATGCACCTACAAAGAAATTTTATGTCTCATCTAGAGGCTACCAAATCAAATTAAAGTGATGTTGAAAAATCTCATATAAAAAACGTAATTATTTAATAAATATATTAAATATTATATTAAATATTGAATTATATTGTGAAAAGTTTAAATAAAATTATCATAATCAAATCATGTCAAATTAATCTGTTAATGTTTCTCAGCAGAAATTTATTAAAATCATTAATAGAGAAAATATAAAAGAATTATATTTAAAACAGAAAAAATAAACCGCAAAATACAATGAAATGTCAAAATAAAATCTGCAATTGCATACAGAATATAAATATTTAATTGGTGTACTAAAGTAATAATTAAGCTGCAGTTAATAAAAATGAAATGAAACTAAACATTTTTGTTTTATAGAAAATTGTATTACAAATTAATTTAATTGTACCGCAGCAAAGCCATTAATAATATTGTTTAATTGTGATACTAAAGCCAAATTAACGTATTAATCTGCGTATTAAAAGTTCAATATTTAAAGGATGCTTTGACGCAGTTGTCGGAATCTGATATCTGATAGCAATAGCAATCAGCCAACCATATTACAGTTACAGTTTGCGCAAATTTGAGTATACTTTGCTTTGTGAAAAAATAGCACACAAAATAAAGAAATAATAATAATAAATCAATTTAAAGGATACCATAAGGATTTAACGGAGCTATAAAAGGCTTTAAAAAAGGTACGTGTATTTCTAAGTAAACCAACAGAAACTCGCATGAATACTTAAACGCGTTACAGACATTCATATTATTTAGATTTGCATATTATTGGCTTTATTTGGGGAAAAAGTGTTTTTAATTCATTAAAAGAATTTTGTTTTCAATTTCCATATAATTCTGGTAAATGAAAATTGTATAAGCCAGAAATTATTTTTCGTCAGTACGACTGAGAGCAATATAAATATAAAAATGTAAAAAGAATTTGGCTTTAAAAAGACTACAGTTTCATTTTTCTTCTTTTTACAATTAAGTAATGAATTTTTTTAAAGTGAATGGGAAGTTTACATTATACTCGCTAATTATTAAGTAGAGAAATTTTTTACTCAAAAATCTACTTTTAAAAAAGCCAAAGAGAATTTTGATATAATAAATATTTTAGAGTGAAAAATTATACAATACAACTTTAGATAAAATTTAGATACTTATGCGCTGCCCTACTATTGCTTTTTCTGGAGTCGAGGGTGGTTACATTTAAAGGGGCGATGTTGAATGTGAAGCACGGCTAACCATCAAGTTTTTTCTGCATTTCATTTGACGTCCACATCGAGTCGTCATCGTGTCCGTCATCGCCCTTCTTAACTCGATGCTTACAAGGTGTAATTGACTCAAGAACTTAAGCCTCTCGATCATTCCCCACAACGTCAATGGTCAGAATGGTGGCACGAAATGGCATCAGTGGATGATCAATTTTCGAAGAAAATCATCTTCAGTAATGGGTCATATTTTCACCTCTGTGGATTCGTGAATAAGCAGAACTGCCACATTTGGGTGAATGATAATCCAAGAGTGATTGTCGGAAAACCAATGCAGCCGCGAAGAGTGGCGGCATCATCGTGCTGTATGTATATTTACTGTGAATAGTGGTCGCTATCGTGAACTGAATGGCATTAACCGTTGGACTTCTTGTTTGAAACAAAAGGTGTACATCGTTAATCCAGCAACAATTCAAGATCCAAAAGAAGAGATATCTCAGCACATTAACGACAGCACAACTCAATTATGCCTCAGCGTTATCGAAAATTTGGACCATCGCATGGAGGTATGCCGCCCGTGTCGCGGCGACCATTTGGCCGAAATTTACCAAATTATCACAAATTACCAAATTATCACAATAAAACGAAATGCCAATCATTTCCTAAACAAATTATGCTTCATTCAAAATCAACATCGCCCCTTACAATATAACCCCCTTTAGCTCCTTGAAGTAGTTTTCAGAGCGAAAAGTATTTATAACTCCTTTTTGTATATCATTCGCTTTCAAATTACTTATTCCGGGTCGTGATAATCTGGACTGTATAATTGCTAATCGTTCATTTTATTTTCTTAAAATTGTAATTGGAATGTTTATTATATTTTTTATAAATTATAATTTGACACATTTTCCCAATGTTATTTATATTATTTATTTTTTTATTTATGTTTGATTTTATACCCATTAGAAGGCACCATAAAGTACTTTAAACTCGTAAACAATTTGTTTATTATGTAGTTTTTAATAAGTTTTTGAAGGCTTGTTGAGATTGTAATTCTCAAATGTTTTGTGGTCGCAGGGGTACAATAAAGCGAGATATAGAATTTTCTTTCAAAGCTGTTTGGTTGGAGCTCTACTAATGAGATTTTACCCAACAAGAAACAATAAATACCATTTTTATTATTAGAAAATTTTATAATTAGAAATATTTACTTATTTTATTTTTAATATTTTCTTGAACGAGAAAATTATAAGATTTAGTCTGATGGCGCTTTTTACAAAATTTAGCTGGCAAAGCCTAAATTTCTATATGTCAATAAAAACAATTTTTTTATTACATATTTTATCCCGACGTATCATGAATATTTGCTCACTTCTTCAGGGGATTGGTTTGCTCACTGTCTAATTACTGTACTGTAATTTAACAGGAATTATGCCTGTAACAGGAATTACCATAAAAACGAATTACTAAAATCTCAACTTTCTAACTTTTACAATTTTAATGAAGTTTTTAGCATTTTGTTGAATTTTCAAGTTTGGAATTCAATTAAAGGAGGAATTCGAGGTGAAAGGAAGGAGTTGTACGGTAAAAATCACTAAGGTAGCTACCTTACCAAAATCGCAATTTTTTGAGTTATTTAATTATTGGCAAAAATATAAGAAATATACTCGTATTTTAAGACAAAAAATTGACTAGAAAAAGTAATATAAAAGCCAGTTCAGCTTAAAAAAATTTGGAATTTCATTTAAGGAGGACTTCCAGGAGACTGGAATCATCAAATCGAGCATCTCTTTTACTTCTAGTTAAGTTTTTGCCATTTTATGGTATTTTCAAGTTTGGAATTCAATTAAAGGAGGAATTCGAGGTGAAAGGAACGAGTTGGACGGTGGAAATCACTAAGGAATAGCAATTTTTTGGGTTATTTAATTATTGGCAAAAATATAAGAAATATACTCGTATCGTAACGGATACATTATTAAAGATTATATATAATTATTACAAAATAAAAAATTAAAATTAGGAAAATAAAAATAAAAATAAAAATTTTTATATTCTTATATATAATTAAAATTTGGTGTCACTCGAAATAAAATATTGGCCCCTATAATATTAATAATTAATTGAACTAACAACAAATTAGGAAAATAAAACATTTTCTAAGTAATTACAAATTACATGTCTATATGTATAGATATATAAAAATATATAAATATTATGTAAATAAATAATTATGAAATATTAATTAATAATATATTAACCAATAAAAATTAACGAATAAGTAAATATAACTTATTGATATAAATAAATATTTTTTAAAAATTTATTGGTGGCTGCTGTAATGTAGTCTAATGTACAGTAATGAGACAGTGAACAAGGTTTGGAATTCACCAAGAAATCCCACGGAATGTCGGGATAAAATATGTAAAAAAAAATTGTTTTTAAATTATTTATTTAAAATTGTTTTACCAGCTAAGTTTTGTAAAAAACGCCATCATAATGAATATAAAATTTGGCCAAAATGAGAAATGTAATAATTGTAAGATTTATTTAAAAATATTATGTGTAGGTCATGTTGGACCAACTGTGATCGCTACAACATTCCTTGGCTTCCTGTAATCCAATTTTGAACGCTCCTTCGATTTGATTTGATTAGGTTTTATTGAGGAAAATTTTGATTGTGATTTAAAAAAGCTTTAAGTGTAATTTTTTTATTTTTAACCATTTCAAGGGGATATACGCGTTTGAGTAGGAGGGATATGGTTGCCATTAGCCAAAGCTAACTAAGTAAAAGGATACAAAAACAAAAATCCAGCGCAACACATCTTTTTTGTCTAGCAATGGCTGGACATAATACATATTAATTTTTTATATATTAAGATTTGAATAATTATTGGAATTTCAATATTATGAAGATACAGTTATTTACTCATGCTATCATGTTAAAAAAAAAAAAAAAAAATTTTCAAATGTATTCAAATATATTTTAACTAATGTATTCAAAGGTCTCCAGGTATTGAGGCCATGGCAGGGAGCCGGGCCTTACACTCAATAATTCTATAAATGTTAAGTTTCTATTACACGGATAGTCATTGAAATAATAAGTAAAAATTTTCTTCACGAAGGTGGTTATGGGAATGATGTTACTAATGTTTGTATAAGTTCGCTGGGGTAAAGGGTGTTAGGGTGCTTTTAAGGACATATTTTCAGTTTTTGGAATTTCCACATGATATAAATATATGTTTTAGCAGATTGACAGGGAAGATATGATATTTGCATACTTGTGGCGTTTGTCCATGACAAAGCTTAAGGTGACACAAAGGAGTCACCTTCTAAATACTCCCAGGAAGTACTCAATTGAGATTATGTTTGTGTTCACCATTTTTGTAATATAGGCTTTTTAAATACTTGTTAATATGACTTAAAGTGTAGGTATTCGTGGTTAAAAGAGGCGCATTAATTCTATGCCGCCTTTGATCTCTTGTTTTATTTCTCGTCTTGCGTTCACAGAATACTTTTAATACTTTAAACATTTGATGTTTGAGTTGACTTCTTAACTTAAGGATATGTTTTTATTTTGATAATTATATAAAAGGATTCTTTGAGCTTTATCCTGAATTCAACTAATAAAAGAAACGTGTATAGAAATACTGGCATGTTATAATGATTATAATGATTATAATGATCATTATGAGTTTAATCATTCACACTCGTATTATAAGGAAATAGAATTTTTGTTTGTAACACATTAACTTGAACTCTTTCCATGATAATTTCAATTTGCCAATAATTCTTGTAATTAATTATACAAAAACAAAATATCGGAATTAGTTCGCCAGGAAGTGTAACAGAAAACATCTGCAACACACAACACATTACCAATTGGAATAATAGAGCAATAACATTAATTGCTTGTAAATATATTTTGACCACTTTTGCCGCATCTCCTCTCTGCTGCCTTTGTTGGCAACTTTTCAGATTCCTTTTTTTTTTTTTTGTGTGTATTGAACAACAATTGCTTTTTTATTCAAACACATTTTTGTTGAGAATGAAAAGGATTTTAGAAACATGGAAATGCATATTGGTACGGGTTGGAATATCTGTAGTGTTAAAGGCATGTTCAGACGAGGCGAATCCATATTTCGCTAAGTCGCTTTGTAAAAAAAAATTAAATTTCGAATGCTTTTTAAAAAATGTTTACATTTTGAAGAAGTTTTCTATATCAGTGTGTGTGCTTACATTTCATTGTCTATTTGCAACTTCTTAGAAATTTTCTGCGAAAATTTTATTTGAAAACTCGGCTATTCCATAATTTTTTTCAAATTGCATGCAACAGTGGTAAGAATTCCTTCTTAGCATATTTTTAATCTCAAACGGGGCATGCTTGTCATATATATTTTGCTCATTTTCAAAAAAAATTCTCATTATATTTCCAGTACCGAGTGAAACCGCAAGGAATTTTATTTTATTTATTTGAATATAATTATAATATGTGTGGAGGCCGTGGCTGCTGAGGCTATCGGCTTAATATTTAATTTTGGTATTTTTTTGTATGTTTCACTGCAAGTGATTAGAAATCACGCAAATGTTACTTTGCACTTTAAATCATTCAGTCTTTTTGCAACTTTATTTTGAACTTCATTGAAAATTAATTCAATTCATAATTTGGTGCGTGAAATTGTATTTTTAACCGAAAAAACTTCAAAAAAGAATTTATGAACTTATGCAAAACTGTTTACTGTTTATCGGTTCTTAATTGTTTACTGTTTAAAATATTATTTAATAAATAAACAAATTTAATTATTATTAAAAAATAATTAGGAATTATTTCCTCTCAATTCTTACTTTAAAACAGTTTAAACTTTTTTTGGGTGTCAAAATTTTAATTTTGATTCCACAACTGATTTGAAATCACATGTTACATTTTCAGAACTTCCTAAACTGTAAATCTAATCTTTTTTAAATATTAATGTGAACATATATTCCTTTCAAAGTATGTTGGCCAAATCTTTTACGAAAACTTTTCGGTTTAAACAAATATTTGACTGCATGAGTTCAGATTATGTAAAATAATATTTTGGCTCCGTCTGACCCAACTTTTTTACTTGAGTGCTCTATTCTAAAAGTATTTTAACTCTCGCCCATTTTTATTCCTTCGCCTGAACATTATTTATCAATTACAAATTGTTTCTTTTTTAACATTTGATCCCAAAATATGAACACAGTGCCAGCTGCGGTGGTATACGTGCTCTAAATACAAAATTAAGCCTGTGTTGGGCTGTGTGGCCTCAGTAAATAAAGGAAACTACAAAACTAATATTTATCAAAATTTGTGCTGATTATTTATCGATGATGATGATGTGGATTAAAACTGTATTTTTTTTTAACATTTTCTAAAATTTTCTTAATTTTATATTAAATTTTCTTTATTCGATTTATTAACTGTTGCAAGTATGATCCAGTATTTTAATAATTATAGCCAGTATAGGCACTTCATTCCAGAGGTTAAATTGGTGTTTCTTTTACTACTCAATGGAGTTACACTCTCTATGATATTAGCAGTTTTACTCTCTGTTATGATGGCTTGCTTTCAATTACCGGTGGTACCCTGTTCAGACGCATATATAAATTTAATCTTTTTACTTGAAGCAATTCTACGTTCACACAACCCATTTTTAATTAGTTTTCGCTGAACCAGCGACTTCTGGTAATGATTTGAAATACACAAATCGAGAAGAGCTTTAAAATATATTGCCTTGGCCAATTTATTAAATTTATTAGGTAATTTTAATTAAATTACATCATTCTTTAATTAAATACTCATTCTATGAATTGTAATGCATACTGAGAATGCTTTCATCATATCTATTCTTAATATACGAGCATATATTTTTTTTAATATTTAATTTTAATATTTTTCTGCCACAATATGCCATCTGCTCTATAACACGAAAACATCTTGTAATATCTCAACCAACAGAATTTTTTTTATTTCGTTATTTCCAGCCACGGTTGCTTGCCAGCTTTCCATGCTACCACAATGTAATTCATTCTACAAGCCCATCTTCGTGCAAAAGTTTTGAAACTTATTTGCACAGAATACTGATTAAATATTCTTAAATTCTCCGGTAAATTTTTGTACACGCATGTATTTCGATTTTGTTTTGCATATTTGACAGATTTTATTAAAGATCCAACACAAAATACTTTGCCATCATCGTACAACTTTTCACAAATTTTCCTTTTTCATTTTCTGTAATGTTTTTTTTTTTTTTTTTTATTTAATTTTGTGTTCTTCGCATTTGCATATTTTAAAAATTCTCTTTTACATTTTCATTTGGAGAATGTTGGAAATGTGGGAAATGGTGGAAATGTGGAAACCTGAGCATCATGTTCGGATTTAATAATATTTGATTACAATTTAGGGTTCGACTAGAGGTGTTGCAATTAACCGCTGCTGCAAGCATCTTTTGCAATTTGACTGCAACGCAGTTTCGTATGCATGCAATTGTATTTCCAGCAAGAAACTTAATGATTGTGCACACACGGGCCAATGCATCGTGGCAGTCTTGCATATGTTAAGCTTAAGTTGCTTTAAATTAAACACATGCATTTCAATTGAAGAGCAAAAATTCAATTAAATTTATCGCTCATAAAAATAATTTAATTTGCAATCTGTACCAGCAGCATTTTAGGGAAGTTAATGAGCCGTAACCGAAGCAGAAAGTTCGCTTGAACACAAGTTACATGCTTTAGCATTGAAATAATTATTTTATGCAACTCTTTCCTTATTTATTGCAAAATTATTTCATTTAAAAAAGATCTACGATGTTACCAATTTCATTGCTGTCAGAGCTGGCAAACGTTTTTTTTTAAAGCTTTTTAAAATTTTTAGGTAGATCTTAATGTGAAATACTTACGATGAATATTCGATGTATTATGATTTCCAGAGATATTGTCCAGCTACTATATTTATTGTATGCTATTCCTATTTTTTCCCCCACTCCCTTTTTTATAAGTCGTTAAAGTAGTTCTCTTTTATGCAATACAATTTCTGTGTGTGAATCGAGATACAGACTCATGATTGCTATACTAAATTCACTGCCCACAAGAAGAACATTGAACCTGCAAATGAAAAGACTCCAGCGCTTCCATTTAAAATATCTAACTCTGGATTTTTAGCGAATTAGTTTTAGTTTATTAATATTGCTCTACAGTGTGTCTCAAAAGTATTAGAAAACTGCAGCAAACAGTTTTCAGCATTGCTTGATGTATTGCTCCGTATTATGTTTCACTTTTTACTAAATCTTTTTCATTACATTCTTCGTTATGCATTTCTTTTTTTTTGTAATAAAAATATAAAATTGTCTTAGTAAGGAAACCAGTTTTCATCTTTGGATGTGAATCCCCTATTACATGTCATGGATTCTTAATTGAGTACGTTTCCCTTTCAGTTCAATTATTTGATTTATTGAATCAATTGGGATTTGACATGCCTACGCATGCAACTGCTCTGCAAATGGTAGTCAGCATGTGAAAGGGGTAAATGGTGATGGAGCAGGGCAAATAAATAAACAAAATTAATAAATTATTTTAAAAGGACTTTCGGTCTCGGTGGCAGTAAGATTGTTAAGCAGAATTAATACGCTGCACATTCAGAACTTGTCATTTTGAAAAATTATTAAAACATTTTTTTTTGTTTTGTAGTTTTCGTATTGATTTCTTAAAATGCAACAACAACAACAACAACAACAACAAAAGAATCCCAGCCGCGAGTATCGAAGCAAAGAAATGAATTTTAATTAAATTCACGTCTGCTCATGAAAGTGAAAGTTCACGAGTTTTGCCTTTTAATTAGTTTAAAAAGTTGAAAGAAAATTTCAAGATTCGCTATTTCGCATGGAGTGCGATATAAAAATTAATTATATTTCAATTTATATTTCAGATTTAAACGACTGCATGTTTTGTTTAAATTAAAGCTTCACTGAAAAGTTCCGAAAAACATTTTGAAAGTTTAATCTGGCCTGTCATTTGCATAGTTAAAGTGGCAGAAGGGTTTGGGGAAATGATTTGGTAAAACTATTTTCTTAAAACGAATGTCATTCGCTTTTCCATTATTTTTCTTTTAAATGCATGCACTTGTTTTGGTTTTTTCTTCAGTCAGGCGTTTAAAGCTTATGGAAGAAGTATTGTTCAACAGCAAAGCAATTGTTGGAATAAAAAAATATTTTTTTATTTTGTAAATCCTTTGCAGCCAAATAAACCTACAGAAGTATGTGAGATTATGGCCAGGATAAGCGCAAGCAACGTTCTTCTTTAGCTACAGTAGATTTGCAAATACGAAACAGAGAGCTCAGCCATCATGCTCAGTAAAATTTAAATGATCAGGGGCTTATCGCATCGCATCAAATACTGCTGTGAATACTTCTTCCAATACTTCTAAGTAGGGGGTCCATGTTAAAGTTACATGAGTATTGATTTGTGCTTATAAATAAATAATTAATGCATTAAGATTTACCATTTTCTTTTCTTAAGTCTCGTGTCTAAATGTAGTTAATAAGAATATGGAGATCCTACTAAAAGGATGAGCAAGCTCGTATAAAGGAATTTTTGAAAAGAAATCTATAGGCCAGAACCAAGAAGTTTAGTTTTTCTTTTACATAAAACAAATCCTTAAAAACAGTAGTCAATCTACCAAATCATTAAGTTATTTATTTATTACATTTTAAGAATTTTTTCTTTTCGCTACTGCTTCAGATTTTCCTTTTGCTGCAAAACCTCCAGAAAAGTCTCTAAAGAAATAGTAAAAAGAACATACCTTCCTTAACCCCACGACATTTCTATGCCTCTGAAGAGCCTTTTTTACTTTTATATAAAAGCAGACCGTAAAGAGAAATACATTTTGCTCTTCTGTTGAAAGCGAAGCAGCTACAAATGATACCATTTCATGTGTGTGTGCTTGTCTTACTTACCAGCAAACTTTATTGAATTCAAAACATTTTAAATAAAGATTTATTTTGTTTTGCCTTCAAAGGCGGTTTTCTTTCAGTTGAATACAAAAAGAAATAATTACTTAAAGCAACTTAAAAAAAAATCATTTCTATTACTTTTAAAAAGGAAAATTGAACTCTAAAGTTTTTTCAAACTCCTGCAAGCGGCAAGTTTTCAAATTTCAATAACATCAAAAAACATCAAAATTTTAAGCCAGTGGGCCAGCATGCCTTTACATAAGCTTGCCAAGGACAAAAGGCATCATGATATTAAACGAATTCAGTAATCCAGTATTCAATACTTCTGAATACAATTTTAAAAACTATTCAATTAAAGCTTCCCGAGTGGCAAAACAATAATTTAAATTTATTTGAAGTCTGATAAGGAATTTGTTGAAATCCGATTCTCAGATTTTCTGGATTTTTTTTGTGTTCTCAAAATGTAGATCCGCTTATAATTAAAGACGAAAAATGGGCACGACAAAAAGGGTTTCGAACTAATGACGTCTTCCCGCCGGAAGTGAACCATAATTTCTAACTATGATATCGTCAGTATTGTGATACTACCAAATTCCAATAACAATTTTATGTTTTTTGATACTCAATTAGAAAATGCGAAATATTTCATGAAATATTGCAATGAAAAGCAAATTATTCAAAATGGAAAAAACTTGTAGTAAATCAGGAGAAGTATTCAGTTTATTTTATTTTCCAATTTTAACAAATTTTTAATAAAAATAATAAATACGAAAATCGCAACGCATAACCAATCGGAACGAATTGTATGTGAGACAATACTTTGCGATATTTCATAAAACTTAATTTTTATTTTTAATTCAACCACAGAACACAAAACAGCACAACATTCTGTTTGAAAGCCGCAGCATGTCCAATATCAGTGTTCATGTATGAGGCAAGCAATTCCTCATCGTGGGCGGCAGTGTATTGCATGTAACACGCTTAGGGGAGTGTAGGTGGAATTAAATATAAAATTAATTATTCATATATTCCATTCAAATACTGTCACATGCTGAACTTTTTTTATACTTAAAAAGCAGAAAAAAAAAACTTTTCCATTTATTTTTGGGTATTTCGTTGTGTAAATGTCATTACATGCACAAATTTACATACAATGGTGACCTTTGACATTTTACGCATCGCCTATTTTACAAAAGGAAACCACCTAACCAAGCCATTTTAAATGTTGTTTGTAATTTTTAGTATAAAACATAATCATCGCCACCTAATTTGTTCCCAATGGGTGGGATAAATATATTCCTTGATGATTAATAATCAGTATACGCAGCTGAATTGAAAGGATTTTAATAGCCTTTAATTATACGACATTGTATACATATTTTTATGTCCTTATTAGTAATAAGGACCGATGGTTTTTTTTTAACAACTCAAACTGTTGTAGTTTGCTTATTATCAACAGCAAACACCCAGCGTGTTAGCAAGAATCGAACCGGCCATCTTCGGTTTAGTAGGCTGTTTATTATCTGTTCGCATACAGGGGCATTTCCTGTTTAATTAAACACGAAACAGGTGCGACAAGAAAAGTTCTATATGAACCGAATCTGCAGAAAACTACTTACATGAAATTTGAAATGTGTCTAATCTTGATTTGTTACCATAACAGGGTCTGTCAGACAGTGTAGAAGTTCCAAAGACATTAAAAATGTCTGTGAATGTAGCTGGTAGCCCAAGGAAGTTACAGTTATGTTGAGTGCCTAGTCACGAGCATATGTAATATTGGCAATGAAAGCGCCAAGTATCTAGCAAATATATAGGAGACAGACACGCCTTCGTAGGACCACAACCATTATTATCTATTAGTTATATTTAGGAAAGCATTGGCCCACTCGCTGACTCACAAATTGGCCGTCGTTAGGTGAATGCAACCGGACTCAAACAATCAAAGCATTTTATAATACCGTCTCGTAAACACTTCCAAAGACGGGAAGAAGAATATTAAAATGATCACGCGATACTACTAGGAATACAATTGGTGATACTTTAGTGATGAATTAAAGCCTAGAAATAGTGCAATGATTATATAATATAGGTGCACTTATCACATTTAGCTTTCAAGCAATAACATTAAAATATCCTTTAATTATTACTAATAATTTTTTCAAGTCTTCAAGGATTTATAAAACATCTTAATCTGTATTTCCTTATCTTTACATTTGCACCAGTGAATTATATAAATGAAACAACAGCCATATTAAAACTCACACACACATACACGCCCCATCTTTCTACCGCTCTCTGCACTTGCCTGCGTCTTATTGTATTTCAACGCCTTTTGCCTACTTATAAATCGTCATCAGCAAAAAAGCAAATCCTTAATATAAATTTCCTACACGGAAGTGAATAAATATCTTGTGACTTCTTAAAGCTTGTTCACTACTTTTCAAGGACAAAAGAAAAGGAATGAATGAAAAGGGGGAAAAAATACATTTATGCACACAACTTTCATACGGCTTTCTTGAGCCTTTCACCGTCTTTCTAATTAAAATACAGGCGCTCTTACAATAATTAATATAACAAATTGAAATGCAGAGGAAACTCAAACGATTTTGCATAATAAAATCCATGGAAAAATTTATTTGGCTGACTGCTGTGACGAAATATTCTTCCCTCCTCAAAATAATTAATTAGAGGAGTGACACAATTTCTCAAATAACTCTTTATCAATTTTTCCACAGATTATTTACATTAATGAATGTGAAATATAAAAATGAGTTTCATTTATTATTTCCCGGAATTGCCCATATTTTTTATTACTCAACAAGAATATGGAAAAGGTTTGAAAGTTTTCCCAAACACATTTCGATTAATTAGGATTGTTTCCCTACCATTTTGACACTTTAAGAGTTACTGGTGAAACTAACAATATCGGGAATTTTAGTCCTCATTGACATAATTTGAATAATGAGTCTGAGCTTTGAACAAAATTTTACTAAAATTTAGTAAAACGCATACCGCTCTCGTCCTTCAAAGCCATCCCTAATTTTTTATAAAAACTTTTTTTTTAGGCATTGAAAAATATCTCTAGAGCCTGAGAAATATTTGAAGCATCTACCTTTATAGAATGGTCCATCACAGACGTATGTATATTTCAGAGATATTGCTTTACGGAGTGAAAAAGTATAATTATAGCTATCTAGAGGATTTCAAAATAGCCCTCGATCATTATGTGCAATTATTATTGTTGAGTAGGTGACACTGACAGAAAAAAATAGGGAAATCCCCTTTTCCATCACACACGTACCCAATAGTTACATAAATCACTTTAATACACCCTCACTTTGCTCCACCACACAACCCAACACTCGCACACACAAGAAAACTTCAAAATTTGAGGCTTATGCATTGCTTACATAAGAAATACCCCTGATGGTGTAAGAAGCTCGTAGGAAGCAGCGTTGCCAACCTAAACTTATAACTTGCAAAGGTGGTGAAAGTCAAACAAAGTACCAAATATTATATATTATCGTGAAATGCAGTTTTAAATATACATAACTCGAATTATTTCCTTTCCATTTCATTTCGAAATGGAATTCTGCTAATTAAAGTAAAGCCACACGTTATATATCATCGGATAGGTCTCAAAATGCAGTTTTAAAAAATATATACATTGAGTTATTTTCTTTTGATTCGTATAAAAAATATGATTAAAAAAATTAATTATTGGATTAATTTTGAATATTTTAGAAGCGAATTAATGCTTCAATATTGATTGTGTTCACTTCGTTTATATTTAACACGAATTCAGTTCTAATTTAGAAAACTTAAGAACATAATTTAGAATACAATGTTAGAATTCGTAAATGGCGGGTTATGCACAGAATAGGTATATGTAGATCGCTTTGTGGACTCCCTAAATGCTAGAACCGAAAAGTTTACTACGCCTTGTTCGGATCACAATTTGCAGTATGCGAACCAGTTAAGATATTGCCGATTTACTCGGAATTCGGGTAGCAAGCAGCATTTATTCATACAGCTTTTATAATTGTATGGTAGTAACATTACACAGAGAGAAAAACTGAATTTTATTTCTGATCATGTTTCAGAAGTGCAGTGCAAAAAGCTGAAAATTATAACTTTTGGAAACGAATTACGCAAAAATATTCAATTGTACTAATCAGCTGTTCTTAAAATTTTAAATATTGAATTTTAGTAATATCCACTCCTTCGCCTCCTCCCCGATGGCTATTTTATTGCCATTGCGATAATCGCTGGAACTTGTATGCTGTTTGCTTCTCTCGCCTTTCCATTCCCTCAAATACTTGTAGCAAAATACTGGGCATTAAACATTTCAATCCTGCCACGCGATTTTGCGGTTTTGAAACAGAAATCAAGGAAATTAATTACAATTCATTTAACTAAGCAGCACATTATAATGGCAAACAAGAGGGAAAAATAAAAGCAACAATTCCAGTCATCCTGGCAGCAGCAGTTTCATTTATTATATTTTTGCGCCCGCTCCCAGCAGCAGCACCAAGCCAAGCCGAAACAACATCATTATAAATATTTTCATACAAAGTGTGCCATGAGACCAAAATGTCAGCAACAGTAACTGCAAAAATTGTGTGTAAATTTCAAACAAATCAACTATTACTTCGAGCGAATTTATATGACTGCCAACTGAAAGTGTGGCCGATAGCTGGAGGCCATAACGATTTAATAATTAAATTAAGAGGGCACAGGGGATTTAAGAACTACAACAAAAAAAAACACAAAACTTATTGTTGGAGAGCTAAAGAAGACGCTTTCAATACAAGAAATATCCTTTCATTACTATGATGAGATCTCACTTTTATGCACTGCAGCCAAAACCGGAGAAAAATATTGCCCACTGTGCTTGCTTTTTCATTTTCTGATCTCTTGCCTTTTTTAAAAAACTTTTAGTATTTTATCAATATTTATGAAAGTTTCGTGCAATAAGGACTAAATTAAGGATTATACTGGATTTAACCGGGACAAGAGTGTCTAAATTGGCAACGCTGAGCATCATTTTCAGCACAGAGTTTGCCTAACGAAATAGAATTCATTTGAATTTTTAACACGTTCCCATAAAATGTTGCTTTTGTTTTGTTTCCTGTTTTCTACTACGAGTTGGTTTTAGTTTCCGCTTATTTGAAATGCATTATAAAAAGTGTATATTTCGTTGGCTTTTCGTTCGATTCTAATTACTTGGTTCCCCCCTGGAGTAAACTTTGTTCACCCCATTTAAGTAAAATTGCTTTGCTTTAAATGAAGTTTTTAAGTTAACAAATAGCAACTTCCGGTTTCCTGACTAAAAGAGAGTCTCTCTTAAGGCGGTGAAATTGACACGTCGGACCCGTCTCTAACAATTTATATTTTTAATTAATTATATATATATTTGTATGGTAAGAAAAAGGATTTCGAAATATGTGGTTCTAAATTCTTTTTGTGTTTCCTTTTACTCATTTCCAAACCTTCTACGAGCAGACAAAATCAAATCACAACTGCATTAAAAAGCAACGCAGCCGGCACAAGGGATTACGGTCAAACGGGCACACAAAACAGATTTTCAAATAAATTTAAGTTTCCTTTTAAGAAGTCAAGGATTTATTTTTTAACAACCTTCTCGCCCTCGACTTTATTTCCATTACAAAAAAATCACGGAAATGTTAAAAAATGCCAGCAATTTTTTTTTGCGAGATGATAAATTTACAATATTTATTTTCATGTTTCTTTGCAAATAAATAAAATAATAATAAAAATCCCTAAAAAATTAAATTAAAAAATTATTAAATTTTTTTCCAGAGTGTACAAAATGAAATAATTTAAAAATTATTTTTAAAAAGGTTAAAGTTTTATAAATATTCGCAATAGCTGCAGAATTTGCCCAGAATGACGTTCGAATTCCGAATAAAAATAAAAAAATCTCTTTTAATTAAGAATGGCAAATGTTCTGAATGTACTTGAAATTGTAAACATTTTTATCAAATTAATGAAATGATACGAGTATTGTTATCCATTAAAAATGCTTCTCGGGCAGCAATCGATTTGTTTCATGTGCAAGTAAACACGCAAATTTAATTTATTAATGAAATTGAGAAACTACCAAAGATATGCAACATGTAAACGAGCTTGTTAATGAATGAAACTCGAATGTAGTAAATTTCGATGTTGAATATCCTGTTACAAGTTAAGCAAATGAACAAATATGTGCTTGGCAGTAAAAACATGATATTAAACGATGTTCATGCCAAAATAAATGCATGTCTGTCCACTGCTCCATGTGCTCCTCTACACATTCGTAACCGAATAGCGTTTGGCAGTTCCTATGACAGTGTGTGGGCGTGTGCAAATAAAGAGCTGAGCCAATATAATTTAAGTATTCGAGCATCCTTAGAAAAAGGTGTTTAAATTGTTTTTAAACTCCAGAAAAAATAATTTAAAATAAATTTTCTGGGTTTTCACATAAACAGGGTTTTGTGGTGCAATTTGTGTAGAATAATTGCACAATATTATTGATTAAAATCGTAAAAATTTTCTAAAACATGTATAAATTAAAAAGACGAAATAATGATGTGGTTCATCTGCACGAGAATTTAGGAAGACAATTATTACACGAAAATTATTTTTAGAAACCATTTAGTGGGGAGAAGAGTAAAATGGTTTATTCTATCAGCATAGTTGTTCCAACAAATCAGGCTGTATGGCATAAATTTTGTTTTAAATCGACATAAACGAGTACAAATTATAAACAGCGCTTTAAAAATAATCCAAAGCCTTTAAGAGGCATCAAGAGCGGTTTAGTTCAGCGATTTTTCAGCTCGCGTTTCCAGCAAATTGATTTTGCAATAAGTCGCTTGTTGGGCGTGCTGTCTGCGAAGGTGAACACTCTTGTTTAAATCCAAAGACTTCAATATTGAGCTGATTAATTTTTAGAAAGAAAAATACACTCAGGGTGCCTTAATTGCGCTCATCATTCGTAGTCTCTTAAGCTGTCTATCACGTAAAAAATATTAAATCGCCAATTTCAATTAATCTGAATTTGTTAAGAGCTGGTGAATCATCTTCCCTACGTTACCAAAAAAGGCTTCCATAACTAAGCAAAATTCTATGACAAAAATGCTCATCTTCAGCCAATTTTAAAAAGGCCAATTTGCAAGAGCATGGGAGCGCTCTCCATTTCGTAAACACGTAAGAAAAGAGTATTACGTAAAATGTTTGACGTAATTTAGCCAGTGTGCTGTCCGAATTCCCCTACGAATTTCCATTCATAACAACACTTGTTGGCATTTTAAAAAAAAGCACACGTAATTTTTTTTTTGTCAATTGCAGGATCAAAAGCTGTCACATTTCACGTTCCAAAAATGAATGTTATAAAAACGGGAAATTAAAAAATTTTAAAAAAAAATTCTGTCGAGAGGATTTGCGTAAAAAAAATGTTTACAAGCTAAATAGCAATAATCACACGAGTGTTTACTTGGCAATAACTATTTATCTATTTCCCTTTTTCAAACTTTCAGGCAGCAGCTACCAAATCTGTCTACTAGCCCGTCTGTGGGGAAATACACCAGAATTTCACATCGAATATTTACAAATTATTTTCATTGCCTTGTAATAGAATTAAATGAACAGCAATTTTGAAAATAAATATTTACTTTCAAGGACATGCAGTAAGTGAATTTCAATTAGTTTTCAGTTGCAAGTATTGCCCTTCAACCAGCAAATAAACAAGAGCTCTCACGTGGCCAGATAAAAATTAGTTTAAAATATTAATAAAACCAATTAAAATATGCAAAAGGAAAAACGACAACACCAACAACAACAAGTGCTGCTGGAGAAAGTAACTACATGCCCAAAATACAATTGAAATATAAAATGAATGAAAAAAGGACATGCAGCAAATCAATTTGTTTGATGGGAATACTTTGCACATCAGCAGCAATCAAATATTACAAAACTTGCAATATTAAGCCAAAGCAATTTAATTAAAAGCTGAAATAGATTTAAACGAATTAAGTTTCCATTTACTCATTTCCAAACCTTCTACGAGCAGACAAAATCAAATCACAACTGCATTAAAAAGCAACGCAGCCGTCACAAGGGATTACGGTCAAACGGCCACACAAAACAGATTTTCAAATAAATTTCTAGTTGATGGATTTTTTATCTGATTTGTGGCGGCGTATACGAGGGCGCATTCAAGGACTTGTCATTTCTTGGACTTGTTTATTTCTCTGTTTCATATTTCTTTTAAACGCTGATGCTGTCTAAGATTGTATACAATCTGTCTCGAGGGAACACAGACTAAAGTTTTACAGTCTGTCTCCAACGAATTCAGACTAAATTTTTACAGCAAATGGGCAATAATAAATAATTAATAAAGGACACTCCGCTAATATTACAAGTTATAATTCCCAAGTTAATTGGTAAATTTTTTCAAAAGGAAAAGGAAAACAAACTAGAACCTCGTGTTCAAATAAAATGTAAAAATGTGAATAATTGTGCATGATACAGTGGGCGACAATCGGAAAAGATTTGCAAAAAAGAATTTATAATGGACCATTTTTCAAAGAGAAACATTTTTAAAAAAAAAGTTTTGTAAGTAATTTTTCTGGTTTCCGCACATATACACAAATACGTGCAATTATGCGAGTTATAATTGTCTTCATTCCGTCAGTTGTGCCACAACACAAACAGCTGACAAGAAGTACTTTAATGATGCTCACAACTTTCCCATTTTGGGGGGAAAAAGGAGTAATTCTTTTTTAAAATATTTTATGCATATAAATAGTTAATTTTTAAAGGCCGATGTTGAATCTAAACCGCGCCTAAACGTCCAGTTTTCTCAATTAAGATTAATTTAATTTGGACCATGGAAAGATACACAAACGAGCAACGCGTTAAGGTCATTCAAGGTTATTGTGAAAATAGGCACTCAAATCAAAATGCATATCGTACACTTCGTGATTTTTTCGGTCAATTTAATCGTCGAAATGTGCGTGCAGCGGAAAAATCGTGCAAAAATTCCAGCAAACTGGATACGTACATGATCGTACATCTCGTACTGCGGAATACATTAATGCTGTTCACGATAGTGTGGCTGAGGAGCCGCCTGCCGTAACTAGCCGTCGTGACCAACCATTACACCACTCACGCTGGTCCTTGATGAAAATTATGCATAAATTAAATAAAATACGTTCTTGTTCTCATGCCTCACATTTCTTGCATAAAGCCAATGGAATTGAGTTCAAATAAAAATAGATATCAAGCGTGTACAGTGGCGATGAATTGTAGTCAAACAAATTGTTTTCATATTAATGTTATATTGTAATCGGTCGCCTGCTGCAGTCATTGTGTTTCATTGGGAGTAGTTGTATCAGGAACGGTTAATGTTAATTTCATTTAGTATATGCAAAAATTTTTATCTGTTTTTAATCTTACACTACAGGCAATAAAGCAGAACATTTTATTTTTAAGTGTTACACCCTTATCAAGGATATGTACTTCTCAATAGATTCGCTGTGCTTTCGCTTACCAATTCAGATTAAAATTGATTTCAAATAAATTCTCTCCTGCCAAATTCGTATTCATTGAATATTTCCAGCCTACACCTTTTTTATTTCTGAAAAAAAAAGAAAAATAATGGCTGTAATTTACACCATCCCCACAACAAGGACATACTTTGCCACAACTTCTATTACAAAATTTCCATTACTTTGAAAAGATTTTCAGGAACGCTCACATTTTTCAATTCATCCAGTGAAAGTTAATTTCAATATGAAAATATTATCTCAATATTGCAATATGTTAATGGCACTCATCACTAAAGTGTCGCAAAATAAATGCTGACAACCTCCGTTCTATCAATAATATATTTTTTTTAATATTTTGCCTTGACAAAAGAACAATGTGTGCAATACACGAGAGCCGAATAAAGGAGCAGATTTAAAGAGGGGAAAAATTCAACAATAAAATGTGTTTTAAAATAAAATTTCGCAAAAAAAAAATTTATTTACTTACTCAACACTAATTTAATTAAATTTTTTATATTGTAATAAATATTGTTTAGTAAAAAAAAATACAGAATTCGCCATTAAATAACAAAAAAAAAATACCTTCTACACTTAAAACTTCCTTATGAACAGTTTGTATAAATTTAAATGCCCAGTAGGGTGTACATTTAATTTGGTAACTATTCAGTTTTTTCAAAATTAATTAAATAATTATTAGAAATAATACTAAATAATAACACTAATACTAAAACTTCCAAATTTTATTTTATATATAGTTTTACATAAAGGACACAAGACCTAATAGGGAGCAGACTCTTAGCCTCCGCACTTCCCGTCCTATTACTCATATATTAAAAAAATCTCTTACAAATCGTACACAGAAAAACAAAATCGCCCAAAACCACACCATAAAAAATAGTCATAAATCAAAAGGATTTTAATTTCTCTCCCTCACCAAATCATTTGTTACAGCTGCTATTTTGTGTTTTCTATTCTGAGATGTTTATTCGGTAAACAAAAGAGATGCTTGAATGGAAACAAGAAAGCCCCGTTCACACTTGTACATCAATACGCAACTGAGTGACATGCACTTTGGCTTAAATACACCCTACACTTGAATAAATACTGAATCAAAAATAAGAAAAACTTTCGTATTTGAATTACAAACTGATAGTTCTATGACGTTAAAGTCTCTGGTTTTGCTTAGGGGTTCTGTATAAAATTTTTTCCGATATTTTTCCTACTAAAAATAAAAAAGAGAAAAAGTTTAGCATTTCTTTAGTTTCGAAAATAATTATCTCTAATTTTAGTAACAATAATTATTGCCCGCAAGCGCTTCATTTAGCAACACAACAAAAATCATTCATTTAAATTAAAATTTAATCATTAAATTACAAATTAAGATATATATATATATATGTTTTTTTGTTATATAACGAAACTCGGGAAAAGAAATTGGGGTAGAAAAGTCATTGCAGGTGCCGGAATAGGTGATTGGTGGCATTTAATAATTGAAGCGTTTGTATCCGTAGGTGTTTATGTTTTCTTTGATGTAAATTGTTTGCTGGTAAATGTTAAGTGATCAGAGAATACGCCTACGCCTCCCTAACGCATGTCATGTCAAATCTTGTTGGCATTTGAATGGATTATTTCTATTATATTAATGTAAATAAATTATTAGAATTACAATTTTCTTTATTACACATATAATGAGTCTTCTTATAATGACTTCTTTACTGTTTCACAAGTAATAAAAAGCAACTGACTGACAGTCATAAAATATCTTCTTAAACTCTAAACAGACCGACAGTGCTGTTACAAAGGTAGACACATAAAGGGGGGTTAAATTTTAAGGGAAGATGTTTATTTTGAATAAAATACAAGTTGTTTTGGAAATTATTGTAATTGTTTTATTATGAAAATTTAGTAGGGAAGCAATTTCGGACAAATAGGTGCCGCGACCATCTAGATCCATATCCTTGAAGTCGGGCCATAAAAGTCTATTTATTTCGTTATCACTGTAGCGAACACCATTCACAGTAACTGACTGACCGTCTTCATCTTGGAAAAAATACGACGCGATGATGCTGCCAAACCTCTTACTATGTGTGGGTTCGTGAGTTTTTCGGTAATCACTTTTGAGTAATCATTTAGTAAGATGATTTTCTTCGATATACATTTTGTTCCGAGCGCCCCTTTTCGTAATAAGCCTAAATAACCTTAACGCGTTGCTCGATTGTGTATCTTTCCATGTTTCAAATAGAGTTAGTCTGAAATTCCGAAATTTCAAATGAAATGGGCGTGATTCATATTCAACACTGCCTTTTACAAATGTCTGTATGAATTACAGTCATGATACTTAAAATAAGGGAACCAGTCATACTTAGTTGCATCTAAACAAATCTCTGTTCAACGTAATTGTGTTTGATTGAATGTGTTTATGGAGAAACATATTTTGGAAAGGACATTTTTTTAGACAAATTAAAGGATATTTTTTTTATGAATGACTTTAATAATAGACAGCAGTGGCAGCAATTTTTTTTGCTGAAAGGAAATGAGATTTTTATCGTTATCTCTTTAAAGTTATATATCGGAAATGTAAAAAGGGGCAAAATTATTAAGATCTGCTGAATTCACAAAATGTCATCAGAAACTCGAAATGTTAACCTTTCGGCTGTCCGAAGAAGATTTTAAATAAAGTTTTTACCAGAAATATTTTTAGACACTATTTCGACACTTTCTCGCTACAATGAACCATTGAGTGCTTCTGGCAGTTCTCAGCACAAAATATTAATTTTTTTTACGCGAATACTATTTTAAGTAATTATTTTTAATCACCTCCTTCCTATTTTTTTTACGATCACGGTTGCAGGTAACAAAATTTCAATGACCAAGAACTCGAGTTCAATGCCAAGCCCACTTTTATTATTTTTTTTTGCTGCACAGCAATTTATCTCTGTTTCTCTATTTATAAACTGGCAAAATAAACAATTCTGTATTTGCTTTCATATTTTCGAAGTGCATTTTATTAAATGCATGACCACACTGTCGTTACTAAGACTTGCTTATGCATGTCATTTCATATATACCTACATACTCGTACATCATTGTCAATGAATGCCAAACACAAAATAGTCAAAGCCTTAAGGACTTGCTGGCTGTTCTGTAAGCTTAAAAAGAAACCAAATAAATCTTACAAAGAAGATTCTTTAAATATTCTAGTTAAAATTAAACTCTGCGAATGACGCAGTTATGTAGTGGCTTTGAAGTATGTGACCGGGATAGGAATTTACGGTAACGCCGACTACTGTTAACGACTCCCAAAGCCACATAATAATAAACAAGAAAACGAAATAGATTTTTTAATGTTGAGTATTGAAAATAAAACATCATATTTAAAATGTATTATTTATTATTTACTTAATATTACAATCATACGAATATAATATAATATTTGTAGAGGCCGTTAGAATAACAGCTGTTTTTAAACGATGTCAAATATCGTTAAAACTGCTATTGAAAAGCAGTAATTTTTTTAAATATTCATTATTTTATTTTAATTTCTAAATGAGAACAAAAAGTTTATAAATTATTTATCACGCAGGGTTACACTTATAATGTAGTCGTAAGAGTTGAAAGGTTAAATGTCTGAATATCAAATCATCGAAAAGGTTAAACTAGAAAGTCCTTCATCTTCTCGAGATTCTCATCATGTTTTGTATATCCATCAGATTGTAATATTTCTGTCCTTTCGGCAAATCGTCATATTTTAAATATCTCCCCCTACTTAACGACAATAATCTGGTTTCCTTCCAGCAACAGTGGTACACTACTGTGCTGAAATCGTTCATAAGAAAATATTTCATTCGGTTAGTAAACAAATAAACAGAAAATGTCCTTTAAAAAATGAATCTCTTCCATCAAGAGTCTTTCAAATAAAATATGAATGTGTTTTATGGCCTTAAATAAACTCTAAAATAACAAGATGTTTTACAATTTTATCTCTGCAAAAGTTAAGTTCATTTTCTATTTATTGTAGAATTTCTTTCCTTCAAATTTAATTTATAAAAAACAAGCAAAAATATTGAGTCAAGAGCAATAAAACCTGTGTAACATAAAAGTTATGTGAAGTTGAATAATACCTTTCATGCATTTAACATTCGAGTAACATGTAAGGAAAAAAAAGTACAAGGCAATAGAAGGATATTTTGTTTAAGGGGCATTTTAAAATGTTTTATAATTTTTCGTTATAAAAATAATGGGAAAAAAAGGATGGAATGCCGTTTCCGGTAAAATGAAATCCTTGTCATAATCAAAATTCTAGAACTAATAAGAAATAAATAATAAATATGTATGAAAGTCTTGAGAAGAGACCCACTAGGTTGGAAGCCATCATACTTTGTACTTAAACTTATAAAGTGTGTTCAACGAGGAAGGTAGACATAAAGGCTACTTGGCGGACAGATATTTAATCAACTATTTTTCTCAAAAGTTTTTGTAGAAAATTTTAAAGTATTGAAGTTGTCAACGTACTCAACATACGTCGAACTTTAAATGCCTAAAACTATAACACTTTTCGTTGAAGCAAATACATGTCCGTAAAGGATAATAAAAATGATAAAGTTAAAGAAGTTAGAAGCCGCTCAAAAAGCAAGTGATTAATAAATAGAAAACACGCCCATTCGTTTCTTTCTAAAAATATTGACTTTGATATTTCCGAATTTTTTTATTTCCGTAAATGGAAAGCAAATTTTGTTAAAAAATATCCTTGAGAAAGGATGTATGATAAGAACAATAGAAAGCTGGAAATACTTTCTGTCACTCTGGTACAACTACAGTTGGTGGAATCGGTTGCGATAAATGTTACAGTCCTCGTCACTGTGATAACTAAATTTTGTGCTTTTAATTAATTTCACTTTGTTGTCATGGTAGTAATCAAAAATGGAATTATTTACTCTATTCTGTCAATCATTTGCATAGATAACGAAACTCAATTGATATCCTGCTTCGATGAATATAATGCATTATTCATTAGTACCTTTATGCGCTGCAGAAAGTATTACAAAAGTTTTTCTCTGGGGAATAATTACGAAAATAAAATTGACAAGCCAAGTGAATAATTAAAAATGTGTTATTTGAATTTTAATAGAGTTACGCTTTGCATATGAGCTTTTGTTAAACAAAATCCAATTTAGATGTATGAAAGTTTTCTTTTTTATATGCTTCCTTTCTTGTATTAGAAACTCTGGTAGTGCTTAAATTTACTTTACAATGGGTCAAGTTACTTGAAAGAGAAATCTGTAAAGGATTTCTTAAAAATTTGTCCATCTACCTTGACTTTATTTAAGCTCAAAAGTTCTTCAGTTATTAACAAAAAAAATTATTGTCAAGAGCTTTTTCAAACTACTAGAAACATGAAACTCATTTAACTTTAACGTAAATTTACTCGTACTTAAATTAAACAAATATTTGCTTATAAACGAGTGTGTAAATGGAAATGCAATGAAAGTCTTTCCAAGTGGGCAATAGTTGGCTGCAGGATGCACTACGGAGGTCCTTGCAGCACATTAAGCTCTTAAAAAAAGGTTAATAAATTCGGCTGTTTCTCAAAAGTAAATAAAAAATAATTTTATTTATAGCAATTGTGGCAGCAACTATTTCTGACTTTATTATCTCCTTATTAGCTAATTATTGTCTTCAGTAGGCAGCTAAAGTCTCAAGTTTTCTCTTAACTATAAGAACATGCAAAATGATTAGAGGTTTTACTTAAGAGCTTTTTTGATAATTTAATATTAATTATTTTAGTTAATTTAACAAATAATTTGTTATTATAAAAGTCAGGTTTTGAAGGACATGAAATCTCAAAGTCAGTCCTTAAAACCAATCGTATGTAACGAATCCTTCTAATGTTCATTGTCGGATGGCTTTGGAACTGGTGTCTTAGCACCAGTGCAGCTAAAATTGCTTATTAAAATTCAAGGATTTCAATCTGAAAAGCATTAACCACAACCAACATTAAGTTTCTCAGCAAAGTTTTCTTCAAACCTCTTGATTTTCTTAAGCCAACTAGAATTGCGACAAATAATTACGTGCACGAGTTTAACAAATAATCGTAGAGGAGAATGCGGGGAAGGGAAAAACAATTTTAGTATTTTTATAGCTAAAAATAAATAAGGACAAATTAAGCATTTAAATGAAAAACTGTTAAAAAATTATTTATAATTGAGGAAATCTTAAAGAAAATTGAAGTGATACGTAAGTTGAGGATGAGGATTTTCTTCTTAATTCTTAAAAGCTCTTGAAGAAAAATACTGAAAAAAGCTATTTGCAAAAGCCATGACTTTTATATGATCAGTCTCCAAATAGAGGTTGTCAGCCGGGAAGGTATACCAGTTTGTTTTTTTATAATTTTTAATTAAATAAAAGATAATGAATCTTATATTGATGAATGCTTCATATAATGTAGGAAATTATGTATGGAATAAAAATTCAGATAAAAGTCAGCCTCTGTTAGCCTCACAGATGCGCCCTGTTTTAAGGACATTTTTCAAACGCTACTGACTTGTTTGCATAAACCTCGCTGTTTGAATATGACAACGAAAAGAAGTCCAGAGCAGTCAAATCAGCATTTCTTGAAATAACTTGTTACGGAAAGAGGTCTCAGACTAATTCCGTCGTAATCCTGCATATATGTAATGTTTAACCAGATGTTAAAGTCGAATGATTCCTCCTGACCTAATTGCAGCCAAGATGGTCACCCTTCATGGATGACAAATAATTTCTGGATTTCCCATTACCCAGAACCGACTATTCTGTTGGTTTACGGAGCCATCCAAATGAAAATAGGCTTCCTCACTCATTATGATTTTTGCATAAAAATCGGCCTTGTCATGGTTTCACTGTAACATCCTATTGGCATATGTCACGGCCGTAAATAATCTCTTAGAAGAAACCCTTGTGTCACCTGAATCTTAAATGAGGAGAAATAGAATTCCTTGTGAAAAGTTGTAGCCCACATTGTTCTTTGAAGACACAGCTCCTGCGCAGGATGAAGGATTATTTTGAAGGCTTTCTTGAGCAGCCGTAATGTTTTGAGGTGATCTTGCAGTGCATTGCAGTACTACACGATAAATAGTCCGCCTTGTTGCCACGTTGTTTCCTCCAAATTTAATCAGCTACACACATTTTACAAACCAGAGCTGGCAAATGTAATTTCAGTTGAATGAAAAAACCTTTTTAATTTGTATTTATTAAAATTAGTTTTACTCAAGTAAACTGAAATTTAAAAAAAGGATCCCATACTTTGATATCCTTGAAATTTAATTGCTTTAAAAATTGCATTAAGGAAAAACATGTTAAACAATTTTAAAAAAAAATTTATATAAACAAAATTCTAATTTATTCTGAACATAAATACTTTCCTGGTTTCTAAATTTTTTTTTTTTGTTTCTCTGTTTTATTTCAAAACTTGAGTTTAAAAAAATGTTTCAATTTTTTTAATTTGGTTTGAAATATTTTCTATTTTCAACCAGAAGAATTATGTGGCAAATTGAGATAAAAATGAAAAATTTTTTAATGATTTCTTTCTTCAGCAACCTTTTGGTGCAGAAACATAAAAAAATATTTTCTAATCGAATTTAATTAAATTTTGAAATTAAAAATATAAATAAATTTAAAATAGCAATATATTGAGAAACAAACTTGTGCTAAAAATTAAAAATAAAAAAAAATTTTCGAAAAACAAACTAGAAAGAAGTTGAGAATTCAACACCTTCGCATGCAACATGTATGCCAGTCTATTGTTCATTACGTTCATAAAACTGTGGTTTTGGAATCTTGAATGCAATTCCAATAAAGTGGAAAACTTTTAAATTATTTTTTTTACAATCTCATGAAAGAAAACAAACGCCTTTTGACGTTGTAACTGCAACCGAAAAAAAAAATATCAACCAAAAACAAAACATTTAAAAAGAAGAAAAATTTATTTTTAATTTTGAATTTTTCCTTTGCAAGTGGAATTTCTAATTAATGGCAAATTACTTGAAAAAGAAATTGCGAAAATTATAACCAAACTTCCATTCCTTTATCCTCCTCCCCTAAACTCCAGTACAACGCATAGCCGGTGTGGGAACCAACACCGACTTTGTATTAAAAAGAAAATAAACAACAATTTATATGGAAAAACCTACCACTCGTATTTAATATGGGCTGGTAGTATTTAAGTAGTTATTTATTGCAAGTGTATCCTTGATCCTAAAAGCACCGTTTTATGTATGTGGTAAACAATAAACTGGAATACATGTTGTATGTGAAATTGCTAAGCCGGCCACAGGCATTCAGTCAAGAGACTTTGTCCCTTTTTATAACATTATCTGCGTCCTTTTAGCTTAACTTCACCGTATTTTACTTCTGCAGAGAAATGTCACAGTTGCAATTGTGCGGTTGAAGATGGCGGCAGGAAACGTGAGTGAGTTGATAAGCCACTTAGCAAGATAAGCTGCCAATTTCTTGCCTCCTGTAAAGCATTTTTATTTTTACAATAAAAGATTAACAACTAAATGTGTGCCATATTCTGGCGCAGGCACTTATAATAGCCCCTGGAATTCCCTGAAAATTCCGGCTTTGCAGACTTGATGACAATATACAGGCTTGCATCATGTCATTATTTGTTAATCTGCTTTCATTAACCCGTTGAATATTTTATGTTACTTTATGCTTTTAAGGTTTGTAAATAAAACCTTTCATTTAATAATGCTGCTGCTGTTCCAGGATCACACAAATTTTACCGGTTTTTTATTTTATATATTTTTTGCTTTATTTAGGTGATTGGTTTTTGTATCATTAAAAATACAGCCACGTACACATGTAACTGAAATAAAAATATCTTAAGATGTATGACAAAGTCCTGCAGCAGTTCTACTTACTTGCCAAATTCCTCACTTGAAAAACTTGTCATGCTTCACGCTGTAAAAGTCCCACCGTTCCCGTTACATTCAACATAAAAAACTTTTTAAATGACTTTCAGGTGTGTATTTTAAGCAATAATAAAAAAAGAAAACCTGCCATGCAATTACAATCGAGCATTTTAAAAGCTTTTTTCTTAAGCATTTCCAGCACAAATTTTTCGGTTTTGTTGTTGCTTTTCCTAATTTAAGTATGAAGTGTGAAGGTGTTTGACAAGATGTATAAAATTTGATCATGCATAGCTTTCTTGCGACTTTTTGGAAAATATTTAAAGCGTAAAAAAAGATACTCGATCATATCGTTGGCTTATAGAAAAGGGGGGTAAAAATAATAATAATCTGACGATATGCTTGTAAACGGCCAATTTTCCGAACTTTCAAACCGATAAAAATAATGGTGAAAAAATGTTTATTATTTACATCACTATTAAATTATTACACCCTTCCCATTTTTCAATTATTTTTTTTGAAATTATTTTTTACTAAAAGCTTTTTGCTTGTACAACAGAAAATATTCAATACAGGAATGAAATCGTTATTTCTTGGCATGATCATTTTCATTATACACCAGGATGTCGAGTCAATCGGTTAATAGGTTTCTCTACTAGAAAAGTGAAAGATATTGGGATTGTTCTTTAACTTCGATAGTCATAAGATAATATTTTGAAAGTGCAAGCGAGAAAATCATTGCTTGCTAATCACTTAACACAGCCCAGCAAACAATTTATATCAACTATAATGTATGTTTAAGTACATACACACTCTTAGGCCATTTTTCTGTATTAGATGTGCGGAGAAAAAACAATAAAAAGGTGCTCTTCCCCTATGACCTTCACTCAATTTCGGTGAGAGGCTTTCCTCTGTGAAAAATCCGCATCCAACAAATGATTGTGTAACAGCTGGTTTACAGATTTGCTAAATATATGAAACCTCTCTATATGTATTTAAAACACTCCGTATGAAACGGAAACGGAAATAAGTATGGCCGAAATAACGAAATAGCATCTTTTGGTTTCAGCAAGATAATTTATTCGCCACATTTCTTTACTTCAGGCGTTGTTTAAAGTGCCATCATTTCTATTACTAACAAGCAAATAACAATAATTTAAATTTGGTAAATAAATGAAAGCGGCAACACGTTATCCATTCTGCATTCAGGTTTGTATTACACTGCTTTATACTTCGGTTTTTCCTATAAAAATTAATTGCTCAATATTTAAAATTGCTTAAAGCATCTTCTGTTCCAATGCTGTATAAATAATTTTTAAAGTGAATATCGATAGTAAATCCACATAAAACAAAAATATGTGTATTTAAATTTTTATGCTTTGAAACAGCATTTTATGCCAATACAATAAGAGAACGCCTTTAATGACTTGCGTGTGCAAACAAAATGTACATGAAGATGTGTGGGATTTTTCATATTACATTAAAGGACATCTCTTCTTCGGAATAAAATGTAATATAGTATCAGGTCGTGTGGGTGTAAGTGCGTCCTTCGTTTAGATTCTTTTCAGAGTGTGCCAAAAAAAAAAAAGGATGTTGTTGAAAAACTCCTTACAAAGTTATCACTACTTAAGCACTTGTACACATTAGGGCGGCGCGGTAAATTATTGATAAATTTAATAACATAATAAACAATTTAGTTATTGATTAACAGAAAAAGACAACAACAGGATACGAATGTAAGGGCTTGGCGCTGACGGAAAAACTTTCACTTGCTTTGCCATTTAAAAAAAAAAAAAACAAATTATACAAAACTCCCCCTAATAATAATACAAACACGAATCCTTTCAAATGTAAACTGAAAATATATATAATACTCACCCCATCCTTTTGCAAAGCGGGATTTGGAAGCACAAAAACTTTGCGAGCAACATAATGAACAAATATTTGCTACAAAAATGTTCAGAATATTTATTTCTCAACAACATTTTCTTGAGCAAGTGAATGCAAACAACAAATGTGATATCAACAAAAATATTTACAAAGATTTTATTATGCCTTGAAGGGTGTATATTTTTCAGTTCTCTCGCATTAAAATTCGAACCGAAAAGTATGAAATTTAAAATAGAATTTTTGCAAATAACAATTGGGACAGAAAACATGAGAACTACAAATTAACATTAATAAAAAAGGATACAATGAAAATTGCATTTACTCTCTTTGTTGTAAGAGAAAGTAAAACGAAATTGGTAGATCTGGGTAACGTATCACCATTTAATGTGTGTCTTGTAATATCACGCACGTCTAGCACCGCCTATCGAATGACTGTCAAATTATAAAATGAGAAGGTGTTGGGGATTTCTAATTGCTTATTAAGTAAACAACTTGAAACATTTTAAACCACGAATTTTCATTATAAATTCCATAAATAACAAATATTAATTGTGATACACGTGTTATGCAAACGCCTGAAAATATGCTTCATAATGTAAAATCCGATTGCATGGCCATACAATTCAAATTAACAAACTAAACTAGAATATTGCAAGATAAAAGCTTTAGTAAATAAGTTTGACTGTATTTGCATTAACGGATGCTGTAAGTTGTAACAGAATATGACGGAAATACGATTTGCAAACACAACATTTGACGATGCAGAGGCCGTGAACATTAGAATGTTGTAAGGAGAGGATTCAAAGGAATTGCAGCGTGTAAACTACAAGGTGGCTAATAAAACTGATTAAAGGCAAAAAATAATTTTTTAATTTTAATATTTTTTATTGGTCCCAAAAATTCGAAAAAAAAGCTTGGCTTAAAGAAAACTGATATTTGGACTTGAATCAGCTTTAGTGAAAAATATTTTTCATTTAAAGTAAAAATCAGTTTGCATGCCTTAAGCAATTTAATCCTTTCCTCCAAAACAAAACCACCCAAAAAGCCCATAGATTTACTAACGTCCGGCACCCCCACACAACCAGTCCATGCCATAAGACTTGCCAACCGTTGTAGTCCAAACACATTTTCTAAAATGTCACAATAAAAACTCCTGACTCAGATAAATGTATGTTAGTAAGTAGAGATAATATTTGCAAGTTATTATTTTAATTTCTTGTTTGCATCTGTAGCATAATGAAATATAACATTTTTTTTAAATGTTGCGGTTAAAGTTCTATTTAGAAGCACAATAACTCGCTTTGCAAAGCAAACAAGCATTGGGAAAAGTAATAAAAAAATATTATTGTGGAAGAATTGTAACAGTTGCTAGACTGCGAAGCAAATACAAAAGCACAAATACAGACACATTTAATTTTGCAAATAAAGAATATTTATGCAAACAATTTAAACAATACAAATGTTTTCTATAGCTGTTGTTGTTGTTCTTGTTGTTGCCGTTTCATGGATACAGTTAACCTTGCAACAAACCCGCAGAGCAAAGAGCATGCGAGCGATGGCAATCAAGTAAGTGCCCACAAGGATCGTGAGTCCTTTAAAACGGGAAGGAAATCATTCTTTTTTTTATAAATACAAAATGGATTTTTTTTCCTTCTGATTATGCAATAATTTAAGAACGGCTACACTGATTGCATGAACCTTTTTTGAAAATAATAAAAAGTTCCCAGAAAGTTGGCAAGTTTCAGAAAGGATAAAGTTCAGGAGGATAAACACTGTCCCTCACCGAAAGCAGGAATCCAAGTTGTGGAAAAATGTGGAGAGAAGGAAATGCCGTATGCAGTTTTTCCGAGATTATTACTTGCATGTATATGAAAGGAGAAATTTGAAAGTCAAGTTGTCACTTCTTTTCAAGCGCAAAGGATTTTTTCAACTAAATATAACTAGAAACCTACGAAAACTTGAATCTTAGTTAAAAATATTTTTATATTGAATGAAGCAGGCGAACTTTCGCAACGTGAACCGTGAGAGGTTTTTTTATGTGAAAGATTTTGCAAGTAAGTAGAACTGCTGCCGTAACTTTTCATACACCTTCCGAGCCTTCGGAACTATGCATATAATAAACATTCCATTTACAATTTTAAGAAAATAAAATGCATGATTAGCAATTACACAGTCCAGATTGTCTTGTTCCGGTTTGCTCGAAAATACCTTCCTTGGAGTAGCGCACACATATCTGCATTTGAAATTTTCTATTAGTCTCTAGTCTTAAATATCTATTTTGCCTTTAATAAAATATATCACATGAACGATAACATTCCCTTTCAAAGATATTCATTTATGTGAATTGAATTTTTAATATGTTATTCGTTTATCCGTGTAATTGTTTATCCTTCTTGTTCTCTTGAGCACATCCTTACAGAAGTAAACTCATGTTACAAATAGAAAATATTTTTTAATGTTTGTGCCAGAACTATTACAGATTTATTAAAAGTTTCTATTGCTTATTACATTTTTTTTTATTTTTTATGTGGATACGCTTAAACAAAAGTTATTACACACAGCCAGCCAGTCTGCATAAAAAAGTTAGTTTTTCAAAAGGTATCAAATGAATTTTCATAACAACTACCACATTGTGAACTCTTTTAGGGGAAGCAATTAAATGAAATAAGCATGTTGAGCACTGACACTGCCGGATGTTGCTAATAAGAATTATTAAAATATATTTCCCACCCCCCTTAGCGTCATGAGAAAACTTTTGACTGGGTTGAATGTGTTATTGAAAATAATTTAATGAAAAGCCCACGCTTTCAATTATAATTGCAAACCTACTTTGATCCATTGTTTTCTGCAGTCCCCATTGTTGTTGGTGGTGCTCGTACAAACAACATTTTATCAAAAGTAATATTTACTAATTAGGTGAGCTTTAAGGGATTTCTGAACTTTATTTTATTTTTCTATTATTTTTTTTTTTTTTTTGTTAACATTCCCACAGAAGGGAAAATATGTATGAAGCTGATCTTCTCAGCCGCTATTTCCTTTAACCGATTCTAGGGCAATGAATTGCATGTCGACGGCATTACTCCTCATAAGTGCTGGCCTTAGAAAAACTAAATACAGTGTAATCTCGATAGTCAGGGCAAATAAAAACCAAGTGGTGTCCGAAATATCAAAATGTCCGAATGTCCGAATTAAAGTGGTCTTTTTTTAAATATATATATATATGTGTGTCCTGTATACAGCAAACTTATTTTTATTTACAGAAATTAATTTTAAAATAATTTAATTTAATTTACGTATGAGTAAAAATATTTAATTAATTAATTGTTTAATAAATGATCTATCAATCTTCTAGTCTCATCATCATTATTCTCAACTTTGTCATTCAAGCAATCATTTGGAATTATAAGTGACAAGTGCTAAATCGACCAGTAAATCAATTACTGCGGCAGAATTGCTGCGTGTTAGGCTTGCTAGAGGAACTTCATCGTCTGTGTCCCATTCGTCTTCATAAAGAATTCTATTAAAGCACTTTTTAAGAACATTTCGCTCAACTTTTTGCCAAGCATTACCAATCACAATTTTTTAATGTAAAAGTTTTAAGAGCATCTACGAGATTTTCTAAACTAGATAAAATATCCGACCAAAAAGTTTTAAGATATTTCATTTTTCATGCAAAAGCGAAAGGAATAAGTGCTGTCCGAATTATTGAGGTAGAAAAAATGATGGTGTGCGGATTATAGAGAACCTAAAGGCAACAAATTATGTGTCCGGTTTATCGCTTTGTCCGGATTTCTGGTGTCCGAAATATCGAATAAAAATTCCAAGGCAACTTTAATATTCAATATTAATTGTATAACTACATTACTTTTTTTTTTAAATTTTAAATGATTTTAAATTTTCTACGATTTTTTTTTTAATTAAAAATTTATATAAAAATTAAGTTTCAAAATTAAATTTAAAAAAATTGTTTTTACAATAATATTATTATAAGATTAAAAAAAAAAAAATTTGTATACTAAAATAAAATAATATAAATATTTATTATATATAATATATATGTATATGAAGTTAATTTTAGTTATTTTTTTGCTGCCAATTATGCTTACAAAAACTTGCATTTCCCTGCTCTATTTAATACATAATATATGTGATATATAATAAAACTAACTATGCCATCATGCCTTGTCTGTGCTCCTCAAAATTAAAGCCATTGCAGGCATCACTGTCCATCATGCAAATATTTAATCAATTATATTTTTATCTTCTTTTTAAAAGAACTTTTCGTGATGGTTATCGCTTCGCTTAAAATAGAAGGCAAAGAATCTATTTGAATATTTTTATAAACTCACTCTAAAGAAAAACTTTAATACTTTTTTGCCTTAAAGGCAATTCTAACTATCAATCTAAGCGAAGTAGGCAGCGACATTTTCCTCCAGCTTTCTGCTTCCTAACATTCTCTCTCTTATAGCAGCAGAGGCTTTAATATGCTGAGTAACAAACAAAACATTTTTTTTTTATTTATTTAAATTGTTTGATGTTACTCGTACTACGGGTTCGTTAAAGTTGCTGAGGAAAAATAACGCACATTATTTATACAACTAATGGAATTGTAAATAAAAATAGAATAAGCAGCAGCTGCAGTGCATTCACACTAGTGCCAATTAAGGCGAAAATGTTAATTTTTAAAAGCTTCTTTATATAAAAAGCAGTCAGCAAGTATTTTTTTTTTTTTTTGAGATTTATATGAAATAAATCCTCTAAATATTCCAATAATTTAGTTTAAAAAATCTGTATTTATTAAGGATTGGCGAAATCCTCAACTAAACTTTATAGGCATATGAATTGTTGAAATAAGTTTTTCTATTCATTATAAGCTACATAGTACATATAAAATGTTTAGGGTGCTTCATTGGGGGAATAGACACAGAACAGCCTACTAAAGACAAGGTTGCAAGTTCGATTTCTGGACAAACCCACGGCCATTTTCATGCGGCAAAGCTTTTCAGGTTGATTTTGTTAAAAAAAAAAAAAAAATGTATTGTTATATTGCCATCTCTGGAATATAAGTGAAATAACTGATAAATCATAAAAAAAAGAAATTCAAAAATCCCAATCATTTTGCTTTCAACAAAATATTGCTCTTCCCAGCACTTCGCTTTAATACGGCTAAAAAATACCCCAATTAAATATTATAAAAATATAAAAGCAGCTGTAACACGCCTCTCTACTCTTTCTTGCTCCTTGAACAACAACTCTGTGCCGAAAACGCTATTCTCTTTATATCTTTATACACATGCCAAGTACACATGATATCTGCGTATAAGCACTCACATGTGTATGCGGTTTGTATATGAGTTGGCAAACATGTTCTGGTGTTAGTAAGTTTGCATAAGTATGAGTAATTAAAATTGACAATTATGGTACTTTAAGCTAAAAGAAACATTATGAATGTGTTCGTAACTACCCCACTTGCCATTTGGATTTAAACTTTTGCAAATTTGTTACGTGCATGTTGATTTATGGCAGCATATTGCAATGATCCTTTTTTAAAATGCTTCATTGCTGTCACATTAAATTATGAGAAAAACTTAAAGAAATGAATAATCGAGCTAAATGTTTTAGATTTTTTTTTAATTAAACTCCTTTTTTATTTTCGCAGCCAAAATTTATGATTCAAAATTAGACAGAACTATGGTGCCATAACCTTTCACAATGTCAAACAGTGACAATAAAAATTGCTAAAAAATTTTAAAATATTCACTTTTTTGTCCTATTGAGCAATCATCGGTTAGTAAGAAGTTAAATAGTTGATTAATGAATGCTAAGATTCTTAATTTAATTTTTCTCGCTTATTTCTATATTCAATTAAATTTTAGTCATACGAACTTCGTAAGCCATCACACATTTCATTAGATGCCATAAGCATACATACGAATTAATTAATGTAACTTGTGATCACATGTTACATATAAAATTTATTAGCTTAGAATATGCTGACTTATATTGCAAAGGAATTGAAATCCTTGCAAGGAACATGACATTATATATAGCATTCCTTAGCGTCAATAACGTATATTTCACAGAAATCATAAGACGAGCCAAACACACAGTAGATGAAAAGCGCTTTTATACAAGAATACGTAGAATCAGAAGAAGAATCTTAAAAAACCTTAAGTTTTCTATTCTTTTTTCGGTAAAAATAAAAACATTTCTAATTTTCCAATTGACTCCTTCGGCTAATAAACTGTTTTTTATTTAACGTGTGTGAGTTTTTTTTTAAAAAAAAAGCTTTTTTTAAAGGGCTCTTCAGTTCCAACAAAATTATATTATTAATATTTTTTCTTACATATTCCGCCATTTCCTGGTTGGGTTTTATCAGAAAAATAGTTTTATTGATACGATCTGTGATTACCAGGAATATGCATGTGAAAATACATTTTTCATTTTCACAAGGATATTTAATATTTTCCCTCGCCTGTATAAACAATTTTTTTCATTTTCGTTTTGAACTCAAACAAATAATTTGTTTGAAATTAATTTTTATTCTGAAGATTACAAGAAAGAACTGACGGTCCCGATTCGATTGTGTTGGTTTTCAGGATTTTTTCTATAAAAAGGATAATTAAGGTTAATTTAAAATTTCCTATTACCCACTCATTTAGCAAACATAAGCTAAAGCATTAAAATTATAATTTACAGTCTAATAAATATAAAATATTTCTTAACGAAATGTCAATGAATTGCTAAAAAAGTTTCCAATTTTTTAATAAAAATGTATACGAGGACGAGTAGTTATGCTTTTTAAAGCTCTTCTGGCAACACTGTATATCTTTGTAAGATCTTACGAAATATCTTATGAAAAAGGGACATCACATTTATGTTCGTGATGAATTGTTTGATCTTGGATTTAGCATTTTGTATTCGATAAATGAGGATACAGTTTTGGTTTCCTAATTTTCGGCGCAAATTATTCACAACATTGAGTTTTTTCATGTAAAAATAAAATTAAAAAAATTTATCGATATGAACAATTATATGACACTAGTGCAGCGCTTGGTAAATTTAAGCCTCAAACTAAATATTTTATATTGAAAAGCTTAATTAATCAACTCCTTATTTTTAGGAACTATTAATATAATTATAATTAAACACAAATTGAAAATGATTAGTTATCAATCTATTCTTAAAAAATATTTTAGGAAAATTGAGCTTTATTAAAGCACGGAATCTTTGATTAAAAGTAGTAGATGATTTATTTTGCTCCCCAAATTCCTATGAACGTGCATGTAAGTAAATATTGTGAGAAAAGTTGTTCATACTTGGTTTACAATAGCACATTTATAAAAATTACCTGCAATAAAAAATATAAAAATATTATAAACACGCAAATTCATTTCCATCTGTTGAATTTCTCTACAATCACCGAATACAATTCACTATAACAGTTTATTATTTTTATAAATATCAATGAACACAAAAAATACAATATAAAAGCAGCTCCACAATAATATCTAAAGCAGCTGACATCATGCTAAATCTGAAACCGAAAGTAATAGTAACCTGGCAGTTGAGCTTTTTTTATTTCGCATGAAACCGAATAGTGTTCATTCAAAAGGAAAACGTGCTAAATGTTTACATTTGGCATTATACAACAGGTGAATTGTAAAAGGTATTTTGAATGCTTTTCAAACGAACTGTGAGAATTTATGGCAGCATAATATTGTGAAAAGTATACACGCATTTCGTTAGCAGAATGGCAAAAACACCTCACTTGCAAAAATGGATAAATAAATCGACCATAATTTTTTTGTTAGTTATGCTTTCCATTAGGCAGTATATAACAAAAAAAAAAACCCCTCACAAAGCAAACGTAAATTTTTATACGCCGCCAATGATTTTCATTCCAGCATTTTAACTTCAAGGATCACACCTTTCAATGGGTTGTTTTTATTGTTCTTGCACGAGACAGCATGAATTGGAAAACTCATCTAAAATCTCCCTTTTCAAATTTACACTACTAAAAACTGCTTTGCAAGATGTAATCAATAAAGTACCCCAAAAATATTTTAACGTGTTTCTTCGACACTATAAAATCGAAAAATTTTCGTAAAAGCTTTTTGCCTCATTGCGCTCTTAAATGAAATGCATCTTTTTTATTACCAAAGACTTCATTCCACCATCAAGAAAACATTAATTTTTTTATTACTTGTTTGCAAAAGCGTATAAATCAATTTATCATCAGTTGAGGGCAATTGCATGCAAAAGTTTATGACAACAAGCTTTTCACTTTGATTTATATTTTTTAAAGGGGTTGCAGGAGGAATGTTATGGGAATAAACGAAATTGCTTTTAATCTTTCATGCGAGCATGTTGCAAGAATAAATAATTAAAAAAATAAACTCATTTAATATAATTTTATGCAAATCAGCAAACTGGGATTTTTATTGTAAAAATAAAATTATCTATTATTTCTTCCAATGAAGCAGAATTTCAAAATATTCAATTTAAAGCGTAACAAGTATTATTTCGCTGTTAAAGCCAATGGCACAAAAAGCGTAGAATATTAATTTTTTCTCTGCTTCGACTCATTTTGATAAAAAAAAGCACTATGGGTAGGACACAAAAATCAATGGTTACACAATAAATCTTCCATGTCGCCAGTAAATACTCAGTAGACAACAGGCACTACACGAATACAATAAAAGGAATTTAATTAAACAAAAAAAAAAAGAACTTTTCCCAAAACAAAACAAGACATTTTTTAATGTTTTAATAATTAATTATGTTAATTAATTTTTTTATAATTAACTTTTAATTAATTGGAATAGAACTTTACTTACAAGCCTAGCCCGACCACTAACACGACAATACAAAATTTTTGAAGAATATAATTCCTTTTGTTGCCCAGGGAATGTATTATACCATAACTAGGAGAGAAAGAGATAATGGTAAAAAAGGCAAGCGGTGAAAAGGTAGAGTGTAAAGAGCACTTCCAGTGCTAATAAACTGGTTTTTGGTAGAAACTTTTTATTAATTCTTTTACTTCGCGATGGAATGCTAATGCAAAACAGAAGGGTAAGTACTCAGAATAGGTGTCTTGGTAACACGAACAATGTATTCGTCTTTTTCACGTAAACATTCCAGCAACAACAAGACATGAGATATTAAAGCACTTCTAACAATTCATTAGCATTTTTTATTTGGCGAGCGGGAATTAATTGGCCAAGAAATTTCCTTCGGCCATTTGCAGTTTTGTAATTCGCATTATTAAAGTGTTCACACAATTTGGCTTTCAGCAAGTTATGTTGTTAAAACGCATTCATGATGCATATCGTAAACCAAATCTGGTGTGTATGTATATGTTTCGACAAGCAGTATTTATTTATTACTTATACTTACTTAATAATACAATTCCATGAATATAATTATAACATGGGTAGAAGGACTAGCATCTGAGGCCATGCCCTAACAAAGAATTATAATCAGAGTAAATGTGGCTTAAAACCGCAGTAGCATAATTAATAATAAAAATTAATCATTTACACTATTCTATAAAAGAAATATATATTTTGTAAATCTAATAAATTCGCTGACAATTTGAATTGGAATAAAAAATGTAATCTTGTTTTTATTCACTCACATATGGCCCCGTCATTCTTAACTCCGTTGCGATGCTGTTGAGCTACGCTCCTGCATCTCCATTATCACTCAGAAAAACACTTTGATTAAATTATTTCTATTAATATTGTTAAAATAATTTTTATTTTATTATTTTCATTTTAATTCAACGGAATTACAATTAAAAAAAATATCACATTTTTTGCTTTAAAACAACAAGATATCATGTTGAATAAATATTGTGGTGCCAATTGAATCAATAGGGATTTCATGTAGAAATAATTTTGTAAAATGTAGGAATATCATTAATTCCATGCTAATATATACGCGCATATGTGTATGTGTATAATTTATTTCTAACATATACATAAATATTTTATCATCGGGCAAAGATGCAGAGGCTGGCTTGTACTTTTATGAAATAGCAGATGAGTTTTCTTTGTTTTGTTTGGTTTTGTTTCGTTTTGTTTTGTTTGGTCAAAGCCTATATTAAGCTATAAAATCGAAATTTACTAATTCGTTAGATTTGAATAAATACAACTTATAACATTCAACTTTGTCTTTACCACGTGCTATTTCTGTATGTCTGCATACTAGATCCGCAAAAGAATATTCATTTTCGTTTTCTTCTTTTTAAAATTTTTTATTGGTTTTAACATAAATTCAATTCATTCCAACATGTTTTAATTGCAACAACATTTGCCAGTTTTATTTAACATCCTTATTTAACATGAGCCAATGACTTCGACATATTCCAATGTTAATTTTACATTACATTAACTTGATATGACTACAATTATTATTAACATAACTTGATGCATTAACATTTTAATACATACAATGTGGAAAAATGTTTTTTTTTTCTGTTAAAGTTGAATGTGCGGAATTCAACATTCCTTAATGTCATTTCAACTTTGAAAGATGTTAATTTTACAGCAAACAACTTGATTTCAATTTGAATTTTAAATCAAGTTCTTCATTTCACATTAACATTTCTAAATATTGATTTAACATGAAAAAATGTTAAAATTATATTACTTAGATAGTTTTCAAGAAATTTAATTAACATTTTTTTATGTTAATTTTACATGTGATTTCTTATTCTGTGTGATTGGTGAAGCACCGAAACGCAGACATTTTATGCTTGATAGTTGATCCAACTTTCGCAGTTTCATAACTTTTTTGTAGTAAAATATATAAGAATTGTGTGGTTTTATTTATTTCTCGTCAAGTAATAATTTAAAATTTACTAAATTGCAAATAGAACTTTTCATTTTCTTCTTCCCCTCTCTATTATCCTCTTTCCAAACTCTCTATAGTACCAATGCAAAGCTTAAATTACGGCATGTGATCTTGAAAAAAATTTCAAAATATTTTGAATGGACATTTAAATCGAAATTAAATGTTGAAATTTGCAGCTATAACAAAAAAAAAATTAAAAACAATTTAATTGGTTGCCTTTATTTGATTTCTATAGAAATTTTATGAATGATTCTTTTAATAAGTCATTTTTAAAAACCAAAACCTTTTATGCAAACATAATTTAACATAATTTAACATAATTTAACATAATTTTTCTTTACCAAATCCTTTGCAGCCGTCAGCAAAAAGTTGTAAACCAGTTGAAAAAAACAAGGCAAATCGAAATTTATACAACAGAGTACAACAGAAGGCCAGCAGAAAGCACGGTTGTAAACGAAAAGAAAAAATAAACTGTAAGTCTGCATAATTTATGTTTAATACTTTTAACCTGAAACATCACTCGAGCAAGCAGACGCGATTAAAACTCGCCAAGTTGAAAGGAATATTGCAAACACCACCAATTGCCAATTGCCAATGGCCAAAGTAGTTTTATGCTTAAGATTTGCAAGAAGAACAAAAGATTTTAAAAGACCTTGTTAATGCCGTATGGCTAAGCAAAAGCTCTGGGCATAATTTAAAAATAAGAGGAATCATTTTATTAAAACGAAGAATGAAAAAATAATACCTACCAAAGTTAACGCTAACAGCCGGCCATTGAAGGTTAAATTAAATCAGCAAGCGAAACACGTTCAATTTATTGTACAGGATATTTAATACAGGATATTTGTATGTGTTTGAGTACAAAAGCACGAAAAGCTTTAAAAAGAAAAGTAAAAAATAAACTCGTGAGAAACACATTAGCATTCATACATCAAACCAACATAAACGTGCAAGAAAAGCTGAATTAAATTCCCTTAAGGCACAACAAAAAAGTTGTTCATATTCTATTATAAACTCCAGGCAAGAGAACTTCTACTTCTTCGCCACGTTATGGAAGCTTCATCATAGAACAGCAGTGCAAATTTGGCAAAATTTCAAATTGATTGCAATGCTTTGAAAGAAAGTGCAGTAAAAATTTAACAATTTGGCTTAGAAGAAAACGAATAGCAATTTTTTATATTCTATTAAACGGGAAAGAATATTTTTATTTTATTAAAATGTTGTCTCACTAAATAAAAATATAACAGAAGTCAAACAAAACGTATTGTTTCCATTGCAAGGATACCCACAAAGAAGCTCAAATTTAACTGTAACAACGTTCAAAATTAATTCTTTAAGCAAAAACTGATAACATCATTGTTCAGCTACACAAAAACATAAGAATTCAAAGAGGCTGAAAACCACGCAAAATTACTCTTTATTATTAAAACTCTATAAATTCTGCACAAAAGCCACCAGCACGGAAAAACCGCCTCAGCCAACAATAACAAAACAACTGCAAACAAAACCGCCGTCAACATCAGTGACGCCAGGACAAGAAAAAAATTAAGTAACACAAAACTGTGCCATCAGACACAAACATTTAAATATTCTCGATCCTGCCGACAAAAAAATCTACGCTCACATACTTTCACAGCAAATAGGCCTGCCTGCCGACAAAAGAACAACAAAAATCTGCACACACACACTTTCACGACGTTTTATTTTGGTTTTATCATATCGTTACAATTCTGTCTTTGTGTACGCCTGTGTGTGTGAAAAGTTTCTGTTAATTAAATGTCTGCGGCGGAATTAAAAGCATCTGCTGTTTCCGGTGTGGACTTTCATCAACTTCAGGTAAGTTTAAAACGAATTATATATTAAACTTAAGCTGTCCATAATTGTTTATCAAGCACAACATTTGAAAAATAAAGGCGGCTACAATCCTCATCGCGTTAAAGGAAACTTGATATATTTTTAGTTTTAAAGTAATTTTAGTCATAACATCATAGAAAACTTTAGAAAACTTTCAAATAATGAAATTGTTGTGTACACGTTCTGCAATTTATTTTAATCAAAATCATTTTTAAGATTGCAGGAATAATTCTAAGAATTCGAAATTGATTGCTTGTTCTGCAAGGGATCAATGAATCCCACAGCACTGGTACACCAAATAATGATATTTTAGCTGAAGCTCTTGGGAAGTACGACTGATGCTTTTTATTCGAATATTTGTTTTAAAACGAACAAGCATTTAATGTCAACTCGAAAACATCGAAACAAGTTTTTTATCTTCGATAGAAAACATTTAACGGTAATTGCCAGCTTGCTACGATATTCCCGTTAAAAGCTTAAATCGGTTCTTTTACAGATTTAGTCAAGACCAACACCTTTCCAACACAAACTAATAATTTTGGATACAACCACAAAGTGAATTAGCTTGAAGGCTTACAAAAGCCTTTGAAAACTTTCGCTTTAATAATTTCCATGGATTTTCCAATATTCTAGTCCATGTTTTGGAAACAGAGTTGATATAGTTAACACTTTTGGCCAGCACAGTTACTACTAGACAGAAAGTTTTTAAATTTGCTCTTATTCTTCCTGGATGCGACGTTTGAATAAAAATTTCGGGAATCCATTTTAATAAAAACCTATAATTTTCATTAAAATATGCCTTCTTTTCTTCTACACTTTTCCTCCAACAAACGTACATTAAATATCCAAAACATTCCAATGCAAACTGCTGTCTCCATATCCTTTAATTTTCAAATTAAATCAAAACACAAAAGTAAAGCAAAACCTCTAAAAAATATAAAATAATTAAACAAAATCATCAACAAAAAAATTATATTTTACTTGTTAGATTAAATTTATTTAAATTTTAATTCGCATGGTGAAAGGCAGTCCGCTTCCGCAATCTTTAGTAACTCCTTTCATTCTAATATGAAAATGTTTTCTTTCCTGTTTAAATATGGAATCATGACCACTCTTTTCAAAACATTTTTTTATGTGTTCCTATTCTTTTTAATATTTTTTAAGCAAAACATCTAAAAACAAACTTTTATATTTATTTATACTGTTTTTTTGTATTTATTTAAGCAAGTAATAAGTAAAAATGGATATTTTTTAACAAAGTGAGTGAATTCGGCTTGAAGTTGTGATTTAGCTGCAATCTTATTAAATTCGGTATACATAAAAATGCTGATTTTACAAATAGAAGTCTAAAAGATTTCTTAAAAAAAACAACAGCAAAGAAGAAAACCAACAATTGAATTTTCACAAAAACTTTTCAACACAGACCAATTCCTGTATTTATTTATTTATTTACTTAATACTACAATGTTAATTGAAAAATAGCGGCAACACTTTTTTGTAACAAAAAGAATAAAAATAGATTTTCGGCAACACTGTTAGTTTCAAAAGCATCCACTTCTTGTTATAAAAGCTCTAAAAGTGTTGCGGAAACTTCAGTTAGAAAAAGCTTTTCCAAAGCTTTAACTAGAAGGACTTATAGATGACGGTTGCCATCCACATTTCCGTTTCCAATAGGCAGTCTTGTGTTGGCCGTGGAATAGTTAAAACATTTTGCTTTCATCAATTATTGTTTGAGTTATTTTACAATATTTTTTTTTTGTGTTTCATTAAAAGTTTTTGTTTTTTTTTTTTTTGGTGTTCATTTCTTTAAGTTATTTATACAATTTATATTTTGTTGTGTTTGTTTCAATTTGATGAACATGGCCCACAAATTGTGTGGCCACATATTAAGCATCCACCGGTGCTGGAGCTCCTTTCATCTTTGCTTTTCCCTAAATGAGGAATTAAATTCCGAGTGGGATGAGTTGAATCATGAAATTTGGGTATGTTTGTTGTATTTTCATTTCTTACTCTATTATTTCTTATATTTTATTTCATTTAATTCATTTTTTATGCATTCTGAAAATTTTCCTTAACTTCCTCATTTTGGTTGCAATTGTTGTTGTCTGTATGAAAGATAACCAAAAAAAATTGTTATTGCTCTCTATGGTGCTGGCATAACATGCCGTAGAAGAACGGCTTGTTCTCTCAGCAGAGTACTAAATTTTTGGAGGGAATTTATTTTCTTTTTTAGGAGTTAGAAAGAGAAAAGGAAAAGAGGTATCGGACATGCGCAGTTTATTTCTTCTAAATGCATTAGCGCCACTTAAAGCACATGTTGTGAAAAGTATAAGTTCGATGGAACAGGGTTGTAATACAACCATTTGGTTGTTGCATTGGGAATATATTTAAATACAAGAAAGTATACAGAGAATATAAAGCAGGGATAGAAACCAATCGCTAGAAAATTCTATAGTTATTATTAATGTCATCCATGCATGCATTTACTGTGTATGACACACACACACCATATACAACGTGCACACACTGCAAGCCATATGGAAATAAATATGAAAGTATTGGCTTACAAACGGAAAACTAAGATTTTGCAAATAAATTTTAATTTGTATATTTGTTTTTAAAATAAAAAAAGAAGGAAGAATATTTTTAAAATACATAAAAAAATGAAAAAATTAATTAGAAATGGTGAAAATTATTACTGAATTTTTATTAAATAACAAATTGATTATTGAAATTTTTTCAGCACAAAACAAATATTATTTTAAGTTTTCTTCAAAATTTCCTTCGTGAAGATTTTTCATGGTAAACATTTATAAAATTTAAGAGATTCTCAAGAAAGAATTTTAAATTAAAGAAGATCTCTAAGTATTAAAAAAATATGTTGGTCTCAAGTAGAAAATAGATTTTATTACCAATTTCAATTCATATAGTGCAATCACTAATAAAACCTATTGCAAAAAAAAAACCGAGTTAGGGCCGTTCTACTATAGTCCAACAATAATTATGCCCTTAAAGCAATATATTTTATATATTGTACTGTTGAGTTCTTAAAGCATATAGGAAAAAATAAATGGATTCATATCGAATAACACTGATTTGTTGTGGGGATTTGCAAAACTTATGCAAGGGTTGCTTGGACTGTGTGTTTGTAATTCTCAATTGATTCTGATCCTATTATGATATGAAAATATCATAGAAACATTTGAGATGGTTTTTCAAGACGATTTAGTTGAAGATATACTGACAAGTTTCATTTTTGTTTGGTTTTGATTTAACAAGAAATTTTCGCGGCTCATCTCACAAAAAAAAAAAGTATGCCGGAGGCTTGGATTTTACTACACAAATTCGTAATAAATCTTACAACTTCTGCATAAAAATTAAAAAAGTTTTACAGGCATCTAGACTAACTTAACCACAAAACAAATAAAAGAATATAAATATATATGTATGTAGATACATATACGTAAATACAATGGATGTTTCAAGGGGTTGGCTGTCAAGTTCACGGGTACGAAAAATGTTACTTTTCAGAATAAATAGAGATTTTAAGTACCATTTACATCTTTAAGCTTGAATATATTTAAAATACGAAAACAACAAACTGTATTTATTTATAATTTATTAATTAGTTGTCAAGCTAAACTATATTTTAAATATCTGTGCCTATACGAAAAACATAAATGAAAAATTAAATGGAAAAGAGCGGGGATAGAGAAAATACATGAATAGAGAGATATATGCAGTGTTCGAGGCCACTGTGCGAAGCTGAGAAGAAATTATTTTCAACATTGGCTATTATCAATCCTTGAAAATTTATTTAAAGCGTAGAAAAAATTCAACAACTTCTAGAAAATATGAATTCCTTTGAAAATCATGTTCAGGTTTTACATATCTTTTAATCACACACACACACACACATTTGCATGCAACTTTAAAATATGCGTGTGTGTATGTTTGCGAGTGGCTATTTGTTGCAAACTCATATCGTACCATTTACAATGTCGTAAAAGTCTAATTACTTTCCATTCGTTGCCTTTGTTGCATTGAATTCTGTTCTTGAGGGTTAAAAGCATGTGTATGAGCGCGGGAATTGCATTCGAAGATTATGCAAAGCAGTCAATTTATATGGGGCAATTGGCGGATGTAATGAAAATGTATATTCTTATCCTTTGTTAAAGGTAAACGCTGTTACTGCGGTCATTATTTGTTGAAATTGTAATCAAACCAAAAATTATATGTCATTTGAATAATTTAAATTATAAAAATAAATCTGTTTATGGAAACATTTCATTATTTAATGGTTGAAGCATCTCTAACCAATAAGCAGTTTTAATTAATTTTTTTATTTTACTGACATGAGAATAATTACAGGCTTGAGTTTACAATAAATCTTTGACCTGCTCCGTTATGTACATGCAACAAGTAATAAGGAGGCGCGCATCCTTGGCAGGACATAAAAAATTTTTGCTGCCAAAGTAATAAAATTCACTCTTATAGGACTCCTAAACCGGGTCACTAAAAAAATTTTTTTTGTTGTTGAATTTCATATTTGCTGGCAAAATAATGAGTTAGACATGCAACTGAAGTGCAATAATTTTGACATGCAGTTGTGATACTTTCCTGTTCTGGCCAGCATGGTTCGATTTATTAGACCAACAATTTACTTTGTTTCAGATCTATTTTTTTGTTTTTTAACTCTATGTTTTTGTCTTTTGGCTACTGGTAAATAATGCATGCCCATATCGGGAGTATTTCTGGTATTTCACATATTCGTGTGAGCCGCGGTGCAACTCCAAGAAATAAATGCATTCTTCACTTTATTGTTGTCAATTTTATAAAGATTATGCACGATCCTCCAGCATGGAGTTGTCTATGTGTGTATCAGTGTGTGCAACTACATAAATATTTATTTTACAAAAATAGTCTTCTTATGATTTTAAATAAATTTATCATGTTGGTTGCAGGGGCTAAACTCTGTACAAGGATAATACGAGTAGAAGCAAACTGAGCTGTTTTACATCCTCGCACACATCCATATGCATTCCTTTCTTGTCTGTTGCAGATTGTGTTGAATAGTTGACGATAGCAATTGTTATTGCCGTTGTCTTTACATTGTTGTTATTGTTGATATTGTTGTCTCTTTAGAAAGGCCTTCTAGAAATCACAATAATAATACTTTGTTTAATCACAGCTACTAAATCAGACACAAGAACTCGTTAGGTTAACTGCCAGTAATATGCATTAAGAAGAAAGCCCATTTATTCTAACAGTTTATACTGTTAGATGAGCTTTGAGCTGAACTTTTGCTGCAGACATTTTATAAATTCATAAAAATTCCCTTTAAAACTTAAAGTTTTCCGAGCTATAATTGTTTGACTGCAATTTTAAATTTTTAGCATGGAAATGAGTTAAATCTGAATTCTCAATTTACTGATAAATTTCGTATGAGTTTCTTTCAATCTTTGGGATACTTTTATTTTATTCTTTTGAGTTTTAAGATTTAGATTTATATAAAAACTGTATAAAAACGAAATATGTCTTGAACATATCATGAATATGTGGGAATATATTATTGCACTTTTAAAGCCTTAAAAATTTAAGAAAGCAGACACTTTATGCTTCCCTTGTTGTTCTTAGCATTTTTTATATGAACCTAAAAAGTGCGGTTGTAAGCAATCAGCAACTGCTTTTGCTTTCTTTGTCCTTCTAATAAAAAAGCCATTATTTTTGTTTACAATATAGAAACTTTTAAAATATAAAAACACACACACACACTCTAAGCCTCTATTGTTGTTGTAAGCATTTTTTATATGAACATAAAAACAAGTGATTATGGAACATTTATTTTTTAAATATATTCTCTTTGTTTGTTCTCTTCATTAAAAAACAATTGTTGCTTTCACAAAACTGAATTCTAGTATTCTTTTAATATGTAACAAATGACTTAAATGTGATATTATCTGACCGAAATTGAATTTAAAAAGTTCTCTAGTCCAAATTTCTAGTTTATGTTTACTTGTTTCATAAAAAAAAACAAATTATTGGAAACATTTCTTTTGAAAATTTTAAATGTGGAACTCGGTATTGGCACCAACACCAATCAAATAAAATAGAAGAAAATGAGAAATTTTTGTTTATGAGAGATTTTAAAGCGATATAGGCGGATTTTTCCGCCTATCCGCTAACTTGGCAATATTTAGGTTCTTATAAAAAGGATTAAATGTTGCGATAAAGGGAGTGATTGTAGGGAGAGGAGGTGGAAATGATTAAGAATTCGCCTTTCACTGCGGGCCTTCTAGAAGGGCCCAATACTCATACCGTTTACTGCGAAGTGATTACTGCTGGCCTTAATTTAGATATGAAAAAGGACACAACAATGAAAGAATCGTATTATTTCTATAAAAATATCTGTGTGGCTTTTCTAACACTGTTTGTTTTTGTTGTCTTCATTTCAAATACACTCAGAGAATTTTCAAACTCATATAAATCTCCTGCAATTCACAAAGACTTTTGTGGCCGCCCAAGTAAACGCTTTAAGTGTCCTCTCAGTGTATTTTATTGCTGAGCATTTTAAGGACCAAAATCTGGTTATATGCGAGTTATTTGCTGGTACATAAGTAATTTTCCAACCAGTTTATACGAAGTGCAAACAAAAATATGTAGAAGCAAGTGGGCACAGTAGGTGGCCCCTGTTGCAGGAATGAAAATTAGAAATGTGCAAATAGTAAAAAATATTCATTTTCCATTTCAATTAAGGAACTTAATCAAGTTATTAATAGACTTAATGTATAATTAACGAGCCAAGAAAATGTTTCTTTCCCCCACCATTCAACTTTCTTGCTCTGATTAATTTCGTTATATTTTCCTTCTCCTGCTCGCATTTATTCAGTTGGTGCGTACAGCAAATATGATTCTTTCTAGTTGTTACTGCCATGATTAGAGACTAAATGCAGTCGTATTACAATTGCAAGTTAGATCAGGTGTTATTTAGAGACTTGAGATTACTTGAGTTAAGCGCGAAAGAACCCATAAGATTATTTGCTATTAAAGTTCTTTAGTTACATAAAACGTTGAATGCTGTGCAAATACTTTGATAAAAATTGCAGTTGCCAACGAACATGCAAACAGTGGGATTAATGTTGGCAAAAACAACAAATTGTGTGAAGAGGTGGAAACTAATTGCACTTCTGATTTTTCATCATCACCGACGAATGCTGGCTGGCAAGTAATTTCTATCGTTTAATGTATGTTCTTGTGAAATTTTTCATTTGATTTGCTTTTAGCATCGCTTTCAGTCATTTCTTTTTTAATTTCTTTTAATGAAAGAGAGCATTTAATACGATTTTTTCAACAAAATTCTTTTGGAGAATTATAGAAATAAATTGCAGAGCTTTAATACTTCTCACAATATAAGCGATGCTTTAATTATTAAAGCTTTTCCTACTCTTGAGGACAATGACACTTTGCAGGCTTAACGCTATTCGAATCTGAATTAGAGTCTTGATTTTCATCCCATGCAACATCTTTAGGGGGTTCCCTCCTACTCAATTGTTGTCTACATGTAGCTGATGTGTTTTTAGTTTTGTTGGTATCTTCCGTAACTGGTAGTATCAGCTAAACCAGATATCGCAGGCACATCAGATATACGTCACGTAACCAACGTCGTAACACCAGCCGAATATACACCAGTTCCTAGCCGCTTTGCATTAATGCTTAATAACTCACTACTGCTGACACCACTTTAAGTCTGATCTTCATGTCCCACACAACTACCTCCTTCCCATTCCACACTTTGACCACGTCACTCTTTTATATTATCTGCCACTTTGCCATCTTTTTTTTATTTTCTTTTGTCGCCTTGAATTCGAAATATGTATGTCGTAGACTTGTTTATAATTCTGTAGAGATTGAAGCGAATTCCTGTTGAGAATTGTGGTAGTTGACCCATAATTTGTAGTGCTACTGCTACTGAGGTTTGAAGCCTTCCTCACATCAAGTTGATAATAAAATTTCTCACGTACCCATTTGAATATTATTTATAGTGAAAATCGAGGCAAAAACGCTTTCACGTGACTTTAAGACTTTTTCACACTAATCGCAGCGTCATTGCACATGCAATTAATGAAAATTACTCAAAAATATTATGGAAGAAGTTTTTCAGACGTTCCTGCAGATTTTACAAATCACATAAAAGTATCCTGGGGAAACAAGAGGTTCTGCCTCTGCAGGACATCTTGTTTGGAAGGGTCTTTATTTTTAAATGAGAATTTTCTTCGGTTTACCTAAAACGAAATCTGTAAAAATTGAGTTGCTCTGAGACCACAAATAATATTTGCAATGACATGCACTCGGGGAATAGTCAACACTCTTGGCTTGCGTTGTGCTCGTACGAATAGAAGAAGGATACACATTGTTTTGTGGTAACTGTGTGGCTTCACGAAAAAAAACAAGACAACAACAATAAAATATTAAACAGCACAGATATTAAAGAATTTGGGAAAAGTGAATGAGAAATTCTGGTATTATTGCTGCTACTGGTAGTCTGCTTATAGAGGCTCACTGCAGCCACAGATTTCCAGAAGCATTTTATTGGAGATGTAGTTTAAATTAATGCTGGTCCTTTTCCATTTCTTCTTGATCAACTTTCGTTTTACTTGATGGAAAATTCCAATTTCAATTTTCAACTATTTAAATTCGATTCAACCAATGGCGAATATATTTTTTCCAATTTTAATCGCATGGCATCCAGTGAAAATATTTTGTAGAATCAAAATTAAAACTTATTTATTTATTATTATTTCGAGACTTGCTTTATTTAAGGCAGACATGAAAATAATTTGGAGCACCCGGCAGAGGACATGAACTCTACTCCGTGTCATTGCACAACTTGTCCTTTATGCCAAAAATTTTCAGCCCTCGCAATAAAATTCGCTGTATGCCCCGCCCCTTTTTATTTTTATTAATTTTTTTTCCTTATATTTCAAGAGTTTTATTTTAATAGAAATAATAATTTTTTTTAAATTTTTTTAGCATTACCGCATTATTATTAACTTAAACTAGAATTTATAATATATGATTTTTTTTTGCTCTACTGTGGTTTCATTAAATTTTAGCAATTGTATTAAAATGGCTGTAATAAATCTTTTGTAACGAAAATCCTTTTTCAGAAGAAAAACTTTAATTTCAAAACTAAAATTGTTACTATTTTCGGATACTCTTTTTTTGTGCAAAGCCAGCTTTCCCTGCTGCTGTACTTTCAGGCCAATTTCACACAACAAACTCCTGTTCACTTCAGAATCACACATATAAATACCTGAAACTGCTTGCGGAGAATTTATCATTCCTTGTGTGGTTAACCGACACACAATTTTGTTCTAAATAAAATGCACTCATTTACACCGACACCAAAAGGATATTTGTTAGCCTTGCGACAGAGATTTTAAAGAATAAATAAAGAAGTATAAATTAAAAATTTTTTTTATTATTAAATTCAGTATATTATCAAATTATAATTAATCTTTACTCTCAACTCTTTCGACCACACAAAATATTTTGAAACAAGTATTGGTATAATGATTTAATTCCTTTAAAGGTTTGAGAAATATTTATAAGCATTTCGTGGTACATTTGAAAATTGCTGAAGCAGATCACAACACGTTCATCCTGTCTGTTGTGCGAAAGAATGTAAATTTTATATATAGATATATATGCTATTAAAAACTTGATAATTATGACGTACTCATTCCTAAAATAACAAGCACTCTTTCCTTAGCACGCACGAAATGCATGCCGTAAATGTTTTCCACTATTCCTTGTTCAAATAACTGAAATGATTTATTTTAGAATGAATTTTTCCGGAGTAAAGAAATAAAAAGGTGTCAATGCACACGCTAATTTGCATACCCTGTACTAACGAATAAAATCATAAAGACGTCGCTATTGAAATTGGCCATGCTTGGCATTCACCATTTGCTTGCTGGCAAAGCATCTGCTATTTGAGAATTACAGATTCGATATGTAGACCAGATGGAAATATTAGGGCCAGATATTCGCCAGCACATTTCGATTATCCTGGTTTTGCAATTCTTTTTACTGAATTTCCCCATATTTTCAGATTTTTCCCACTTTCAATTATTTTTAAATTCAATAAAAAACTTTACTAAGCAACTCGGCGAAGGCCGACAAGGTGAAGGCTTGCGAATTGAATTTCAGGCCCCAGACAAATTCAAATGTTTGAAATGCTAAATCATGGAAGTTATGAAAGTTAAACACTGTACAGGGCAACTTTGCTAAATGAAACTTATTTTCATTTTAATTCCCACGATATTGCAATTCTCATATTCTTTTTCTATAACTTCTTTTTCTCAATATTGAGCCATGAACACATTCATCACAACTTTTCTTTGTTAATTGTATGTTCACATATTCAAACTTCTCCAATCATTTAAATGGTTTCATGTATTTATTTAAACAAATACAAATTAAAAACAATTTATAAAAATATTTTACAACAGACTCAATGGACTCGCCTTCAAAGTACTTGGAATGAGCTCGCCTTGCTTATGAAAAGAATTTAAAAATAATAATAAATTAAATCATTTTAAAGGTCTGCAAAAACAATTTTCATAAAAATGAGTTGCTTTATTAAAAAACAAAATATTTCAATTATTTCAAAAGTCTTTATAATAATAATTTTTTTTTTATAATAAATTTAAAAATATTGAAAGAGTTAGTTTTTTTTTAGTTAGTTAGTTATTTATATATTGAGGCTCCTTTTTTTTATTATATAGAATTTTTTTTTACAAATATTTATTTTTTCTTGAAAACTTAAAACTATTATGTATTATTTTAATTACATTACTAGTTCTTGCCTATGCAACTTGCCTATTCAATCTAAGAATAATTATAAACTATAATTATAAATACATTAATTAACGGTCCAAGCAGTGCTTGCTCCCGCCACTTATTTATACTAATACAGTTGGATCTATTATTTATAAACTTAATACTAAAACTTAAATTCTACACTAAAAAATAATGAAAGAGTTGAGCAATTCCCAGCCGCAAAAAAATTTACAGAAAAATATCATGAAATATAAAATGATATATATTTTTTTAAAAAAAAATTTATATAAAGTGTGAAGAGAATCGTGAAGTGTGAATAGATGGTGAACATGTCATTAAAGATACTAACAAGGCTCTGAACTGCAGAGCAAAAGTTTTCAGCCATTTGATATTTAAAACAGCCTCAGTTTTATTAATTTATTTTTATTAAGATCGAAATTATTAAAATATTCCCCTTTTTTAAATACTTTGAAAATTATTAGTTATGGCTATCAGCTTGTCTGATAAGTGAGGCATCTGCAGATAATCAATATTTGTGAATAATCGTACGAGCATGTGATAAAACTAATATTTACATACGAATGTTTAACTTAGTTTCCTGCTTGTAAATATGAAGCATACCTTTAGGCCGACTTAAATATTTTTACTTGTTTTCCAGTAAATATTCTACTCAATAACAAACCAATATCAATATTTATACTTTATACAATTCTTCACTTGAATATAAAATGAAATGTTTTTTCCTGTTTTTTCTTCTTGTATTATTTTTTTTCCTTTTTGTTTTTGTATTGGCTGGACTTTATTAGAATTCAATGCTGTATACGTGGATACGTATATTGGCAAAAGCATCCAAGTTTTCCAACAATTTTACTGCCAGTCATCATGAGCTCTATTTAAAGTGTGAAGTTTTCTCTTTAATCTTGATACAAGTGTGTGTATATTTTATGCAACTCATGGCATCCGGGCAATCATTCTAATGAAGCGCTTGCACACACTTGCATTCGAAACATGTGAATGTATTGTAAGTACTCGTGCACATCGTATTAAAGATTTGCAAATCTAAGCAGCCGCACTAAGCACAAGAAAATAAAAATAATGTTGCACTCAAACGGATCTGTTGGTCGAACTGTTACGTATTTATGTTTCTCATCAGCAATATAACCCTTTACATGTCACTCCAAGTTTACTTAATCGCTTATATGTACATATATACGAATGAATGCTGCGTATGCATGTGTGTGTTAGAGAGATGTGACGAGGAATATCTATACATTTTTAGTAGATTTTAAAATCGGATGTTTTTTGAAGTTACTTGTTAGAATTGTTTTCGTTATACGTTTTTGTCAGCTTATTTTGTTTTGTTACGTTTTACACGAATTGCAGTTTTCAGTTTTTCCTTTTTGCTTCGAGCAAATTATCATCACTTCTGTAATTTTGGCAGTCCTGTTTTGCTTACTGTACGAGTATACTCGTATAATGTTTGGAATGATAAACTCTTTTCAGAAGCACTGATTTGTTGCTATTGATGCAACCACCTTCATTTTACTGCTGGTTATTGCGTTAATTTTAATTTCGCCATTTTGTTTTGTCTTTTAAATCGCCCGATTTTATGTGAAACACGTACATTTTCCGCACTTAACCACCAAGAAGTGGGTCCATATTATGCATCATAAAGAATTTTTAATGACTGTAACGGTTAGAACTGAAGTTTTGAAATGGTTTTTCTTTAAATGTATTAATGATAAACGCTTTTTTATAAAGACCTTGACAAGGCGATTACATTGGCGACAAAAGTAATAAATAATCTCTAATTCCGATTGTCTTAAATTAAGTTATTTTGTGGTATCAGTGGCTGTATCGCGAGTAACAGAATATTGAATATAATTATATTGACTTTCATTGCTGAGCCTAAAGTTATGCATCAAAATTCATTAAGCTTAGAATAAGCAGCCAATCACATAATCACCTTTTTTTTATTCAATTATGTAATTATAACTTAAAATTGCTAAGGTCATTCCCATTTCCGAAGCGGAAGGGGATTAATGATGTGAATACGTTTAGACCGATTTCTTTACTGTCTAATATAGGGAAGTTATTTGAGAGGATAATAAGGGATAAGATGGATGTAGGATTGAGGGATAGTTATATTCCTGATAAACAATTTGGTTTCAAAAAAGGTAGTTCAACGGTGCATGCACTTTTGAAGTTCCATATTGATGTAGTTCAGAACTTAAGGGAAAGTCGGTGTACTGTAGCTGTGTCCCTTGATGTCGGGAAGGCTTTTGATCAGGCGTGCCATGATGGTATTTTGTGTAAAATGCTAATGATCGGATTTGATAAAAATGTGATAAAACTTTTCAAAAGTTTTTTCGACAAAAGGAGATTCTGTGTAGGTATGGGAGGAGTGGTGTCATGTCAGGGAGAGGTTTCTTGTGGTGTTCCACAGGGTTCGGTGTTGGCGCCTCACTTGTACAGCATTTTCGTTTATGACTTTCCCCATAAAATTTACAATTGTAAGGCTATTCTGATGACTCTCTTCTTTACACTCACGATGTGTCTCCTGAGGTGGCACTGCAGCGTATTTCATTATATCTGAGGAATGTTAATGAATTCTACTCTAATTGGGGAATAAAGATTAACACCGAAAAAAGTAGTGCCATTTGTTTGAGAAATGCTTCCGGGAAATGTAAATATTTTGTGGTACCGGAGAGCAAAAGATTAAAGCTGAATTTGAATGGCAACAATATTGCATTTAAGGATACAATGAAATACCTTGGAATGAACTTTAATAGGCTTCTGAAATTTAATGGTCACGCGCTGTATAATTTAGGGAGGGCAAATCGTGTGAAGGGGATGTTTGCGAGATTATTTAACAGCAGGAGTTTACCGGTGAGGACCAAATCATCGGCCACTTCTTCTTTATGCCTTTCCCATATGGTTTGCCATATCAAAAACCTTGATGGAAAAGATGGAGATTTTTGAGAGACTTATTTTAAGGAAATGCATAGAGTGGAACTATAGGCATTTGAATAAAAGGTTCTCGAATAGATATGTGTATGAAAAGGCAGGATTGGATCCAATATTATTTCATGCGTTGGGTTTAATGAAGAGGTTTGTGGAGAAATTGCCTTATTTTGAGGGTAAGGTGATTAGGGATATCTTATCTACCGAGAGAGAGTTCAATTGGTCAAACACGCAATACATATCCAGTATCGGAATTTTACAGGAACAATTGAATGGTTATCCCGGTCTTAACTTCTACTCACGTATTACTCTCGGCATTCATAAGGGCTGATTTTTTTTTTTTCGGTTTTGTTTAGTTTTTTATGTTATTTTATTTTTATTATTAATTTCTGATTTATTAGCTATTTTATTTTAAGGTTTATTTTTAGTGTAGAATTAAAGTTTATAAATAATAGATCCAACTCTATAATTTAAATAAAAATAAAATAACTAAAATAAAATAATAAAATAAAAATTTTAATATTTTAAATAATAATAATAATATAAATTAGTATTTATACAAATAATAAAATTAATAATTAAAAATTAACTTATATTAATAATTAAGATTAATAATATCTCCTTATAAAAATATAAATATTATCCCCTTATAATATTAATATCAATAATTAAACTATCAATTTTTATAATTTAAAATAAAATATTTTAATAAATCAATAATCAATTATTAATAAAATATAATAATTAAAATTAGCAATTAAAAATAAATTATATAAATAATTAAAAATTGGTAATACCTCCCTATAAAAATTAAATATTATCCCCTTATAATATTAATATAAATTAGTATAATATTAAGTTATAGTGTATATTAAGTTATATTAGTATAATATAATAGTATAATATTAATTATAAATAAGTGGCGGGAGCAAGTACTGCTTGGACCGTAAATAATGTATTTATAATTATAGTTTATAATTATTCTTAGATTGAATAAGCAAGTTGCATAGGCAAGAACTAGTAATGTAATTAAAATAATACATAATAGTTTTAAGATGTGAACAAAAAATAAATATTTGTAAAAAAAAAATTTTATGTAATAAAAAAAAAAGAAGCCTCAGTAAATAAATAACTAACTAATTATTAAATTATTATTAAATTATGTAATTATAACTTAATTCATATCCTGGTGCATAGATTACACTGAACGGATTTAACACAGTATATGTTACGTAAAAAACAAGACAATTTATTCAATACATTTTACTGCATACATTTAGGGGCACAAAATACATTATTAGATTTTACGGGTTCCCCTTATTCCTATATTATAATATCTTGTAATTAATTATACTTGTATTAGCCGTTGTATTTCAAACATTTTAAATATAATTGTGGAAAGTAATGCAAAGCAGCTAAACATTTTGCAACCTCCTTGGCTTTGCAAAACTGCAAAGCGCCTTTTGAAAATGGAAACAGAAACGTTCAAGCAGCAACCCTCCTTAAAATATGTAACACATTTTATTTATGTGATTTTCACTTATACGTATGCAACATCTAAATAGAAAATAGAAATGGACATTGATGAGTTTCCGTTTTATTATTTTTTCAACTTCTTTGTCTACTTCATATCCTTCGTCTCGGTGTATTTTGCCTAATAATGCTCTACTCTACTATCAATCGAATTGACATTTTGGCTAACATCCAAGCCCTTGCTAAGAAGTTTGCCATATATTCCCGTCGTCTTTAGCACTAAGCGGAATAAAAAGAATTATTATTGTATATTATAAAGCAGCATTTAGTGGTTTGAGAAAAGCATGTTAGTAGGAATGAGTTCATTATGTGAAAAAGGACCCTGGGGTATTTAAAATCTCATTTTTAAATTATGATAGAAATTTATATGGAATACTTAAAAATTCGTATGTGTGCCGTTTTATATTGCACGTTGTAAGTTTTTATTGGCCAGCATCTTGTATTCAGAGTCAGCTATTTATTTAAATTTTATAGACAAAGATAAGAACTGTGGTAGGAGAGGCATGCATTCCATTACAGCACAACATTACGAGAAGTATGTATATAAATTTTTAGCTTTAAGAGGTTGAAATATAAAAAGAAGTGCAATCAAAATTTTAAGCCATAAAATCACAAATAATTGGGGAAAAAATGTTAAAATGTATTTTTTGTATCAAGACGAAGAAATATTAGTATCAGATATGGAGAATAAGGGTTTGTAAATATGACAGTAGAGAAAAATTTAATGTAATTTTATAAAGGTCATGCTACGCATAATAATAAAGGTAATAACAGGGATTGGCTGTTCATGCCTTAAACGAGGCATGCTTTTAGGCGCTGGGCTAAAAAGCATACACTCCTAATAAAATAACCTGTAAATACTTTATTATTATCCTTAACGGCACAACCAATGAAAATTATTTTATTTTATTCTTTCTCTGATGTAAATTATAAATTTATACGAGTATACTCGTATTCTTTGCTCATGCAAAAACTTGCAAAGGAACGGCAAACTTATGGAAAAAATTCTTATAAACTTTTTAATTTTATTTTATTCGGTTTGGCTTTTCAAAGATAACGTGAAAAATTGATCAAGTTTATATGTGACTGAAAGTTCCATATGCCTTCTCACTCATTTTAGCTGTTACTATTTTCTATAAAAACTTATCTCACAAGTCTTTTTGAAACTGTCTTGTTTTGTGACACAACTCAAGCCTGATATCCCGTGATATTTGTATATTTTACAAGTCATATTTTTTAATATTCCAAAGTCATTACTATTCTGCAGTTTCTCATTTTATTTTTATTATCATTATTTTTATTGTTCCTCATGTTAAAAATGAAGAGTTAATGAGAGCAAATTGCACTGATGCAGGTACTTCGAAAGCCTCTCAAAACAACGACGTCAAATTATAGAAATGACTTGATAACTTTCAACTTTTTCTGGAATCGGCTAAGAGGCTAAAATAATCAATTAGTCGGCCAATTGGCCTAATCCAAATATATTTTCTACTTTATTTCTAAGGCAATTAATTCTCATATAATTTGCTGCATCTTAGGCGCATTTAACAGTGTACTAATCCAGATTTTAGTAATTTTCAAAATTTATCTTGCGAAAATGGATTGAAATGCATTCATATTCCGTTACTGTAAAATACTTCTTCGGTAGAATTTATAAAAAAAAGTTACTACGTAAAAATTGTGACGAGTTTTAAACAAACATTTCCATATGACTTTGGTAATATGATTTATCGTATGTTTACTTGATCGTCAATCTACAACGAGTGGTATTACAATATGGGAGTAAACCGACTTTTAATCATTGCTCAAAGCCTACATAATTCTTTCACCATCAGCTAGTCGGTGGAAATCGCAACAATATCGCTTGACTATTGTGATTATAAGTGATTATTCACTTCACACATTTCCAATTAGCATACACAAATCGAAAAGAGTAACTGCTGCAAATCGCTAAAAAAAACCTTCAGAAGTCTGGCATGCCCCTTACATTACTCAAGGCCATTTCAAATGATTTACCAATTTATAATAAATTATGATAAATTGGGAAAGATGTTATATTGGGCAATGTAGCTATTTAAAGGCATGTTGCACTGTACCAGCCAGTCGTACGATTCATTAAAATGAAAATCTGATAGTGATAACCTCCTATTTTAAAAATTCCCATCAATTGGCATTGCTGGTGTCATCCTTTCAAACAAGAACGATGCAAACAATTTTTTCTTTGCTGATTGAAGTAAAAGCAACTCTGATCGCATGAAAATGGCCAGTTTATGAAATCTGACATCTTAATGCTACATGAGCTAATAAACCGAGCCATGAAATAAAAGAAAATTTCACAGCCCACGTATCTCGTGAACAGACCACAAACCAGGCATTTGATAAAAACTCGAAAAAAAAATTATAAAAAAGAGTTATTAATATATCGATATAGGAAAAATGGAAGTTGGGGCTTTTCTACTTAAAACCAAAAATATATATTTCTTATATATGATTTTTTTTTCTTTCACTTTTTTTATTATATAGTAGAGTAATATAATGTATATATTATTTTGACAACTTGAGTCTATAAAGCTCTAAGGCGCTGAGGCCAAATAATTATATGACTCATGTCGTACGAGTGCATGAAATGTAAATAAATAAAAATTATAAAAAAAATTATAATTATAATAAATATAAGTGAAGAGTAAAATGGCGCTGCTTCTATTGCAAAACTTGTTATATATTAAAAGAAATATAGTCGGCAGGCCAATTAAAGAATTTTTGACAAAATAGTATTCCAAAAAGTGCCTTCAAGAGAGTGTATGGGGTTCGCTTCCCTCCCTACAAAGCAAAGTTTTATTTTGTGCTCCTTATTTTTCCGTGACATAAAAATCGTATTTAAAAAACTTCGTTTCAGAAATTTAAAACTTTTTTCAAAACTTGGTAATAAAATTTAAATCTGTTTAAGAGTTCCAAGTGTAAGACTGTAGAACAGAGATCTGGTGAACTTTTACCATTTTGGAAATTAAAATCGTTTATAAATTCGAGTCAATAACTATAATTGTTTTTATCTAAATCTTGAAGTTTCCAGCAGTCATTTTACTTCCTTTAAAATATATTGAAGGTGTCTTTAACAGTTTTTGTTCGAATAAATTTTCTTCTGTGATATTTCTTCTGGTGTCTTTCCAATTTCACATGTGTTTACCTTCATGGCTTTCGGTAAGATTTGTTTTGCTGTTTCAATTTTGAACAGATTTTTTGGTTTTTTTTTTTTCTTACTTTTCTTTTGCCGCCACAAAACTTGGCTACAAAAGTCTTAACTCTATTTCGGTCTCCCTTTCCGTGTTTATACCATGTTTTTCATTTTTTTAGTGAAACGCTTTTTTTATTCGTTGTTTTGTTCCAGCTTTGCTGTTAAAAATTGCAGTCAGTTTTTGCAATTGAATTTCTTAACTCTAAATGCTTATCAACCCTCAGCCACAACTACATACACGCATAGATGCACCAATTTATGTACACGTACATATATGTTTGTTTCAGTGTTTGTGCTTACAGTACGACCCCGATTTCTGCTGTAAATCCTTAGTGGGGCAAAAATGTGTTTTAAAATTTTAGTTAATAAAAAATGAATTTTATTGGTTTATGAAAGCAGTTTATGGAACAGCATTACACTCTATTACTTGCAAAGATCATGATGAAATCAAATTGTGGAAAATGTCAGGAAGGGTACAACGTAATAGTTATGCGGCTTATCCTGCATATCCGAATATATGCCTACATTCGTACATGTTCATGTCATCGAATTGAGCTGATCCCAGTGACTGCTGGACATTGCATTTTACTGGTTATACCAACAAAACCACAAAAGATATTTAAGTGCAAGCTGAGGAAAGTTGATATGGAGCCATTGGTTCTATAATTGATAGAACAGCGATAATTTCTTTACATTTACCAGAAATGGTTTAGAGTATTTTCATATGTTACAATTTCACAAACTAATCGAGAATTCATTTTAATGCATATATAAATTGTTATTCAAAGCAATAGAAAGAGAAATGTTTTTTTTAAATTTTATATATAAACAGACAAACTACGTTCACGCATTCTAAGTAAATGCCGCTTCCACCACATATTATTTTATAGAATTTTTTCCCTGAGATTGCTAAATGATTGCTAGTCGAAATTTGCTTAGACTTATTTTTAAAGCCACTTTTGAAATTATTTCCTTTCTTGAAGGCTATAAATCTATTTATAAAAAATATTCTTGCGAAAAAATAAGCCTACACCAGCTGAGCAGAATATAAATTTCGTTTAGGGGTCGTAACAACTGAAGCGCAAGTGCCCATATACCTTGCAGTTTCATTTTCACTATACCAGATTGGGGAAATTTTTTTATGGAAAAAGCATACGAGAATTATATGAGCCGAAATAAAAATCTCCCCCTCTGTTATCCATTATGTCGTATTGGAGTTAACTGCTCTGGTTAATAAATTAACTATTACATGTAAAAAATTCTGGTGATTACAAGATGTCTGAAGCCGTAGCTTATTTATTATTATTGTTGTTATACTTTTATTTATTTCAATTGTTCAAATTGAATTGAATTCGTTAAAGCTATTTAAGGATATTGGAAAGGATTAGTAAAAAATGCATCGCTTGCGAAATGCTATCAGCAACATGTTTTATAATTGCCTTACTTTTGCTTGTTGGGTTATTGGCTACACCGCCCCTCATGCACACGTATAAATGAGTGGCGAATAAACACATACATAAAAACTTGTGCACATCCCCGCTTGTGTATATCCGTATAAAACAATTTGGCGTCCTCCATACTGTCAATTACTTAAAGTTTTCTTTCCTTTACAAGTTTTCATCTTTTTTTATAATTTTTGCTTCTACTTTACTTTTTTCGCTGACTTATAACTTTTTGCCTAAAACTACTGTCGTTGTTTTAAACCCGAGCCTAATTGTACGGATGGTATTAATATGCTGCTAAAAGGCATTATTTTGATTTTTCTAATAATAAATAAAATGAATGAATGAGATTTATAAAATTGCTCAGATTAACATGAAGATAATTATAAAAGGAAGCCTGAAGAGTAGAGGAGCAAAATAATATGAATAATTTTTTATCGCCAAAGAAATATATTTAATTATACAAATTTACGAGCAAATATTTCTATAATTGTCGAATAAGTCGTAATTATATTACAAGTTAAGATTAATAAGTTAATTTATCAGTGTAATTGAATTTTTTCAGGTATCGATCAAAAAGATCGTGTGTTTTGCTTGACATCAGCAAATTTATTACAATTTTTATTTTAATAGTGCCAAAGGTTGGTAATTTTTAGTCTACTAGTCCTTCTTCAAGGTAATGATTTTACTGAAATTCTTGTTTTATTCCTCGTCAAATATACTCGTATAATATAAGCAATGTAATGCTAGGCATAAATTTGCCAGAGTCTTCCCAACTGTGTTCAGTATTTATTTTTTTGTATCATATGTTTTGAAAGGATGTGGTTGAGTCAGTGGAAAACAGAATATTATCATTTTGTAAAGACATTATTTGTTTTAAGAAAAGCTCCCCCTGTTGTTTTGCAGGTTATTTTATATGACCGGAATATAATGTTTCATCCTGACTATACCTTGATTTAACAGGTGTAAAGGACATTTTATTATCTCCATTTATTTCAACTTTTTGATAACAGACTTAATAAAATCGTGCTGCTACATCATCAGAGCTTTTATATCTCTGTTGAAATTAAAGTAATTATTTTGATTACAACGCCGTTAAACTTGACTCAATTTCAACTGCAATATTTATGAATTTCAAACAAGGCCTTAATGTAAAATTATAAACTCAGGCACACACGATGTTAAAGTGCATCATTTTTAGTTTGTAGTTGGTTGGTTATTGTTGATATTTTTTCTATAATTTTTATTTATTTTATTTTTTTTCTTCGAAAACTATTCGACAGGAAGAGAAAATAAAAATAAGTTCTGCTAAATTGTTTCTTGTTATTTCAGCTCTTCCTTTTGCAAGTGCATGTGTAAATAAACATGCACTTCACACACATGCAAGCGAACATATTTTTATACCTGCATTTCTCTGTTTGGGTGTGTGTGTGTGTGTGAATGTGTGTGTGCAAATATGTAACATTTTCTGGTTTTAAAATTGTATATTTTTTATTATTATCTTCTCTAAACTCTGAGCATCACATACTTGAAGCTTAAAATACATCTGAGCAATTTTGATATTCTTTAAAATGCAATTTTATCTGCTGTACGAGTACTCGTGTGTTGTTTTTGTTTCAAGCCCGATTTTTATCAACTAAATGTCCTTTACATAATTTGATCAAACATTTTTCATGAGATTTAGAAAATGTTTTAGAGCATCATTACTGAAATTGTAGCAATTTTTACACAATTTCTTGAAGGAAATAAATAAGGCTTTATAAATGTAGACTTTGTAGATACTAAAAATTAATTGGAAATTTTTGTTCAAATTATATTTACACTAGCCAACAAGGTGGGTGTTTTGCAGACTTTTTGAATCCAGCATCTTTGCTCAGTTATTTCATTATCAAAGCCAAAGTAATTCTAAATTTAAATTTTAATTCTAAAATTAATTTAATATAACTTTTGAATAGAGTCTGGTGTTTCCAGTTCGAGCCACATGCAGTGTGTCATACATTAATTTCAAGTAAGCCTTAAGTTCTCTAACAAATGTTTTTCCATTTAGTACCCCATTCAGACATACCTTCAGTGAAATTGAGAAAATTGCGTAGAATTAATTTAATTATCATTACAAATTAAATAGTAAATAAATTAAATAAACAAAAATAAAAGCAATTTTTTGTGGTGAATTATTTAGTGATTGAAACAAAAAAATGTTATTAAAGGACATGAAAATTAAAATGTCAAAAGTTATAAAACTAATTGCTGCTCTTGACTTTTGTACGTCAAAAATAGAAGAAGTAGAAGTTGTTTCCCTGATTTGTGTATGGCATTTGACTGAAAGCTCATAAAAATTTGTAATGTCTGAATATTTAATTATTCTACATAAGTTGTTTTTTATAAATTGTTTTAATATAAAGCTTTCATATATTATATGCCAAATTATGCATAAAGTTCTATGGATTCTATATTGGTTTTGAAGGTCCTTCATCCTCCGTTCGCCTCTTTCATGTTTGTAACAATTTGAATTATTTTTTTATTTGCACAAAGTATTCAGGAAAGCATTCCTAATTTAATTTGGAATGAATAAACTGCAGTAGACATCATCGTTTTGAGATCTTATGGATCACAAGGATACAACAGGCAATATTTTACTGGACATCGTTAATTAATCAATAGAAACAGGTGCTTTCCCTAAAAATTTGAAACAAATTTTTAAACCACTTGTTGAAAAAATTAAAAAAAATTTAGTTAGTCCAATAAATTCAAAAATTAGTGAAGGGGAGAAGAATATATAGAAAACAATTTCCTCTTAGCCAGACAGGAGTCAGTAATTAGAAAAAAATATTAATGTGGAACAACAATCGACAGTCTATCTGAAATCAACATTTATTACTGCAAGGTAACCAATTACTTTTTTCCAGCACTGTAACAATCAAACGCACTGACAAGGATTCTCTGAAATTGCCAAATAAGCGATAAATGTCATTACAGTAATAAAATATAAAACGGTCGCTCGTAGATTTAATAGTAATTTTGCAAATAAAAAGCACTTGCGCAACTTCCGCTTTCAGCTAAGACAAATCATGATTGTTCAGCAGTACTACACCTCTCCGAAGCACCAGTAATTCAATTTATTTTTATGACAGCTCCTGGATAATTGTGCTTGTAAGAATACCCAATCTTGTTCCTTTTCTTTTGTTGGTTCCATAATGAACAAATGGAATTATCCTTATTAAATGCTTATCTACACATTATCCTTTGAAAAGTTTTATTATAAATTGTTTTTTTTTTTTTGTTGTGTTCGTATTAAAAAACAATAAGACACTAAAAAGTGAATGGGAGAGATTGTTGCAAAAGTGTCATGTTTTTAATCCTTAAACTTTTTAATCCTTGAACCTTTTACAATTTGTAACCTTCGTTAATGAGAATTTAAATACATATACTTTTAATTCAAAAAATAAATTATTAATGACAGCGAGAGAAAAGCCTTTTCGAAATAAAGAAAAATTAAAAATGGTCGTGTTTATAAAACTTCGTTTGGTTGGGACTTGGAAGGTCCTTTTGCTGAAATTAATTTATTTATTACACTATTTCGGTCGCTTTGAAGCAAAGGTCAAATGGTGCACAGTTTTCTGTATGGAGACGAGCGCATGCAAAAGAAACGGACTGCAAATTATTGTTACTACAGCAACCCTGGCTGGCTTGATATTTTTCAAACGGGACAAGAAGAAAAATGTATTTTTACATCTGAAAGAGGCATCTATTGTGAAATTAACAGAGAAATATTCACAAGAAGTAAAAAATAGTTGGGTAGAAAGAAATATTTTATTTTCTCAGCAGATGGCTGCAGTGATCAGTGTTTTGTAAATTGACGATCAAACCGTTTCGTTGTCAAGGTGACCTTTCACACGAAAAAAATTCATTTTCACCACTCAGCTATGAATTACGGGGTGTTGACAATAGAGGTCAATTAATAGAACATGCAGGCCAGGCCACTGAAACAGCTAATTTTGCAATTTTGGCCTCTTCGACTTTAAATGGTAGGGCCGTCACGGAAAATGTTAAAAGCCTTTAGTTTAAGGTAAAAATAATGGTCTTATTTTCCGTCAAGTAATTTGAAATAAAATAAAATATAATGCACTCAAAATTTCTCCATGACCATGACAATGTTTTTGCTTAATAAATAAAAATCAATTAAAAAATTAATCATTGCTACGAAACCATTTGACGAAAAATATTGTTTCCACTCAATTTTCATATCATCATTTATTTATTTATTTATTTACCAAATATTAAAATTATATGAATATAATTGCAATATGTATAGAAGCACTGGCTACTGAGGTCTTTGGCTTCTAGCTCCCCTGAAAATTGAACACCTGACACCTGCGTAACAGGCGGTTATTCTAACCATTATACCATCGAGCGGCTTTCATATCATCAATGCCAAAAATCAATTTTAAAAGAATTGAAGAAAATACTAGAGTGATCCTTATTCACTTTTTGGCAATCCATAAATAATTTTTAAATAATCGTTTTGTTATTTAGAGAGCAAAATTTTGTTAAACCTATTAAAAAAGTTATCACTTCTTACATTTAACTAATAACGACTATTTTTTAATTCTTAACTTAATTGTTTTTAAACTAAAAGGAAAAGGAAATATTTCTTTAATAAATTTTTTAATTTTTTCCGCTCAGTAGACTACTGACACTTTAAGATGTGAAAGTGAAACTGAGAGTGGTATTAGCATTTGTACACCGGGTGCGAAAGGGTGGGCCAGCTCGGGCCATTTCGAAACCTTACAACATGTTTGCATTTATTTGCTCTAATAAATCCACTTAAAGAATTACCTTTAATCCAATGCAACAACATTAAAGGATGTTTACATGTTATTTTTTACAACTCCTTATCTCTTTAGGCTTTAATTCGTTTTCCATTTACGCTTAAAGCACTCGAAAGGAAATGATTTATATCAGCACACAACAACAATTTAAGATTTTTATACGTACTTTAACAAATGTGTTTCTTTCTATTTAATAGTTTAGCAAAACTTATGAAAATGCTTGTAATAAATTGTTCAAAAAGCAGCTGAAAAGCAAAAAAAAAAGAAAAAAAAAACAAAAGCAAACAGGGATGAAGGATGCAACACAACATCAGCAAAAACAGCATCAATAGCAAAATATTAAAAAAAAATTAGAAACAACAAAATGGGAAGATTTATTTAAAATGAAGTGCACGGTAGGCACCAGCAAACAATTCTCTTCTCGGACTTGTGTTTGGTTATGAGGGGAAAGGCAGGGCAGTTGGCCGACATCGTTGGCAGATGCAGTAGGAAACTTAGTTGAAAGTCCATTCCATACATTTTTTCGACATGCCCCAAGAATAAGAGTTTGATATGAGTAGAGGCACTCTCATCGCCTAACCTTTCTCTTATAGTTCGAAAGAACTTATGTAGAACAATTCTGAAAGACTTATCGAGAAATGTCGTAGCTTAATTTGACAGGCGAAAGTTTCTTGTAAAAAATTATAAACATCAGAAATGGATGGCTGCAGCAAAATTGTATATCCTTGTACAAAATTCCGCAAGAAGTAAATGAGAATTATAACTCATGAAATTTCGATAGTGCGGAAAAGTTTGCTTTTCACTTACAAGATTGAGTAGTCACAAAACGGCACGAACTTTTTTTCATTGATATCAAATTAATTGTCTTATTTCTTTATACATTTTCCAATATAAACGAAAGCCAGAGAAATGCTCACTGGGTATGTGCGTATGTGCGTATGTGCGTATGGACGTGTGTTTGCTGTATTTTCCATTTTTCCTGGAGCTGAAGATAAAAGAAACTTAGGGGGCAACAAGCAACCTGATGCTGGTTATGTACAAGTTTAAAGGATATTTGTATTGCAAAACTATCCAACATGACAGAGACGTCTTTTGGGGTTTTAGACTAAAAGAGTTTTCATTTAAAGTTTTTCCTCTTTTCCAAAATACTACTTTTGCTAACAGTATGTTGTATAACGCTTATGGTTAAAGTGTTGCTTAAGCTTTGATTGCAAATGTGTACGCTGTTGGCAAGTGTAGAATCTTAACTACGTCCTTGCCTTTTGCTTGCGCTTGCTTACGCCAATGGCCTCCATATTTCTTATTGTGTGTGTGTATCAGCAACAAGAAGATGTCAACGCAGGAGAAAATATGCCATCAACATTTAGCCGCCATTTAATTTCCGCATCTAAGCAAAAAATATTATGTTGGAAGAATGTTAGAATGTCTGACCGCCTATTAGGTATCGTTTTGCTATTATATTATCGTTTTTGCTTACATGGAAAAAGATGTGGGTGGCTGGGTAGGAATTGGGTCAAAGCTCATGATATTTACTAGAATAAATAAGTGTTTATTAGGTAATAATTCGCAAAATGTGTCAAAAAAGATCTGTTATTGAATACATTTATTATTTTGGAAAACTCCTTTATATTCATCATCAGTGCTTAGTTGTAGCGGTTTTTATTAGATACAGCAAGAAATGTAATTTAGCGTTTTTCTCTCAATTTAACGTAATTACGTATAGTTTTCAATCTCTAAATTTATTTATTTGTTTTAAATTGCCTCATAAATTCAGTTAACTGGCCCAGCCATCTTTATGGGTGGTTTTTGGTGAGAAAATAATTTTTGCATTTGGCAGCACTGCATAATTTCCAAATTAAAATATCAAAATTCATAGGATTTGTAATTAAATTGGGAGTTTCATATACCAATTCTTGACTCAATTTGTATTCATGTCCGATTGGTATCAAAAAATAATATATCTTATAACTCAAATTATACGAGAATTATTGTTTGCCGGCATAAAAGTACTCAAAGTACTCTACAATTTATGACCGCTTACATAGGAGAAAGTTATGGTTCCGGAATAAAGAGAGAGGGATTGTGGCAGAGAAGAACTAGTAATTTTTTTTTGCTGCATCTCAATGATGAACTAGTCGCTACTGAGAGGTTGCAGCCAAAAAAAAGCGAAGGACCAGTGCTCATGCCTTCGCCACTTAAATGTGCCTACAATTCCTAATACCAGAGATATTCACACCTTGACTATATAATACAAAGCAACTTGTAGATTCAATTTTGCATTTTTAATATTTTTTCTTTTTTTTTGTGACTGCCGGAAACAGGTATCGAACCCGTAACCTCAGCTGTTTGGAGTTGACAAACTGACATCTCAAACTTGACACATCACATACGAAACTAAACTGTTAAAAGTTCTATTTTACCTTTTTGACACTTCAAGCTGTCATTTAATGGGCTTTCGTTACTTATCTCTCATTTAGAAGCGATTTGCTGCTGACTATCCGCTATGCAATTTCACCTTTCAGTGTTAAATTTTTACAATTAATTTCCTTTTTACACTTCAGCCTCCGCTGACAGTTTCAATTTTCAAATATTGTGTAGTAAGCCAAACAAATTTAAGCGTTCCTTTTTAGGTTCGCAGTTCCAATCTCCGTGCAGCCAGTACACAGATATTTGCAGATATTTGAAAATAAATAATTTAATTGCAGGATCCTAAATCATTGCTTTGGGGGTCAATGTTTTCAATTGCGCAAGTACTTCAAGCAAAGGCTCAAAGTAATTGGAATCGATATTTTATTCTGAAAATTCGGCTTTTCAATTCAAAAATCTAAAACAAAAAAAATTAGAAAATTTTTCTGGGCCGCCCACGAGAAACTGCTTGAATGGCGAAAAGTAATTAAAAGTTTTTTTAACTTTTTAATTGCCATTTTTGAACAACGAAATTTTTTCCGCATCAAACTAGAAAACTGCATTGCAACTCTCAGCAACAGTTTTCCTTACTCACGTGCTCCGGTCATCTGACCAAGCCCTTTGACAGGATTAAGTTGGAAGACGAAAACAAAGGCTCGTTCTTAAATAGACATATTGAAGAACAACCAGAGAAAAAAAAGCGACTAAAAACATAGAACACTACGCACAAAGCCGAAGGATACAAGAAAAAACATTTACAACATTAAGAGGGTGACAATGATAGGGATGGTGCAGCCACGACAAAAAAAGATTGCACATTCATAGATAAATCTATTTAAAAACCATGAATACAAACAACCCACGGTTCGCTTTCTATTCATGAAGGTGTATGAGTTAAGTACGGCGAAAGGATAAAGACAAGCTGGCTGGACGAGGACAAGTGACGAGATGTTGTATGGCATCTAATGTTCTTCAACTACTGTCTCCTCTTCTCCTACAACCCCACAATTTGTTATTTTACAAAATTTTTCCACTACTTTCCTCTCACGCTTTTGTGTGTGGCCGAGCTCTAAAAAGGTAATAGTTGTAAGATGAACTTACTTTCCCGCATATTTATTTCCATAAAGCGAAAATACCAGCTACCAGATGATAAATCCTCTGAAAGTTTAACCAAAAAAAAAAAAAAAAAAACAAAAAATACAATTGAAAAACTTTGCAAATCCTCTTAGCGAGTAAATATTACTGATTTCATAGTTCATGTGTCTGGTGGCATTAAAAAGGAATCATAATTCAAATTTAATACTCTCGACGTCTCTGCAACTACGAGCGTTTTCACGAAATATAATCTCTTTTAGTTTTAACATTTGCTTAATTGCTTCTCATTTCGGCTTAGAAGTGCTCGCAATTCAAATGCTTTTATAAACACTAAAAATTTTGTTTATTATTTTGAAAAAATGTACGGCTGCTAATGCCGGGTCAAGGAACAAATACCAGATTAAATCACCCGAGTTGAGTAGGTGTGATGGTCAACCTTTGTGTCAAATATTTTCTTCTTAATTACTCTGATTAAAAAAAGTAGATGGCGGAGGGAGGGAGTATGCTTATCTGGATCCTTTTGTTTTTAAATTATTAAAACATGCTACTCCTTATCGGAACGATAGAGCATAAACGAATGTAATAAGAAGTCCAGTGGCATTTGACGACGAATTTTCTCTGCTTTTTCTTTGAATAAAAAACTGACCTGCAGCCAAAAATATAAAAAACAATTCGTTCATTCGCTTTATTGTTTCTTTCAATAATTTCTCTTCTATATATTCTCCAACCTTTAGCTGGTATTATTGTCATCATATTTATATCATATATTAATGGATCATATTTAATGGATAGCAGATCCTTCGCGTAATTATTTTAAAAGCCACAAAACAAAATTTTTATAAAAAATTGAAAAGTTGATTTCTACATATCAGTAATTCTTGATATCTAAAATAAGAAACTTTTTTTAAAGAAAAAAAATAAGAATAATTTTAAAAGATTAATAAAAAAAAAACTAAATCAAAATATAAATTTTTTTTTGTAATTAATAATTTTTAAAAATTAATCATATTTAGATAAAGTTTTTGGTGTCTTTAAAGCTTTTTTACGACACGACATTTAATGATAAGTTAAATGAATAGAAAATGGTTTTTTTAACACTATAGACAACGCCAATGCAACCAGCTGAAATTGACCTCCAGCTGATAGCCTTTATCCTTGCTGTATCACAGTATTTTATCAACATTTTCTCATATTGTTTTCAAAAAATTTTTTTATGTTTTTATGAAAAGCAATTCGTGTTGCTGATACATTTTTGTGAGTTCACTAAACCGCCTACTATTACAGCAAAATCAATTTCTTCGCTCTTCGCTTTTGCTACATAATCGTATTTGATCAAAAGTTCGAATAATATAAACATTTACACACTTCGGCCTACGATAAACCAGGTATTTTTATCAGACAACTTAGCCTTGCTTGCATATTCGCCCTGCATAAAAATAAATTCTATACGCAATTATACGCAGTGTATTCAATTTGCTAGCACAACTGCTAAAATGTTATTTTTCTTCCTGTTGGGTCAAAACATTTACGTAGTTATTTAAGTATTTTCTTTTTTTTTTGGTATTTTTGTATTTTCATGAATTAATCATTTTAAATACCTATTTGCTCTGGATTTGTTTTGCTTAAGTTAAAATTGTTTTTCTTTTTGTTATTGCAATAATTATACATGGTAACTGTAGAAACATTCCTTTGCCTTTACTTAGCTATAATTTTAAGAATGTTAATTACTATAAAATAAAATTTGAACCAACAAGGATCATTTGTACTCAAACAAAAAAAAAAAAAATAAATAAAGAAATGTTATGCTCCTACACTTCCTTTATTTTGTTTTGAGCATTATTTTCCACAGTTGTAGGAGCAGTCGCGACTTTGATTTAAATTTTTTCTTTTAAATCATATTTAAAAATAATTAAAAACATTCGTTAATTTTATTTGCTGAATTATCAATACATTGCCTACAATATGGGCAATACTTATATAATCACAACAAAGCGCTCTGGTCACTCTGCGAATGCACATGCACATCTTTTATCTGACATTTCTTTTGTAGCGCCAATGCTAAACACAGTTGCATAACTTAGTATGGCGGTCTGTAGTGATAAAACGAACATAGACAAAAAAGCCGTAGAGTATGTTTCATTTGAGAGTGAGAAAAGTGTAAAAATAATTGCTCTCTCTGTGCAAAAGCCACTCAAAATAACGAATGAAAGTGAAAACAAAAATATAAATATTCAGTAACTTTGAATAAAGAATGAAAAATAAAAACAAAGTTCGCAATACAGCCACAACACAACAACAACATTGCTTTGTAAAATGCGGAATAAAAAACAAAACAAGTGAAAGAGTAAATAAAATAAAGAGCAAAAAAAAACTCACTCAATGGAAAAATAAAAAAGAAATAACCATAGAAAAGCACAATTTGCTGCTGTTGAGGAGAAAATCAGTTGTAATTTTGTCGCAGTGCTATCAATTTGATGTGAATCGGTCGTGAGTTGAAGTCGGACGCACAAAAGTCTGTGGAAATATATTAAATACAAAGTAGAAAAATAATATAAATATTAGGAATAAAGCGCATGTAATACAAAAAAGAAAAGCAGAGAATTAATTATTTCAAGTGTAAATTACGTATAAAAATATTCCAATTGGAATCTGATGATATCAACCAAATCCATCACAAATAAGTTTGTCGCCTAAAAAAGCAAGCGGTGTAATTATTGTTAAATTTATGTGAAAATCTTCTGAAAGTATATTTCTTAATCTTAAAATGTAAGCAATAAATTTTTTTAAAAAAAAAGTAAAAAGTGCACAAAGTGCAAGAGAGATAAAAGTTAATTAAATGATGCTGCGTGTAAAAATATAATAAATCTACGATTTTCTAAACACAAAGCAAGAAATCTGCTTTCGCGAATACCTTACAAAGTAGATGAGATTATTTAAAATATTTGAAATGCTTTTAATAAATTAAAAGATTCAACAAAGTGATTGAGCTAAATTTTCTGAAATTGATAAAAATAGATTTTTATACAGATTCTCCTTCACCCGTCTTTTTGTGTTTCGTGAAGGGTGAAGCAGATCCGCCGATTTTAGTGTGCCTTTTTTTGTCTCATCATGATGCTTCATGTGCTTTTCTTTGAAAATGTGTCTGCATTTTAGTTTTATGTTCTTTTGTATATTTTAAATTATTCGTTTTGCGTCAGTCAGTCCCTGCTTCTCGCCAAGTCAATAAAAACATGTGCAAATACAAAAAATAATGCATGTAAACGTATAAACAACGAAAAGCATTGCTTTTCGACAAGAATTTTCATTTACAAGCAAATCTTTTGCTCTACAGTACTTTTTATCATTAAAATCTATTAAGAATTATACTTTTCTTTGTCATTTTGCAGCCATAATTTTTATTTTATTCTCCCATTTCGTTCCCCCTTGTGTTTTTTATTTCTTCTGACATCCTTTTTTTTTTGTGTGTAAAAACAACGAAAAGAATGATACGCAATAAAAACGTCGGTGAAACAGTGATGAAATATTCTTTTGCCGTAGAACGATGCTTAAAGTGCGAACAACTGTTGGTACTATGAGGTATAATTGTGGTACTACATTGAAATGGAATTAATGCCATGACATTGTATTATGAATTGATTTTATAAATACTCTGATTTGCAATTGTACGATCTGCGGGCCGAAAAAATGGGATAGTGGACCCTAAAAATTGCTCCGTGTGACAGATGCTTTTTCATAGCTTCTATGATTTTAAAAACTTTATGGTAATTTTCCAGCGACCAGAGTTGCATTTACTCACATTTAAAGGATAATGCGGCACCAGCAGCGCTATTTTCATGCGATTGTTTAAAATAGAATTAGATATTTGTGTGATTGAATTTTTCCGGTGTGAAGTATAGGGAATTGTGACATCTTTTTCACGCTTCTTCAGTTTATTCAACTTGTAATTAATTTAATAAATCTATTTCGCATATATTTAATATAGTTAATTAAGAGCCTCCGCCACATTATGTTTTTGTCCCTTTGACGATATTTTATATAGTGATATTATTTCTATACATTAGAAGGTAATACTTTCCATTAAAATTTATTACCACTTTTCAAAGGAAGTGTCAGGCTGAATTTTAACTCCAAGCAAGATTAGATGGTTTTCCAAATTACTTAAAAATCCTTATGTCATCCACAATAGGACTTTTTAAGAATTTTCCAAATGTGTTTGATAAAAAAACTATTTAATAACTATTTAATAAAAGCGAATATATTTTTTATACGAACTCTGTCCTATTTTTCCTGCAAACCTCTCGTATTTAAGTTTTTCACTGTTATTCATTAGTCTTCACTAAGGCGTATTTAAAACGAATAATTTTAATTATTTTCCAGTTGGTAAAAAGAAGTGCTATCAGCATACAAAATTTATAAGGGCATTCGTGAGAAAAATTTAAATCAGTAATAATTTTTATTGGAGTTTTTTAATTTTCCGAATGTAATTATTAAAATCCATTATATCTGTTATTGGCAAAAAGAATTTGTTTTAACAAAAATCCCACAAACTGTAATGAAATTATTACACTTCACAGTGCTAATCGGATTGCGTAATTTGACAGCTGTGCTGTTACCAAGATCATGTATCAACTCGCTATGATTTTATTTGATATGAATTCCGGTTATTCTCAAGTATTTTAATTTGTATGAGTTCAAAAATATTAATTTTAGATGCTAATTTATTACATAAAATATTTAAATAAAAAAAAAAATTAAAGTGGGGAAATTTTAAGTTTAATATATTCTTATATCACGTAATTATTGCTCGATATAATGCATACAATGCTTCTCGAGTTTGATAAAAAAAGCCTTTAAAATTCCGGCAACGGAAATATCGCGACTAGAACAGCTGGACAGACTGTTCATAAGAATTATTATATTAATATTTTGTTCCTTCATTTTTCTATCTTAATTCTTTCCTTCTTTGCCCTTTTGTAAAATAAAAGAAATTAAACTCGTAATAAAGGAATTACCATAAACACCCACAATATCAGTACTAAAAACAAATTACGTTTACGAGAGGGTTAATAAGAATCCGTACGATATGTAAATATATAAAAATCTCTTTGATACTTGTGGATTATTACACTTCTATGTTGTACTTAAATAATGCCTATTTCTTCATGTTCTAACAACTGATAGGAGGGTATATTTACCCAACTCCAATAAATGTTCGCCTCTGGCAACGTTGGCAAGTCTGGCAATTGTTTTGGCCTCTGTTCTAAATTTGTTGCTGTTTCTATTTACAATTGTGAAATTACTTTGCTATTACTTTGGCAGATTGAAGATTTTAACAACTCAGTAAGGATTGGAGGGCTGTGATAAAAAATTTCCAATTAATAAATTTCAAATATCGCTTTAATATTTATATATTTCGTCTCTTCTTCCTACCAAATTCTTATTTAACTTGATGTTGTTTTGCATATTCAGAATGCTGAGCCTGTGTGTTCTTTCCAGCTCAGCATCCCTTATAGAGGAATAGAAAGAAGTGTTTTTTTCTCAATTATCTTTCATCCCTTTCAAACAGACTTTTTTTTTATTTTTCTAGTTTCTCTTTTACTCTACTTTATCATTAGTTGGCTCTTCTGCGATTTAATTTTCCTTTACACACAATCCTTTGTTGTTTAAATTTCTATAAATTCATGTAGCTCCTGACAGCGAAACAGGGGAGAGAGGAGTGGAAGAACATTTTTCTCTGTGTTTATTTGTTTATATTCCTTTAGAATGGAATTCATGCTGGTTGTGTTTGCTGTAGAAAGTTATTTATAGTGTTGAGCCAAAAATGTATTTCTTTTTTTGTATCTGTGATTCTTTTTAAAGAATCACATATTTTTTATTAGTTTATTTTTTATGTTTTTATAATTAAAAGCATTTTGCAAGAATCTTGCCTGTGCTTGTCGGCGAGTTGTGATGAAGAAATTCTTATAAAAATTTCTATTGTTGCTTGTTGTTGTTTTTTGTTAATTAATTCATAACAAACATGTTTTGAAGATTTAATATAAAAAAAAGTGAAAAGTAAAAGAGAAAATGAGAAAATACTTGGGCATAAAAGGTGCCAGATTGTTTGGCAACTGCTCAAAGTGGACAATGAGATTAGGCGATTTTGTTCAATTACAAATTTGTGTCTGCTTTTAATTAGACAAGGAAATAAATGCAGTAAAATAAATCTTTAATTGCATCTGAAAAATATTGATAACGATAATTTGCCATAATTTTTTTATCTCTCTGCGTGCTTTTGCAAAAAAAAAAAACATAATTTCAGAAATGTGTGTATGAACAGTTCTGTAATTAATATTTTCTTATTTCAGAGCATCATCACGTGTAAAAATATATTAAAATATCAATTAAATCTAAATAAGAATTATTTAATAAATTTAAAACAACCTGTGCCAAAACATATTGTTTATTCAAAGACAGAATTTAAGCGTTAAGCGTTAATAGTGAGTGTCATTTGTAAGCAAAAGCAAAAGCAAAAGCATAAAAATAAAAATAATTAAATAAAAAATATTTTCTTGTATAAAACAAAATAACTATTTGAAAGTATATTTGAAACAGTTCTCCATTTCTTCAAGCAGTGTAGTGATTTACACACAACTTAAGTTGTGTTTTAAACAGAAAAAAAAACTTGTGTAAAATTGTCTTCTTTCCTTAAAAAAGTTTTTAACTAACAGCCGTCAAACTGTGGGGTTCCGGGCCTTTTTTCCTTCCTCCACAAGGAATGTATTATCCGGTAAGTTGAACAAATAAGATGCTTTTAGCATATTAATATTGGAGAAATACATTAAATAATTGCCTTAATACATTTTGCTAATTGTTAAAGTAATATGGCACGGGAGGGGGAAAACATTCTTGGACTCTGCGTAAATGAAAATATTTCGAAATACTTGGCAACATTGGCAGAGCAGATGATTATGAATATTTACAATGCAATTTTTGCAAACTTCAATTTGAAAAAATTGTAAAATAAAACAATATAATGAAACATAAAACAAAATAATAAAAAATAAAAAAAACTTTTAGAAAATAAAAAAGTAAATAAAATAAAAAGAAAAATTAAAAAATAAAAATAAATAAAATAATAAAAAGTATAAAAATATAATAATTTTTTAAAAATCATAAAAAATTATAAACAAATATTGGAACATTATTAGAAATCAGTACTTTTACCAGAAATTTTTATTTCGCAAAAAAAATTCTTTTATTAGTATCTTGTAAATTTAAAAAATTTAATTTGGCAAATATGTTAGAATTCTTATATTTTTTAGAAGAATATTTAATAGATCCTTAATGTGATACTTTTTCAGTAGTCTCTACTGTTTTCTATTTAATATTTATTTATAATATTTTAACTGAAGTAAATTTTAAAAAATTCAAAAGAAGAAATTATATATCGTAACAGAATGAAAGAAAATGAATAGATTAATAAAGTCCATTCACTTTTTCTTAACCGTTTTCAGATATCTACGAAAATTAAACAACAACTTAACTCTTTTTTTAAATCTTTTTTTAAATCTTTTTTTTTATCTCTAACACAGACACACTTTTCTAGCGAGCATAAAGTTATAATGTATTTTGCCAAGAGTCAACAACTTTGCCAAACTTACACAAGTAAAAATTTCAGGTCTTAAGAAGAATACTCACTATTATATAACTCGACTATGAATTTCTTATAGAAAATTCCTAGAAAACGCTGCTGAAGCGACTAATAAAATGGATTTAAATTTGAGTTGCCAAGCCACATTTTAATCTATGGGTTGTTTGTAAGAAAGTGATAGTTGTGAGAAGTGCTTCACTACCGCCAACAGGTCACGTATCACTGCGATTATTTTGAAATTCAAAATGCGTATGAATTGGCTTCAAGTATGTGGAATAAGCCAATCACCTCCGCCTATTCAAGTAAATAAAAAGCGATAAATTTCTTTGTTAGAATCCATATGAGCATAAGTTTTAGTTATTTATAATAAATTATATAATGATAAATCTGGAATTGCATTAAACTATAAATATAAAAAAATCTTCCATTGTATGATTTACAACTTTTTCTAAATCGACTTTTATTAATTTATTCTCCATTAACACGGATCAACACGGCAAAAATTACTAAAAATTACACATCACGTGTTAAAGACAACAACAAAAGCAACAACAACAACATACATACATGAAAAGCAATTAGTTGTAACACCTTCCCAAACATTTTTAATTTAAAGCCACTACTGTTGCTGACCGTGTCAAACATGCCGTTACTGCAGAAAACTATTCCACAAATAAAAAGAGTAAATACTCGTATATTTGAAATGGAAAGAAAAGATACTTAAAAAGGGAAGCAACAAAATATTTAAGTTTAACAAAGCCTGCAACAATAAACAATCAGTCGCCAGCAACATGATTCACAATGAAGGAAGAGAATCGTTTCAATAACAAAAACAACAAGAAACAATCAAACCAACTGCTGCAAGAACGCATTCACAAACAACACTTTTAGAAATGTAAACAAACAGCAAATGAAGCAAATTGCTGAAACAGTTCAACTGTTACAATTGCACTATTTTATAAACGTAAGAGAGGTACGAGGGCAATTCGAAATTATCTTGATTAATTCAAATTTCTTAAAAGAATCTTCCTGGCCAAAGCATGCCACACGCATGGCCATGATTATTGAATTTAAACTGAATGCCTGTACTGAATTAATAAAACACATGAGTTGGGTATTGAACTCGTGCATTTTTTGTTATTACTGCTTTATATTTAACTCCATTCCTCGCTAATGCACTGAATTACTGTGTAGTTGCGGCAACTCTTTCAATTGTATGGTGTTAAGCAGCACGTTTTCAAAATTGATTGCGGTTTTGGGGAAAAATTCTCATTTAGTTAGTTAAAGTTTTGATGCATATATGCGGAATCTGTTAATTTTGTTTACTGCATTTTTATATGCATTTTTCGCGAGTTCCTAATCTCTAAAGCTAATGAAATGCAACACTAATATGATGTTTTCGAGAAATTGATCGTTCCTTCAAAGTTGGTATTTGGGGGCAAATTTTAGAGTACATTTAGCAATCCAGTGATGGGTTATATTAAATTAATTAAGCATATATATGATTCATTGCATTGTTGCAATTGTTAAATTATTTCATCGTTTACGAGTCACGACAGTATATTTTATTCCAATGTTTCTTATTTCGAGCGATCTTTCGCCCCATCGTGGATATTTTCATTAGAATTTCGCCATTTTCTTTAAAAGCGGAAACATTTATTCTAAAGCAATGCAAAGTAGCATGATCTGTTTCAGAAGTTTTGCGTTACTTTAGTTACCCTAATTAATTTTATTTTTTATTCTAATGCTTTACTGAAGATCTGCCTGTTAAATATAAATACGAATGAATTTGCTTCAAGTACGTGGAATAAGCCAATCACCTCCGCCTATTCAAGTAAATAAAAAGCAATAAATTTATAAATAAATAATTTATAAAAAATAAAATAAATTTACCATATAATCTATTTAAATTGGTGGCCTCTCTTGCAATCGTTGGCCAGATTTGTATTACAAAATAAATAAAATTCCCTTTTTCTTGAAATTGGTTTGATTTTGTTTTTTTAAGGTAATTTTTAGTACGTTCGAAGGACATGAAACCAGGCACATGCTTCGTTGCTGCATAGTTGGCAGAGTCTGTGAGAGCTGCTTTTTTCAGCAATACAAAAATTTTATTTCTGTAAGTTTATTTTCAGACGGCCCTCGTAACAATGTTTATTATTGTTAATCGCGGCTACCAATAACAATAGAATTGTAAGTACTTGTTTAATGTAGGAGTTACAGAAGCTCTTTACAGTTGTAAAGGAAGGTTGTGCTCAAGTTTAAATAAATATTTGTTTTGAGCAGCCGATGATAAATTAAATGTTAACGCCTTCCGATGGGAAAAAACTATATTGTGTAAGAAATAGCTTTACTTAGTTGCGCACTTTGGCATTGTAAATAGTATCTTCAAAGTATCTTTAGAAGTAATATTTTTTCAGACGCTTGTCTATAAATTTAAATATGTTTACCTGCACAGCCAGAAAGAGCAAATATTTGATCGGCATATGATTTTCTGTGCTACTGCATCTGGTTTTTTAGCTTTAAGTAACAGCGTCTGTAATCATCATGAAACATTTGTTTTCCAACTGCTTCATTGATTTTATTTGCGTACTTTCAGACAACCGAAAGTATTACATACTAAAAGTTGAGTCACAGGAAAAAGTTAATTGTTCACGTACTTTAAAATTAAATGCGAAAAATTAGGTGGCCTGGCTTTTTAGCAGTGTGATTAGTGGCGCACACCTCTTATTAATTATTTGAGCATATGCAGGTCCTTTTATTTTGAACATTTTATTAAGATTATAAATAATTACTCAAATCGTTTGCTTATTCTTAGAATTGTACATATTTGTGGTTTTTAAGAGATCTATACTCTGGAGAAAATACGTTTCTAGAAAGTTGTGTAATACACTATTCTGCGAACGCGGAAATTTTGTTAGATTGTTTATTTGTCAAAGTCAAGTGCTCTTTGATATCATTACATCACTCAAAATTGTCTTTCCAAAAAATGGGGCTTACGGCCTTTTTCCTTGACAGCAACGATATCCTACAATTCAATGCAATGAAATTCATTTTAGTTGAGAAATAGCAATCCATTATTTAGATAAAATTTAGTATCGCACATTGAAATGAACTATTTCTGGGTATCGATTGGCTTCAATGCACATTTTATCGATTAACTTTAATTAACTGCATTAACAAATTCAACAAAAAATTTTAATCAAACAGAAATTCTCGTATTTTGTATCAACAGAAACCATTTGAGTTAAACTGATCTAAAAATATTTCTCTGTGTATCTGTTCGATACTTTTTGCTGAAAGAAAATAGTTCAAAAGTTCAATAGTTCAAAGCGAGTTCTGAAAAATTTAATACCACGTCCTTTGCAGCATCTTCATGAAGCCACTCCTTCAAATAAACTAATTTTTTCCGCTTTCTAGTGTTTTTAGCAGGCACAGTCAATGTTGTTAAACTCTTCAATTATTTTTTAGTTTTGCTTTAAACTATTTTTAACATTAATCTATTATTTATTTATATAACACTGTTTTAATTAAATTAAGATATTTGTTGCAACATAAGACCGCTTCAGTTGATGTCCTTTTGAATTACGATTCCTAATGAGGCTTAATTGTGTCATTATCAGTCAACAATATTATTCAACTTTCATGGTACGCAGTTTTTTGTAAAAATTTTGCTGTGACACCTCAAGTGTGTTTTATTAACAATTTTCATTTTTTTTATCCCACATTGTGGTTCGCTTTGTTGAATAATAAAAAATAAATATTTATTCGTTATTAATTTAGAAGAGATTGAGATCTGTCTTTGTAGTCAGTATTTTATGCGCACGTATAAATGTAAATGAAACAAGTTTTATTACTATTTAAAAGAGTGTTTCGCTAATTAATATAATTTATTTCACATATTTGTTAAATATTAAAAAGCATTTAACGTTTAATTATAATGACAGGTTTTATACCTTTAAGAAGTCTTATGCACATCTATGACGATGTTAGCCGAAAGTAGCGAGACGTTTTAGCGGATGCAAATCAAGACATCTATAAATAAGTGTGAGTTACTCTCAGGTGTCACTTCTATGCAACTGCTGAAAATCGTAGTTCGTTCTTATGCCATATTCTCATGTTCATGAGTGATTCCTTATGTAAAGTATATTGTTTTTTATAAATAGTTACATCTACTAACGTCATGTTTGGACGGACAGACTTATGAGCGGGCGAAGGGTTAGTGTCGGTAAAAGTTTCGGGGCACCAGTATTCAAAGTAAAACTTTGCTTAAGAATGCTAGTTAGCCAAAGTGCAGTTTCAATAATCCAACCGATCTAAATTTTTCTTTACCTTATTATTAGCAAAAATATATTCTAAACATTTGAAAACATAAAATAAGCAATAAAAACGCAAGATTTTTATTCAAAAATGCATAAACAGACGTTTTGAAAGTTTGACGATTTTTGGTCAAAAATGCAAAGGGTAATTGAAATATATCCCAAATTTGGAAAAAAAAATTTTTCTTTATTATTAGCAAAAATATATTCTAAACATTTGAAAACATAAAATAAACATACAGGACTAAAAATATCGCAAGTTTTTTATTCAAAAATGCATAAACAGACGTTTTGAAAGTTTGACGATTTTTGGTCGAAAATGCAAAGGGTACCCCCTTTCAAAAATTGAAATATATCCCAAATTTGGAAAAAAAAAAATTTTTCTTTATTATTAGCAAAAATTTATTCTAAACATTTGAAAACATAAAATAAGCAATAAAAACGCAAGATTTTATTCAAAAATGCATAAACAGACGTTTTGAAAGTTTGACGATTTTTGGTCAAAAATGCAAAGGGTACCCCCTTTCAAAAATTGAAATATATCCCAAATTTGGAAAAAAAAAATTTTTCTTTATTATTAGCAAAAATATATTTTAAATATTTGAAAACATAAAATAAGCAATAAAAACGCAAGATTTTATTCAAAAATGCATAAACAGACGTTTTCAAAGAATGACGATTTTCGGCCAAAAATGCAAAGGGTACCCCCTTATCAAAAATTGAAATATAAAATAAGCAATAAAAACGCAAGATTTTTATTCAAAAATGCATAAACAGACGTTTTTGGAATTATAGAAAATTGAAATATACCCCGAATCTCGAAAAAATGTTTTCTCTTTATTATGAGCAAAAATATATTTGAAGCATTTATGAATTTATATATTGCAAAGTCCATCGAGAAAATATTTCTTCCACCCGTAAAATGATTTCTTTCTACTTCTGAAAGATTTTTTTTCACAAAACCGGACTTTATCCGGTTTTAAAAGTGACACAATTAGGTTTGGGAGGTACTAGGAGACGTTAGAGTCTGCTCTGCATTAATTTACTATTCTATTTTTGAAAAAAATAAGGATTATTTGTACGCATAAAATGTTGGAAAAACTGAATCGTTTCAAACCGAAGTTTCTCGTACAAAATCAGTTCACTTTTTCAAAGCGAGTCACGTCAATGTTTTTATTGGCCGCTTAAAAGTCTCAACAGTTTTCGAAAGAATATCAATAGATAGCATTGTCTGTGTTTTCGAAAATTCTCTACATCTAATACCCTGTTCAGACATACAGGCGCAATTAAGCGTTTTTTCCATTTATCACAAAAAGTATTCAATTTATAAATTGCCAGTTTAGTGAGCAAACAAAACTTTTTTTTTTTAAATTTAAATGTCTAAAATAATAAAAACCGTTAGTTGTGATGTGTGTGCCAAAAGTAGGAAATGTTTGAATTAAGTTGAGCCAGTTTTCATTTACGTCTGGACGGGGTATCAGTGTTATACACCGTAGTCAAGAATTTATTATAAAACATGCAATGCCAATACGAGCTTTTAGCAAATATTATTTAATAATTAAACAAAATTTAACACTGAAATTAATTTGCCAGCGAAGGCTTTTGTTAAATTTATTTAAATGGCGTTTAAACATTGAAAAGCATCCAGACAGACGTGCACATGCGTACATGCCAACAACATTTTTCATATGGTTGTGTATGCAAGTATGCTTGTCATTGCATTGACTGTCTGTCGCATATTTCTCAGTAGTAAACCGTCTGCTAAACAGCCAGACCTGGTGAAAATCGCTAAAAAGTGCTTACAAACAACAACCTTTCGAGGACGTTCGTAAGTTTTTTATTTTTATTCGCATTTGTATGTGTAAATTCATATTTTTTGTATACTCTTGCAAAAAAGCTTTATCTGTTATCTGCTTTTGTTCCCGCTGATCAGTTATTATTTACATTATTTATAAATAAGATTCAACTCGAATGCAATACATCAATTACTTTTTTCCCATTTCCATCTTTGTTTATTTAAAATGATGATTTCATTAGTTGTACAGCATATTTATTTGCTTTAAAATCTACATTTTTATTTTACTATATAATTTTTTCACAGCTGCTTCTAAGATTTCATGAGGAAGCAACCTTTTTATTAGCTTTAGAGCATAAAATAATTAAAAAGCATTTTATAAGCTCTAGCCCCAAAAAAAGACTTAACTCTTGACTAAACATGGCTGTACACGGTGGCTTCATAACGCGCAGCTTTGCTTCATTCATTCTTGCTCTTGCCTTTCCTTCCTACTTGAAAAATGTATTATTGAAGGTTTTTTTCCTCTGCTTTTAATTAAAAGTTAAATAAAATTATTTAGACGTCAAACACTAATGAAGTTAACAGTCGGAAAATTTCTTTAATTTATTCAAATAAATTATTTTTATTATTTAAATTTTTAATGAAATGTTTTTATGATGCGGCATGTGTTTGCAGCAACATCCATTATTATTTTGATCATCGTAATTATTACAAAACTTTACAACGCCGTCATTGTTACAACACGCGTTCATGCTCAAGCTTTATTAAAAATAGTTTATAGTCACGGTCAGACAATAAAAAACTGAAGTTAATTTCACACAAGGACTGAGAATATTTTTTGTAGAAGCCCAAAGCATAATTCGCTGGATCGTTAATAACTATTTTCTTTGATTTTTTGTCTGATTACATTGTAGAAAAAAAAAGTTAATATTAAAAATAATATTTAAGCAGTGTTGGCCTTGACGGCTCTGTAAGGAGGCTGGCACACTAATTCAAGTAGAACAAATGACGGACACTTGGAAGTGGCTTGCATAAAATGCTTTAGAGAGCTTTACATCCATTACTTTTGAATCTAAATATGAATCGTTTAACAACGAGACCACAATCAGCTGACCGTAAAGTTGGATTCAGCCACTTCTCACGGATTTTAAATTTTTCAGAGGGGTTTCCCGAACACAACTCACACCTTTTAAACAATTTATACTGAAAAGCAAGGTTGCCACATTAAACCAAAATCTAAGAATTTAACAAGTTGGCAGTGCAGCCTTTCTTGTTATTACTAATTGATGTAAAAAGAAAATTCCTTTTTCTAATGCCCACTGAAATATAGAAAATTGCCAAAATATTAAAAACTTCTACCTACTGGCAACTCAGTTTACAATTAAATTTAAACGAATTCAAGCTGAGAGTTGTATTTACGTATTAATTTTGTTTTTTGTAATTTTGGAATATGCTGTTTATTAGCAGAATGATAATTAAAATAGTGGATTTAAAAATTTTTGGGAATAATAATATATTTCCGTTGTAATATATATTTATTTATATATAAGGTATGGTTTTAATTAATACCATATGCTATTTTCAGAGTACATTTATACTTGTAGTAGCAAATGTAGTTTCGGAGTAATATATATTTTCGGAGTAATATATATTTTCGGAGCAATATATATTTACGGAGTAATATATATTTTCGGAGTAATATATATTTTCGGAGTAATATATATTTTCGGAGTAATATATATTTTTTCGCAGTGATATGTATGCAGTTTTGTATGTATTTTTGGGGTAATATATGCTTTCGGAGTAATATCTCTTTTCGACATAAGATATGTAGTTTTAGAGCAATATAGAGTATATTCTCGTAGTAATATATGTATAGTTTCGGTATAAAATATATTTTTGGTTTGCTCTCTTTTTTTTGAATAGGCTTAGAATATTTTATGCTTTAAAGGAATGTTAAAAAAATATTCGGATTAAATACGTACCTAAATATATACCTTCTAAGTAGTTTTGGAAATTTGAGTTTATAATTAAAATAATGGGAATTTTTGGAAATGAATAATACAAATTCGGAGTAATACGCAATATATGTATGTCCAATAATTTTTCAAAAAAATTTTGAAATGATTTTCAGGGTATTGGATATGTTAAAGGAGATTTGCTACCGTGCGCATTAAGCATTTATTTACTGAAATTATATGCCATACGATGGCTTTAATTTTGGGCTTGAATAATTTATTTATATTTCGGAGTAATTGGGTTTCTTATATTTCTTACAATTATTTTCTTAAATTATTTAATATATTTCTTGCTGCATTTTAAAAACGAACTAAAAAACTAGTTTTGTTTGCGTTCGTCTTATATTTTTTCATTATTTTATCTGATTTGCTGCTATGACGTTCTGATAAGGTCCTTTGACGTCCTGTTCCATGCCTTTTACTGGCACCAACATTATAAAAGATTAAAATAAACGCGCTCTTAACATTTTTCTAATTTAATTATTATTATCTTCTTTTGTGCAGCTACTAACAATAAAGGAGATAACATTGACACAAACGAAATTATTCTACTTACATACATATTTACTATTTTATTAAATATTTCCCCAGTCTGACCACATCCTGACTCGATACAAACTTTGTTTTATTACATTTGCTGTACGTAATTAATAGCGATAAAACCAAACGCATTTCCACTTACATAACAGTGGCAACCAAAAAAAACGATGCTCGAAATAATTTGAAGGAGGAAATTAATGGAAACCAACTTTGAAACAAAAAAAAAAAAAGACAAGAAAAGAAACAATCCTTTTCAGTTAAAAACCAAACTTTACTTTACAAGACAATTTATGCAACAGACAGACATTAATAATTTAACTGAAACCAACATTAGCCAACCAGACACTTGTACCGCGCGGCCAAACGACCAACCTCAAAGCTCAAGTTTATATTTTAAAACTAAGAAGTGCTTGTTTTTGAAGAAACCTCGTATAGCAGTTGAGAAGATGATATTAAATTTGCATTACTTGCATTGGTAGCTGCGTCGGTCTGGCTGCTTTCACTATTTGAAAGTAGAAACAGAAGCAGTAGTAATTACAGTAAATGAAGCAGAGGCACATCTGTGGAAGAGGAATCTGAAGATGGCACATCCAAATGCACTTTAATGAAAGTGTTGGCAAAAATTACAAACAAAAGTAAAAGAACGGCAAATACTTTTAGAGTTGAATAAATTTTGTATAATTTTTTTTTTAAATTCCTCAAATCGCCACAACCAAACAAAATTTATAATACTTGCAAGGCTTCCCAGCCGGTATTCACTTTAACACGCCATTCGAAAATGTCCAAAGCGAATTTTCAAAATTCTTTGCTGACTGGCGTGAAAGCAAAACAATAAATAAAATAAATTATCGAAATTAAAAATAATAATTTTCACTTGAATAATAATAAATGACAGACAAAAGTAAAATTAAACGTCACAGTTTTATTAAAATAAACAAAATTAATTAGCATTATTTAAATTTGTGATAATTTTAAAACATTTTACAGCGCAGCACACATTTTATATATGCAGGTGCTGCAAAGGAATTGAAAATCAATAAAACAAGCAAAAAAAATTTGTAAAATAAATGCGAGTAGAGGCCATCATGTTCCAAGCCCGCATTATCTGTAGCACTGTACATGAATATGGGGGCCCGTGTAAAACTCTTAAATGAGGTAGTTAAGCCATTACACCACTAGCTACTCAGATCTGTCGATTAACTGCTTACTTTGAATACGTACTCTGCCTTGAAAGTGGGCATCAACTGTTTAATATTGATCTTATCGGAGAATAGCATAGATTATTCAATCGGGTGAACAGTAGCCCATTTCTTTAGTTTGACTATACTTTTATTGTTATCAGCTGTTAGAAGAAAGCAACTGGTAATTAATCTAGATATCTCTTTCTACCTTTATGCCTCAATTGGATTGTTTATAGTACCAAATGGCCCGGCTGCAATCCCAGCCGAGACCAACTGCTTTCCATTCAGTTCACCGTATAGTAAAGGATGAAAACGAGATGCTTCCGGGCAAATGGATCAGTAGATCCTCGAGGGTAAAATATGGTGATCTTGCTTTATCAAATTGCTTCTCAAATCTAAACAATTTGGCTTTTGGCAATTGCAGTGTTTCAGATTAAATAAGTAAATGTTTTATCAGAACACCCCGAGGAGTTATTGAGGGTCTTATTTTACCGTCGTCTTATCGCTTTCTTTTATGTATTTAAAAAGAAAATTTTATTTCAAAATAAATTAGAAATGCTAAAAAAAACAACACTGGTTATGTGAAGGAGTACCCTACACCAGGTGTGATGCTTCGAATTTGTTATAAGTGAAAGAAGTGGTGGGTTAATCTCCCACAGTTTATAAAAAGAAGTCAACATCTGGGCGGTGTAAAAAATCGGAAAATAGCATGACTCCTTCTAACGTTTCACAGCGTCTTGTCAACTAAAAAATTTAATTGCATTCTGTCGTCATTGTTATTCTGTCGTTATTGTCATTTTTAAGGGATGCTAATAAATGAAAACTGCTATAAACTATTTCCAATGAGGCAGACGGAAATGGTCAAAATAATCATTCGAAAGTGCTTATGAACATTAACTGTGATACAAAAACCAACATTTTCCTTAAGTGTGCTTATTTTCCTATGGTTTCAAGAAGGACAAAAATATTTTGTAATTGCCAAATGCCATTTACTAAATATGTTTCCCATTTAAAGCATTTATTTTTTATTTGTCCAGTAAGTTTATAAGAAGCAGACAGACCCACTCAGTAAAATTAAATTTAGTCTACTAGAAGTCTGCTTTTATTTACTAGCTTTAATCTCTGGGCACAATGTGTGCAAACGTGCACTCTGAAGCACTCTCAGGCAGTGATGGTTGCACTCATTTGGGTGTTCGCGTTCTTGTTTGAGTATGTTTTTGTATTGAACCGGTTATAATGTCGATTTACACGACGGCTCACAGTTTAAAGAAGAGTGAAAGCAAATGTTGCCAGACATGATCCGTTCTTCCTTTAACAAAACCACTGTTTTAAAATTTAATAAAGGATTGTATAGGTACAATTTCGAATTCAAAGGAAATAGCAGGGAAAAACCATGGCATTTTCTCAAGATCCTGGAACGATCAGCTTTTTACTATAGAGCAGTTATACAATGATTTATACTCCTGGTGCTAATTATATGATGCAAATTTATATAAACATGTTTTGTTAACAATATTCCTCCTCATCTAAAGATGGGGAATTTGTGTAAGGTGCAGTAGGAGTAGTAAAATCAAAGCAATTCTCTAATTGCTAAGGCAATGACCATCTAATCCGCTTCTCTAGTTAACGAGATAATTAATTTTCCCATGTGAATATTACAATTCTTTGGACTTCCACAACAATTTGCTTGGACGAAATGCCTCTAATACTTTGCTATCCATATTATTATTAGTTATAAATATTAAGAAAAACATAAAAAAGAAAATTTATTTTACATATCGGAATATATATTGCATATTACACCGAATTATTTATTCCCCAAAAATTGGCATTATTTAAATTATAAATTGGAGTAAAAACCTTTTTTGTACGAAAATTTGTACAAAAGAAAAGAAGAAAATGTTGTAAATCGCATCACTTTAGTGTGGCAACTCTGTTTAAAAAAATTAAAACAACAATCGTAAAAATATGCCGAAGTAGCATATGTTGTGAAGCAACAACAATTACTTGTGCTACGAGAATGAAAAGAACAATAATAGGTGCTTCAGCAGCCTGAGAAAGAGCGATGCCATCGATGTAACCAAATCACCAATAAGCGTGTGTTCAATTGTCACCTTTTTGTTTTATTTTTACAACAAGAATACAAACAACCTCAAAATCAACAGTAACCAACTGATGTAGCATGAACGTGCACATTTATAATTCTTGTTTTGTTTGTATTTTCTAGCAATTTTTTTCATTTATTTGTGACTTTCATAATTTTTTAAGAGCAACATAAACAAAAATAAAAACAATATTATCTCGTTTATCCATAGAACATAAAATAAGTTGCATTTAAAACTGGTTGGGTAACTTTTTGACGTGATTTTCCAAAAAAAAAAAATGCTGAATCTTGGATATTTGGAATTTTATAAAATACAGTGTTGTGAAAATTATTAGCAGCTGCCCTGTGTGCTGCATATCGCAGTCTATAAAATAGAATGGCTTTAATGAAGAAGTAGTCAGGCGTATTCGTTTGGGGCATGTGACTGTTACGATTCACCGCCAGCAGCGGCTCAATAAACGTACGAGATGTAACTGCCGTTTTATGTAGCAAAATACATCTTGTTGATGCCCCTTCGAAATTTTTAGATCCAATAACATTAAAGTGGTTGCCATTTTTGCGTCGCGTAATATTTCCATAGTGCAAACAACATGCTAGTGAATAGAATTTATATGGGAATCAATTAAAAAACAAATTGCTTTTGAAAACATTTTTTTTAAACAAAAAGCTTGTCTCAAGAAGTAGATATGCATCTACCAGTGTTACCATTGTTGCTACTTTTCGGCATGGTATTTTGTGTATTTTATTATAAAACATTTTAAAGTGTTTGACGCAATAGGACTTCAAAATTAATTTCCTTATGTTAAACAAATTTTTTGATATGTTTGTAATAAGTTATGATTGTTGGAAAAATGTATTATCTGGTACAGAGTAGATTACTTAAGAAAATTGCCGTAACGAAATAAATGCCGTAAATGAAATTTTTGTATTATGACATCAATTCAGTTAGCATTACCGTTTATATAATTGATAGTGTTCATTGTGTAAACATCACATGTGTAATTAAGTGAACTTCTTCTCCCATTGGCCAAATCAGATTTAAATATTTAAGTTGCACTTTCGATATTCTGCTCGAATTGATTTTTATTTATGCTAATTTTCTGCCCGTCCTGTGTTGCTATAAAAGTTTCAATTTCTAATTCAAAAAATGTTTTCTACTTAACTACGAAATATATTTCTCTATCTACATTCAAAGTTCATTAACTTGACCGCTAAAAACCTTGTAGTAAATCAATTTATTAAAACTAAAATCGTTTAAGCTTGACACTATTCTATGCGGCTTTTTAGCAATTATTCGAGTGTTAAATTTCAAATAAACAAATTGTGTATCGTTATTAATATTTTTATCTGTTAATAGTCGTTGCTGGTGTTGCTCTGTAAACAATTAGCCACCACAAAACGGGCGGCAACATATGAACCAAATTATTGTTATTATTTTTTGCAGTGTGGCAACAATAAACAGCACGCGAACAACACACACCACGAAACTAACAACAACGTGACTAAAACAAGTTCAATAGCCTTTTGCCAACAAAAAAAAAAAAAAAATTATTTAAAAATAATATTAGACACAGTGACACTTCTAAAATATTTTAAAATATAAGAAAATAATGTGGGTAGTTGTTAGAAGCGTCATCTCTATAACACTTAATTATAATTGCATAACTGCATTATTTTATTAAGCAACTAAATTAATTTTAATATATTTTGATGAGGCCTATATTGACAAGGCTTATGAAGAAGAAAAACGTAATATTTCTACAAATAATTAAATTGTTAATTTTAAATTTGATTTGAAAATACTGCCGGCTACAAAAATGCCACCGATTATTATAAAAAATGTTTAAATAAAAAAATCGTGGGTGGCTGCTTTGTTGTTGTTGTATTAAATGATGAAGAAAAAAAATAATTTTTAATTTATCTGACAAGTCTTTTCATTTTATATTAATTTATTTTGCGCATTTTTTATTGTTTCATAAATGCTCCTGCTCAGTACAACCACAGCGTTGCCAAACACTCGCTCAAAGCTCATAATAAATAGAAACACGGAAATAGTTGTTTGTTTTAATTAAACGTAATTAAACATTTTTTTAATAGAATCAACGCATGCCACACGGCTTAATATTAATTATACTGCTTTTTTAAATAATGCATATACGAGTATATAATTTAGTTGGCATTTAAATTGTTTAAGCCACTAAGTGACAGAAAATAATTGAATACAAGGAAGGGATGTTGTATGTTGCAAGTTGCATGTTGCATGAGGCCTGGAAGGATATATAAAATATTTTTAAATAAATAATTCGTTGGCACTGCAACTAAGTAAATTCTCATAATAAAGAATACAATTATAATTCAAGGTCTCCTCACTTTAATATAGGACGATCCTAACTAAGGCTTTTTCTTACTTTATAGGAAAATACAAACTTGCTTGCTAAAAATTATTGTTCTCATAATTGATCTAAACTTGTAACTTCTTGTCCAACTATACTAATTTTGTTATCAAAAGCCTATTATATTTTGAAAAGGGATTAGTCAGGTCCATTCTTTACTATTTATTACTCTGCTGTCATTTAAATTGCCCTGCTGCTGTCATTAACAGCTGATATTACTTTTTAATTAATTTTATTTAAAAATTTATATTAATTTAAAAACTGTTTCCAATAAAACAATACACATAGACATTTCATGCCGGCATCGGCACAAACAAGTCTTGCTTGGGGCAGTATACTTTCGGCCTCAAGTAAAAATTTATTTTGAGAGCATATTATTATGTTTTTCCAAGACCAGCTGCCTTTGAATGAGAAAAGGATAGTGATCGAAGTGAGCGGTCAGAGTATTCTCTTGTGCAGCTGAATGTCAATACAATCTGTTGGAATCATTATTGTATTTGTTTTTCATGCGTTTCTCTGCTCTATGCGTTTTCAATTTCAAGTTACATGGGATACGTTATAAAAACATATTGATATCGTTGAGAGTACAATCTGTCATCCCGAGTTTCAAAAAACAACTGACTTTTATTTAATGATGCATAATTCATTCGTTCTATGCCTTTTGTGCTGTCACTTGTCCCTACACTGCGTCAACGTTTTTTACACGTGCAACAACGCATTCAAGGATCGCATGGTGTTGCAACTTTATTTTGCATATAAAATAATCGTAAAGACAAACTGCAAGGGAGCGTCTTTGTAGTCGACATGAATTGTTGGGCATGCAAATATGAAGTAGCCAATGACTATGCCATTCCAAGTATAATTGACATATGAGATGATATTAAAGGATTATTAGAAAAATTCATGAACTTTTTTTTATAAGTGAACATCGATATCTTAATAATTTTTACTTGGCGAAATTAATAGGTCAGTCAATGACGGCCTCTTTATTTTTGCAAAGAGGAAAGAAGTGTGTATATGATTGACAGCTAAGACCTCTTTGTATAATATTTTATAGGTTTTATGAAATTTTTTTTAGTATTTTCATATAATTTATTGACAACATGCAATTTCTGAAGATATAGTTAAAAATACATCTTTTCGATTTGAGCCAAAAATTAAGCTTAGAAATGAATAAAAGAAAAGTCGTTAAAATGTCATTTTTTTCCTATTGTATAACCGACAATATATAAAGACTTTTGGGAAGTCATAAGAGACTACAACATGATTAATAATTGAGCAAAAAGCGGGCTGCGGTAAAAGGAATTATCATACAAGTCACTACTTCGGTAACTTCAACATAAACAGCACAAATAATATTCAAATATTTCAAATATTCATACTGATTTCAAGTTTCTAATTCTACGCATATTTCCTCAGAGATTTCGTTCTGTTTTTATGCATTTAAGTTATTTTATTTTATATTTTACGGTGGTTTGCAAACCTCAGTGGTATTATTTTCGTAGCTTCGTCAGTGCTGCAGATATGATGGCTCAACCAGACCTTCATATACGTTTTATTACTGCCGGGCTTACTAAAAATATTGCAACCAACAACAAACAATGATAGTAACTTAAATGGGTGTATGCACGAGTATGTGTGACTATATATAAAATGATTTCATGTGTAAAATAGGAAAAAAGGTGATAGTCAAAGGACACACATCAGAAAATGGTTTCCTTCAAATACACAGCTGTTACACATACATTTACGTGCAATAAAATTGACTGTGTGATACGCTCGAAGTGAGATCGAAACAGTCTTAACACGAAATAAAAATTCTGCTTTCAAGCAGCAAATACTTGACTTTGAAAGTTTTACTCTTGGAAGAGTTCGGCATGAAAGTGAAGTTGTTTAAAAGGTGTCAAATTGTTTCTTCATGCGAACACTTAAATAAAAAATAAAAATCGAATAAAAGGTTAAGTAATAATACCTGATTAAGTACGGTTGGAACTCATGCATTTCAACTTTTTATGGTGTTTGATGAGATTTGTTTTACTTTTGATTCGTTAATGCAATGCGATTAGATTTCTCGAATTTCAAATTGAATTAAGAAAAAAATTGAAACTGCTTCATAAATATGAATTTTTTCATAAATAGTATGATTTTTTTCTTTCCATTTAATAATATAAAAAAAGTTTTATTGCTTAAAGCTACCACAAAAGGCTTATTAGCATTTTTTTTTTTTGATGAGTACAAAATAAAATTGTTTCTGTAGTTATTAGCATAAGTCCAATTATGTTAATGACAATGTTTAGGAGAATCTGAGATTTTCTACTTGTACTTTCTGTACATAAAAATGAAATTTTTCAAGTCTTTTTATTTTGCTTGGAGAGTAAATTAACTGTGGTGTAAAACAAATAATGCCAATCATTTTTGATTTTTAATTGTATAAGAAAAATTACCATAAGCTGTATAAAAAGCACTTGATCTCACTCCTTGCGCAAAAGGCTTATATAATTTATTGCTTTTGTTAATACCGGAAGCGTCCTGGCAAATGTTATATTAAACATTTAAAAGAAAAAATCAATAATATTTATTTTAAATTATGAGTTGAAATATATTTTTCAGCCAAGTACTTCCCATTATATCAATAATCCCCCACTATCTCTTTACGCACTTATGGCTGTCTCTTAATGGCATCTACATACACATTTGTTTAATGGGGTGGCAAGTGTAGCGTTGGCTGGCAGCAAACATGCGAATCGCTCGCTAAAGTCAATCCTCAAGTGTTTTCAATAATAATTTTTCCTCTATAAAAACGTTGAGGACGACGAAAATGATAAAATGAATTTTTTTGCATTTTTTTTGTTTAGAAATTTTGGTAGTTGGGAGATTTGGGAGCATGAACACAGTATTTGCGGCAATTAATATTTGCAGATATTTTTAAGATTAAAGTGGATTCTGTGGATATTTTTGAAAAATATGGAATTTTAGCTTAATTAACATTTGACATGATCTGCAAACGCTTTAGACGGAAATAATTTGTGTGGAAATGTTTATTTTAAGAGACACCATGCTGATACCCTGTTCAGACATACAATTTGAACACTAATTGTCCTTTAATTTTAATAAAATTGTATTTATTAAACCCCTACTGGGGAATTTTTACTAAGGAAAAAAGGTATTGTACGTAACATTTAAAATGTCAAGGCAGAAGAAGTTGTTCTCTTAATATGCTTGTGAAAATTGAATATTTCATTGTTGCAAGGAAATTGATTTGATTTAAGTTTATATCTGAAAAGATTTTTATTTATTTTTAACAAGTGTATTTTATAGAGTTATCAAACACAGTTAAATTAGTATTCGGCTCACAAATACACTCATAATACAACTGTTGCTCCTCCTCATGCAAAAAATTCCACTAACAGTGATGACGGCATAAAGTTTCCATAATCTTGTGTCTGCTGGGAATTTTTTAATTTCAAATAAATTTAATTCAAAATTCAAACTACATTTGCCTTTAAAACAGACATTTATATAGACAGATATAAAAATATTTCTTGGCTTTTTTTTACTGGCCAGTATTTTGTCGCAAATTCTATGTGGAAATAAAAAAGGAAATAATTTCTTAAGAGGAAGAAGAGCTGAAGGCTTTTTGAAATTTATGTAGAACTACGAAATAGCACAGATGGTTAAAGTAGTAAAAAGAAACATTTTAAAAATTATAACTTTTAAATTATAATAATAGAATGTGGTGAAAACTTCTTGGGTTAAGAGGAGCCAGCGAAAGCCAAAGAGATTATTATGTTTGTCGACCTGATATGAAATATATTCGTAAACATTAAAAAAAAAAACAAGCAAAATAATTGGAAATGCATCTCAAAAGTAAACTGAAAAGGAAAAGATAAAGGTGTCCCTTGTTTGTTCTTTGGCCAATGAAAGCGAAGCTGTTGAGCCAAGCAAAAAGTTTGTTTGAACAAACAAATATTTTGGTTACTCTAAGACAGTTGCTTTTTAGAAAAATTTTTAGAAAAATATAAACATTTTGCAATAAAATTGTTTTCTTTGTTATTCTTGAATAATAAAGAAAACCAACAAAGCCAACATTCTGTTTTAGGCTCGCAAAGTTCTTGTTGGCTCGTTTCTAAACAAATTTTTTGTAATAATTCATTGAGTATGTCTGCTGTAAATGAATTTTTTTTATTTTCCTATGCGGGTTCTCATATTTAACTTTATTAATTATATCACAATGATTAATGATGGAATATTATATTGACTTTAGGTATTAACTTGCCGCTCTTTATTATTAAAATACCTCTAAATTTCATGAATTTTAATGAACAAGAACACAAACTTGTTCTAAATAATATGTTGAGAGCTTGCTGTGTATTCTTAATTAATTCTTAAAACCACAAGTGTATACAGATCATGTTTATCATTTTCATTTCGTTTATTCTATTTTGTAAAATATGGCTTTAATAAGGAAGTAATAGAGGTTGTAAAAAATTAATTTGTTTTGTTTCTATTTGCCTTAAATGTAAGAATAACATGTTTTAAAGATTCCCCCACACCCTCGCCTTTTTATATATCTAGTTCTCAAAATCATGTTTTGTTTGGAAAATGTTTTGGATATTTGTTTCGCGGTGCCCTTATTATGTAAAAACTTTGTTTGCCAGGGCATCTAATTTCACAAATCGCATGTATTCATGCAGAGCAAAATGCGTGCACGTGTTTCGCTTCCATCACTTCATTTCATTATAATAATTTTTCTTGCTTAAGCGTACACAAAATTTAATGTAATTTTGTAAATGGATACTCGACCTTTTGGGACTACAAACTAATTGGATCAGTATTTTAAAATTATGTTTACAATAACTGCAATAATATTAAAACAGAGTTCATTTATACACACTTTCCCAGCGCAATTTAATATTTTACCGAAATTATTTTTTATTTGCTTGTGTGCAGAAAATAATATAATTGAAAACTCTCCTAATTAATTAGTTAACAATATTTATCAGCGATTGGTTTCTTCTCTTTCTTGTATTGGAAATGGTGTACGAACAGATTACAAAATTCTTCGGCGAGCTAACAATTATTTAATTGTTGTAGCCAAATCCCTCTAAGTAACATGAATAACTTCAACTATCACTTTTGATATTTCTATTTATTTTTATTACACTTCTTAAATTTCCTCAGTTGTGGGAGTACTTTCTTTACTGGCAATTCCAAACAAAACCCCAAAAATGTAAACAACAATTTCCCAAAGGACAGGTTGCATTTAATTTTAGCAGTTGTCAAGTCATAGCTCGAAAGCTTGATAATTAATAATTATTAAAATACGATAATTTTGATGTAGTGAAACGTGTTCTGTTTTAAGAAAATTGGGGGCAACATTTACTAATACAATACAAGTAAAATTCTTCGGAAAGTTTTAACATTTTTTTTTTTTTTTTTTTTTGTTGTCAAAATTACTATTTAGGGCTGAGAGAGGCATAGGGACTGGATATATTATTAAAACAAAAATAAAGTAATTTTTAACTGAAATTAGTTGTTAAATATTTAGTTTGAAAAGCAAAGTAAACAGTGAAGAAAGTTTTCATTTCACAGAAAAATGTTCTAAGAATTTAATTTGAAAAGAAATAAGTTTTTCTTTCAATTTTTTTAATCAATTTGTCAAGAATATGTGTGAAATTGTTTACCAATTTCAATCCACAACATTGTTTGTAACTGTTTCCGTTTTCCTCTTCTAATTTATCGAGAGCAAACTTTTTATTTCCATCTGTGGCAAAGAAATTGTTGAAAATATTTTTAAATTTTACAAATTAAACACAATGAAATAAAATTAAAGTAAATGAGAATTACTGTAGCCAAATTGAAAGCTTTGTGGCTGTCAGAATAATTCTCTGAATTCCAAAAAATATCTCCATTTGTTTTTAACATTTTTCAGTTGAAATTCATCTGAAACGAAATTGCATACATTGCCGGGAATAACTTGTCTTAGCAAGATAATACTTTATTGAAAAAGGTACCATTTAGGAAAAAAAGGGTAAAAAGTTTAAGTACACAGATGCAGTCTTATACGCAGTGTAATCGTTTGACATTGCCGGAAAATAAAAACCATTCGAGAGTTAAAGTAGTCACCCAAATTTCAAAATTTGGTTTAACAAGTGATTGCCAAGTAAACATTCTGAAGCAACTGTCCGAAATAGTTTCTGCTTGTCATCATTTATATGAGAGCTGTCGTTGAGTAACCAATAAAATACTTGGAAAATACGTGGCCACACAAGATAAGTTGTCTTGTGTTATCTTTTTGACTGGCGATTGGCTAAAGCAACACTAAACGCCACTCTTATCGATAAGATAAGTGTTATTGTCTCTAGTAATAAAATAGACAAGATAATTATTCTCTCTTTAAACATTTTCTTATTGAGAAAACCTCTCATGCTATGCATTGTTTTTTTTTTTTTTTTTTTATTAATAATAATAATTTTTATATTATATTTCCAAAACAAAATGTTTTTACAACTTTTATGACAGTTAATAATTTTAGCTATTTATTAAATAAACTACACTTACCTGAATGTAACCATGAAATTCTGTTTTAATTTAATATTTTATTGTGTTGCGAACCAGTCATTGTTTAGTCTTCACGTTTCCAAATTATTATTGTGCTCACAATTATAATTTCTGGGCATTTGTTGCACATCGTTAAAATAAGCAACATTATAAGTTTTTATTTTATAAAAAGTAGTGGTTACGGTTTAATAAACTTTAACTTTATGCAATTTATACGTAGCACATGTCATAATTGTCTACTGATAAGTTTCACCGACTGAATTGCTTTGTTGCTGCGAAATGTTGCAACTTGGAAATATATATTTTTTTTAATTGTCTCATCACATGGGCAAAGAATTGCTATTGAAACAGAAATCTTTTAATTTCAATCCAAATCGTAAATAATTTTTTTCTATAAATATTTTCTTAATTTAAAATAATCAGCATTCCACAATTAAAAAGCAAACTGGAATTCAATATCATTTTACTTGGCATGAGTTTTCAAGTGCAAATACAATTATCGCAGAAGGTCTGTAAATATATAATTTTTAAAAGAAATTTTTGGCTTCATACATTTTTGATAAGGAGAGCCAGTTTAATGTCCATTTAAAATAAAATGCGGTCGCTTTAATGCTCACTAAATAAGAATTTCTTAATACGTAGTGTGTACTCTTGATGCCCACTGTAGATGTTAGCTACTTATGTTTTTTTTGGCGGAATTAAGAGAAGAGAGTAGTAATAGAGAAGAGAGATCTCATTTTTTCGGCACTTCTAGGTCGAATGAGATCCTCTTCTCCTCTTCTCCTCTTGGTAGTAATTGTTTTTCCTTTGTTAATGGAATTCTGATACAGTTGAAGCGTAAAAGGCTCATTGTGCTTAAAAAAGTTACTAAAGTCGAAATCGTACTGCATCATAAAAATATATTGTCGATATCATTGGAACAGACTAGTCGGTATAAAGAAACTTATAGCATACAGCTTAAATATTATGTTGGCCATGTGGCTGCCACAGTTGGTGCGTAGCGCTCTGAATAAATGACTGCATAACACCAAAAAGAAAAAGAGAACACAGAAGGATTAAACAGGATAATCTTGGCGATCAGTACACGAACTTATACTTTTGTCATATGAAGTTGGCAAAAAAATGGCGGATAGATTAATAAGGGCTGCAAAATGTGTAATCATATACCGTTCACCGTTTGCCATCATCTGATCGAATTCGTTTTTGTAGATCTTAAATGCCACAATTCGGTACATTTGCATACCTTTTTGAACACAAATTGTGTCTAATATATTAAGTGGGAATTTGAAAGCTATTTGTAATTCAGGACAGTGATATGCGAGAAATTGCTCAGCTATAAGTTTATTGATAATGAACTGTCAAAGTAAGGAAAACAAAAAACAACTATCAGCTGTTGTTGCATTGCCAAAAAAAGTGTTGCCAACTTAAAATTGTGAACTTTTAAAAAACACAGGTTATATTATAGACAATGAAATTGCTTACTGGTCATTGTTAAGCAATCAGCGGCCATACCCTCACACATGAGAATAACTCAAGAACTGGTTTAATGACTACTTGAGGTGGCGACCGAGACTAAAAACATTTGCGATTTGTAATGGTCGAACTTGTATTGCCCCTGAATACTGATAGGGTTTTCACCTAAATTGTCTGTGACAGCTATTATGAGGGCTTGTGCTTTCCGAGCTTGCTGGCAACCCAAAATATCTCCACAGATATCATGAAGCTTTAAATTCAATTCTGTGCATGTATATAAGTCCTTGATCTGTTATTGTCTCCTTTCCCTACTGTTTCTTTTTTTCAGAATTTTTGATCAACTTTTTAAATTCTTAAAACAAGAAAAAAAATTAAAATTTTCAATATCTACTGAGGATTGAACTCATGCTCTTTGCAAGCCAATTGTTCTACATACTTTTGGAGAAATTTTTTCCACGAAAAAATCGAAAATCGAGCTGCTTAACAATTCCTATTGTTCCTATTGAGCAGTCAATACTACGATTTGCTGGGAAGCTCTCATATGTTTTCCATTCCTAGCCGAAAACAACACAGCAAAGATATCTGGCCTTTAATGAAATACTTTTTATGTTTTAATTAATTTTGGTTTTGTTTTTCATTTTAAATACTGCCGTAATAAAATGTCAAGGCTGAATAAATTGTTTCAGCGCTCTTCTTGTATGTTGTATATGTGACAACGAGAAGCTGCAAACAACAAAACAGTAAAAATTTTTTTTATTAATTCAAGTGTACATTTAAAAACGGAAACAATAATTAATTTTCTGTAACGCCTCTTCTTCTTCTTCTGATTCCTACAGCAAGATGTTGTCTGTACGTCTATTAAATTAGTGGAGTTTAACATCCAATTGCTTTTTCATCGTTTCGTAACAGGGAAAATCACTGACACAAATGGTAACGCAACGCGGGCAGCAGCTGTGGTAACAAATTCTTAGATTAAAAATTTGAAACGCCAAAACGGATTCATGTCTCCATATTAAATTAATGAGAAAAGCAGAACAAAAGCATACACGATTTGTGCGTAGAAACCGAGAAATGAAATTTCTGTACGAAAATGTGGAAACCACATAAATGAACTACAAATGAAGAATTTTGGAAAAAAAATTTAAATGTTTGTAGAGAAGACGGATTAAATTATGTTTTTATTAGTTGGTCAGATGTTGGAAAATGAAAATATTTTTATGGGGGAAGGCTAAAGCCTTGTTAATTTTTGCCGTCATGCCGGCAATGTGTGGCCGAAAGGATAGCTTTGAAGGGGTCTTAATGTCTGCTCAATGTTACGCAGCCTTGATGCGGCAGAGTGTCGTTAGGCGGGCCCTTGCATACTCATGAAAATGTAAAATGCCTGTGCAAGCATTTTATATGTTCTTATTACAACTTGGATTTAAGTAAACGACCCCATTATCTCTAATTGGGATTTGTGTAAATCACCAATTATTCTAAAAATTAGTTTGCTCAAGATCTGCTTCTCGTTTCACTACTCTAGACAGTCGTCCAACCATTCACAGGAAAATAGGATAGTGATATCCTCCTACTTTAAAAAATCGCATCAAAATGGCTTGGCTGGTACAATCGCATCATAGAAAAATTATATAAAAAAATTTTTCTCTTCTGATTGCAGTGAATTGAACTCTGATCCCTGTTATAAAAATCTAACATTTTTATGTCATACGACTCAATTTTTTCATCAGAGATGCTATATTTGAAAAATCGTACGATTTTTTAGGATACTGAAACGAGGCCTGAATAAACTGCTGAATATTAATATTTGACGTCATTACATAGTATAAAACATTTTATATCGCTTATCGTCACGATCTGATTCTTGTCTAAAAGTTTGATATGAATAACTGTCGCTTTACTAATAATAGTCATTAAATGTGTAACTTGTGCTTTGACTAAATCGCATGCATAATTGGCGTTTTTTTGGAAAAGTATTATTTTTAGTACTCTCATAATATTCAACTTTAAACCAAACTTTTTCTTTTCTCTGTCGTTTTTATTATCGTTTTCTTTTTCTTATTATTCGTTGTTATATGCGAACATAATATTTTATTGATAATTTAATAAATGCCTTTAGCTTTCTAACAAATATTTCCTTTTATATCAGCGACCAAAGAAAAAAAAAATAATAATAAAATAAAAAACCAATAAAACAAAAAAAAAATATGCTAATAAAAAAAAAACGAATATAAATGTGATTTTAAATTGTCAACATGTATTGAGTAAAATGTTAAATAGATTTTATTTGGCTTTTGCAATAAATTAAAAAGTTTCTGTGAACTAAGAGATAAAAGGTAAACGCATTGGGGTCATTCCATTATTAAATTCAATTGCTGTAATTAAATGAGTTTACTGGAGTTGTTAAAACTTTAATTGATTTCGGTAAGTCTACCATAGCTAAAGATAAAACTTCTGAATCGCTTTAAGCTACGGAGAGCCCCATAATTTTTGCATAATGTAGAGAGGGACTTAACATATTTGTCGGTCCAATAAATTTCTGTTTAGCATTGCGCTCTATAACTCAGAGGAAATATTTTTTTTTTTATTTTTTGCAATTTCTTTTTTTGCCAAAAATAAGGGGTGGCCAAATTGAAGTTTATGTATTAAATTAACTTGAAGACACTGTTTTTCCTGACAAATTAAATTTTATTAGTAACGTTCCGCAGTAAAAATATGGGCAGCAATAATAGAAAATTATGATACGCCAACTTGTGACTGCAGCAGGTATTTTGAATCTTGAAATTTTCATTATATTTATATAATTGTTTTAATAAATTTTTTAAAAACTAATTTGATGAATTTCTTGAATAGTCACAAGTTACAATGCCTCAGCTTTCCACATTCTTTAACTTTAATTCTTACTTATTTCAATACTAATTAACTCTCCTCGTCACATAATAAAACATATTTTTTTAAACAAAATTTTCCATTGAATTATTATTTTTCTATGTGGAAAAGCTTGGCTAATTAATATTTCAAACATGCATCGGCACATCCATATTCTCGTTCTTCATTTTTTTTTACGCTTCCAGTACAATTTTTCATTCATATATTCCATTAATGCTTATACAAGCAGCACACACGTTCATTTAAAGACTTCCAACATTAATTTAAATGGCATTTCCTATTTCCGGTGCGTGCAACAAGAACTACTTTATAGCTCATGTGCCCCTCATACAGCTTCGTAATAGTCTCTTTAAAAACAACTAAACAACATTTTTGCTTTTTATGATTAATAAGGGGTTTTACGGCGACCATGCTTTATGGCGGTAGTACAAGCATTTTGATATTCAATGATTTTAGAAGTTGTCTTGCAAGTCTTCAAGATTGAAAAGGCTCACTTTGCTAGAGATAATTATGAGGATTAATCTAGAAGATTTAGTTTGAAGGTCAAGTAACAAAACTGGTTACTATACAAACTGGGCTCAAATATTTCATTTTTGTGGGATCCAATATTCTTGCCAAACCATAATAAAGTCCTACAAAGTTATGTTTTCGTACCACTGTACTCTTCAGAGACAAAATGTGAGATGCCCGCATTGTACTTACACTTAACATTCAGCATATCGAAGGTTGTAGAACAAACTGCGTTGTAGTGCATTTTACTTACCTTCATTTTTTATTATATCTAGTTTTTGCATATTTAATATGGGAGAACATTTTTCCTTTTTCCGAATTTCCTTTTTTCATTAATATATTTAAAATATTTACATTTATAATATTTTATATATATTTTATATTAATAGTGATTTAAAACATATGCTGGATGTGCTGACCTACTAAATCATATATCTTTGAAATATGCAGAGACTTTATAAATATATTCTAAGGTTTTGCGACTTTCGTACTACTAAATTTTTTACCCTAAAAAAAAAACAAAAATGATTTCCTTTAATGAAATATTTATTTCTAGAAATATTTGAGTTAGACGGAAATCTGTGAATTTTTCTCCAAATAAATTTTTCTCACATTAAATTTTTCAATTTATTCCTCTAAAGTTCTTCAGTGTATATTCTGCATTGTAATATTCTGCTTTACTGACATAAATTTAAGCTAATAAATAAGTATAATATTATACTACGAATTGCTTATCAGGCCATTATCTGACTCTTCAGCAGCTGTATTATGACACATATTTATTTAAATGCTGGAAATGAAATTGAAAATCCTTCGAAAGGTATTACACAATGTGCATGGATAAATTCAAGCCATTCAACATATTTAATGTCCTTTTTGTTTGTTTATAAAACATTAATTTTGAAAAAATAATTTCCTTCAATATTTTGAGGTTTAGAAATAAATTTCAGGTAATTTTGTCAAGAAAGAAGAGCTTCATTATAAATAATGACCAATTAGAATAAATAAAGGATATTAAATGTGTATTTTAGTTTAAATTGTAAAGTGTCATTAAATATAATCCCTTGTACTTTTGGTAGGTGTATAGCTGTGACTTTGTTGTCAGTTGGATTTGAAAACTTTTTTAAAGAAACAAGCAAGAGCTCTGCCTCTCGCATACAGTAACGGCTGGGGTAGAGAGGCAAGCACGTAATTTCAAATGAATTTAAAAGGAATTTATGATTGTGTATTTTTGCTGAGCGATACCAGAGCAAAGTGTTCGCAAACAATATTTCACAAAGAAATGACACAGATAAAATTCTTAACTGTTATCTGTATAAGAGTTGAAAGAAGTAGAGAAATAAAAATATGGGTGGCCTAAAATGTTTGCTCTATAAAATTTAAGTGTTCTGTGCCGTAACTAAATGTTAAAACTTCACATCTGTGCTGTATTGCTTATATAAATACTGCTTAATTTGTTATTAAGTAATTCAGATCTTTACGTCTTTAAATGTCAGCCAGCCCCCACCTTCTCCGCAATTTACTTGAAATATCACTTTCCTTACGAAAGCGACATCAACATGCACTTACAAGCTCTTTTGTAAGTATGTGTTTGTGGCAAGTATTATTAGCGGCTCCATTTCCAATTCATTCATTCGTTCATTTTGCCGCAAACACTCATGTGCACACAACCTCACATGCATTCCACGTACACGTAATTGTTTGTTTATTTGTTTTAGCCTGTTTCAAACCACTTTCACTCTTTAGCTTTAATGCTGTGATGGTGGTTGCTGTTGCTGTTGTTGTTGTCCTCAATAAGTACGTCTCCTTAACTATATACAAGTATATATTGAGTTCAACTTGGGAATCATGTTTCAATACTTATGCATAAGTGCTATTTGTACTACTCAGGTACACAGAAACAACATTAATGTTGAACTTTTTCCCCTGTCTCCAAAAGCAAATTTGTACATTGATATAAACATTACAAAAATTAGGGCGGTTCCGGTTTCTACTAGAATCCCCTTAATTGGTATCCGTTATGGCGTAACGTCAAGACGAATTAAAGATCGACAGATTTGCTACTACAAGAAATGTGTGAAAAGTTTTATTTTAAATCTATATATATGTATATGTGCATATATATAAAAGAAATGATCCGAAGCGATGTAATTCCATAACTAGTGATTGACCAAACCAATTTTGATGATTTGTACTTTAATGGAAAGCCATTTTCTCAGTACGAGGTTAATTAAAAGAAAGAATCATCATTTCGAAATATCAGCAAAGCAGAAAGGCAGACCAGGCTGTAATCGATTCGTTTAGATTAGCACAACAAACTCGTCGAGTAAATCCATGTGGAAATTTATCGGTGCAAAGTCGGCGAATAAATACTGGAAATGGACAACAAAGAAGAAGTGCTGGCAATTTCCATTTCCTTCGAGTAGCATTTCGAAATGATTTTGCATTCTATAATCGATCTCTTCCTACCGTTCAAATTGGTTCACTGGTTGTAGACATTGAAATTTACAGGAGAAATATCTGGATTGTGTTGCCCTGTTGGAAAAGTTAAATTGCCAGCGGAACCATTGCTATCGTATCTAGAAGGAGTAACAACAGAATCAAAGCAATTTCTTGCAAATGTTCAAAACTATAATGACTTCTTTCGGAGCATCAATTATCAATGAAAGTGGATATAATCCGTCGTTCAAGGTAATACCTGCAAGAAAGAGCACTCTTCCACTTCCTTCGAATAATCGCATATCATTAATTTTGAATTCATCTCCTGGTAACCAGATTCAGGGGCATGTACATGCACATCATCATGATAGGTCGTTATTGCGGCTTCCTGATAGCGAATACAATTTCTTGCAAATCTATTTTATTGGAATCGAGAGCGATCAAATAAACCATCATAGTGAATTCTACAACAGAACGAAATAAGACATCATCAGAGAATTGCAAGGAATGTTTCATGACCATAATGAATTATTTGGATTATTTGAGAATACGTTAGACAGAATGCTATCACTTAAAAAAGGCCTATCGGAGTGCGCGAACGTCTATACAATGCACCGACAATTGATGAAGCTGCCATTATTGTAGTCGGGAGGAAATGGAGTCACGTGATATTGTGCTGACGCGCCGCAACAATGGACAATTGAAACGTATTAGTGAGACACATCGGTCGTATGATACATCTCTGTATCCGCTCATGTTTTAGAAAGGTTGTGACGGCTACCACCTTAACATCAAAATATTAAATCCAGTTACTGGTTACTAGACTTCTTCCTCCAATCATGCCACCAAATCAATTAATCCGATGTTGGCACCGGAGTTTAAAACGATAAATATTGTCTATCACAAATTAATCGAATAAAGATGATTTTTTGCTAAGAAGATATTTTATTTAAATAAATAACTTATTTAATGTTTATCTTAATGGAATGTAAATTGTTTGGATTAATGCAATGCCGGCATATTTAATTCGAAACGTTATCGGCTGGATTATGATCATAATTCCGCTGTATTTTTGGCTAGGACGAAGTCCGACGCGGCCTCGAGTATTTTATATTTCTAAACCTGCATAACGCTTTTTGTTTTTTGCTAATTGTGTTTGCAATATGAATATATTTTTCTTAATATAGACTTGAACTGGTTTTGTGCAAAAAGTACATGTTGCGATTTTGTCCTTATTGGGCAGGAACCCCACTAATACCCAAGTGTGGTTGTGCATGCCGTTTCATATTACAACATTTTACTAACTGGTTTTTCTTATTTTTTTTTTATATTCAGTTTTATTTTTACCTGCTTCTTACGCACACATTTTCAAAACCATAAAAATATTTTGCAGCCTTGTCTCTTAGAAAAATTTAACCCAGTTTTCTTTATAAGTAGAGGCATACAGAGGAGGACAGTTGAAGAGCATTAACGATTTGGCCCAAGAAAAATTAAGCAAAAATTAAAATTATCTAATCACAATCAAGCAGTTTAATGAGCTGAAACAAGAACAAAAATCCCTTTTGGAAGAAAAAGAAACCCAAGAAAATGAAAAGAAAAGAAATCGTCGTCCTTAAGTTTATCATTGAAAAATAACAGCATCATTTACTGGAGTACAAATGCTGTTGCTAAACAGTTTCAGGGATCCATTTTCAAATATTTAGCAATTAAAAATAATTAAGTTACCTATTTAAAATGCAATTAAACAAGCCCTCGTATCTTATTTTGTACTGCTGTTCTCGACTAAATAACTTTTAATGATTCTATAAGATGTTTCTACTGGCAGCGTTTCCATGAGTTGTAAATGTTTTTCAAGCCATCGCCTTTTCAGCGATTTAAAAGGTTTTTTTTTTAAAAAAAATTTTCAGAAATTAATTTCGCTCTACAAAATTTAATGTATTAAAATAATTTCATGTATTCCCACTATACCAAAAAAAAAATTAATATATATAAATTTCTCTACATAATGCCTCCGATGCATTTCGGAGGGCTTCAATCTACAAGCCATGAACTCAATCCTATGAATGCGTAAATATTTCTTTCTTAAATTTTCATGGTGTTTTCATAAATCAGAAAGCGTGGTTTGAGTAAAAATTTTCTATGAGAATCATGAACAAGAATTTATGTGATGTTTTTGCAATCCAAACAAACGATTTGAGCGAATATTTTGTATAAAAAAGCTTTTCATAAGCGTAAAGGGCTTAAAAGGGCATAAACATCAAACTCGTTCAAGCTTTTTAAATATTTTATTGCCAACATAATCGAATGTATGTCAACATGTGTAATTTATATTACTACATTGTGTTTGTCGCCCGGTCGACTTCAATCTGTTTAAATATCCGCATACGTACATAAAAATTGTGCAAAAAATATATAGTAATTTATGAAATGGGAACGTCTGTGGAGTTTTCTGAATTATTTTTTTTCACTTGTTAATGTTTTAAAGGAGCAGGTTTTTACGGAAGAAAATTTTTGGGAAATCCGGAAAGTCGGAAAATTGTTTAAATCGAAATTTGATTTTTTTTTTTTTAAATTTTGTGTGAAATTAATCTTTAATTCCTTTCCAAATGAAAAAATAGATGTAAATTATGAAAAATTGCAGAAACTGCGAAATGCTTAAAATTGGAGCGAGCCGAAGTTTGCCGGGGGCCGCTAGTTTTTTATATTTTTCTGAAAATGCATGTAACAATCTGATATTTATTTTAAAGCAATTTTATAGAGTGAAAACTATTTTTGAAAATTTATTAGAATGACTATTTAAATACTCGTACTTAGAAAGGAGTAAATAATTGATTCCTTAAAATAATGCCTATAGCTTTTAGGAATACTACTAAACATAATTTTCCCTCCTTCCATCTGAGGCCAAGTGGTTAATAATTCAAAATAATTTAGTTTTTTTCTCGAAAATATATCCTCCAGCTTTTGGCAATTTTATTAAAAATATATAAAAACTCAAAATGTATATTTATTTATTTTAATTTATTTTTTAAAAAAACCAAAGAAATGCCTTTGAATATGTTCTTAATTTTTGTAACATTAAACGAATTTAAGTAAAGTGCTGGGAATGTGTTTTTAAATTAGAAAGTATTTTATGTGCCGTCATTGGTGTTGGTGTGATATTGCTCATGAGCACGGAAGAGTCTTGTTGTAAATGAATTTCTCTGAGATAAATAAAATGGTAAACAATTTTTCCTCACATGAAAAACAAACCTTTTCCTCTGCGAATTAATTTCTTTTTCTCTAGAAAAAGGAAATTTTGAAAATAGTTAAACAATTATTTTTGAATTTATATTTATTGACCTTTTTCTTTTCTCTTGATTTGTACGGCTTTTGTTGAGACAAACAAACAACTTTTATTGTGGGCTTTTTTGAGCATAATATTTAAATAATAATAATAATAATAAATATAAATGGTACTATGAAAGTATTTGACCCAAAATTTACAAAGCAAAAAAGGTTTTTTTTTGTATTTGAAATAAAAAACTCGTATTAACCAAATAAGCTAAACAGATTATTTTCTTTTACAGCAAAAAATATTTACTGCACAGAACTTTATTGCACACAAATGGTTTGTCGGGAAAGCTACCCACTTAAAATATATGAATAAAAAAATGCTGACTTATTATGACATGAATGTGTGCTTTCTTTTTGAACAGGACTGTTTGACTGTAACTTTTCCTATCTGTATTTTAGTTGGCAGTTTCCCTTGGCGTACAAACTTGTGAATCAATAATAGTTATGTTGCATAAAATTAAATTAAAAGGATGTGTGCTGCACCTCTTCTTTACCTCCCAACTGCCGTCCACCTTCTTTACGTTGTTTTCGTAATGGCCTCAAACTTTAATTTCTTTTAATTACTTTTTATAAGAGCTTATCCAGAATTTCATAACTGATATATAATTTCATTTTCTTTTACTTGTTTTTCTTTGCAGGTAAGTTTGTTTCTCAATTGGCAACATAAATACGAAATTCGTACAACTCAGCACAAACAAGATGAGGAGGCAACTGATGTTGTAAGTAATTGAGTTTGCTGTAGAAATTTTAGAAAGAAAAATTTATATTTAAATATTTAAACGAATTATGTAATTTGTTTCAAAGATTTAGAAATATTTATAAAAATGATAAAAATATAATTTTGTGTTTGGTTTTATGCGGATTTTCTTAAAAAGTTATGAGTGTGAAAATTTATTTCACATTGTGGAGTTATAACTTATTTATTTTTAAAGGGAAAAGGGGAGAAGGGCACAACTTTCAGTAATACATTTTCTGGTCTCATATTAACTGATCCAGGAAAGCGTCTTTAAAATATGTTTCTAAGGACACGAGCATATCAAGCAACTACTACAAGCATTCCTTTTGTAATGAACACTTTTTTGAACAAGATGCGTATGTGTTTGTGTAACTAATGAGGCTCTTGTTTGCTATTCCCGCCCAGCATTACTTCAATACAAATGTGCTCCTTTGACAGGACTCTAATAAATGGAGTATAATATATTTGTACACCATTTATATAACAATATTAGACCAACACTAACGGCTTGTAATGGTCTATACTAAAGATACTGTGTTCAATATCAAGTTCCTTGTTAACAAATGCTTTTTAATACACATTTTGCTCGGTTTAATAGAATGTGCTTTCATGTTCGCATCACAAGTTTCCGGTTTTCATTTCCATATACTTTTCTTTATTAAATATTTGATAAGAATTTTTATATTTTTAAAAAAATGCTTTCAAGTCATTAATTTTTTTTTTTTATTTTTTTTTTTTTTGGATACTAAAAGTTGCAAATGGCAACCGGCTGTAAAATCTTCAATTCATTTCAATAAGCTAAGAACGCAAGATAACAACTAAAGTATGCTTGAAAGTCTCTTACTCGGTAATTAAAAATCATTTTTTGGTTTATTGTTTAATTAAATTTTTAAAGTCATTTCAGTCAGATTTCATTCCTTAACCTTTTCAGTAAAAACTTTCCTGAAAAATAAAAATAAATCTAGTCCTCATGCAAAGCCCAATACTCAGATACCGAATGTACTTCTTAAAAGAAGAGCAGAAAACTGACTTTGTATTATGGATTTTTTTTTTAATTTAAATGAAAAAGTATTTTATTTAAAAAAAATCATGCCATGCGTATCAATTTCAAATAATTGATTAATAACAAAACAAGAGAATGCAAGTAAAATCACCTGCTGCTTGTGAAAAGCTCTACACTTTTAAAATTTATTTCAAGTGTTCACGAAAAATAATGACAATATATATAAATTTAACGAAATAAATTTAGCCAATTATTATTTTTTTTACAAATAAAATTTTACCACGATTTACTAAAAATTTCTCTAGAAATCGTACAGAAAACGTTAGAGAATTTGCATTTTGCAAATACTCGTAATTTTCTCTTTTGCACCCACTGTGTGGCTTTACCTTCTTTCTCCAACAGAACAGATACCCAGGTGTTTCAAATTGTTTAATGTTGCACTATTAATTTTATATAAAAATTTCCATTTCGTTTTATGTAATAAATGCACGCCACATGCATTGTGCAACTCACAATATAAATTATAAACATTAAAATGGGCAATAAAAAAATCTGTAGCCATTTTATTTAAAGCACGCTGTAGTTGCTTGTAGCTGCAATCTTAATAAATAGTCAAGCTGATATTTAAACATGTTCTTTATGCTCCGTGAAAGAATCGCATACATTCAAAAACTTTTCTCCATCTTCGGTCTGCTACACTTGAACTTTCTCTTACAACCACACTCCGAACCCCACACATCGACAAAAAAATGTTTGGGAATAAATTTCAATATTACATAACGACACACTTAGAGTGGAGCAAGTAATTCAGAGCCAATAAAAGATAAAGTTATACGCGGCCTCTACAATTTAAAGAAATCATAATGTGTTACTTTGTTAAATAATGTATTAAAATTTTAAGGGTCAAGGCCTATTTAACTAGCTTTTCGTTCAATCCTTCTTTACCTTCGCCGTCATTGGCTCTTAAACTTTTGCCTACACACTCAAACACTAACAAGTATAAATTAATTGAAAAATTTCTGAGCAGTTTGTTTCATGTGACGCGAGGCAATGACAACTGCATAACTCGGTAACATCGCCAGCTAATTTCTCTCTGGTGCTTTCATTTTGCCAATTAATTATATTCTTCTTTTCATTTAAAAGTTTTTTCTATTTTTCATTTATTCATTCATTATACTGGTAAATAGCGAACAAAAAACTGAACAAAAAAATTATCTCTGGCAATTGTCACAGCAAGTGAAAACAATAAAAAACTAAACGAAATAAAATAGAGCAGCGACACTCGACTACATTTCATTTATTACACAAACAAAAAGATAAAGCCGAAACGTTACCTGTACAGTTAATCAATATTAAAAACCCTTTTTCCTGTTCAACAACGCTAAATAGAGGCTCTCGAAGAATTTTTTGCTAATTAGCAAAAACTGAATGTGTAGAAAAATTTGTAATGCAAATTAAGAGGAGTGTGTAGGGCGCCACAATGCAAAAGAAATTCACATTTTACTCAGTTGGAAAGACTCTAATTTTGAGTAACTCTTTAATAACGTTCAAACTTCGTTATAGCACGTGTAGAGACATTTTAGTATGAAAGGATTTCAGATATTTTCTTTGACAAATTATAAACGTCATTTCAATGCAACTGGCCAATTTTTTATAGAAAATATTTTTTAGTACAAATGACCGATTTTTTATACTAAACATGTCAGTATAACCAACTACTTTTCTATGCGAAATATTTTAGTACAACTGACAGATTTTCTATAGAAAATATTTTAGTGCAACTGACCAATTTTCTATGCAAAATATTTTAGAATAACAGACTAATTTTCTAGGGAAAATATTTTAGTACAACTGACAGATTTTCTATAGAAAATATTTTAGTACAACTGACAGATTTTCTATAGAAAATATTTTAGTACAACTGACAGATTTTCTATAGAAAATATTTTAGTACAACTGACAGATTTTCTATAGAAAATATTTTAGTACAACTGACAGATTTTGTATAGAAAATATTTTAGTACAACTGACAGATTTTCTATAGAATATATTTTAATACAACTGACAGATTTTCTATAGACAATATTTTAGTACAACTGACAGATTTTCTATAGAAAATATTTTAGTACATTTTAGTACATATTTTAGTTTATTTTTTTTTTGTTACGGCAAAGGTTTTCTAAAAACCTTCTTTGCAAACCTCTGCAATGAGAAATTTTATTCATTGGCAGTTCTGTTCTTAAAAAGTCCTGTAAGAATATTTTCCTTTTTGACTGTAAAAGGAGAACGTAGAAAATCTATAAAATATTGTTTTTTTTTTCTTTAGAAAACTATTCTAGAAAAGGTATGAAGAATTTTAATAAAAATTTGATGTGATCTTTTTTAAATTTTTTCTATGCAGATTAAAAAATTTGGGTTTAGAAAATGTTGACTGATTTAAAGATATAAATCTTCTCCTTGAAAACGCCACAGAAAATTTCCCCCTTGTCCGCCTGCTGTACTCGTATGCAGCTTTCTATTTATTTTGTTTTTGTACGAAAAGCTCATTTATTTTACTTTGCTGCATTTTAGTTACTCAAAAAAAAAAAAAAAAAAAAAATAAATCGCGTTGAGAAGAAAAAAGAGGTGAATTGAGAAAACAAACTGTATTGTCAAGGTCACGTTTGGGACATTTTGATAAATAGTTTTCTTTTTAAGATTTTCTATTCATTCTATTTAATTTTCATACGTATGTATTTACTCTCTGATTGTTTATCTGGCTTTGAGTATTTATTTTAATTTTTATTCTTTTCATCGATAGCAAGACAATTTTTCTTCCTAAACGAGGTCTTCAAAATGCCGTAGATGGCAGAGAGAGAAATTTCTTGCAGTTGCTAGAAAATGTTTCTTGCAACCACAACCTTTGAAATTTAGGTGGCAAATGCATGAGGACTTGTGTTTCATTTCTTTGAAAATAAATGAAATGAAATATTCTCAACTTCCTTGTTTCCCTTTTCAAATTGCAAAAGCGATTTCTTAAGTGAGTGACGGAGTAAAAAGGAAATAGAATAAATAAATCACAGATGTCAACCGAGATAAAGGCTTTTATAGATGATTTATTTAATGAATACGTACGTGCATTAGGGAGGAGTGTACAATGTAAAAAAACCTGTTCGCCAGATTTTTTTTAATCTTCTTTGGCAAATTTACAAAGTTCTTTTTTTCTCTTTTTTTTTAAATTATAGTGGAAATATTTGTTAGTCGCCACAGGTATTATAGAGAAGTATTATGGAGCATGAAAGTGATTTATTTTCTTTATAAGAAGCTTTTGTCTATAAAAGTCTTTTAATACAATTTGATTATCTTTTTCATTTTGTGTGAAAATATTACTTAACAGAGCACTTTTCTAATATTTCTTAAAAGAAATTGTTCAAAAATTGCTTTTTATATGAAAAAGCAACTGTTTGAAAAGAGTTTCCAAAATTTAAACTCCTTCAAACCAATTTTGTCACTACAGAGAGCTGCGCCGACCGATAGTTTATATCGCGATACTGTGGATCTATTGCGTGGAAAATATAACGATTTATTAATTTCTCGTTTTTGACCAGCCAGTTGCGAGCCAAGATTTTGTGATCTAACAACCCCATCGGATTACTTTTTCATGAGCAAATCTCTGTTATGCGCAGCTGTGGCGTTAATTTAAATGAAATTCTCGTCAAATGGTGAACTAGGAGTTTCATTTTTCAAGTTAAGAAAACAATTGTTTTGAAACCTTAGACGGATTTGGTTTTATTTAAATTTAAAGTGTTTAGACACCTGATGGGAAACCCGATACTTTTAGAGACCAGTAAGCCTTCAGCCGATCTCTTAAAATTGAATTGAAATTAAAGAGAAATGAAAGAATTCCCTTTTGAGTCTTCTCCTCAGAATAAAGATTGAGTGAAAATTTATTTTTTATACTTTCTTTGTGTCTGGTTTTAAATTTCTGTTAGTTGTTTAAATTGTATTTTATGGCATTTTTTAAAAGCATCTTTTTAGAAGTACAGTGCCCCAAACTTAGCACAGCTCTGTCACAGTGATAATGTTTTTTCAGTAGAAAATATTTTTAAGAATTTCCTTAAGCCAATAATTTTCTGTATAAAACTTTAATCCTTCAAATTATTTGAATGTGAAAATTATTTGTAAATTGTAAAAAAGTTTTTTATTTGCAACAAGAAAATATTTCGTTCAAACTTTTAAATATTAAATAATTATTAAATTAAATATTTGTAAATAATTAATTATTAGATAATGTTTATTTCGATTGTTGTCCTGCAAACACTTGGAATTTATCTCTGCTACTCCGAGAAATTTCGTATATAAACTCTTCAAAATAATTCTAAATTCTGAACTTTCATCTCGAGAACTTCACGTCTGGCAATGGAAATCATTGTAAAAAATTGAAAAATTTTATTAGTTCAACAAATAATAATAATGACGGATTTAGTGTGCATACTTTTGACCACTTTGTTTGAAAGAGCACGCTAAAAAATTTAATTAGCAAACTTTTATTTTTGCATAAATTAAAACGAAAAAGACAAAAAAAAAACAATTAAAAAAGTTTCTTTTGCTATAAAAATTCTTTACAAACAAGAAAATTTAAGTTTTATAAATGACAAAGAAAACTTGTTGAATAATTTTTTTTTCCTATTTACTTAATTTTTTTTTCGCTTTTAACTTTGAAGTACAGAGATTAAAAGCTTGAAATGACCACAACGGATATATTTTAAAAAATTTTTGCTGAAAATTCCACAAAGTTTTATGTGCGGCATTTTCGATGTGTGTAAAAAATAATTTATAATTTCCTCACATGAAGCAAAGAAAAGAGAAAATATCTTGTATGTTGTATTTTTGTGGTTTCACAAAAATTTATTAAATCATTTTCTTTTAAATACTAATATGTAATGGGGGAGCACTGGCACCCCACTAATATCTTTACACTCCCATTTATGGTGCCCCTTAAGTATAAAATAAAAAAATTTGGAACATGTTTTCTTAAAAGAATACGATTTAATTTGTTTTTTTGTTTTTTTGTTTTTTTGTTAATTTTTATTGCACAAATAGGAAATATTGCAAACTTGTTGCTGGATCGATTTTTGTGAAACTTTTTCGAAATTGATTTCCATTTCAAGGCCAGCATTCCACGTACTACTTGCCATGGTTCGTTATTCAATATTTTTCTTGGTTCATAAACGTGATTTAATGTCTGTTATCTCCTGACAGTAGCATTTAACTTTCGAAATTATAAAAATAATGGCCGCAAAAGGATTTTTATTTTCAAACACAAAATTGCCTCAATAAATTATCCTAAAAAAAATAAACACGCAACACTTCGATCCACTTGTTTTCTTTTTTCCCCCTTTCCTTTCCTTTTTTTTCGTTTCTTTTTTTTTTTTTTTGTTTTTTGTTTTGCATGCTAAATGTTGGATGCATAAGGACATGCTGTTGTTTGTATACATTCTGTATGCAACTGATTTATTGATTGGCAGTGTCTGAGAGCTTTTAAAAAATTAAGTTTGAATGTCTAGAAGAAAGAAGTACAAGAAGTTGTTATTTTGTATTTTCATTTGACGTGTAATTTATTGTTTAGGCTCACTTAGCGCAATCAGCTCTAGACGGCCATATTCAGTGATTACTGTTGGGCTCTCTCAGTAAACTAAAAACTAAAAGTGCATAAACTAAAAATGCCTAATAATTTTAAATACATTATTTAGCTTGGAATTGTTTAAATCTTGATGTTAAATTAATTTTTCAAAGTATTAAATGGAGTAAAATTAATTTTGTAGCTCATAAATATCTATAACAGAAATTTCTTTGAAAATAAATTTTCGTATCAGCTGTTTTAACAGATTCCTGTTAACATTAAACTAACTTAGCTCTGTTAGTTGTGCAAAGTCAAGGGTCACATACTTTATAAACCATCTGAAGCCATTCAAAATATGTGAGGAACAAGTTATTATGAGTACAGGTAAACAGATAAAGATTGCATAATTTGTATATTCTCATATGCCTTGTTTGGCAAACCGAAATTCCCCCACCTTCGACCAGACTAGCAAATAATTTTGAAATAAATTAAAGGGCGAAAGGAAAAGTTGACAGTGAGTCACCGAATTACTTAAGCGTTACTGCTAAACTCTACTCTTTTTCCTAACGTATATGGTTATAAATCGTACGGACGATACCCTGCACAATTGCACATTTTGTCTTGTATGACAATGTGTGAGCGATCGTGCATTTCGCCAAATTTTATGAACATTCCTATAAAATGATCGTTTCTATGTGATCACACTTACATTTAATTCATATTGTTTGGAGACTACACGCCATTTCGATGCGATTTTTTAAAATGGTGTGGAACCACATAGGATTCTGAATAGGATTTTGAATGAATCGTATGGCTGTGTAGGCTAGTGAATCATACCGTTTAGCTGTTCGGAAAATCGTTATCGGAAATATTTTGGCTCCGAAAAAATATGCTGGCAATTTTTATGCTAAATCCTTTTATTAAAAAACTTACTAAAAACTTAATGGTTTTAATATACTTTTTCCGATTTTATAACATATAAATAAAAAAATTAACAAATAAATGTAAACTTTTATTTTTAATTATTTGGATTAACTGCTAAACTCATCGTCCTTCCCACTAAAATTAAATGGAAGTGTGTTGTGTGTCTTCATTAGCAATATTAGTCACAAAGCAAGCAAAAAATTCGTAATATAAAAGAAAACTTTCATATATATTACGAAATAATTTTTGACGTTAAATTTTAAATAAGTTTACATGATGAAAATCTTTTGCAAATTTACAATAATTATTATTAATTTTATAATAAAAAAAAAAGATTTTTATAACGTGCACAGGGCCCGGGAGCACTTGAAATCTTGCCTTGAAATCTCAAAAGTGCCAACACCAAAGAAGATTCGTTGCTAATTTTTTATTTGCCGATGGTTAGTTAAGGCTTTATCAGCTATAGCTTGGTAGCAAAGATAAAGAAAATGTACTTTTTAAGGATTTTATTTGAGCTCACTGTACTTTACCTTCGCGAACCTGGTGCAAGTTCTTGAAGGCCTCTTTACATTTTCTTAACAAAATCCATAAAATAAAAACCATTAAAATTTAACATCAACACGCAAAACCGCAATTGCAAAAGAAAACAGATAAACACCAAAATAAAAGGATGAATTTAATTGTAAAGGAGTGTTCAGAACAAGCAGGCAGTCAAATTGCCCCAACGTATTCCGCCAGATGCATACACTTCCTATTCAAATAAGGAGCGAACAAAACCAAACAATAAAAATGTGCAACAAATTGTGTTTCATGCTACCAAAATATTACTATAATTATTGTTTGCTAATAAAATTTGTTCACACGATATAATATTTTAGTTTGTTTATTTAATGCTTTTTATTTTTGCTCTTTTCTTTCTAATCCTTTTTTTTTTTTTTTTTTTTTTTGTTTTGCTTTTATTGTGTAAAAGTTTTGTGTAGAAAGTCGAGTGTTTGAAAAATGCATTTGCAATGCATTTGCTAGTTTGTGTTGTTGTTGTTGCCGCTGTTGACGCTTTTATATGTATTTTCAGCACTGTGCTGTTGGCCTATTAAATTTAATAAAATGGCAATTTGTTAAATTATACTGCCGGCATGGCATGTAACAGCCATTTAGTACACATGTAGGAGTGCGCTTGTGGGTATGCCCATTCGTTGCCCAACAATTTGTTTGCCTTATTTCAGTATTTTTAGCCCTTTTAATTTTAGGAGTTTTATTAGGCCAAGACTTGTGGAATTGTGTGAGCAAATTAATCAAATTAGGCCGGTTATGATTTATTAAGATGTATGTCAGGGATATTAATATCTTTTCGTAGATAAATATAATTAAAATTGCGGCGCAAAGGAATTGTAACAAAAAGGGCAGGACGGACAGGAACGACCGGACGTGGTTAACTGTTGTGCACACGTTTTCATTAATTAATAACTTCTACTATAGCCGAAGGCTCTAATAAAATATTTCAACACAATTTTTTAACCCTTCATCAGCTGAAAAGTTCTCATAGGGATTGTGGTTTCCTCTTACGAAATTTATAGCTTAAGAAAGTGTTGTTGGTGCCAAACTAATAAGAATTTATTGTTGATAAAAACATTAAAATTATGATGTACGCCCTCATTAATGTCAGGCGAGAAGATGAGTGATTGAAAAGAAGAGCAAAGAGAACATTTATCTTTACCAGTTCAGCCCAATCAATCAGCTTGAGATATATATGTATTATGGTTCACACGTGTGTGTAATTAAATGTCTGTATCGTTAACAGCAGAAATAATTTCGCTTAGAAAAAATAAAGAAATTCATTTTAAACATGTCACACACTTGATCGGTTGCACTCGTAAAACTTATTAGTAAAAAAAAATTTATAATTTCGAATTTTTTTAGAGTGTCAACGAAGTCTTGAAGAACTTTTGAAAAAAGTGAAAATTTGATGAGAATTGGCTTTGGCATCCCCTTAAATTAAATTTCCTTGCCAAAGAAAGAGCAATTCGTGTCTTCCCCACAACATTTCAGAGCGGCCCTAACCAGTGCGATCACCATTAGAGTGCAATTACAAAGCTCCCAATTTTATAGCCGAGCTGAGATCTGTGAAATCTGCTAAATCAGGTGGCACTAACCAAGTTAGGTGGTTGTGTAGGCAATATCTAGAGATAACAATAAAAAAAATAAACAAGGTTTCCTCCATGAAGCAAATTTTTGGCACGTATGACGTCAAAAAATAAGAAAACTGTTTTATGTGTTCACATAAAACTTTACATTTACAATTCCAAATGGTTTTTCTATATCCTATTCGCAGCACATGCTACACCAGATGAATCGTATGACATCACTAAAATACAACAGCTGTTTTTTGTTTACATTTTTAATTTGAATAAACACAAATATATTTTCATAGAAGGACGAGGAAAAATTAAAAAAAAAATTAAGAATTTAAGAAGGATATAAAATTGTTTTTGTTTTTACTCTGCTCTGGTAAGCTTGTAATTAATCTTATTCCTATTACACTGACTTAAATAAAGGAGATTATCCGTTATTTTCTCTGAAATATCAGAAATGCTGAAGCAATATTTACCAGTGTGGCTGGGTACAAAAAAAAGGTCAAAACTGTAGGATGGTTTTGTACCACTTAAAGTGCCACTTGTCATGAATTATAATCATGTAATGGACTGTCTTATTGGATCGTGCCCGCCTCCTAATTTATTTAATTTGATACCATAATTTGTATTACTAATAATTTTTTTGTTTATTGTTGTTGTCAATTTTGCCTTTTGAAATTTTTTATTTGTAATTTATTTTGTTAATTTTGTTGTTCTTTCATGTTTTATTTCCTTTTGGAATTACTTGTTATGTTTTGTTATTATTGTGTACTCTGAATAAACAATAACATTCCCGCCCATAACACTCGTACGCAGCTTTCAGTTTTAGTTTTTATTTCTACAGGAATTAGTTCATTGGAGCTTTTTTCTGTCATTAATTTTACGTGCTTTGCGTTGATTGTTAAGAGTTTTCTATTTATTAAATGTCATCAGTTTATTCATCACTCCGCCCTTGTTTGTTTTTGTGGACGGAAGATTCGGAAAACCGAAGTAAAAAATATATTGCCTAAATAAGGCATTTCTAAAAGGCATTGCTGGCCAATAAATTCATCGAACTGTTGGGCATAAAAATTTTTAAATATTTTTGCACGCCAATTTTCCGTCCGCTCAGTAAAATTTGTTCCGTAATTGAGGACCATGTGGACAATATCAATCATTCAAGTGAAGATGAAAGATGTAAAATATAGTAAACTTTCCTCTTCGCTTTCTAACTTTGAAAATAATCAATTTTCATTTTAAATTCAAATTTAAAGAATTTATTAAAACGATTATTCTCAAGCAGGGCAATTTCTTGTACAGTCTGTGAAATTTTAATTTTCATGACGTACAGTGATGCCAAGAACAAAAGTTATTTTTACGCAAAAATGAAATAAATTCAAAGCGCTTCAATATCAAAAAAAATTTTAATATAAATTGAATACTTTGAATTGCGGAATTTAGTTGCAGTAAAGTAAAAGTTACGAAATTAGAAGGGAGTACGGCCTTTGATCTTTGTTCTTGTCTACACAGTTTCCTAAAATCCATTTTATGTGGACATAAAGGTGTAATTCTAGTACAGCACATTCTAGTTAGAGGCACTAATCGTACTTACATGCTAATTGTGGACGACATCGCTCATGCGACTTTAAAACTCATTTTGGTAGATCTCTGACTTGTATTTACAATTTACATTTTTGACTTGGCAGAAGATATTTCTGAGTTTTGACACATTGATATTTAAAAACTTTATTTCAATAAAAATTACTCCCTTCAAGCTTGGCATGTTTTTGCTGTCAGTTCATCTCCTGTTCGAATTCTTTTCTCTTTTGTTTTTTTAATTTTTTCTTAAATATTCTGTATTGTTGACAGGCAATGGGGCTTGTAAATTATTTGCCCACTTTAGAGTCTTTAGATTGCAAATATTCTAAATTCAAAATGTTCGCATCTGTTTGTTATCAAATGGGGGCATTACAACAAAAAGGATGTGCAAGAATTGCAAAAAGTGAATGCCCCTAATAAAGTGGCATGACGAAATTTCGTATTAACGATTTTTATTATTTGAGCCAATAGAATTTTTAATTAGTACAGTTCGGTTAGTACAGATGCATTTCAGTTATAAACTCAATATTCGCTTTAGACAGATTCCACTGTATATTTATTATATTTGCATATTGCACATATACTCGAAATAAAAAACTAAAAAAGTCCATTTTGTGCAGCATTTTGTGCATTTTTATACACTCGAATACGAAATTTCTGAAAATAATTATAAGAATATCATTTTGTAAACGAATAGTAAATTGTTTGATTATTTATGATGCATACAAAAACAGTGTAAGTGTAAGTGCATGTGCATGTGCATGTGCATGTCCATGGACAGAAATATGTTTCATTATATATTAAAATTTTTTATTTTGTGCATTGTGTTGCTTATTGAAATATATAATTCAATTTGCATTTGTAGTCTATTTAAAAATGCAGTTTTTCTTCCCAAAAATAATTTCATTCCAATAATAATAATAAACAAAAATAAAATGCAAATAATATCCTGTTTAATTGTTATTATTATTTATTTATTTTTTTCCTTTTCAATAAATTTTCATTTCCAAGATAGTGGAGCAATTTTTGCGCTTCATTAAATTTTGTTTATTTATCGTGTCATACGCATGAGTGTGTAAATCAATGTTAAATTTTCCATTTCCAAATTTCAAATAAGATAGTCAGTCATTAATTAAATTCTTTAAATGTAAACATTTGACGAGAGAAGTTCAATATGCACGATACTGCGGGAGTAATTTGCATCATATGATTTTGAGGTTGGCCCAGTTGGATCTTGTTTCATAAATCACTTCATTTTAAAATCTTTCCATTTGGCAAAAGTTAAGAAGATAAAACGTAACTGGTTGGAGCAGCTTCTTGGGAGACTCGCGCAGTTGCATTACACGTAACTGGAACTGGGGAATGACTTATACTTACTTATGTGACATATTCATTTTGCTTTTATTAATTTTTTTTTTTGACTAAGTAATTTTCAGTTTTTTCTGCATTCTTAGCAAAAGATTTGTATATAAAAAAAAAAAAAATTTTTTTTGTTTTATTGTATCAGCTAAACTGCCTCCAATGGGCACTTCACTACACGCTTAAAAACAGTTTGGCGAGTGAATCGACAGAACAATTTTGTAAAAACTTCAGTTTATTCCCTGTTTTTCCAGCTGATTTTTGTTACCCTTTAAATAGAAGATACCGCCTGTTTTATATTCTTCCTCCTTAGAGTGTCACTGATTTACTCCCTTTCCCGTGAAGAAGGATTTCTGTTTTGAAGAAACCATAAGCAGCAGAATGAGTCGAAAATTGGTGCACCATTATTTGGCTGTGTAACACTTTTACTGTTCCTCACCGGCATTGTTAGCAATTTGTACAGTCGTGTCCTGCAGGAACCATTAATGCCTTCCTTAATGCCTTTTAGCTTTTGACCCGCCTGCGTTTCCTTCAGCTAAAAACCTTTTTTTTTCCTTAACTTTTTGTTTCAGTATTTCTATTTCCATACAATTTTATTAACTGCCAATGCGATTTAATATAATTTTTTCTAGCATACAATTTTTATACGAAATGATTGTAAAGAGGACATGGGAGCTCTTTTATTTGTTCTATGTAGGAGTTTAGTACACTTGAAAAAAAAAATTTATGTTTACTTTGAAGCTCTTCAAAGCAAAATCTTTCTGTCACTTGATGTTTGCTTTAGCAGTTCGCCTGTTTCGCTTGCAATTTATTTTATTGAATGTATTTGTTTTATTTTATTCACTTTTATAAAAATTCTGCATTTTATCTTTCATCCATTAAAGTGTTTTATACTATATATCTATGCACACATGTATGTCTGTGTCTGTGTGGGTGTATTTGTGTATGAATTCTTGAGTGGGAGTGCATTTTAAACAACATTTCAGTTGCATTTTCTATATAAAAATGATTAAACTAATTAACAGAGTGGCGCTGGCATACAAGTTAATAACGTACCAGCGATATCGCCTAAAAGGCATGTTCAAGCAATACGTTGTTTAGATTCTAACATTAGTTTACTTAAATGAGCACTTCGGTGCTAAACTTAAAATTTAATTCTGCTAACTTAACAATAAAAAATTCATAAAATCATTTTAGCAAACGGCAGTGGTGTGAAGCGTATTCGCCAATTTTGTAAAGGGGAACTCGGTGTCGTAACACAACATTGTTTGTAAAAGTGAGCGAAAAGAGGTGTTTGGGGGAGTGCTTTTATTAAACGGTCCTCCGTTTTATATTATTTTTTAGTGCTCTCGTTTGACGATTAAAATTCATACTACGTAAGAATTGAATTGAAATTTCTTATAATTATTTTTGGTTACTAAAAACGGCTTAAAAACCCCTCCTTTACCCTTCCAGCAACCTTGAAAGAATTTTCTTCTTAAGTATTGCAATTCTTTATGTTGATCCTGGACTCACAACAAATTCTAAATGATACAAACCTTTCAAAGACTCTATCACAATCTTTAATTTTTAGAAGAAACCGCGATTTTTAAACGCACACTATTTTTCTTTCTATAAACTAATACGAAATGTGCATCTGCACCGAAAGTAGAAGTACAAATTTTTTTTTATTTTTTAGATTGGAATATAGCAAACATATAATTTTTCTGCATAATTGTAGGGCAATCTGACAAATTTTATGTAATAATCGTAGCTGGCGATCGTTACTTATATTTGAAGTTTTTAAAAATTTTGTTGAGCCAGAAATCTGACGTTTAAAATTTTAGCGGCACACAATATCACAAGCTATTGGCTACACTGGACTTTGAAATTAAGGATGACGATATACTTCTAGAGCAGTTTTCACTATTTTAAAGATTCAATTCTCACTATGAAGGTCATATCACATTTTGCAGAGATGGGAAAAAAATTTTTTTTTATTCATATTTAAATTTTTATATTTTTTTATTTATTGTTCTACCATATATCAGCTTATAATAGTAACAATTTTTGAGATTTTATATGTATTATATATTGCACCAAATGTTCCATATGTTAGAGTAAAAATGCTATCAATTTCTTATGTCTAATTATTCTATAGGAAAAAAGGTAGTTAAAAACCTATCTAACCTATTTAAATTTTTAAATTGTATTCTCTTTATATAGTTTTATAACTGACAGACTTTTACATTTTTCGCATTAGTTAGAAGAAAATTCTCTTTAAAACACTGTTTTGAAGTCACAAATTTTCTCTTGTTTGCGTAAAAAAAATATAGTTCGTTTTACAGCGAATCTTTGAACTCAAACTGTGGGAGGGAAGGGTATTATAAAAGTTTCATAAGTGTTTCATTTACACAATAGTGGTTTGTGAAAGTATAAAGTATATATATTCTAGATTCATATAAGTAGGGAAATTGATTGATTTTAGTCCGTCTGTCTATCTGTGTGTTATCCGTATTTTTTTCCATTTTTTTTTTTTTTTTTGCTTACAATCAAAAACTTAAAAAGCGATCTGCTTAGGGTTTTTCCAAACTTATACAGTAAGAAAATGTATAAATGTAATTTTTGCATGTAAATTCTGTTAATAAATAAAAGAAAGGATAATCGTGGTAAATATCAAAACAGAAACGCCTCGAGTCCACACTCAATCTCCCAATAGCATAAGTATGACGTCAAAAACATTTTATTTATTTATTTCTATTTTTAAAATTTTTAATATTTTTTAGTAATGAGAATTTTTTAATTCACTGTAGAATAATTGTAGTATACAAAAATAGTCGTCAGATGTAGACGGACATATAAGATTCTTGGAGTCACTTTTACTTGTTTAAGATCATGCTCTTCTATTTTTATTCCCACAACTGTATATCCTTGTTTTTCAGTACGGTGTATTTTTAATGTAATAAAAATCTATTTCGTAACACCCTCGACTGCATGACAGCAAAGTATGTATTTTGTAGAGCTAAAATATTAAACTTCCGTCCCTCTCTTTTCTCATTGGTCCTTCGTATGATTTTATTAATGACAGGTTAATTAGATTTTTCTTCTAATGTCGCTTTTATTCTATTTATTTTCATTTTGATTCCCAGATAAGTTCACAAAGGCAAAGACAAAAAAGAGAGACAAAATTTCATAAAAAATGAAAAAAGCAGGAATTAAAGTAAATTAATGGATTTTATGCCCATCACCGGCCAATATGCATAAATATATTGGCGCAGTGTTTGCTGGCAGCACCCACAGATCCCTTCAACGGCTCGTGTGATGACTTGATATAACTTTACCTTTTTGCATTGTAAATTCAGGCTGAATGGAGAGGAAACAGATAACAAAATAGAATAATATCCGGTTATGCAAACTCATGCTAATATCAAATAAATTGAATTTTTTGTTTATTTCTTTTTCATCCTGCCAGTTTTCGTTGAATTCAAACATGAAATCTATTTATATCTGTCTATTTTTGTAGCGAAATATTTTACACTAATTTATTATTATTTTTTCTCTTTTGTTTTTTAAACATTTCACTTGGCTCGCTTTTATTTAAATTTTATTCAAATTTTAAATTTTCAAAGTCTTTTGCATCGAATGCGATTTTCAATTCGCAACTAAACTGAAATTATATCAACTGACTAGAAAACATAAATCGAAATTCTTTTGAAAACTATCAGAAGAAAAGCTAATTAACATTTCAAATGTGTCATCTGCATGCGCTCATTTAAATGAAAATTATGATATGCCGATTAGTATACTTCTCGAGAGGTACCCTATTTTAGGGCAAAGCAGCTGGTGGATGAAACTATCCGTCCGTGGTTTCGGAATTTGTGAAATGCACACTTCTTAGATATTTTCTGAAAGCTTTACGGCTATTCCAGGCACGAAACTGACAATGTCGCTTCGCAGGACCCAGCTCCTTTGACCATGAACTCAGGCAGCCATTTTTCATAATCGTTTTTTCAAATCGGCAAAATATTATTTAATAATGATACGCACCGAAGATCTTAAAAAATTCAGATCGAAGTCATTTTAAAAAGAACATTTTCGCCAGTTGAAAACTGCATAGCTCAGCTGGCAGAAGTGATCCTTGCTAGTCGTACTTAACCGCCACTTTGCTTGGCAACATATACATTTTGCAAGAATTTCTGCATTATTGCATGCATTGTTTTGATGATTAGCGAGTGACAGAAATTACACTTTTGGCGTTAAAACACCATTACAAATAAATAATGAGTGAAAACATTAGGGAGGTACCTACGTTTGTTATGACACACAGATTCCAATAAAGTATTGCTAAAGCATGACAACGATGCCACGTAAATTTTTCCAAGTTATGTTTTTTTGTCGAAAGCTCTTTCCTTATATAAGTTTTGATATTTTGATAACAAATTTCTATTCAGTCCGTTTAAAGGTTTTGAAAGGCCTGGCATGCCTGTATAAGTATCCCCTTAATAAAGTTATGCAATCATAACAATCAGTTCGCCAAGAAAAATATTAATTACGGTGCGTTTTTGAAATGTTTTCTTAAATTATTTAGTTATATATATTTTTTTTTGGCAAACAAGAGAAAATAATTATTTTTCAGAAATTATTATTAAATTTTATATTTAATATTCAATGATGAAAGAAATTTTATTGTATTTTTATTTATTTATTTATTTATTTATTTACATAATATTATAATTGTTGGAATATAATTATAATATGTGTAAATGCATTGGCTGCTGGGACCTTCTACCAAAATTCCCGCGTGGCAGGCGGGTATACTTACCACTACACTATTCGGGGGCCTCCAATCTATTTTTATTCTTTGTCTTATGGTCAATAACCAATATTTTAATTCGAGCCTATTAATGTCGATGCGTTTATTCGAATTTCTGGTAAAGGAAAGCAAAGGAATGTTTTAATCGTTTATTTTTATTCTTTGTCTTATGGTCAATAACAAATATTTTAATTCGAGCCTATTAATGTCGATGCGTTTATTCGAATTTCTGGTAAAGGAAAGCAAAGGAATGTTTTAATCGTTTATTTTTATTCTTTGTCTTATGGTCAATAACCAATATTTTAATTCGATTCTATTAATGTCGATGGGTTTATTCGAATTTCTGGTAAAGGAAAGCAAAGGAATGTTTTAATCGTTTATTTTTATTCTTTGTCTTATGGTCAATAACAAATATTTTAATTCGATTCTATTAATGTCGATGGGTTTATTCGAATTTCTGGTAAAGGACAGCAAAGGAATGTTTTAATCGTTTAATTTTATGGCCTGATTTATTTCAGAATTGGATATATATAATTTTTTCTGTTTTGAAATTTTTCCTGGAATATTTTTTGTGGATATTCTATAATTTGATTCGCTCGATATTAATTGATATATTGCTTTGATTACTTACATGTAAATTTCGGCTTTAGAAGATTTTAATAATTTCTTTTAATTTATGATTTTTTTTATTAATTTGTGATTTATTAAATTTTTTTTTTTTATTAAGTTTGGAGTTGCCACATGTTTTAGGTTTTTCATTTTGTTTAGAATATACATTCAAATATTGGTTTTTTCTCAATTTTTTTCTGAAGTAATATTCATTAATTTCTTATTTCTTGGTTTTGGAATATTTTAAACAATTATTTTTAATATATGAATAATTTTTAAATTATTTATTTTTAAAATATTTTATTAAATATTTAATGTTTTATTATTTCAATATAAATGCCAACCATTTTATATAATTTATTTAGAAACAATTTTCCGATAAATCTCTAATCCTTTTCTGTTTTTGCCAAGTATATAAATTCTTTTTCAAAGTTCTGTAAATTTTGTACGAAATTTTTTGTAAACAATTTGCGTTATCCTGATGAAGCCAAGCAATTATTTTCGTGAATTAAAAAAGAGTAATTAATAAAAATTTTTCCCTGTAAAATTAGCCGATCTTACTCGTAAGCTCAATTAGGATAATAATAAAATTTATAAAAAATCGAATAAAATACAATAAAAATATATTACTCGGTTTGACAAATATGTGAAGCGATTACTTTCCAAAATCATTTACAAAATATTTTTTTTCGAATTCGAATGGAAGAATTTGGCTTTTCTTTTTTTTCTTTATCTTTTATTAATTACAGTCGAACTTCCATAAGTCGAATCTCCATTATCCACTAAAACAATTTCGACTTATGAAGACTTCATGTTAGAGAATTTTTTCAAAATTTACAAACTACAGTATTACATTTTTTGCAGTTACAGGTTGTTAAAATTTTCATTAAAAAGAGATTCCAGTTTGTGCAAATATGGGATTCCCCAAGTAAAGAGAAAATAAAAATAATAAAAAAAAAGTTGCTTTGCTTCTTTTTCCATTTGAGTTATGGAGAAATTCGACTAAAAGAAGTTCGATTTATGGAAGTAAAATTATATACAGTTTGAGCATTGAACGCTACTGCATCTTGTTTTCGTTCGAGTTATAGAAAATTCGACTTATAGGAGTTCTACTTATGGAAGTTCGACAGTATTTTTTTTTTATTTACTTTTTGTAGAAGTTTAGCAAAAATATGTTTTTGATTTGTATTTTGTAGCCAAAAAGTTGTACAAGAAATTATTTGCCAACTGGATTATAATTAGTGACATGCTTTTTGGTGGTCGCTCTTGTCGTTTTTATTTTCTTTCTTTCAAGCAAATAATCGCTAATACTTATCAGGAAAGTTTCCAAGTTTCATATTTTGCTATTCCCTCTCCGCATCTCACAAAATTTGCCATGCCATTTTATCTAAATCTCTTTTGGAAAAAGTGCATTTCTCATAATCATAATATTTTATCCTGATAAAGCATGATTTGTCAAACTTAAAGTACATATTTCCAGTTGCTAGTGATGAAAAAGTTTATTTCGCATTGCAGAAAAAAAATAAGAATAACTATTTTATAGCAATGCAACGCAACGCAACGACAGATTAAATGCCAGATATTTTGTTTGTTGTCTATCTCGCGACTGTTGCAATACACTTGCACTTGCACTTGCACTTCTGCTAGTGTCGCGTCACTGTGATAAGTTGCCAAAGCATAACAAAACTATTTCTCTCCATTAAAAAGCACAAAGTTCTCGAATTTGCTACCATATAAGGAAGAGGCACATGAACAGACACGGCCGCATATGCATGTCTGCACATGTATGTACATGCTTCTGTGAGAAGATCTCAAGCATTTCCATCTGCATGGATTGGAGTGCCACGATGTGTGCCGGCAGTGTCAGAGAATTTGCTTTTGAAGTTGAGTGTAAAGTTTTGGCAGACACTAAAATGGAAAGTAATTGTCAGCCAGTTTAAGAGTTGTCGTTGTCTTCCTGTTGTTGGCATATCTTCTTTTCTTTTTTTTCGCACCAGAATGGGCATTAACACTATTGCCGCGAACACCAGCGCAAAACAATCCAAAAACAACTAAACTAACAAAGCAAACTAAAAAGTTTCAAAAATCAGTAAAGCTCTTGCAAATAAAGTAACGAAAAGGAAAAGAAAAAGAACAAACGAACGAACTAAAAACGGGAAACGGAAGTGTTGCTGGAAAATTGTGTATGTAACAAGTAAATGCTTAGTGTTCGCAGTCAGATATAAAGTAATGTAGTGTTTTTGCGTGCACGTATGTATGGCTTGTGTGTGTGTAATTTTCGTGCTTGTTAATACGTACGCTTTTGTTTGTGTGCGTGCATTTGTTGTCATACACGTTGAAGTCGAGAGAGTTGTGCGAAAATGAACACCCTCAACTTTTAAATCAACTGCTGCGTAATGTTGCTGGTTTCTGACGCCTTGCTGGCATACATTTGGCATTTAGTGCAACTCGTTAGCATTTAGTTAAATGCATATTTGAGAAATTTCATACATTCAGATTTAAAATAAAACGTTAACACATGCCAAGCAGCTGCAGGCCCAGTAGATGGATCTAACGAGCTTCAATTGAAAGGGAGACTAATTGCAAGTTAAATTTGACCCTGTCCAATTAGGAACCCAATGTGGGTGCCTAAAATTTTGTTATTCGAATAAATAATTTTTGACATAATTTTTCCAAGCTTAATAGAAATGAAATGGTTGTTAATGTGCCACTAATTAATTATAGAGTGGTTCTAAGGTCAAGCAGAGAAGTACGTATGCAGTTGGTTTGTGTTCCGTTGAATTTTGGCTTACAAGTTATTTTCGCCAACAATTCGATATTTGTGTTACCTTGCAGGAAATTGCGCAAATGCCACTTTATTATAATTCTCTCTTAAGGCAATTCATCAGTTCAGATACTTTAACTTATTCGCACTGGATTCTTCGTTACAATAGATGAGAATTATATCTGTAATATTGAGACGTGATTTGCTGGCCAGTTTTTGAGTGCCATTCTATATTTTATCGCAACTGCTATTCAAGTACAAATGCCGGCTTATGACTTCTAATTACCAGACTTTTAAATGTTGGCCTTTGGAGATTAATCGTTTGTTTTTGGCATTGGCTTGCCATGTTATAATTATACATGCAAAAGCTGTTTTCGTTTTGGCGTTCATTTTATATCGTTCTTCCAAGAGGCTTAAGACCAAAAGACTGAAACCTAAATTTAAATGACAAGTCTATTATCGCCCATTTAAATAGGTAGAGGAAACTTAGGCGAGGTTTACTGATTAATCTGGCTTTCGGTTTATTAGGCTCATTCATTGCAATTTATTCAGCTACTTCTAAATGCGGCCACGGGAAATGGTTTCTCCTTAGCAATTTGCAGTTGAAATATTTCTCTCCTGTCTTTTATTTTTATTTTTATTACAGATAAAAATAACATTTTCCACTTTAACGAACTCATATGTCTGCATGTGCGAATTAGTCTCTGAATATGGTTGTGTGCATCTGATGTGCACTCACTGCTTTATTTCATGGAAAATTAAAACAAAACGTATGTGCCCAAAATAGAATGGAATAAAAATAGATGAAAGTATGTTTATTAAATATTAAAACAATTTTTTTTTTGTTTTAGAAATAAGTGAACACAAACTTGTTTTTAGCTTAAAGCGTGGCAAAGACGAGTGTAATTTTGCCGCTCATTTTTCTCACTGTAATTTTTTTGTTTTTTTTTTTTTAATTTTTTCTGTTCTACAAACTTTAGTTTTGATTTGTTTACATATATATTTGTTTTTTTTTTTTTTTTTTTTTTGGTTTTCCTTTAAGATTTATTCTTGCTTTTTCAACTCTACCGGGAGTTTGGTTTGACGTCGCCGCCACAAGTTTTGTTGCCCGTGTGCATTTAGATTTCATATTTTATTTTTATCTATTTGTCATTTTCATTTTTTTGTGTCTTAGAAAGTTATTTTTATGCGCTACTTTTATTACTACTATTATTATTATTTTTATTATTATTATTAATATTACTATTATAGTAGTCAGTTGTAGTTGGATGAAGTTTTAACAAGTGGTTGATAAAAATGAAGTTATGCAGAGAATACAAATTAATTTTGAGTGAAAAGTGTCCTGCTGTCGCAATTATATAAAAGCTGCTGGAACTTGTTTCAGAAAAGCTGCCACGTTTTTTTAATTATTTAAAACTGTGCATATAAAAAGCTTTTAATTTATATGAAGTTCGTTCAGTTACTTCAGGTGTTACGCTACTTGCTTTGTGCTTCATTTCAAGATTACGAAAAGCTAATTTTACCAAGAGTGAACCAAGAATAAATCCAAAATGTCAAAGGATATTAATATGTTATTGATCAAACAGCGCAAGTTGTCAAACAAAAAACAAAAAGCCATACGTTCTTAAACGATATATTTTTTTTTAATTGTATGTTTTGCTACTAGTCTTGGCTTCTTAAAGCGTTTCCCTTTAAGGCCAGTATTCACTACACTACTCCATCGCGCGGCATGTCAGCTGGAAAAGTATGTAAGCATTCACATGAAGACGGCAAGTCGTACGAATTCCAGAACTTTATAAAGTGTTCAAGAAATTATAGGTTTACTACAAGTAGTTGGGCTAAAGATTGTTCCCTTAATTTTTTAGGAAAGTTTTGTATCTGCAACAGAAAAGACAAAAAAAAATTAATTAAGTTGGCAAATAAAAGAGAATGATAGTGTTGCCATATTAAATTTATTAATAAAGTGTTTATTTATAATTATGTGGTTACATTTTTTTTTGTCGTTTTGGCGACTTTAGATTCGGAAAATCGCTTTTTAAGAATAACATTAAACGAACACACTTCTTAAAAGATTTTGTTGTTGGTTTTGGTTTTTTTTTTTAATTAACTTGTAACGTTGTTACCTCGCCTATAAGTTTTGGATGCTAATGGCTTAGCATCTCAACGAATTCTGCTCGTTTATCGATAAATAAACTATTATTAAACTCTTTTGTGCTAAACAGAAGTCGTAATAAGTCTTTAAGCCGCCTCCAGTATATGCAAAATTGCTCCTAAAAGTTTTGGAGTTAATTATCGCTGTTTTCGCCTATTCCAAATTGTCGATTTTTTTTTTTTTTATAATGAAAATTTTACTGGAATGAGAAACGAAATTCCTGCCCAATAAACTAGAGAATTTTTTATTTGAAATAAAGGCCGTTCTTTAAATTACTTCAAATATTTAAAAAATATTTGAAACTCATTTTGTCCGCCATAAGAATATTATCGTGAAATTAATTTTTTTTTTAATATTTCATTGTTGCCCGACACTTAAAAATTCATTAAATTTTTAAATGCCGAAATATTTCAAATATCATTTATATTTTAGGCAATTTTAAAGAAATGCTTTTAACTATTATTATTTCATTGCGCTGAATGTGGCGAACAAGTCGAAAGAAAGAAATAAGAAAAGGTAAAAATACTTGGCATACCTTAAGGCGTAGTTGTTTTTAAGAAGAACAAAGCATACATTTAAGCTCTTGAAATAACAAAATGTTTTAATATCTACAAAGGTGAGGAGGAGATAAAGATTATTATCTGACAATATAATTAATTTTATGAATATTTCATTAGATGTCCAAATTATTTTCTTTACGCCAGGTTAGCTCTATTGAAACCATACAGAATGAGTTTGTTGCCAAGTGTACAAAGTCCTTAATAAATAAATAATAATATATTTTTAACAGAAAATACTAATGGCTTAATTTATGCTGCAGTGTACCAGGCGTTGCTTGACCGTAATATTACAACCATCAAATGTAATAAAAACTAAAGCAAGTTGGTAAAACAAATGAGCCAAATGTAATAAAAATAAAAATCCAAAAAAAAATTTTTCGTATTCTTCATTTAAAGAAACGACTGTAACCCTTCTTAGCCGACCAGCCAAGCAAAAATAATACAAAAAGCGTTTTTTAATGCAAAAATAATGAATATTATTTCAGCAGAAGAAAGAACACTCCATAAGCAAATAATAAAAAAAAGGATACGAATACGAATACAAATATTATGCAAAGTATGAATACAAAATGAATGAAAGTTGCAGAAAAGGGAAAACAACAAACAATAATTACAATGAAACACATCCAGCGACGGAAAAGGAAATAAGGAAAGACAAATGAGTGGTGGAGTGAGAAGCAGTACTATAAAAAGGAGTTCGTAAGTAAACAGTGTATTGTCAGGGCAATTTTTTGTTTTATGTTATTAAAGGATGATGGCACAGCAATATGAATACATTGAAGAAACTGCTGAGGAAAATAAAAACCAGTAAACAAAATTAAAATTTTTGTTTAATTTATGGTATAAATCAGAAATAAAACAAAATATTATTATAAACTCGTACATGCATTTTTGTGTAGCTACTTGAGCCATATCCTGCAGAATCCTTAAAAAGAAAATATTTGCAAAAATTTATAAAAATATATAAAATCACAAAATACTTAAACTGAATACTCCAAAATTACGACTTTTTTAAAGGAGCATATCCTTAAGGCAGTATTAAAAAACCATCGAATGAAAAGGAGTGGAAAGGTAGTTAGTAAAAAGTGTAAAACACAATGTGACGTGCTTACAACACAGAGGAGCCCGTTACTAACAACGCAGTGTAAAGATCAACATTTTGAAATTATTACAGTACAAAAAGGAACATTAAAATACCACATTGTTGGCGTTAGAAAAGCGTCTTGTTTTTATTATTATTTTCATTTTTCATTGTTTTTTTGCCTGTTTGCCTGTTTGCCTGTTTGTTTGTTTGTTTGTTCGTTTGTTTATTTTCTTTTTTGCAGAGATATACATTTTAAAGAGTAACTAAAGCGTGTTTTCTTTGCGTCAGTATTTGCTTGTTTTTGCTTGGCTTTGTTCCGTTTTATAAAATCAACGAAGTGTAAGAAACTTTTGTCAAATTTAAATTCATGCTGCCATAAGCGCCATAAAATATACTTTGTTATTTTCATTTTAAAGAGAAAGGAAAATGTTGCGGTCTTGTTTCTTTAGTGGGTTTTTATTCCTTTTGGAAGTCAACAAACCAACCATACTTAAAGCGATGCCGGGCTATTAAACGAAATATATTTTCATATCACTTAAACAACTCATAAATGAACTGAGTTGGTTGCAAATCAAAAGACTTCTTAAGAGTGGATAATTTTTAAAACTTTGTTTCTTACGTTGACGCCCATAACCATGCACGTACACATACACATACACCTAACGCAGTTGTTCGGCCTATTGTGTTGTTAGGAAATTTAAATTTTAAATTGTCAGGATATTGTCAAAAACAATAAATTCTAATAATTTTAGTGTTCTTCAGGCACAGAAAGTCATACGTGGTACACAAATTATTAAGCTTGTGAAGTTTATTGACTAGTAACTCTCATTCATTTCGTGAAATATTGAAAATAAACAGAAAAGAGAAAAAAAGAATTTTTTGAATGCTTCCAAAATTTTTTAAACCAAATCTGTGCAATTTGAAACGAATTCCTTTACGTAGGAATTTGCATGACTACATAATTGCTTGTACGTCGCTAAACAAAATTTACGCAAACGTCGTTAGAACCCTCAACATTTGAGAAATTCCTCTTTCAATAAAATACATTTTCCTACTTTCAGACAAAACACTCTTTTAAAGTCCTGCATTAAAGTGCAATAATTACAATCACAACCCTTCTATTATGTTTTTTGCTAGTCCAACGTAACCACAGGCAACAAATGAATGCTAAAGGCACATTTTTTACAATTTTGCCTTCAATAACGAATGCCTTTTTCTTTGTATTAACTCTAATTTATCCCCTTTTAACTCCTTTTATTCCCTTGTCTTTCTTCTTGGCCAAATTATGCAAAAGAAATATTAAGCAAATTAAAATAATTGCATTGCGGTGGTTTTGTTAATTTTGTTTCTGTCTTCCTGCATTCATTTGCTTACCTGGGCAAACTTTTTCCCCTTTTCTAAGAGAAGGAGAGAAAAAAAGCAAAATATCTTGTTTACTTCTTTGCACCAAATTCACTAGTACTTAAGCTGATGGTTAGAGAAAAAAGGCAGACGAAAGATTCTTCCACTTTGTTATTTCATGATTTGAAATTTTTTTGATTTTTTTTTTTTTTTTGCTAAAGCGATTGTTGTTTCAGTCCGATAAATACAATTTGATGAGTTGTAATGTTGATTAAAGGGGAATGTCAGTTGTGATAACAGAGTAATTATTGGCGTAGGGTAATGGTGTTCCAATAAATGTTTTCCTTTCCTCTGGTCAGAGCACGACCACACCTCAAGTCTTGCAATATACTGGAAGCAGAAAAATTAATACTTTCAACTTTGAATGATTAGAAGGGAAGATGTACAGATGATATACAGAATATGATTTTAATTTTTGTTCCGGTTACTGCAATTCACCAAAAGTTACCCCATAATGAAAAGGTTGGTTCCCCCTTAACAAAAAGTGAATTATACACCAAATCTAGAAAAAAATTTTGTTTTTTTTATTATTAACAAAAATATATTTTAAACATTTGAAAACATGAAATAAACATACAAGACCAAAAAAACGCATGATTTTTATTCAAAAATACACAAACGGACGTTTGCAAAGAATGACGATTTTCGGCCAAAAATGCAAAGGGTACCCCCTTATCAAAAATTGAAATATACCACAAATTTGGAAAAAAAAAATTTTCTCTTTATTATTAGCAAAAATATATTTTAAACATTTGAAAACATAAAATAAACATACAGGACTAAAAATATCGCAAGTTTTTTATTCAAAAATATAGAAACGGTCGTTTTCAAAGAATGACGATTTTCGGCCAAAAATCAAAAATTGAAATATACCACAAATTTGGAAAAAAATATTTTTTTCTTTAATATTAGCAAAAATATATTTTAAGCATTTGAAAACATAAAATAAACATACAAGAGCAAAAAAAACCCGAGATTTTCATTCAAAAATACACAAACGAACGTTTTTAAAGTTTGACGATTTTTGGCCAAAAATGGAAAGGGGGTACACTTATAAAAAATTGAAATATAGCCCAAATCTCAAAAAAATATTTTTTCTTTATTATTAGGAAAAATATATTTTTAACATTTGAAAACATAAAATAAACATACAAGAGCAATAAAAACGCAAGTTTTTCATTCAAAAATTCACAAACGGACGTATCCAAAGAATGACGATTTTCGGCCAAAAATGCAAAGGGTACCCCCTTATCAAAAATTGAAATATACCACAAATTTGGAAAAAAAAATTTTTCTCTTTATTATTAGCAAAAATACATTTTAAACATTTGAAAACATAAAATAAACATACAAGAGCAAAAAAACGCAAGTTTTTCACCCAAAAATACTAAAAACGGGCATATTGATTCTTTGAATATGCCCGTTACCAAAAAGTGAAAATTTTCCCAGATCTGGAAAACCGTTGCAAATAACACAAAAATCCGTAGCGTACTTTACGGCGCTAAAAGGCAAAGTTGAAAAATGCTTTAGTTGAAATGCAAAGAAAATATTTCTTTTAAAGTGTGTGTTAAATATTAATTTGCATTTGTTTGTTATGCTTCCTCAGAATGAAATTGCCCACAGTCTCACGAGGGTTGTTTACTAATAAAAATAGTTACGGAAAAGTAAAATGGGATAACATTTATACTTAATACGAAATTTACGCTTTTGACTGGTCTAAGCGCTATTTTATCTACGGTTCCGCTCTATGACTAATTTATATCTTCATGCCTTCAGCGTTATAACCCTCGTCCAATTCGCTTTAACTCTATGAATGCATTGAGGTATGTGTGGGTGCGCCCATGTGTAGGTGTAAATAAAAATAACTTTAATATGACAGATAATAAAGAACATCTTGTTGGTGTGGTTGCAGTTGTTTCACCAGTTTTTTCTCGTATTTTGTTTCTTTGCTTTTACTCAAACATTCAATTTATTTGTCTCTGCGAATAATGTAATTTTTCTTCACTTCGTTGTAGTGGAAAACCTTGCGACTCCAGGCGAATGCATGTGTGTTAAAAACAATTTTAAGTTTCATGAAAAGTTTCGTTGCCAAGTAGTTGACACAACTTACAAATAATGACATCAAACAATAACGATGCAATGTTGTTGCATGCAAACGACTAAAAGTGAGCAGAGCGAAATAAAAAAAAAAAACTAAAAAAAGGCTTTAACTAAAACTTAGAAAGAAGCCAGAAAATATAAACGTAAAGCCGGAGAAAGGAAAGGAAAACAAATTTAAACCGAATATACAACTTGTCACGTTTAGTTTACATTCTATTTGCTAACAAATAAATTTATTCCACATTGCACATTGCACATCATCTGATGAAAAGTAACTCTATCAAACTTCCGAGTACGCAGCAATAGAAAACAATAAAAAATGTATTCCAAAGAAGAAAACAAAAGAGAAATGGAAACCCAAAATATGTGTACATCAAATTTAATGTCTTGCTTTAAAACTAGTTCATATTGCATTTAAATCCTAGTAAATGTGCCACAGGAGCACAAAAGAATAACAAAAGAAAACAGCAAAATAAGATTCTGTTTAATTTTGAAAACATGTTTTGTACTGCTTTATCTTGCTGATTCTGGCGTACTTTAACCTGTTTTATGGTATCACTTGAATAAAAAGTGGTAGAATGAAACTGTTGGGTTTTGGTTTAATTTAGGAATTCCATTGCCGTATCTTCGGTTTGAGTGTGTGCGAGTTTTTAAGAAAACCTATAAATCAAAATGGAATAAAATTTTTTTCTGCTGGTCATTTCGGTAGTCGGTAGGAAATTTTCACAAGTATTTTTATTCTTGGTATTCAAGCAGGTGCTTTTCGTTAGCCAACTACACGAAAGAGAGATACAACGTTACTGCCTTTTCCTCTCCTGCTTATGCCCACATTTTCTCTGATTTGCTCTATTTCTTCTCCGTCTAGTCATCCTATTTACGAATCTTCTCCATCTTTCTTTCTCCATTTTTTTTTTTTGTCATAAAAAGTCGTCCAAAGTTCCTGAGGGTGTGCAGTTTTGAAGGAGTTTAAGAGTCTACAGCAGTCCGGTTGCCTTGGCAATACCATAAAACTTACCGTTACACGCTGAGTAAGCTATTACATACAGGCTATTTTTTTATTGTTCTCTCCGCGAGGCTCTCCCATCTTCGAACTTCTAGCACTTGCATTTTTACCAATTATCCAGGGAAATTATAGCAGCATTGGAATAAACACGGAAAACTGTTACTCTACACATGCAAGTAGATCTGGCGTGTAAGCGAAGGAGTTCATCTTTCATAGCCAGTCGCTTAATAACCTGCTTGTCACTTGTGTCTGTAGTGAATATCTACACTTTTTCCCAGTATTGATGAGCTTTGGTTTGGCTACTCCAATCCATGCCTAGATAAAACGTTGTCTTTGCTTAGCACTTATATGACTACTATGCTGTTATAATACGACTGCCACTTTACTCTATATCTTATATCGATAACAAACGATTTTTTTATTATTAATTTTATAATTTCACTTGTTTTTCCATAAAAAAATATTGTAGACAATGTTCGTCCATGCTGTCATCATTCAGAGTGTAATACATTGGCTAGCACAAAAATAACGGTAAAACGGTTCGATACCGGTTATTATTCGGTTTAAAGTGTTTCAAAACAAAAAAAGTCTCTCAGTAGGTTGCTTTAGGCCATTTTGTTCTCATTTTAGTGGAAACAATGTGGAAAGCTTCTGGTAGACGGCAGCAATGAAATATCTCCCTACGTGGGTAAGATTATGTTAGGTGGTGCATACCTTCCTGTAAACTGAACAGGGTCCAGCATGTGGACGCAAATCAAAGTGTCAAAGAGAATTAAGGAAAATAAGAAGCTCAGAGTGTAAAACCAGACCTGCTAGTTAGTTAAATAAATGTAAGTAGACAACTTTGCACATCATTCAAACTCTACTGTATAGTGTATAACAAGCTTTTTAATTCCAAACATGTTCCGAGGAACGTTCGATAATGTGTCGGTATTCCAATTATTATAACCTGCTGCACCAATGATCCTTGATTTTACAGCCTTTAAACATTTTATTTGTTTAAAATTGAATATTTTTCATTTAGGTTTTACAAATGTGGCACTTCTTGCACGCAATCCTCATTCGTCTACTTTAAACAACTGCACGTATAAATTTCCCACCTTTTTAAACATTTCCTGTTTAATTTTTCCTATTGGTCGTGAAATGTGTGTTGTTTTTTTCCTCTTTTCACTGAAAACTACTTTTCAATGCTTAAGAAAATTACTGCCATAGATCTTTCTTTATAACTTTGATTCATAAAAGCATGCCGTATGACTGCACTCCCGTACTGTAAAATGTACACACATTTTCCTTTCACCTTTACAACAAAAAAAGAAAAAAAAGGAATAAAAAACAAAGAGAAAAGGAAAAAAATTGGAAAAGTGCTTGTAGCATTAAGAACACATTTTATATTTAGGAATTCCGTTGCCAAAGTTGCAGGAAAAAATCCTGCAAGCGTTCTATTGAGAAAGTACTTAAAGCAACATGTCTCAAAAGGAAACTAAAACAGGAAAACCTTTCCAAAAACCAACAAATTTTCCTCTCTCTCTCTACCACTATTCCGCTCTTACCTTAAGATGTTTCCTTGCAAAGTACTTGATATTTCGGATCTCTGTTTGGCCATCACAAGGCACATGCAGCCACATTTATATTTGTCGGCATTATTTGGTTTTCTACCAGGTAAAACACAGAGATTCGCTGAAAAACTACACTTTATCATGCCACATTTCTTTATAATTTTTTTTTTCTTTAATATTTTCCTTTTCTCTCCGGCAATTTTTAATTTTCTAAAGTGTGAATCAATTTTTTTTATAAGTAAACAATTCCATTGCCGAAACGTGTTTAACTTATCACGTACAAGAAAATGTACAATAAATGTAGGATTGCTTCAAGGACATGAATTTATGGTCAATTATTTGCGTCACACACAATCTCTCATTGGTTAATATATGACCTTCATTAGTGTGATCTATGAAAGGTTTGGGAAATCTCCAAATGTATGCAATAAATTTACTTTAATTGAATTTAATGCTCTTAAATCTTTGCTTAATCGGCATACCTGTAATTTTACCCTTAACTTGAAGTCGTCTTGTAGACCTCCCCATACACCTTAAAACAAAACTTAAACTTGCTTGAAAGCAATAAATCCATTTTATTTTTATTCCCCACTGTTTCTTTGTTATGGAAGGCATAGAGGTGGAAGTTCATACGGCCCGTTAAATGCCCTGCTACATTACATTCAGAGCCTTCGCAACTGACCGCTTTTTCTTATAATACAGAACATTTTACCACAGCTTTCTGCAAAGATCGTCCATTAATGTACGATTACGGTTCGCAAAGAACACATCTGGTTGAAAGGCATTTACCTGGTCAACATTTTTATATCTGGCACTTTTCAGTAAGAGATCGCTTTTTGATATTGTATGTTTGTTGATGGTGCGTAATACAGTGTAAAGTTGGTCCAGAATACGGTCACCAAATTTTCAGAATAAATTTAATCATCTTAGTGCATTGTGTTGAAACGTATTCCATTGCACTTCTTTCACTTGTTACATGCCCACTTGTGACAGGTTGATTCGTGACGGCAGCTTAAATGGCCCCTTATCTTATAGGGGCACTCTAAGATATGCAATAAAAATATGCACTCAAGTTAAGTGGAAAATAAGGATATACAATATGTATTTGTTTTGCTTATGCATGTGTGCATGCAAGAACTATATAAACAACCACATTCAACGTTAAGTAACCGATAAACCTACAAATGCATGCATGCATATTTTCCTTATATTTGGCTGCACATTCGCATGTGCATATTTTTATAAAAGATTAAAAATTAATACATCCTTGTTTGTGTATGTGTTAGTGTGTACGGGTATATTTTTATGAATAAAAAAAAAACCTTTAGAATATCAGTTTGAGTTCAAATAAATTTTTAAGGAATATTTATTCCTTCAATTTGGCTAAAAATAAGCTGTGTGTACACGAGAATGTGTGTGTGTATTGAGTGAGGACGATTCATTCCTTTTTTTTCTAATCTTTCTGATACCTGAAACAAAGCTGATAATAATAAAATTTGCACTTGTTTTCCTAGTGTGCATCTACTGTATTTTGAAAAGTGGTAGATTATCATTTAGCTAGCAGCTGCCAGCTACTTTGCCAGCGTTTAAAAGAAATGACTCGGTGAAAAAATATTTTTTCAATTCATTTTCTAGTTGCCTTTGAAATAAATAAATTCATATTCTACTTACATTTATTCCAAACAAAAAAGCAGTCATTTCGCCAGTCATATTTCTTGCTGAAATAATACCCCTCTCAGACATTATAAAGGAGAGATTGCACCGGAAGCAACTTACTAAATATTCCATCAAAACACCTTCACATATCTCAGACATTTAAGGTTTTCCTCAGCACGAATACATTTCCATTCACTGAAACAGTCAGATCCACTGCTGTCACTAAACAACAATGAAGTAACTGCAGTGCTGCAATAAGAAGTGCATTCCTTGAAATAAAAAATAGTAGAATGAGGTTAAGTTGCAAAATAACAGAAAAATGCTTCTGCAAATCCAACACAATGGCTGACGGAAATAAAATTACAAATAAAAGTGGAGTAAAAAAGGACAGACGATGAATTGCATGTTAATGTATGCGTGCTGAATAAACGTTTTAACAAGAATTTAAATGCAAACGGAAATGAAACTTTTTATTTTATTTTTTTTTTCAATATTAATTTTTTGCCTGCATGTTCTTTCTATTGCAAACAACAGAAGGAAAAAACAAACACAACTGCAATAGTGCATAACATACAAAAACATGCAAAACAAAAAATATATCGTGCACACATACAAACAACGAAGAGGGCCTGAAATGCAGTATAAAGTTGGAATAGAAGGCGCAGTTTAACAGATCAACTACAAAGAAAGACATCCGATCCGAGTAAGATATGTGCAAGCCACCTTCTGACTTGCCAGCTTGTCTGCGCATTACATTAATTTCAATGATTTTGCTAATAATAGAGTACATCGTTTTGTACAGTCTCGCTTGCATGTGCATTAACTGTCTACCAAATCAATACCAGTCATTACTGGTTGACTAGTAAACATTTAAAATATCTACTGGTTATTGAAAACATTAAAGCAAAGTATAAATAGGATTGGCAAATGTTTCAACAAAATGATAATGTTGCAAGTGCAGAGAGCGAAAGAGAGAGAGAGAGAGAGTGAGTCCAAGTATGCCGGCAAATACAAAACCACAAAGGTGTGATTTCCTTCACTCATTCGTGATGTAAACTCTGTAGAGATTAGTATATGACTAAAGCAGAGTCGCATATGATACGTCAGACGTATTCTTTGTACTTTTTCAACCGATGAATAAGTCATACTGCATGTATTCATATGAGTGTGTTTACAATCAATATGGGCCCGTTAAACGCCGGAATAAAGTTGGCCAACTTTTAACTTTTGGCATAAGTTCAGTAGTTTGAGAAGTATCCTTTATGGCTGCTCTTGCTGAAAAATTTAAGATTTGAAAAAAGTAGCGAAATGGAAAACCAATTAAAAAAGTTCGGAAAAATACCGAAATAAAAAAAGGTGCTGCAGCAATTGCAGCAGGAGCAATCTAAAAGCAAAGATTGTACTCCCAAAAGCAGTAAACGTGCGTCAGCAAAGCTTTAGCTGTGCCAAACTTTTCTGTCGCCATACGAATGCGTATGACGTATTCTATGTTATTCGTCCTTTATTTGCATACTACTTTTTAAGGTGAAAGTTCATACGGCCCGTTAAATGTCCTGCTACATTACATTCAGAGCCTTCGCAACTAACCGCTTTTTCTTATAATACAGAACATTTTACCATAGCTTTCTGCAAAGAGCGTCCATTAATGTACGATTACGGTTCGCAAAGAACACATCTGGTTGAATTGCGGTCTTCTACGAATGTATTAAAACAGCGTAGTTGCTACACAAAAAAAGCGAAATTATCGAGTTATCAAACAAAACAATCGAAGCATTTATACATCGTTCTTAGTAAGTTTTTCGATTCATGCCAAATAGGTTCCTGTAGTATATCTGTGTACTTGTCAAATGTTAAAGTAAATATTATATTAACGCCATTTAAGGGGATTTATGGCATCATCGCATAACGCCATTTCCAGAAGCAGAGTGTTATCGCTATCCTGGTATATACTTGAAGGATATTGAGTTCCGAACCGTTTTTTGAAGAAAATCTCAAGCGTCCGATTTACATTTAAAGCTGCAACAAATTTTAAAATTCAATTAATCGAAATTTTGTTTAGTTATTTTATACCAATTTTTTCTCTCCATATGTTCCCCTCGGCATTCACTGTACAAAGCGGATTGACATTAACTTCAATGTCAAAACTTCAGACTCATTCCCTCCAATGTGGCTTATTCGTGAGTGTTTGTATCACACTTGCATTTAAAAAATTAGCAGCGGCGAAGGGGCTTATTGTAGCATGTGCTACGTAACACGCTACGTGACCTTCATTCCCTTGCGTTGAACCATAAAAATTATATTAAATTCAATATATTCACATCTATTTGTCTTGTGCCTTTTGGAAAGTATCAATTCTGTTTGCTGTTCATGCATGTGTATGTGTTAATCAACTTGAGGGAGGCAGTTTTTACAGATGTAATCACTTCATTGTAAGGGAAACTGAGCTGAACTGTAAGAACAGCCTGAATAAAATAAATCGGTGTCGTGGCACACATTGTACTAAACACACAGTTACTACATACAATTTATTATCGCAATTCCAGCCTAAACACACATGAATGCTCGTGATTGGAAGTGTTGCTTTTAGTTTATTTAATTCGATCTTTGTTTGATTTGATTAGGAAAATCAATATTTTTGGCTTATAAATAAAAATGGCAGATAATCAGTGTGTGTTATTATTGACTTAATTTAAAGATTTTTCCAGAGAATTTTCTGTTAACAAAGAGTTTTCATTTTAAGCCAAAGTTTTTAATTTATGCAGTTCTTGTAGGTAAAAACTTATTATTCTACTGAATATTAATTTTGGAAATTATTACGATTTAAATACCACATAAAGGCTCATTTTGATTATTTTTGTTAGAAGTAAAGAAACAAGTTTTTATTTTTTTTTTTCGTTTTTTTTTTGGAGTTTTTTGATTATTTGACTAAAAACGTCTCTCCGTGATGAACCTTCGATTTGTATAACAGGATATCCTTCTCGTTCTTATTAAAACTTCACCTTAAACAGAAATAAGCCAACATTTAAATTCCTTGCCAGCATCTTCTAATTTATTATATTTTTAAAAGTCTAATAGTGTTTTCACACTGAGGATAAAACCTGGTTTTAAAACAAAATTTGGTTTTAACTTTAAAACCAACCCTTAAAACCTGGTTTTACCATACAAAATAATTCTCATAAAACCATCTTAAAACCATTTTTGAATTGGTGTTAAGCAGATTTTATACCTTGTTTTATACAGTACATATTCAGTGCTACCAAGTTAGAAAGATTGAAAACAGCTGATAATTCATTCACAATACATAAATATTCATTCACAAAATGTAAAATCATTTCAATTTTAGATACACATTTTCAAAATTTATGTTTTATATATACCATAACAGCTGTCGTACAGTTTCTCAAATAAATGTGGGAAGAATAATTACAACAAACACATCTATTTCTTCAAAAAAATTTATTTTATCGTTAACAAATTTATTTGACAAACTGTATTATAAAACCTGGTTTTATAAAAATTGTATGTGAACACAAAATCAGCTGTTTGTAGGTTTTAAGTTAAAACCAGGTTTTAACTTTAGTTGTGAAAACACTATAACTGCATTCGGAAATATATCTGATGCAATTTAAAAGAAACAATTTTTTGTTCTTAAATAAAATGTTTTTTAAAACTCATTTTTAAATTCTGCCTACTTTATGCAAAAATAAAAATTATTTTATATTAATAAATATTATTATTATTATTATAAATGTTGTTATTTAATCCTTCTTATATGCATCACTTTTTACAGTCTCTGCTTAGCGGTATTTACCTCTGTTATCCTTGCAACAATCATACTCTTCCTTTGCTCTCTCAATAAGTTGCAAACAACTAATTTGAATTTTAGAAAGGATTCAATGGCTTTTCTTTACAAGTGAAATTGTTTATCATAATAGTAGAACTCATTCGAATAGTGAAGAAATGATTATGATGTGCTTTTTAAGGCATGATGGCACTAAAATTACATGGTAAAGGATTTCAGGATAAATTTGCTACACCTTCGTATCGTAAAATTTCCAATTTTTTACATTTAAATTGGTGAAATCATTTTAAAATTGAATTTGAATTCAAACCTAAATTAATAGTCGATTTCTTCTAACTATTTTTGTGTATCTACAAAAATCTTATATGTATGCCGCAGTTTCGTGCTGCGGCCGATTACTAGCGCTGAGACTAATTGATATTCCACTAGCGCAATTTCCTGTCACCTGAAACATTTTGGTTATTTTAATTTATTTCTTTAAATAACTTTTTACTTGCGGTTCTTTAGAAACAACAAGTTGCTGTAATGTAAAATCCATTATAATCTTTTCCTACGATTAGTGGTCACACCAGTAACCAGCTGGCGATGAGACATTAGACGTATTCATGCTAGCAGGCTGCACGCCAATAAATACTGCTGTGACATCACATCAGCTGATGAAAGTGTTTCACTTTTAAGAAATTGAAATTATTTTTTTATTTATATTATATGTGCTTACAACGTATAGAAATGTATAAACTACTTTGGGAATTATTAAATCATATTTTGTAAAATAAAACAAGAGAATTTGAAGAATCATGCTGTCAATGTTATCAATAAAAATTAAATAGATTAAATTTAGGCGAAAAGCCCAGTGGGAACTGCGATGCTGGCGAACTAACCATTCAGATATAAATGAATATGAATCAGTAGCCTGCAGTCTACAATCTGTTTAATGCTGTGGTATGTAGTGAAATCCTTCATACTAAGGTTTAGTTGCTTGAGATTAAACTTTTATAACAAGAAATGAATGTGACTCCTCTGATATTCCTTAATTCCTGAAATGGGGGAAGAAATCATTTCACATCGCAGGTTTTATTTTAATTCAATTTTAAGTGTTAGGCTCTTAGAAATGATTACGGAAAACAGAATAGAAAAAAATTATTATGGAAATAGAAGTGTGCATGAAGTTCAAAAGCGTATAAAAATGTTATCCCATTAAAAAATTACTAAATAAGTGGAATGGCAGGGCAGCATCAGTGAGTCGAAACACACACACACACGCATCATACATACCAACAATAAGTTGTTATGGGAGAAATAAGTGAACAAATTTCTGATACTAAAAGAGCGTAGAACAAAAAAAAAAAATATTCCGAGTCAACGACTATAAAATGTATACTTAAATATAAATATGAAAACAAGAGTCCTTTTAAGCAGAAAGGAAACGCAGAAAAACAAAACAAGATGAACAAATTACACTTTCAGCTTGCAACTCATTTGCTGGATGCTTCGTTGGTTCTTGTGTTCAAAATAAAATTCTCGTTTCTTTTTTTTTTTTTTGTACAGCAGTAGTAGCTTTTCTTGATTCCGTATAGTTTTTTGCAATGTCTTTCGAGCGCTGTAGGATTTCATATAACAAATGCAGCAAATCATTAGGAGAAACACACGTTAATTCCTGTTGAAACATGTCCTAATAAATGCGACATCATTATTCAAATTCTCATTAAAAGAAATGAAATGGGGCGGGGAAGTTGTAGATGCAAAAGCACGGACCTCCTTTACCACTCAATGAATAATCACCGTTGTGTGCTTTAAAGTAATAAAAATAGCAGCAAAAATTAAAGAACGCCCACATCTACTCTCACCGCCATAAATTAGTATCTGCAACGAGTATCTGTCAGAGAACAATACAAATTTTTGCACATGAGAAAATTTGTTGGAAAATATTTATAAGACCAAATTATTGTGCAGACAAAACTCATTCAAAGGCCAGCAAACATTTTTGCCATGCATTGATGACATATATATGTTATTTTTGTTGCACACCTATCAGAGATCTCTTTTTCTGGTATCGTCATGCTAAAGCCTGATCCACACGTAGGTATCTTGCAAATAACTCAAATGAGTCAAAATAGCAACGAATACTTTTCTAAATAATTTTTGATAATTACATATTTATAGAACATGTTGTAAAGTAATTTGTTTTAAAAAAATTACTAAATAAATAAATTATAAAAGTCGCATTCGGCTTTCTGGTAGATTTATATGTCTGATAGCGAATTGAAACCAATCAAAATCACATTGTGTAAGCTTTCATAGTCCAACAGTCTTTTTGAAGTTAAAAACAAATTTTCCTTATTTAGCTTGTCTTGCATTTGCTTCTCTAGCATCTCGCCATTCTACACTTCATATTATTTCAGAATGCATTATTACAAATATTACAATAAAACCTTTTAAGCTATCTTACATTTTAAAAGTGCACTCCTTGAAGACAATGAGCTTTTGTGAGTTATTTGAATACGTTGCAAAACAATCAAATGACAGTAGAGAAGAAGTCAGTTAAAAACAGTCACTTTTAAGAGAATTAACATATTGATGTATGCAAACAGAGCATGAGCGATATAAATATGACAGCAAAGGTGTAGTGAAGCAACTCATACGCTGATCTGGTCCAAGCAAATGTTTTAAGTCGACTGATGCCAATAAAATATAATTGATTGGAAACCAAAAAAAAGAAAAAAATAATAATTTCAACGCTGCGTCAAGAATGACACAAGAAGAGAAGAACTGTCTAACTTCTGTTAGATTGTCGTTATTATTCGCGATTGCACCCAAAAAACAAAAGAATTTAGTCGAAGCTTAAATTATAAAAAGAATACAGAAAGATCAGGAAAGTAAGGAATCATGCTCCTCTGCCACCAAAACATACAAACATTTATATATTCATTTGAAGTAAAAAAATCGTAATAAATTTCAACTTCAATCGGTTTTAAAACTGAGTAGTTTGCTAGGTTGTGCTCCTTGTACGTTCATTTGGCTTTATTAATTATATTTTTCTATGACCTCTGTTGCGTAAAATTCAGTCTCATTGTACGTTCATTTTTGTCGGTTTAAAATCCTCAATCTATTGTTTTCATTACTCTGTTTTCGCAACAAGAGCACTTGTCTCCACTTAAATCGCATTTTTAACTTTAGCCAGTGAAAAGAAACTTTTCATTCATGAATGAATATTATTTTATTTAGTTTTGATGGGGGCGGCTGGCTTTTCTTTTTGCACGGTAAATTGCTGCGGGCCGTTACCAGTAGTTACGAAAATGCTTTAAAGCGACTAAATTGTGGTAGAAAAAAGCAAAGTATGAATGCAGGCATATTTCCCAACCACTTGACTTCAACTTTCTCAAATCTTTTAAATATTCAAAAAAATCTACAAAACACCTTTCCCCCTCTAAAAGGTCATTTAATATCCATAAAAAAAAAAAATCTAAAAAAAGTGAGAAAAAATATTTAAAATAAATATTTTATAAATAATTATTATATTTGGCAGCGGGAAAAATACAAGACTGATTTAGAAAAATTTCGCCTGGTTCAGACTAAAATATTTCACTGAAACACACGATTTTCGATACAATTAAAGTTACTTTTAAATTTGAATAAAAAAAAAAATTCTTAATTTTTTTTTTAAAAAAATTTGTTTGAAATGGAATTTTTTTTTAATCATTATTTTTTTTGAACTGATTAATTTTATTTTTACATTTGACATCTGTGGACTTAATACATTTTTCCACTTTCTTTCTTCTTTTCCCCTTCCGTTGGCTAAGAGTTATTGTTCCATATGAATGGGACACCTTCCCTGTGCGATGAAAGCTGATAAAACTTTTTCTTTGAAACTAGAAATTCGGCAAATTAAAATTTCTTGTTGATTTCAAAAAAAAAAGTTTTGACAAAAGCAAGTTTAATTATTGAATAAAAATTTCTTGTTTTTAAAAAAAATTTGTTCGCATAATATTTGAAAAAGTTTTTATTCTACTTAATTCTTCGCTTATTAAAAATGTTTTTTGGAAAATAATGAAAAATATTTTAAATGAATTTTTACTCTAAAAAACATTTTGCGATTGTTTTTTCGAGATGTCACAGGATCTTCTTATTCAAATGGTTTCACGTGCTAATGCAGATCCTCTAATTCAAATGTGAGATCCGTAAAAAATACTATAATTCGGTAACTGAACTAGTTAGTACGTCTGTGGAGTACAAATAGTTAGGTAGGTTACAATAGTTAGGGGGTTCGATCCCTACTCTCGTTATTAAAAAAAAAATAAATTATTCTCATGAAGTTTTCTAAAATGCTTTAACATCTTCTGGGCTGTGTGGCGAACTCATACTCACTACAAGTTACATCCATGAGTAATTGGATCTTCTTCCACTTTTAGCAATATTTCATTGGCGAAGGGAAATACAATAAAAAAAAAGGCTGGCAAACAAAGCCTACTAAACCGAACTCGTTTCAGATTATTTATCTCGAATTTTACATTTTTTAAAATATTTACTTGTTTTGGTTTTGTTTTAAATTTAAAACGATATACTTATAAAAGATTAAATCAAGTGGCAACAAATGCGAGCAGCTTCACCGATATTTCATATAGTGTTGATGATTCTTGTGGCTTATGTTATGTTATGGCGCTTTCAAGTTAGCGTAATTTAAGATTAGGCCACATTTACTGGAACCGGGTCTGAAAATTGATGTTGAATGAAGTCCTTTTTCACAAACTTATTAAGGATTGTGTACTTAAAGTATAAGAAAATTGGCAGGGTTTTGAGTAAAGAACCTCACTGAGCTCTGTGACCAAGAACAGTATTGAACCTGAACTTTATGAAACCTTGAACCCATCTTGCATCAGTTTCTTCCAGCGTGCTATATTTTTTGTATATGTATTTGTTTGTGCTCCTTTTAATATATAATATTTTTTTGTTTACTTTCAGGTACGTACAAGACTGTCGTTTATACTCTAAGAAGTATTTGCGTAAGTAAAGAAGTAATTTAAAATTCGTAGCCCAACATGTTTCCAAAAAAAAGTTCGCAAAAATTTAAAACTAAAATAGGACTTCTTATGGTCCTGTCATTATGTAAGTGACTTGTGTTTTAAGGCAGTCAGTCTTGTCCGAAAAAAGACTTTATTTAAGAAATAAAAGATTTTTAATTTTTGTAAAATTTAAAATTTTTTTAACATTTTTTTAGAACCATCAAGGATTGTACAATCACTGCCTTAAGCTTAAATTTTTTAAACACAATTTTTTATGCAGCATATTCTAGTAATTAAATTGTTAAAAAGGTTCTGATAAATATAATCTAGCAAAATAACTTATTTAACACTCACACTCCTGCCGGCTGAAGCATATCCAAACTCACTTATGCAATCCTGAAAAAGGCAACATAAATATCTAAAGTTGAAAAAAAAGCTTTATAATTTATAAAACATTTAAAAAAAAAACTTAAAACGGGATAAGTACTCTAAACGGATAATTAAGCACATCCATATTTAAGCTCTTAAATAATTTAAAATTGTGCTTTTTTTAATTACCTTTTAGAAACAAATTTCCTGCAGGATATTGCTCGTGCAAGTGATGGTTTGGAAGCAGTTTGTTTTTTTGTTTTTAAATGAATAATTACTTAGTGGGGTTTAATCGGCAGCTGCTTAAATGTTGGCTATAAATTATTTACGACCCAAAAATGGTTAAAAGTGTATTAAAAAAATTGTTTTCCTAATGTGTAATTGAATAAAGTTTTAAATAATTTAAACAGTATTAAGGAAAGCATCAGGTGTAACTAAGCTTGCAGTAGAAATTAAGAGAATACAGTGGGCTCATTTTGTTAATGTGAACGAGAAAAGTATTGAGTTTGAGTTGGAGCTTTAGGCTTCTCAAACAGTTGCACGCAAGGAAAAATTTAAAGCCTCCATCCATTCTTTAGTTTGTTTTGAAGAAAAGTAAAAAGGAGTTTATTGAAAGCAAAATCAGTAGAATTTACTTATAATCCGTTCTTCAAAATGATATTTGGTTTTGTGGTCAGTAGTGAAAAGCAGTGAATTAGTAAATACTTATGGCCGAAACGCTGCTACCAATTATATATTCTAAACTTAAACTAGCTGAAATAAAAAAAGCAGCCGTTTTGATTTCAAAATCGAGGAAAAAATATTTTGTATTTGAATTTTTAAAAAATATAAAAAAATCAAGCTGTGACGTCACAACCAAACCTTCAGCGGCGCGTCAAACGTACCATAAGCAGCAGGACACGTAGTTACCATTAATTAATTTTCTACTCATAACATTAAATAAACGGTAATCCGGTACACAACAGCAGAGGCTGGAATTCATTTCCGATTTGGCTGTTATATTCTAAATTCAAACAAGGAAGGACGTCTTACCAAATCCTACATTCATTCATCCGTTACCCATAAAAACCATTTTTATTTTGAATTCCCATTTGTATTTAAAATTTGTTCCCCATTGTTATTTGTCTGGCAGCGGACAACTCTGTTAAGTGCATGCCAAATTAATAGCGATTTAATTCCTTAATAGATCTGCATAAGCTTACATTGTCTCTTTGTCGTATCGTCGCTACGGGTATTAAGTGTACCAGTTGTTTCCAATTGTATCACATCAAACACCTCTTTGCTCAATTATGTCATTTTAGCCAAACTATCAAAATGTATGGCTCTCCACATAAAAAAAGAGACGATAAATGCGATTATTGGTGCTGTTATTGCAAACGAGGGCAAATTTATAATTTTTAAAAAAAAATATCGCTGCTCAACGCATTCTTTCATTTAATATCTATTAATTATTTGCGATATCCGTATTTGATTTACACTTCAGCCATATTTCACGCATTCGTAGTACGACTGGAAGGTGTGGAAATATAATTTTTAATGGCCATATAAATTTTAATAATTTCAGTAATAAATATTTGTTTATGTAAATCGTCATAAAATATATATATTTTTTTTTTGTCGAGTTATTATTGAATATATTTTTATCTACAAAAAATGTATTTCGTAATAGAAACTCTGTAGTGTCAGTTAAAATCATAGAAACTCTATTTTATTTCGAGTGCAGTGTGCAATCCTTTTTAATAAAAATATATCCTTTAAAAAATTTTAATTACTTTTTTGGGGCTTGAACTCGCTCTCCCGATAATCTTTTAGATTAGCATTTGTCATAAAATACCTATTCTTCATTTTATGCACTACTCAGTAATACATAAGTGTGATACACTTCAGTCCACCTGAATAGGGACAGTGGATTACAAAGCAATTTCAACTTACTGCTCTCGAGGTAATTCTATTTGTTTCGATTGCTGTTTTCATAGAGCTGGCAAAAGTAATTACATATGTGGTCAGAGGTCATAGAGATTGGTAAGGATATTTTACGGAATTATTAGCAGGGTTGGGCCATGCGTAAGCATTCTAGAAAGGGCATTGGGCATTTTCTGCAAATAAGTTCTGACAGTGCTGTCACATTCAAGAAGGACAGTAGAAAATTTTTCAACTTTTCGATATACAATCTATTTCTTTTGCTGGAAGCTTACCGAAGTCCAGAGACTTGATTAGTTATCTGTATACTTCGTGCGTGTTTTAGCAGCGGTTACCGGAAAACTGAAATGCGAAAATTCACAAGCTAAATCAGAAAAATTACTTAAACTAATTGGCTGCAAGCTTTGCTTTTGAGAGTTGTCTGCGGACCTATACCAACAAAGCACATGAAGAGGAAATTTAAAGTAATTTTTGGTGCCATATAAGATGACTTACCAATGTGGCTTCGTATACCGTTTGCGGGAATATATGATTTTAATCTAAACATTTATTGGATTTGGCATAATTCCGTATTGTCACAGCACACTTGAATGTACAAACACCGAATATGTATTTACATGCAGACATACACATCAACGTATTGATATAGAGTAAGAATGATAGCGCGCAAATATCGTGCAAATAAATATTAAATAAACATTTCCCGCGGCAGCTTTCCACCAAATAATAATTAATTATTCTATAATTGGCAAAATTTACATTCTAAACAGAAAATTTCCATTGTTTTACCTAAATAAATGAAATATACAAATGTGTTAGTAAATATTAGGGTGGCACTAACGTTTTGTGCCCCGAAAGGTCTTAATAAAGAAAATAACATTTATGATTTAGTTTTATTTTTGTTTTTCCTAAAATATATTTCTTATTAAAAAACATATTCAGCGGAATTTATTTTTCCTTTTATTTTTAAAATTTTCTCTTGAAACAATAAAACAAATCGATGGTTGGTCAACTTGTAGCTGCCTACTGCTGAATTTTATGTCAAGTATAATTAAATAAAATTTATTACACACATAAACGTTGCGATTATTATAAAATATGCCAAATCAGTTATTAGCTTGAATTAATAATGAATTGATAATAAATTCTATGAATAATTAATTGTTGAATTTTTCATTATACTCATTACCAAATAAAGCGTGTTTATTTAAAAATTAATTTCTTCCATTTGAGAAAGGAAAAAGGATTTATTTTAATGTTTTTAGCGGCCAGAAAAAATATTTGAATTTCTGCCCTTTTTCAATTAAAAGCACAAAATTTGGATTTTTCTAGTCGAGCAGCTCTATAAATATAAAGAAACTTTTGCTTGAGATAAAATTTTCGGTTAATAAAATTTTTCGTAGCCACTTGAAATTTTTGTTCAGTTGATATCAACTATTTTATAATTTTTTTTTTCTTTTTTTTTTTGTATAATTTTAAAACTTTAAATGAAATAATATTTTCAACACGAATGGTTCTTGCAAGCCCGCAATAAATGGGCCAGAAACTAAATTGGTTTCGTCTAAGTAGACTTAGTTCTCAGGGAATGGCGCCCATTCGTGTAGCAATGCTTTCTGGAATTACAGAAAAGAAGCTTGATAAACATTTACTTTTAATTGGCATAAGTAGCGGCATGTCTAACATACATCAACATCACGATTGTTCTGCCGATATGAGAACTCCGGGAAGGTAGTCTGGCAGTTGGACTATAATAATTGCACAGCCAATTATTTATTTTTCAGTAGTTTCGCGTAAAGCATTCCTGTAGAACTACCAGAAATTACTTTAACTAATAATCATTAGAATCGTGGTTCGATCCCCAACTCCGCCACTAAAATAAAAATATGCACAATTTTTTTGTCCATTTGTAGTACTGCCGTGTTGACATGCAATAAATTAACAACGATTAGCACGTACAAGCTCCTTCGCCCGGCTTCATTAGCAGTATTTCATTGCTACTACAAGAAGCTTAACAGCACCTACTTCGACATCAGAGACTCTGAAATACAACCCTATATGTATACTTATTTTGCCATCACATCTATTCTCTACCAGTCTTCCTTCCTCCTTTACTTACTTACTTTATATGACTACCGGCCTTCCCATTTTATATCATTTATAGTGTGGTTTTAATTTAGAAAATTCTTTTCATATACAAAACTTTTGAGTTTAATAAATGAAATATACTAAAAAGTTAGAGAAACACTTGCACTTATTATAAAAACTAGAATTGAGTCTCACACCCCTGCATAATTCTCATTTCTATTTGTTTATGCCTGAAACAAGATTTATTAAATACGTAATAATTCTTTTAGGCTTCTTAACATGCTGTTTTTCATTTCAATTTCATTTCTGAACATCCCTTAAAACCATAAATGAACAAAATGCTTAAAAATTTTAATATGGCATAACCTTTACTCCTACTCCTTCCAACTATTATTAGTCCTTATGATTTTCATGTTTAGACTCTTGATTAAATAATACCTTGAACATGTTGGTTTAATATCATTTTATTTTTGGGGGCACAAAACAAAAGAGGAAAACAAGTTGCATGTATTTTTTTTGGGGAAATATCCTTGAACATGCTTTAGTCAGGACATGTTTAAAACAACTTTGTTCCTTTAATTTGGAAAAAAGTTTGAATGTATTTATAATAATTAAAAACCTAAACAAAATATGCACAAGGGGTCACAGTAATAGATACTATTGAGGAAGACTATGAGCTTTTTAGGTTGGATTAGTCCTATTACAGGCTCGGATTCTACAGTGTTAAGAGTGAATGGAAGGTCTCGCGAAATCATGATTTATATTAGTGACTACTTGTTATATTTCTTAAGTTTTCCAAAGTATTTCTCTCGGTTTAACTTTCGGCTTTGGAATATAAAAAGTATCGATTTTCCAGTTTCCAAAAATTTTCCTCTTTTTTATTTATTTCTTATTAGGAGTGTATGTGTATAGTAAATTTAAATGCAATATAATATATACTTTTGGTTGACCTAAAAGTATGCTGTAGAAATGTTTTACATTTAAATCGGGCCTCCGAATAGGAATTGAATGGAAACTTAGAGAGTAGAATCTATGAAAATATAGGTTACAGAAACGGCCACTTGCATAAAATATGTTAAGTAAACACGCATCTTACGACAAATATCAGTGTTACTACTCTGTAAGCGCGTTGGCTTTAACTCGGCTGTTGGACAATGAAAAAGTTCTAGCTTATATTTATTTTATAAACAAAGAGAGTGTAAAACTAAAAAAGGTTAAATGTAACAACATGCAACAAAAATACTTATTACACAATCTTGGTTCCTGTTAAGTATGCTATAAAAAATCATTCATGCAAAAGCTTTAAAGTATGCTATAAATTAAATTGTAGTAGACAAGAAATGGCAATAATAGTAAAAACATTTGGTTTTGTTATAAGAATTATAAAACCTTGTGGCTCTTTATGGGTACGTCGTAAATATAAGGTTACGCAAAAATAATCATGGGATTTCTTAGAGAGAATGTACTGCCATTGTTGTAGGTTTTCATTCTGAGGAATAATTTATGCCTTTTTTGTAGTAGTTGCTTGTCTAGTGTTTGAGATTTGTTTGTTATTATGTTTCTTTTATTAAACATTGTTTCTTTGCGGTCTTAGCAATACAGTTTTCTCAAATGCTCGCCCTGCAGAATATAATAATTGAGTTTTTTTTTTTTTGGGACGGCGGGTTAATAAACGATTTCCAAACATGATATTTTTTTCAACCAAATGGCTTGCCGGATTAGACTAGAGAGTTCTACGTTATTTCACTAACTCGTTGATCACTTCATTGTGGCGGGTATGCAGTTGTACCTGCCTCCTTGCCAATCATAAGGATTAAATGATTGATTGACTTTTGCTATTCTAACAGATGATTTGAATCCTTTTGCTGAGCAGCATTCTTTGAAGGGTAATCGAAATTTTTATAATATTTTATTTCCTTGCGAAATGCAAATGCCTAATAACACCTTCTTTTAATAATGACAAGTTCTCTTTTTTTTTGGATTCTCACGCCTTCTTTTAAAATACTATTCGCATGCTGGTTGAGCAAGCAAATTTACGTTCTACTTCAAGAAGTTCAAAGAAATATAAAAATTTACATAAAGATAATCTTCTCACTAAGAAATTTTTTAAAAAGTGCTTAAAAAGTCTTAGTAATATTTTTTCTCAAACCTTAGTAGACAGGGAATGAACCCTACTCTTGCAGCGGATTATGTTGGAATCAGAAGAAAAGGATGGCGGCAGAAAACAGAGGTTAGGAAAATGTCTAGAGCTAAAATAGTATTTTTTTTTTTTGGTATAAGATTAGCCCTCGGGGAGTAGTCCTACATATGAAATGACTCAATACCTCTTATGAAAGAGGTACAGTGGTATTGAAGAAAGCGTATTGTTTTGCGTATTTATTTGGCAACATGAACAGCAGCATCCAGGAAAACCCCAGCTGAGATTTGTTGTGCAACATGTTTGTAGAGCCAGCTGCCATTTGGGAATGTTCGTAACGCCAAAAAAAAAAATATAAAGAAATGAAATGAAATGCTAATACATATAGAAGAAGGAATGAAGGCTGTTGTTCTAATACGTATGTATATTATTATTAGCCAAGTCAATTCGCTACTGGGATATGGTGTGTCTAGTGATCAGATCGTAGAATGTGTATTATTACCGAAGTTAATTAGTTGCTGGGAAATGTTGTATGAGTAGGAGACCTTAGTGATTACTAGCGCAGCCTACGATAAGTTCTATCGCTTATTTCCCCACACATTTATCGAGCAATGGTTACAAGTATATACATATATGTAAATTCGTTATTATTTGAGATAAGAGGTAATAGTTGATATTTTCTGTGTTCATATAATTGTGATAATATATTTTTATTGCAAGAAATTTTTTATGAAAAATTATATCCAGACACTAAGTTGGTATATAAAAAAAAACTTTAAATTAATCGTAAATTTTTACTGTAAAAAAAGTTGTTAACTTTAAGAAGAAAGTATTTGAGGGAATTAATATGTTTTTAATGAAGGCTAGCTTTATAATAGTGAAAGAAAAAGTCGGACCGTAAGATCAAAAGCCAAAGGGAAACTAATTAAACACAAGGTTTGCTTATATCTAAATCTATAAAGTCTAGAATTGTAGGACACAATTTTCGCCAATTGGAAATTACAGAATCGATCGTTTTTATTTGTTTTCTATTTTTCTAAAGAATTTTCCAAACAACATTCTAAATTTATAAAACAATAAAATTAATTTAAGACACATTCTCTTTTAAATTTTGTGTAATCGCTTTAAGTGGTTGTATAATTTTCAATAGCACGGTATTTATGTTGCATGTATTTAAACATTTATTTTTTAAAAACTGTCGCCTTCTGTGCTACAGACTCTGCTTTAAAAGATTTCAATCATTTTGACATTTATACAATTTTCTACAACTGGTGGCTCCACCAAAAACTCCATATCAATTAAAAACTAAATCTTTAACGATTTTCGTTAAGATGCTGAATCTTGTCTATATTTTACATATACTGAATGTATTTCATCCCGGCCGATTACATGATTCATGCATAAGTTTTTGTACTGAAACGCTGAGATTAAATCCTTAACGGCTTGTTCTATTTTGTCGCGAACACATGAATGCATGTTTTATGTTTTTAGTTTTCTTTTTTTAACTATTTTTAACTGGGGGATTTTTTTTTTTAGCAGGAAATTGTGATGTGTGATATAAAGGGGGAAAAAATGAACAGCAGCATCCAGGAAAACCCCAGCTGAGATTTGTTGTGCAACATGTTTGTAGAGCCAGCTGCCATTTGGGAATGTCCGTAACGCCAAAAAAAAAAAAAAAAAAAATAAACAAATGAAATGAAAGGAATATAAACCGACAGAACTTTAAATATACATTCCATTTTTAACGAGATTATTCATTGTCACTACAAGTTTTTACGTACTTCAATTTTTAAAGTGCAGTAATTTTTCTGTATTTTCTCTAAGAATACATAAACTTTAAGTCCCGAAGACAAAAGTTACGAATTTGTTTAGTTTTATTTCTTTATAAACAAGATTGCTTATTTCCTTATATCATAAAACTGGGTGAAATCCTGCCTAATAAACATTGTCCTGAAGTTGTTATTTTCTTATTTTTCGATGGTATTCATTTAGAGATAATTTGAAACAAAAAAGTAATGCGAACTGGCCGTATTAAGGGCGAGCTAACAGAACAATGTTGTTAAGCAAACGACATTTGTTATCGTTAAGGAAACAAATAGTGCTAAAATATTCTAAAGTTCATATAAAGCAGAAACAAAGTAGTAATAAAAATTTGGAAACTTGTATACTGTAATTATTATTATTATTATTATTATTATTATTATTTTTTCTTTTGATTTTGAAAAGCAATCTTATACTGATGCCGTCCTCTGACGTGTCAGAGGAGATGCATAAAGTCTCCATTGTGATAATCTAGGAAAATTTTCATGCAAACTGGTGCCGCCGAGGGAAGAAAATATTTAATAGCTCAATTAAAATATTCATCAAGCTCATGATTTAGAAATATCATATATATTCAAACACGACCCCACACTTGGCCCCTTCACCCGTCTCTAAGTATAATACTTTCTGCTGCTTCACAATATACAACCGGCATATTGTGTGACTCTCATAGCGTTCCTGCTGATGCCGAGTGCTTATTATGAAATATTGTTTGTACAAATGCAACATTTCTTTGCGTTGTCATTTACCTATCGTGTGTAGCGACAGTGTTGTTGTTGTTGTTGTTGTTGTCTGTAGCTGCGTTGTTTTAGAAACTGAAATACATCTTTATTGCACTTGTTGTTGCTGTTGGTACTGCCAGAATCGTTCTTACCGCCGCAAGTCCTGTTTTTTTTCCTTTGCATCTAAAATTATACACTTTAAATGGGGCGCATATCCAACTTCAACTTCCTAACACATACAAGCGTAGAAACATGCACACTTGCATAATTTATGTGCGTATGAGCAGCATCTCTATTACGTCTGCTTGCGCCAGAGGCATGAAATTTTAATTTTATGTTTATTCATATTACGTTCAGAAAAAGAAGCATTAATATGTGTACATTAGGGAGCTGCAAGTAACCCCTGAAAAAGTTTGTTCTTCGCCTGGCAAAATTGCAGGGTTTCAAAAATGATTTTTTTTTTAAAGAAAAAACCAACTTGTAAAATGTTAAAAAGTAATCCTGAAGTTCACATTTAATATCCTTCTGGATTGAAAAATAAAGAAAACAAATCCAAAATTTTGCAGGAAAATTGCTTGGCGTTTCCTTCATACAATAAAAGAAGTTTTAAAAAAATTTGAAATATTTTATAATGCTATTCTGGAGAGGCTTTATATCCTGCATTCGAGCCATGCACACACACATAAGCAACTAAGCTGCTTTACACACCCACACATTTCCACTTCTAATATTTACATTAAAAGCTGGGACTTTTTTTTGTTTACTGGTTTAAACTAAAAGCCTTCCTGATTGCATAAAGCTAAAATGAAAACATATTAAGGTAGACTGTACACTCAGAGAGATTCTGCATGTTAATAAAACCGCCTTCAAATTGATCGTTAGCAAGAAGAACATGAACAAAAAATTAAATTTTGAGGCTTGAAAATAGATTCTTGCTGTAAAGGACTAATTCGAGAGCCACAACGCCATATAAATTTGTGAAGCAAAGCGCGAACAGGACAAAAATAAAAACACCTGTTGTAATTGGTAAACATTTTAACTAACAGGACACCATATTAAGAAAATGTTACTCAACAATTTAAGCATTCTCAGCAAGACATTTTTTTTTAAAAAACTTCTGATGTGTTCACTGTCCACCGCCGTATGCAACATAAGTAGCTCTACTGCAGAATTCGTCTTGTATGACGAAAGCCAACGGCAGCCATTGTTATGCGCTTCTTTTGGCAACGCCTATTCGCTACTGCAAATTTGTCCTTCGCCCTTTTGTCCTGTTGCTCGATTGTCCTTGCTTCCAATATGACTGTTATGCAGCCAGTAGTTTCTCCTTGAAACATTTTTTAGTTGCAACAAACTAATTGACTACCGAACAACAAGGAAAATCAATTTTTCTCGCTCAAACGCTGCTGTAATTGTATCATGTGAAAGTTATCCGTCATTTGAGCTTTTTTTGATAAACGTTATTGGAAAGTTTAAACTGCATATGTGAAAACAACTCCTGTTTGAAAATGATACGTAGTTAATGGAAAGTGCAAAAAAAAGATATTTTTTTTTAATTTATTTTATTTAAATTTTTTTATTTTTTTTATAAATAAATGCTGGAAGAGGTTCTGAAATTTACTTAAAAACAAAGACATCAAATTGGATGTTCTGTTTGTTGGCCCATTGAGAACAAATTTTCCAGCTAACAAGCTATCTCCAAATTTGGCTAGCAACCTTAAGACTTCACAATGCTTAAGCCAATTTCGACCTTTTGACTTCTGTATATAATTGTTATATATATTTTTTTAGGGTAATATGAGAGCTGCTTAATGTTTATGCTGTTAATGTTTATTATTATCCTTCCTAGGAATTCTTATCCAAAAACAAGTCTGCCCATGCGTGAGTGCTAAATGTAAAATTCTCGTATGAGTTTTGTGTGAACTGCCTGCTGTTAAATTCATATAAAAACCATTCAATTTCTACGCTCGGTTGCATTAATTTCTTTTTGCCATTTTTTTTTTCATTTTTGTCAGCGCCCATTGTGAAAATCAACAACATAACAGAAACAGCAACTAACGGCAACAGCAGCAGCAGCACCAGCAGCAACAACAACAGTAAAATATCATTATTATTATCGTCATTGCCATCGTCATCACTAACATCATCTAATATTTATACAACATGTAAATTTATGCGAAAAATTTTCTTAACAACATTTGGGACTCTTTCGGTATTTCTGTGTTTTTGTTCTATAAAAATATTTTTTTTTCTTTTGTATGCTTCTCGTCACCAGCTCTCGTACTGCAGAAATGCAAATGCCTTTTGGTGGCACGCAGAAAAAAATTGTTATTTGTTGCAATATCAAAGATATCATCTTCCAGCCAATGTTGTTGAGATGGCTTGTAGAACTCACAGTCTGTATCACAATAAAAATATCCTTTGAAATGTTGAAAACGTAGTTAAAATTTAATTAAAAATAGATGCGAATATCTTCGTGCTGTTGACAAACAAGAGGAACCCCTATTTGTAATTATTTTATTTTTTGGTTTTTGCCAAACTTGTTAAATGAACTTTCTTGTAAAGTCAACATAAACCAGATAAATTGAGATGCAGTCAACGAAAAATAATTTAAAGTATTTTGATTCAAGTCTTCTGTAAATTTATTTTCTACTCGAGAGGTTTTTTAAAGTTGTTTTGCGGGGATGCTCCTCAGTTTCCTTAACTTAAGAAATAATTCTACAGTTCCAAAGAAGGTCTGCCGAATAATATCCAGCTGCTATAACCGGAAACACGTTGTACTCTGAACGATCACATTTTGCTATAAACGGTGGCGTAAAGTTGCGGGTTTGCTTTACAAAAAAGCTTTGTTTGGTGTTGTCACGACGACCATAAATAAAATGAATAGGGTGAAATCTGTATTATATATTTTTTATAAAATGTTCTAGAGAAAGAAATATTTACTTGATGCGAAAGCCGCAACTTAATTATTGTTAATTTTGAAATGGGAAGAAAAGCTTTTTTCCCCACAGAAATCGATAGTTCGTCCAGCTAAACTACATATTTCAGAAATGACAATATAATTTTATAAACGATTGGACGATTGCTGTATTTTGCGAAATTGCCACTAAGCCAAGCAATGATGTAGCGTTTTGCGATTATTTCTTATGGGGCTCGATGACGTCGCTGGTTTATGGAAAATACTGGAAAACGTTGCCTAAAATGTTGCTCCCTCAAACCGTTTATAAACGCTAATGTCCTGTACTACCCTTTAAAGATTAATTTTCTGGGCTAGTTAAAATTAATTTAATTAGATTAATAAAAGTAAATTCAATCAATGCAGACAAGTGAAAAGCGAAAAGTTCCAACAGTATCAACTAGTTCATTACACAATCTTTCGTTGCTGTTAAAGTCTGGAGTATTATCTGTAGCCTATTCTAAAGCTGCGGATGACTGCGGATACTTTCTCTTCTTCAGTGGATTCATTGATCTTAAATGCTCCTGCAAATGAAATTTTCATCTACACAAAAACTTCTGAAGTGAATAAAACCCCTGAATAATTTCTTATATTTTTTGCTTTATTTGATTTTTATAAAAATTGCAATAAATACGAAATATTATTTCTACTGTCAACAGAAGTTGCATATTCAAAAAATATTCCTTCTTTTAATCTGATCTTTCGACAAACAAAAATAACTTTCGAATAAAGTTTGAATACTCATCATAGAATTTAAGTTCTGCACACACACACATGCAATTTGTGGAGCATGTTTGCAATATTTTTCGTCATTTATTGATGCCACAAGAAAGAAAAAACAATGAAACTTTGAAAATGTTACAAAAAGTAGAAGCAACTGTATGCCACAACAAGTCGTTTTCACATGTGGGCTGATCAACAATGAAAGAAGTATTTTAACAATTGTAAAATATATTAAAATTCGTATGTTGTATGTCTGTGTGTTGCAAGCAGCTGCAATAAAAGTCAAAGAACTTCTTTAATTTGATGGCAAATATTTTTCAATTGTCAGCATTACTTTGCAAAAGTTTTGGCCACTCTTTTAAATGAAACCATATTTCATTCCTTGTGCCACTAGGTAAGAAAATCAAACTCAAAACCAAATGCTTTTACAATCTTTCCACACCTCTGTAGATGTTGCAAGAATAATTAAAAAATATTTGGGTAACTTGATTTTACGAGTTCGGCTAAAAGTCCTTTCTGGCATTGCAGTGAATCACACCAGAGGAAATAAATACAAAATTCCTATTTTGATCCAGCTTGAGGGCTTAATTTATAAAAGTACGAGTACAACAATGTGTCCCATACAATGGATAATCCTCAGAGAGGAGAAAAAAGTTTGACTTGAACACAAGTCAACAAAAACACAAAATATTCTGTAATTGTGGCCAGTTTGCAACTACTTTCCATGCAAATCTGGTACCCTGAACTGCAATTTTACACCCCTTTCCTTTTCAACCAAGCATTGATTTTGAGATGTCATACTATTGTTTCAAAATTTGCAGGACGTGCTCGTGCATGACTCAAACCCAACAAGTTTTTGTTCCCCCCTCACTTAAAGTCAGAATTGAAAATTCGGTACGACATGAGAAATCTTATAACAAATAAAATGATTTAAATCTTCGCAAAACTTTGAAGCCTGAAAATAATTAAGCAAAGCATTAATCCTAAAACGAGACTTAAACACGAGACTATGTAAAATAAAATACTACCAATAGATATCAGATATGAGTTCCGCATACGAGGTAACCTAAGTACTAGTTAGCAGTTACGTTGCATCAAGTCTCCCATCAGGTGGTGCAAAAACCAACTATCCTACAATATATCATTTGCATAAAATTTAATATTAAATTTTATTCCACTCAATTTCCTGCTGTTACTCTGGCACAGTTCTCGTCGCAAAACTTCATAAAGAACTTTTAACAGACAATAAAAACTAATTCATTTAATAGTACGACTCTCCCAAGACCCATATACATGATAAATGCACTTTATTAACTCCATATGGCTGAAGTTTCCATGTCTTTTGTTTCTGGAAAAAAAACAAAAAAAATAATAATAATAATAAAACTGTGTTTTATGAAGTTGAGTTTTCGTTCAAGGCAACGAAAGATGCACAACTGCATTTATCACACCAGCTTGGAAACAGATACCCAAGCATGTGATAGGGAACTGTTAAAACTCTCTACAATGAGGGTGTTTTAATAATGACAAAAACCGCAGATGTGAGTCATCTGCCTATTTTGCATTAATAATGGCAGATAATGTGTGTTTATTAGGGTGGCCCCAATGCATTCCTGCAAAGAAAATTTCTAGTTCTTTCGAAGAAACTTGAAATAATTTTATATTTCCATTTGCCTTCCGTAAAAATATGTAATTTTCGATGTCCCCCAAAAAACCTTTTTGTAAGCCTCCATACCCCCATTTGCGGCCTCCATACAATTTGGGGAGCACTTAGTTTTCTCCTATTGATAATAAAGAACACATTATTATTCATTGCTGATAATAACACATGTACCGATTTGCTACTAACGGGTTAATTTAATAGCACTAGCAAACACTTGTCTATCTATTAAATATACATATATCAAAAATAATGTGAAATATATATTGCATTGAGCGCCCGTATGGCTCAAAATTTATAACATTCATATAAAAAATTAAATATTATTTAATAATAATTTAAATAATAATTATTTGGTTTGTTAAAAACTATTATTACTCTGAAACCTTTTTAACGATAACAACTTTTGTTAATTTAAGCAATAGTATTTTGACTCCTAACAAATCGACAAAAGCCGGTGAGTTTTTCTTTCTGGTTTCAAAAGAAATTCATTTTAATAATTTTTTTCAACTTTTCACTTTCGTCTTAAAAAAAAGAAAATTATAATTTCAGTTTGCCATGTTTCTGAAATAACAATAACATTTTTAAAAAAGACGTTAACCTCAATTGAATTAATTTATTAATTGTTCTTAACTATATAACAGGATAACGTTGCAGTAAAGTGAGCAGAATAGGGGATGTCGCGTCCTATGGAATTCCACTCCATGCTGCATCATTCGAAGATATTAAATACGTTGCAAATAGTTATCCTGATAATAATTTTCTAGACTTTTATGGCTATATTTTTCCAATTGTATCTCTTGTTTTTGGCTTTTCCAGCGAAATACGTCTTGAGCTTAGCTTTTGTCGATAGGACAGGATTTACAGAATTGCGCAATTGCTTGTGCAAACAAATATAACAGCAGTTTTTATTACTTATCACGGACGAGCGAAAATTTATAAAAACATCATTTAAAAGAAAAAAAACAGAAACGCATTTTTTTCAATTAAATCGCTAACAATTTCCTATTAGAGATCTATTTGCTTCGGAAAGTTCAAATTAGCTTGAGTGGGTGTTGCCAGAAGAATGAAAAAAGGAAAAAAAATTTCCAGCTTCATCCTTCACAGGAAATCGTAATACAAAATAACATCCCTCGGAAGCATGCTGAATGGCAACGGTCTGAAAGCCAATAAAGTTTTAAATCGACCAATTTAGTAAATCCCTGAGAAAGCTAAAGTTGTACTAAAAATTTTATTTAAAATTTTTTGCCAATTGAATTCTTTGAGTGTCCTGTCGAATTAACTCACTGGAAATGCCATGCTTGTTTAAGACCTATTTTCGCCCTTGGCCCCTTACATAAAACATATTGGTAGCAAATAGCACCGTACCTTGCAGCAGAAGAGGAAGAACGAACATGAAAACTAACAGCCAAAGTTGGCAAAAAAAACTAAAAAGTTTTTACTGAATTAGTCTTTAGATTTGAATCGAACCGTTTCGTATCGAAGTAAAGGAAGACGAATTAATTGCCAACCTATTGAAACTCGACATAGACGTGCATGAGTGAATGTGCAGGTAAAAACTCTTCACTGTCGGGGTAGCAACTCAACTCACCTCAACTCAACTCAACTCAGCTCAACTTAACCAACCAGTCAACCAGCTAACCACCCACCAAACAACCAGCAGAATGTGGAAATAACCGTCAGGTACAAATTGATGCCAATTTAATACTTGTGCTGGCACAACTACAAGGATTTTGTATGAAACTTAACAAAAAAGAAATGAGAAATGAAAAAACTTTCAAGCCTGACAGAATAATGGCATAAGATATCTCATATGGGCGAGAGTGGGCTTGTGCTTATTTGTCTTTGGTGTGTATGTGTAGTGTGTGTGTGTGTGTAGGATTTTGTGTGTTTTGCATGAAATGCGTGAAAACGGTAGGAGCTTGTAACAAGTAGTTTTTCCTTGTTGCTATTTTGCTTTTTACCCAAATTAGTTTTCGTTAAAACAGTTTTCTTTTCTCTTTATTATCCTTCTTTAGGGATTTAGAGGTTTAGCTTGATGTTGTTCACCATTTCGACGGGAAGTTAGGGATGCGTGTTTTGCTTTATCATTTATATATTTTAACAAGCGGTTAAGTGTTTTTCTAGTTTAAAATTAATACTGCGCATCAGCCCATACTAAATACACTGAAAATAGTTCGCTAAACGTTTTAGGGAAAGTAAAATATTTAGATACTCTTCCATAGAAGGCAACGAATTAAATACCAGATAACAATTTTATCAAAAAAGAATCATTAATAAATATGAATCATTATTTCATATTTAAAATCCGAGGAATATCCTTAATGTAAGTATTTCGTATATGCTGCATGCATTTCTTCCGGTGTATTCTCGTGTATTTGTATCAAGGAGATCTTTAAATGGAAATTGGTGTGAACCATCAATACAAGTTCTATCTAGTATCTATCTAGGTGTGCCGCAAGTGCTTTTATAATAGTGCAATTAGATTTTTTAATAGATTTTGCCAGAACTTTTGATATTATCCTTTTTGGTTGCTTGGGAGGATAACAAAAATATACGAATTGGCACCAAAAAAAAAAAAAAAAATGTGTGAGATGAGTTGGTTTTTGAATTGTCTTTGATGACAAGAGGAGGCAACGATGATAGAGAGAAAGAGCGGTAGCGACAACGAAATATCGTTAGCCACAACAAAAGCTAATCTAGACAATCAATCGAATAATTTTAATCTTTTGTAATCTGTAAGAGGGTAGCTGAGAGGCATCAGTAGCATTCCCCTCGCGTGATCGGTTTTTGGTTAGCAGTTTTTTTTAGCAGGAACTCGAAATTTTCGCAACTTTTTGCACGAACATTCCCTCTGTTTTCCGCAGTAAATTGAAGATTCAGATTAAGAACTCCACGTCAGATTAACTCTGTTAACTTCCCAAAACTACAGCAATTAATGCTTAATTTATTATGTGATTAAAACCTGATTTTTCCCCAGAGACCAACGTCTTATTTGGTGAACTTCTCAATGGCTCCGTTCCTGTAGTTGATATAATTAAATGTCTCGAAAATAAATTTTATTTAAATTATTAAACACGATAAATCTCTTTAGTAAACTGAGCGTTTCTTTTCAAAACATCAACCCTTTTCTGTAACGAAGTGTTTCCCTCAACGCATTCAACAGCGAATTGAAAAACAAACTGGGGGATTCGCCTGGTGCAAAACTCTTGCTTTGAATTATATTTTTCACAAAATTTAATTTAAATTCAAACTCAATTACGTGACAAAAAAGGATGGGGGAACACCTGTTTTAAATGAAGGAATAAATACTTTCAAAAATGTGTGGATGGGAAAAATTTGTACTTCTCGCAGTAACACAAGCACGAAGTGGAATAGCAATATCAGAACAAAAATTGATTCATTAAAGATTAGTTTGCAGTCAGAGCAGAGGAGTATTACCGCCATAAGAGTTACTACTCTAAAATGTCTATTCTAGACTTTTATGGCGATATTATTCGAAACAAAATTTTTTATCACAATGTCGTTAATTGCTAAAAAGCGTCTTGGAGCGTTATATTTTCTCAAAAGAAAATTCTTTATCAATAATAGTGATTGAAGCCCGTTTAAGGTCTAAAAAGCCATGGATTGGAGCGAAAGCTTTAAAATTTTTAAAGAAAAATATTTTAATTTCTAATAAGAAAAGATTTTAGTTACGAAGAGAAAGCAATATTTGGGCCATATTTACTGTGAGCTTTTGGGAATCCTTAAATTGTTGTGTAACTTTTTTGAATATGGTTCCTCTATAAGTAAACGCGTTTATCGAAAACAAGTGCTGTTATATTTTCGTCGTTTTGCTAATTATACGGCCAATTATAAAACCTGTATTCAGATAAGAGCAAAATATAGTCATTTCGCTCTATTGGAGAGAGAAAAGGAAGAAAAAAAAATGTGTAAAAAAGATTTTTTTCGATTACAAGCCTCGATATGAACAGCTGGACCACACTTGTAGCCGCAGCTTATTTATTCTAATTTCTTTGAAAGAGAAGAGAAGTATTAATGCTAGTCCAGTTAGAACACTCAAGTATAAATTTTTTTTTTTAAATTATATATTTATATATTTGTATATATGTATTACAATATATGTTAAATTAAAAATTGTATATCCTTAAATGTGATCTCAACTGCCTATGCGGCCGCTGCTGTTTAATTGGCGTTGAATGTATCCTTTAGCAAATTCTTGCCGTCGTGCAGTTTACTGTGCTGAATGTGTTTAGACATTTCAAGCATCTTTACTTAGCGAACATTTTTAATAATACCAAACATAATTCAGAGTGAGAGAGGGATAGGGAGAGAGAGAGAGAGAGCAGAATATGCAAAAGAATTTAAATAAGCAGAAATACACACCAACGAGTCGCCGTCAAAATTACTTACATTTTTCAGAAAAAATCAATGCTTGCTATTCGTGGTTTCAGTAGGAGGCACCTTTAAAATGCTTATGCAACCACCCACCTCCAACAAGTGAAATCTATTCCAAAATTAATTGAGCCAATATTGCGAATGAATTTAATAAAAGTTTTGATTTTGACTTTAAATTTAATTGCATTTCACCGACTTGAATTCCTCTCTAATGGCTTAAATGCTGAGCGAAGGAAACTTGCGAGATGGCAAGAAAAACAAACTTTGCTGGGCTGATTACGATTTGATGTGCAGTTGTTCTTACTTAAATTGAAAAGGATGTTTGTTTGTTAGCTGATGGTTTCGGTGATGGTTAGTTGGTTTCTTGTTTTTGCTGCGTTTGTTAAGTTACCTAAACACAGCCATTCATTTATGTACACAAACACACATGCACATGTACACACACATGTTCTATGAAAACTAAAACTAAATGAATTGAGCAAATTGTTATTGAATTGGATTTTTTGATTTCGGCTTCACTTGTAAAACAGTTTGTAATCAATTTAACCAGAAAAAGTGGCCAAAACACATGTACACTGAGTTGGGCAAAAAGAGCAGAAACAATGAATTCATTGATTTTTCATGATGTTCGCTACAGCTGAAACATTAACATCGCTTGTGCTATTGTAGCATCATCATCATCATCATGATCATGGTTGCTGTTGTTGTTGTTTATTTTCTGTATGTGGCCAACAGCAATGAAGTTTTGATAAAGTTTGCTTGTTTTATTCTTCCAAAATTGTGTCATTGTTGGCTGTTTTTTGGATTTTCGATGTTACCTGGTGTCAAATCATCCATCGATCTACTCATTCACCCGTTCATTTACTCGTGCTTGTATTGTTATTTGTACGTGGCATGATTGATGCCATAGCAATAGATTGAGGTTTTTACAGCATCAATTATATGCTGTTATGATTTCACAAAAAAAAAAAAAAAAAAAAAAAAAATAGTTATCTCGCTTTATATGTTTTTTTAAGTACAATAATTGGTACCCTACGACTGGAGTATACGAAATGACATCGCATATAGCAAGAAGGTTTAATTGCGGTTCGTATCGTAAATAAATGGAAATGGATATACTATAAAAATATATAAAAATAAAAATATTTTCAGCTGTCCCTTCATGTTAATCCACTTAAAAAATTATCTAATAATTCTAAACATGCTCAAAAGAGACTGCTTGAGTCGTAGGCAAAGTAAAGTTTGATAAGAACAATAACTTGCCAAAACGGATATGTAACGAAATTGAAATCGAAATTAAAGAAACCTGTGTAACGTCCCGCACATCAACTAAATGTCAGATGCTTAAGCGCTATAGTAAATCGAAAGGTAAAAGAGGCTTGGAGATGATGGTGTAAGTAATACCAACTGCGCGAAACCATTTCCTTACTTATTTAATTGCTGTTTCCAGTTAGTTGTTGATTTGGAATTCGTTCCGATCTTGTGCTATAGTCTTATGGTTCAGATGCAGGCATTTGTATAGTTTTAATCAATTCTCTTATAATTTCTGTCATTAATAAATTTTAAATTATTTAAACAAATTAGAAACAAATAATTATTAAAAAATTCACAGAAACTGAAATGAAAACAAATACGAGAATTATAATTAAAATAGTATTATTCGAAAGTGCCACATTATATGGCATATTTAAAGCCATTTTCGTTTCATGTATGTATATAGTATTTCTTTCAATGTATCGAAGCCTGAACTAGAAAATTCATCAACTACAAATATCAAAGGCTGAAGATTTGCACTCTACGGCCGGTAATCAAATCCATATATAGTGACAATTGCTGATGTTGTTCAATATCGCTTAATGGTATGCTTAATAGATGAAGCATTCGCTACTCTTGCAGTACAGAAGTATGATAATCATTGCATTCGTTACTGATGACAAGTTAGCAGTGTCAACTCTGACACCAGAGATGAGGAGTCAACATTGCCTAATTTGTACAACCTGTCTTTTCTACCTCTATCCCCTTGTCTTAATTCCATCACAATGCCGTGCATGAGCAGCGACTATCCCTAGAGTGCTGACTTTGTCACAATTTTTTTCTTTTCAATTTAAAAGCTTTTGGCACAACCCCCTTATTACACAATTGAACTATAGGGAAGAACGAATCAAACAATAAGTTGTAAATAAAACGAAAGCACGAGTAAATTATTAAAACTGTAGCAAATTTAACGTTTTTGTTTTTGTTTTTGTTTTTTTCGTTGCATATGAGACTGAATGACGTGGAAATAATATTTATTATTTGCATTTTTAATTACTTGCACATGTGAACGGATTTTCAAAATAAAAGCTGAAAAATTATTTTAATTTTAATTAAATATTTTGTGTATCCGCCTTAAGAGGACTTTAAATAACATTTTATTTTGCACATAAATATTTAATTAAAAGCAATGCAATAAAAAGACCCTCCCATTTAAAGCTTACTAGTATATATTTTTTTTATTTGTTTATTTAATAGTTACTGTTTTTATTTTACTGTTTTATTATATTTTTTACTGCGGATTTTCAAAACTTTATTGCTAAATAATAAATGACCGCCCAAGTAAATACAATTTTAAATACAAATTAAAAAACCATTCGTGTTCGTATTTGTGTTTTAAACAAATTTAACTGAGTATCTGCATAAGCTTTTTAACATTTATTAGATTTTAAGCATTTTACTTAATTTCTTCAAGTAGCAGCACTAGTAGCAATTGGATTCAAATGAAAACCTTTTCGGCTAATCTGGAGTGCAATAACTCAAACTTTATTTATTTTTTTTTTTTTAGATGAAAGTATTTTATTGAAAGCGAGTTATGGACGGTGTGCTATTGCTTTAATGCTTTTGATTTGCTTAATTTTTTTGTTTTTTTAATTAAATTAATTAAATTTTTGTTTTATATGTTTTTAGTTTCAAATAAAAACAAGGTTGTACTCATTTCAAATCCGAAATAATAAAATAGTATCAATGGATACAAAGTCCAATGGTGTGAACTAAAGCAATCTCGATTTACTAATGTTGAATTATTCTTTCACACAAAACAACGTCAAAGATGGCCAACTGGCTATAATGAGCTTAAGACCATATTACAAAGCGCAATGGCGGTCTTCATTACGCTTCATTACGGCCTTCTATTAAAAGCGTCTTCAGTACGACACAATTGGGCTTCGTCTCCTTTCCTATTAAAGTTTAAGTTTGTTTGCACAAACTTCAACATTTTTTACTTCTTTTGTTGTGAAGTGATTAATGGTCGTTTGGCCCTTGAAATCATTTATAATAAAATTTATAAAATAACAAACATTTAACTAATAATTGAATTTTTTGTTTCTTTCCAGGTATGTATTCATTGGCTTGGAAATTCCAAATGTGTTTTTAATATCCGATTTTCTGGTATGTTTTATTCCAAACGTAATTTTTTTTTATCGTCAAAATTTTTGAAATTTTTAATAAATATTTTTAGTTTTTTGTGTGATTCTTGGCATCATTTTGGCTACTGTGCATTGCGCAAATTGCACACACTTATTTGTTAAGATGGAAATAAGTTTTAAGGAAACTGTTTTATGCTCAAAAAATATGCAAAAAAAATAAATAATATATACTCATACAGTATTCAAATGACTTTATAATATTTGCCTGGTAAACATGCGTGAATTCATACACGAATTTCAGCAAGCCTTACACATTGCAACCTTTGCTACAAGCCAACTAATAATCAAGTTGCATGCTTGTCGCATAAACGGAACCATTAAGAGAGCATTCTCACGCACAATTTCGTTTAACCACCAAGTTGCGTCAAAGTGAAGGTGGCATTAAATCACATACCGGTACTTCTTTGCATTGTACATGTGGGACGTGCAATTCTCTTCCCCAGCTATCAATGCACTGAACCAAATTTTTTTTTTTTGTGATTTACTCCTAAATTTAGTTGATGTGCTGAAATGGTGTTGCCCGCAAAAGTGGGCCACAAAACAGAAACCAGTTATAAAATTCTGTAACTGTCAAAGTGTTCGAAAAGTGCTATACTTGGCTCCTATTTTAGAGATTTGCCGTAATGCTGAGTTAATGCGGTACTTTGTTTATTTCGATATAAAAGGTGACAAAAATCATAAAGAGGCAGAAGAAAATTAATTTTTGCTTGCTAAAAATATTTTAAAATATTTATTTTAAATTTTGTAAATTAATAAACATTTTTTTCAGTTAATTTTAAAAGCTAAAAATGAAAATTATTTTGAAATTTATATAATTCTGCGGGAAATAAAAGTAAATATCGATATTAGAAGTCAAATATGCTAAATGATTTAATAATAAATAAAAAATAATTTTCCCACTATTAGTAAAGGGTTTGTTCGTCTATTCAGTACATCTATTTCAATTCATGGGAAAAATTCCTATTTTCTATTCGAGGTTTGTGGTTGAAAGACATAAAACAAATAGCAGATATAAGAACGCCACTGATCGGCAATAAAAAGTTACTGAATCCCACTGCAAATGAACTTAGGACAACAAACCTACGAAGTGGGCAAGTGGTATACAACTCCCGCCAGTTGTGGCAACGGTAGCTTCATGCTTGGAATAAACGAATAATTAAACTAATTTATTAATTTCCATTAACAATGTCCTTGTGATTTCTTACAATACCTGATGATAAGGAATGTGTTTTGATTCCTCAAGTATTGATGGTTTATTGACACTTTAATGGGCATTAGCTTAAGGCAACCCCCTCACTGGTACGAGTATAACAGAATGAGCAGATATTATTAGGGAAAGCATCCGGTAAGCAGATGGGATGATGTCGATAAATACTTATAACAATGTGGGTTGGCTGCTGTATAAGGTGTCGATTCCGCCATTAATTTAAGATGTATAATTTTTTATTCCCTAGACAACACACATAGGTCATAGAAGACAACACACAGCAGTCATAGGAAGTGACCTAAAATTCTATCAGAATATGATTTGGTCCTCTGTGTTAGAAATCCTTGCAGCTATTCACTCCTCAAAAGCTATAATCTATAGATAACTATATTATTCTTTCTTTTCGCTAACTCCTAGTCGAAGCTCTCTCGCCAGGAATCGAACTTGCAACGTTCATGTTGGTGGGCCAATAACTGTTATTTGCTATTGCATTCTTTGTAATTTTGCAAAAAAGAAAACAAAAAATGAATTCAGTTGTAAACTATCAGTTCAAGAGTTGTCAGTTAATTGTCACTCAATATCGGATTGATGCAAACTTGCTCCTCGTACTAAATTGAACACTTCACTTTCCTCTTTCAGTTATGGAAAAAAACAGAACCAATTGGCTGCCGCATGTAGCCTTTTGTTGTCCTTTCCAAATATTTTCATGTTTTATCCCTTAAAGGACATTTGCATGTTACGTATCGTTTTTTGGGTGATTGATTTCCTTGCAAGCCATTAACGAAATTTTCAATTTCAATTTTTATTCTCTTTTGTCGTATTTCATTAACTCCTTCTGGGCCGTTTAAAAATAAACAAGATTTGCTTGATAAACTCTGGCCGGTCATTTGTTGTTCACCATTTTTGCTAATTTTTGTGTAGGAACCAGAAAAAATTTCAGTTTTCATTTCAATTAATTTCTCAGCAAGGCTTTCTATGTAGATTCTTTCCAGAAGAAAGCAGAAGACAACGAATTTTTGTCAACACTTTCGATCCGTTTGCCGAATAAAACATTCCATTGCCTTCTTATACCGTGTAAGAGGATAAATGACTTTAAATAGAAGATGTAGATGTTTTATTTTGGACAGCTTTTCTCCTTCCGTTTTATTTTGTGATTGAGTTTGTTTTTTCTCGTGTTCATTTTGAAGTTTGTTCATAAATTTTTTAGAATAGAAATAATGAAGATGAACGACACAGGAAATATCTGTCTTGTCTGTCATTCTTCCTTCGACAAAGTTTGCTTGTTAATTATTAAAGCAAAAACTCAATTTTCATTCGAGTTACTTAGCAAATTGTTCTGTGCTGAGTGAGTGTAAAAAGTTTCGCTCACCTGCCTTGAAAGCTTAAAAAGGCCAAAAATGTTCTTTGAATTTTTTACGCATGATTTAAGGACAAGAATTTAATTTAAAAGTTTTAGTCCTCCATATGGAATATTAAATAGAAATTTATAGGAAACATTTGGTTGCAATATTGTTGCTGCCATTGATTAAATAGCAAAAGCTGCAGCAGAAGCAAAACAAAATAATCCTTTTGTAGCTCAAGAAAAAAAGTTAATTTTCCGCTTGAATTTCCTTTTACTGTTTATTGTTGTCGTTGTAGTTGTCGTTGTTGCTGTTGTTTTTTCTTCTTCTGCTTGTTCGCTTTTCGTGGATCTGATGCGGAAAAGGGTTCAACGGTACTGACTGGAGAACAGTTTACTATTAAAGAACCCAAGTCGGGCATAGTCTGCTGCTGAGAGTTGAATGTTGACAGCAGTTTGCACATGCACATCGCCACTCTGCGTTACAATAATAATGTTTCATTAAAAGCACTCTGCCTTTGTAACTCTCAAAATGTCGCACAACGAGCTTAAACTGAAGTGGAACGCAAACAGATTGTTTTTATTAAAAAAATAAATATTTATTTCTTTTATTACATACATTTATAAAAATATTCCAACAGATTGTAATTAAAAATATTTCGCTTTACGTTCTCCCTTCATGTAAACGCAATCATAAGGTGTCCTCTCAGAGGCACCAGCAACCAGCCACAAGCCACCAGCCACCAGCCACCAGCTCCCATGCCACAACTACAATGCTCTGACATGTAACATTTTAATAATCATAAATATTAATTTTATTTTGTTGGCTACTTTTTATGTCACAGTTTGTTTGTTTCCCCCCTTTTTCCTTTTTATTTTGTTTCCCATTTAGATTCTGTCCTCTTGAAAATTAGCAAGTTTATTTTAAAATTTATAGAACTTTCAGATACGTAATTTCAATGGCGGTGATACCAAAGGACCAGCATTGTTCTTCAGTTCCTAATTCTTCAAAGTCAAAGATAAAAATTGAAGTTTTTTTTCTCCTGTGGAAGTACTTTGCAAAACCTTCAAAATGCCCGTAATCCAGAAATCTTAAAGGGCATTATGTATACACATCCCCCTACCATTTTAGGTTCAACTGTGAGCTGCGTAGATAACGAGAAAAAGAAACGGATCCCGCATTTGTGATTGCCAGGCAGTGCGCACGTGTGTTCAACGAGTCCCCTGATAAAATTTGATTTTGTTTATTCATTTCAAGTCGTAAAATTTTACTAGAACCATTTAAAATTCTTTATTGTGTTTGTAATCGGGTAGCAAAAAGTAATAAAAAGCTGCTTGGCGATGAACAATTAAAAAACTTACACACTCAAAATCGTTCAATATTTCAAAAAAACTATCGAACGATCCACATTATCTGTGTTATCTGTGTTTGTGCGTAAATCAGGACGCGGGGTGCTTCCCTTTAGGAAATTCCTTTATTTTTGCTTTTGCACACGTTTTTTCTTCTGCTTTGGCTTTACTTCATACCTCAAAGTATGTGCGTACTATTTATGAGCGGTTTTCGACTTTGTTTTCGTAATTTTATAAGGAAATAATAATCACTCTAAGAATATTTTTATTGATTATGGGTTTTATTTTTGCCCATATATGGAAGAGGGGTTGGATGCATATAAATATTTGGCATAAGCTTTCCCATTCTCTGAGTAGTCGTGGCAAAAATGTAAAGGTCACATTAACGGCCAGTTTGTAAGTAAATTATTCACAGAAAATAAAAGAACATGATAAGAAAGTTTTTCGCTAGCACTTGGTAATACCGATACCCTGTTCAGACATACAGCTGGTTTATGTTTCTTTATTTAAGGACAAGTTTCTTAAAACTATATCACATGCAGTATCCAGTTCATAAATTGATAAGTGGTTCCATGCAACTCTGCTGAAGATTCGTTTAGAGGGCAAAAAAAAAAAAACAAATTGTATGAGCGAATGTTAATATGTGTAAAACAAAACAGATTTTTTTTAATTGGGTTACAATTAATTTGAGAATTTTTTATAAACATTTCTGCAAGATGACATTAACTGACAATTCATCGATATCGTATGGAAATGAAGCCAAACGAAAACCATCCACGCGTTCGAGAATACACTTACAAAACGTAGTCGTTTGAACGGTACCATTTAAAAGTACTTTTTTCAAGTAGTACGTTTTTGGAAAATGTTGCTTTAATGAAACGCGATTTTAAAAGTTATTTTTTCAAAAAAAACGTTGCCTTGGAAACTTTTTTATTGCCCACATTTTTGTCCATTTTATTTTCTTTAAGGGAGTTAATTTTTTTTTTTTTTTAATTGCGTATTTGTGTAATAAATTTTAAGAGAACAGCTGTTCTTATTTTTGCAATTAAATTCTAATCAATATGTATGGAATTCTTTGACAAGAACAGTACTAAAAGAGGGATAAAAGTTTTCCATATAAAATTTTTCCATATAAAATTCTTCAGTTTAAAATTTTTTTTGTAAATTTAACCTAAATATATTTTTAATGATACCTAATTTTATTACAATATAATTGGAAAAAGAAAAAGCATGAGAATAAAACTTTTTCCGTGCTTTCTCCGTTAAAACCAAAACCATCAAAATAAAAGTGACACACAAGTCAACATATTTAAGAAAAATACTTGTATTGCACAATATTTTCTTTGTGAAGATTGTCAAATGAAACTTGAAGTTTTCTCGTTAACAACATAATGCGGTGCTTTAGTGGCTTCGCCGTTGACGAAAACTTCTGTAGACAATTTTTAACAAGTAATTTTTTGTTTAGAAATTTATATTTGAAAGGTTTTTTTTTTTTTTTTTTTATTAACATGGCAGTCCGTATTGAAGAGTTCATTCTTTCAAACTCACAGTTGAACTGGAAAACAAACTTTCCTTGCCAAGAGTTGAACTCACTTCAATTTTTATTCTTTTGTATTGTTTTTTACTCTTTGCACGTTTTTTTTATTTATTTATTCAGGATTTAAGCTGCGATGCGATTAAAAACTTTTGACTATATTTTTTTAAATTAACATTTACACACATTCACGCAGCCATAACACATGTGTTCTCGCATTGAGCAACGAATTTATCCAGCCATTTATGCTTAAAAAATAGCAGCCAACAGAAACAAATAACTGCAACTGCAAGGAAACACTTAAATATCACAAGCACTGCCATTGAAACCCTCAAAGGATGTAAATGAGTGTGCATGTGTATGTGTAGTTGCGTGTATTGTGTGTGCGTTACAATATTTCATGGTTTTCTATGGCGATATTATCCTGTCTGTTTATCCGGTCCATGTAAACAATTTTCGCTTCGCGCAAGTGTGTGTGTGTTTGTGTGCGGTCATGCAAAAATATTCATACATATACATATGTAAGCTTATATTACACGTATGCACTTGCAACAGTGTTATTCATGTTGGCTACCGGCTGGTCGACGAACAACAACTGTTTCGCTGCAAATAAGTGAAAATCGAATAAAATTTTGTATAAACGATCGTAAAGTTGCCTTTTGCAAATAAATACTTGCGAACATGCATGTGTGTTCAACTTAAAGCAGCCGTATACAGTGATGGAGTGAATGTCTACGCCTGGACTATAAATCCTTTGGCGTATCCACTTTTACCGCAGATTCATTAAAGCTGTAAACGCATGAATGTTTTAAAAATAAATAATCTTAATTAAAATGCTTCTTAATAGTTTCAGGATGCTGCAAATTTTAAATAAAAAGTATACAATCTCAACGACAATTTTTCTACAAGTTCCTTACACACACCCAGCCATAACTAAATGTAATTTACAAATTCATATACATATGTACATATATATATATATTTAATATATTCTTATAATAGTATTTCATACCAGATTAAAAGCACAATATTTTATTTAATAATTTTAGGACTTCTCACATTTTTGCAATTTTTATTACAAACCGGTTTTAAGAAACTTTTTTTTTCTCAATTGCCATTATTTTAAAAACCGGAGGGAAAACGCTAAAAACTAAAATTCCCTGCAGAATATTTTAAATATATTCTTTGATTTTTTTTTAGAAATATTTTTTTTATTGCCTCAAAAATGTTTTAAATATTTTTTAGTATTGAATTGTTTACGATATCTTTTAGAATATACGAGTATTTTAGCGTATTTACAATACTATATAAGATATTATATATTTTTTTCTAAAAATTTACGATATCTTTTAGAATATACGAGTATTTTAGCGTATTTACAATACTATATACGATATTATATATTTTTCTCTATATATTTTCCGCAGAAAATTTGTAACTATTTTCCTAAAAATATTTTACGATATTTTCTATAGGAAATTGTTCTAGAGAGAATTTCTTACGATATTTTGTCCATACAAGTTATTCACGATATTTTCTAATTTATTTGAATTATTTATTTCTTCCTATAAAAATTATGTGCAATAATTTTTTGGCTTTACATACCGTATTTCGCATACACTATTTACGATATTTTTTTAATTTTATTTTCTGTTGCATATTTTTAATATACTTGTACATTTTCTAAATTATGTGATATATTTTCTGTAGAGACTCACTATCATTTATTATACAGTTTTTTAATAGAAATTATTTACGATATTCTTTACAATAAATTTAATTTCTACAGAAATTATTTATGATACTTTATATAAATTATATATTATATTTTCCACAAAAATTAATAACGATATTTCTTATAAAAAATATTAACGATATTATTATTAATATTAACGAAACATTAACGATTCTATAGAAAATATCGAAAAATATCATATATAATTTAAAATTATTTTATATTAACGACATTTTCTATAGAAATGTGAAAGTGAAATGTTATTAATTTTTAAAAATATTTAATTAAATATTTATTTTAATAATTATTTAATTTTTATGTTTTATATATTAACGATATTTTGTTAACTATATTTTCTATAGAAAATTTTAACGATATTTCTATAGAAATTATATACATATATATTATGTCAAATTTTTTTATTATATATATTTAAAATTATATTTTATAGAAATTATTTACAATGCTTTTTTTTAAAAAAAAATAATAACAATATTTTGTATGGAAATTTAGATTTTGCGATATTGCCTATTAAATTAATTTCGATATTAACGATATCGGAAAACGTTTTTGAATAAATTCCTTTAATATATCTAATATAACATTTTCGTGCTTTGTTTTTTACTACAAATTTACTATCACTTGTATCGTTATATTTTTTTTTCTATATTTTTCAAAAGATTCTCGTATCATAATATTTTTATTTTATTAATATCGTGTAATATTTTTGTTTTTATTGTATTCACTTGAAATTTTTATCGTTCTAGAAAAAGAAGATGTTGTTCTTTGAGTGGTTGCTAAATTTTTATAAAACATTTTAGCCTATTCCTTGTGGATAGCTTGTTTACAGTATTATATGATGTGTTAAATTTGTTTGCAGCATTCATGGGTTAATCGTGAAAAGTGGCACGTCATGAATACAAGAGCATTTATACGCTTCACTTAAAACATGTTTCGCGTACTACACAGAATAGTTTATTGTGAGTTTACACATATTCCGTTTGCAGTAAAATAACGTGAAAATATAAATGAAAATGTATAATGAAAACAAAAACAATTCGGCATCAAAGAACATGACATAAAAATGGTAAGTAGGCTTAAGCGTGATGACCAACTCAGTGGCAGTGGAGTACGGCGTGAGAATGAAGCCGTGTAGCACTCAATTGTAGTCGCAGTTATTTGATAGAGTCCACTGATGATGGTCGCGGTTAAAGGCACTGGTCCTGTATAAAAGATAATAACAACAGCTGCAGGAAGCCAATAACAGAAAACAAAAAAAAATTAAATCAAACACTGGCGGACCGCCCTACACACATACACACAATACTAACCGTTTACTTGTATGCGGTCATATCAGTTGATTTAAGCTTCACTGGTTACTGAGAATTTCGGGGATTTTATTTGAATCATTTATTACTCGAAATAAAACAAAAATAATTTCGATAATAATAACTCATGTGTTGCTTTGCCGCCTATAGAAACACATATTTTTATACGAAAAAGTTATTAGCTGAAGCCGGTTTATTGAGCCTTTCATGGCCCTACTATGTGGGTGCAGAAAAGTGTAATCTAAAACATTTTTAAATAGGGCTTGTGTTTCATTAGTACTGTGTTTCATTTGCAATAAATTTCTGGTTTAGATTATTTGTAAAGTAATTTTTCAAAAGCATGGAAATCGGTCCAAAGTTAAAATTGCCATTTATAGGAGCGCCCTAATTTGAGTTGTACTTTCACGGTCTTTAACCACAAAAATATATTTTTCCTGGAGTTTATTTATTTGCTCATGTGCACAACTTTATGCAATTTGCATGCGAGTTTCCAGCTCTGTGTATTTATGGCTGGCAACTTGTTTGTGGTTCTTCAATTTAAAATTGTTGATTAAACTTTAGCAAAACAGGTATACGAGTATATTGTGAGAATATTGGATTTTGTATAGCACAGCGCTACACTACAATTTCTTACTCGAAAAACATGCTTGTGCTCAATATGCCACAAGAAATATGAAATTGTATAAAAAATAAAGTCCTTTCAGAGGGATGCTGTAGCTTAAAGTGTTTTTGAGTTTCATACTAGAACCTTTAATTTCTACTTATTAAAAAGTAATATTTAATTTTTATTTTCTTTTCTTTTAGTTGAATATGAAAATATTGGAAGATCCCTAACGAGGTCTTCCTTTGCTTTTGGTTACTTCATTTATCATTCAAAGTTTCTTCTCTCAAGGAAAATTACGTGGTCGACGAAGGTGATCTGATTATTTCTAGATATTTTCTAGATCTATTTTAGCCATGTTATCAAGGCAAACTCTAGTCCTGGGTTGCTTCGCTACAGCCATAGTCTAAAAACAAAATGTATTTCGGTGTCATAATTCATAATTAAGTTTTTTCTATACGATTTTTCATTTATGCGATCCTTTTTATTTTAACGATTCTCATATTTTAACGATTTTTTCTGTGTTTACTCATTTTTTAATGATAAAGATATTTTCTGTTTTTTTTTTTACTTTATCAATATATACAGCTAAAAAGATATATTTATTTGCTTTTAGGAAAAGGATTCTAAAGGATTTGTGGTAAAAAATTTGTTAAAATGCTTTCAAAATGAATTCTTGCCATTAAAATATTCTCAATTTGTTGAAAAGATGCCTGTACGTTATCGTTAACTTGCGATTTTGGTTTGTAAACGACTATAAATTATCTTCAATTCGTTACTGCAATTTAATATTGTTCGTCCAATTTTTATGAAAAATTATGTAATAAAAAACAAAAAGAGAAAATATTTTTAAACCAAACAAACTATTGTGTTTCATCTCTGGCAACCATTATTTCTTTTTTTTTTTTTTTTGCTAAATAATTTCTAACAATTTCGTTTTTTTAAATTTACTGAAATTCCCTAAAGCTTAATCAATAATTTTTTAATATTCGATTTGCTGCTGCTGTAGTGCTAGTTCAGTTCCTTGCTCTCTCCATCTTAATTACAGAGTTGCAGAGCAGCACAAGAATGTGTGCTTGGGTGTGTACAGAGAGCTTTTCCTCTAAGGATAATACAAAAAAAATTTGTATTCAAAGAACACAAGTAATCGTATGAATGAATGAACTTACATAGTTGCTGGCGTTGCTTTTATTAGATTATTAGTTATTTAGTTACTATTATTTGCTACACATGACTGCGTTACTAATACCAACGGATATGTTTTGTATATATTAAACATTTTTTTGAAGGAGAACAGAAAAGCAGCACTTTTGTGGAAAACTTTTGTCCTGCCAATAAATACAGTGCACTACCGATAATGTAAAGGAAAAGAAACATAGAAAAGCTACCAGTATCCTTTATGGGATGAAAACAAAAAAAGTTAGAATTTCTAGTACAAAGTAATTAAAATGTGTTTTCTCTGGCGTTACGTTTTATTTTTAAATTCTACAACTTACATGCTGAGCTTATAAAATTTGAATTAAAAAGAAATCGAAATAATACGAGCATCATACAACGTGAGGCAGACATAATTTAAACTAAATTCATCATGTTCAAAGTTCTGGTTCCTCTACGAAGACTTTCGCCAATTACTTTTTTTGCACTTTTATATTCGACTATAAGTTTTTGGCGGAATCTACGGTGTCTTGTTTATTAAGGATTGCAATTAGACAATTTTTCCGGGTTCATTTTTCCACTTGTCTTCTGCCAAGTACGAGTAGTTGCTGACAGTTGAAATGGCGTATTGCTGAAGGCAAACACTCTTTATATGGATGTGCATGTATGTATGTGTACGTACGTAGAACAAGCATGCGACTTGTTTTTCCCATTTGCCTTTCTATTTTAATAAAAATACACTACTTACAAATGTATTGTTTATTGTCTTATTTATGCGTACGTAAGACATTCGCTTATTTTTCGTAAGAATTGCCTGACTGATTCGCACTTTTTTCTCTCTCTTAATATTCAATTTTCGTTGATTTTTTTGTCTCCTTTTTGCGTGTTTTTTTTTTTTGCTTTCAAAATATTACGTTTTATTTTATGCGTGACTAGAAATTCATATTAAAAATGATTCTCTATTTCAGCTTTTATTTTTATATGCTTCTTTCCTGTATGAACTTAAGCTGAACGTACGAACGTACATTCATGCGTTGGTAAGCACATGCATTTTCTAGAAGTTGGTGTTATCGATCGCAGCGGCATTAACGTCTATTTATATGTGCGTACTTGTTGTGCATTTTCAATTGTTCACTCAGTATTTGCTTGATTGGCATTCTATTAGTTCGTGCGAATGTTTTGACGATTGCTTAAAACCTTAAGCTCTTTTTACATTAATGTGTAAAATCTTTATATCCGTCTTCTTTTCCATTTCACTCCGATGAAATACAACATATTACAAAATGGTCTTAGCTGGTGGTACCAGCTTAAAAACTTGTGTTTTGGCATGCGAAAGAAGTATTTCCTTTCAGCAAATTAAGTTTAGTTAAATTGGTTTCTTCTGAAAACGAACTTAGAGATTTTGCTCTTGTAAACTGATTTACTTGCCAGTGAAGTATCGAAACTCGTGAGGTTCTTCTGGGCCAGTTGGATCTCAGCTCTTATTTGTGGATTCGGAACATGTTACTACTGCAAGCGTGTAGATGTCGCATAAAGTAATTATTGTTGACTATCCTATTGTGGTTCAATCAGTTTATGGCGTTTCTAATTGTCGAACCGTCGAACCCTGGAAGCCTATTTATCGTTTTGTCATATTAGCGACTGTGAATTGTTGATATAAAAATCTATTTGCATTCATATATCCTCATGGTAACGCAGTTGTACTTTTAGTAATACGGTTTGTTGTTTATAGTAACGTCATAGTCTTTTTATTTTTTACGAAAATTAGAAAAATACTTTATATTTTATAACATTTCGATCAAAATTGTATACCGAAATTATTATAACGCAAATAATTGCAATTCATGCGGTTTTTTTTACACTTCATCAAATTTTCAGAGATTGCAATAAAATTTGTTTGCACGTTGATGTCTTCAGATGTACAGAAAAATATAGGTAATCTATGCATTAGTCTCGTATACCATTTCATTCTGGTAAAATGTGAAAGGTAAAAGTCCTTTACATACTGATTGGTAGCACGGTTTGAATAATGTATTATATATGTTGTAGATAAATGCGTTTTGATGTAAACTTTCACAGAATTTATAAAAAAAAAATATTTAATTTCTAAATTAAATCGATTTCACAGTCGATTCACAGTCCGAGCTAAGTCAAGACCCATTTGTGTATTGTGCTGGAATTTTTTTTTTGCAATCTTTTCTTCACCTCTTAGGAATTTGGAATAATTTTTTAAGGGTAAACATTTTCGCCGTGTTTTGATATGGTTGCCTGTCAAATTTTTGAATAATTTGATATTCGATTCGAACAAATTAAAGAAAAATATTTTGTATTTTAATGACGACTAATTAAGTGTAAATTTGGAACTCTTCCAAGTCCTGCAGTCTGCGTTGACCCCTTAGCTTACTTTACCAAATTCATTTAATTATAAATATAATATTACTTTTAGCGAATTGAAAGAAAAGAAATAAATTTAGTTAATATTTGAAAACTATATCTCAAAGCCTTTCTAATGATGTATAATATGTGTCACTTCAAACTCCTAAGAGTGTTTAAAGTGTTTAATGCAAATGTTATATCATTTTTCCTTTCATGCCACCCATAAAGAAATAGAAAGAAGAAGAAGAAATACTACCATAAATGATTGATGGGTATTTTGACAGTGTTTAGGGCGCAGTAAGAAAACCTTTTGCGACGAAGTAAAGCCGATATTCGTGAAAAATACGTTTATTTGGGCACTTATCAAACGCTCACTGGTGCGAATGGATGAGTTCGGGTAGTTCATCGCATTACGTAAATTCCCGCATCCCATGAATTGTTTTTAGCATTTTCCCTCTGTTTTTGATTACACTTAAAACAATTCTGAAATGAGAAATCGTTTTAAATAAAAAAAATGAATCTTTATTCTTTTTGAAAGTGAAATATGTGCAGTTAAATAAGTAATTACGGAAGCTCTTACGTCAAAACGTATTTAACTCGGCATATTTTGTTACACACGTGAATGAATATTGCAAAGTCATTCGGTATGAAATATTTTTTCTCTAAAAATATTTTCCATCCTGATATTAGAATTTTTTATTTTATTGTATTTCCTGCTGTGAAGTGCTGCTACAAGGCGGTCTACTCCAGCAGTCTTCTGCAATGCTTTGAGTTTATATTTTATTACAGTTTCTTTTTATAAATTTAAAGAAGTCATACTTCGATTATTCTTTTATTGTAAAACTATTAAAAGAAAACAAACTCTAAAGAAAAAGAAAACAGCAAAAGATTATTCGATTAAAATTACTCGATGCAGATTTATCAAGAAAAAAAGTAGAAATTTGTTCAATTTATATCTGATTGTGCGCTGACAAGTAATTTCAAATGACACATGAGACACCAGCTTACACGGAAAATGTCTAAACTTTTCCAAGCAGCGCATCTCACTGAAGAAAGTCATCATCATCATTATCATCATAACCATCATCATCATCATCATCATCATTTTTGTAATCATAAAAATAATACCATTCATTCCCCCTACATCTCAACAGATTTCTAATAAATGATTTTTTCTGCTGTCTTTTAATCGTCAATAAGTACAATGAGCTTTTGTTTATGCTTGTTCAAATGAAAGAATATGAAATTCTTATAAATAATTTATTAAATGACATTAAGTAAGAAAGATTGTACGGATATATTTCGACATGTAATATCTATTAATTTGTCTGAATACGTAACAAGAAAGCAGAAATATATCAGAATGACAGGTACATTTATTTGAAAATTGAATTGTTTTGTAAACTTGGCAAAAAAAAAAAAACAAAATAAAACAAATGAGTAATAAAATAATGGCATCTTTACATTCAATCTATAATTTTACGCTACACTGCTCTTTTGTATTGAAATTGTGCTTATAAGATTTTAATATTTTTAAGTAACCATCATGGGAAATATGATTTGTTTTATATGATTCGTTTTGTTGTTTAAGTTAAACAAACAGTGCTGAACACGAAATTCGTTTTTTGGCTGCCACTGAATAATAGATTTATACGGTATCAGAAAGAACTGCTGCTTCAGAGAATAAGATAAAAAAATTCCGTGAAATCGGTAAGAAAGGCAATCGTTTGGTTCACACTTTAAATAGAAAATTGTTGATACACCCTAAAAGTCGGCAACGCCGAAATTATTTTAAATGCGAATATCTGGTTTTGATATTCATTTCCGGTTTTTCAAAAATATTGGAGATTCTCAATGCAACAAGAAAGTTCTCTCCAAAATATCTTGAAATAAATGTAGCAATGTGAGCTTTTTATCTGTATTATCGCTTCAAATTATATTTCAAAATTTATGAAAATTATTTTGGGACTTAAGTCAACCCTTTTTGTGAATGTCTACAAAAGTGAGGGGGGAAATACGTTATTAATAATTAATATTAATAATGATTTGTTCATAGTGGTATGACCTCATACTACTAGCCAGAAATATCGTGTACATTGTTTGAGGAAAATTTTCTTTCAGTATATAGTAGTAGAACTTGCATTTAATGGGATTTTATTGCACACGTTACACTATTTTGCAATGAAAGTAAAGATGGGTGTGCTTATCATTAACGCTTATCGCAAATCTGAAAGCTATTTGAAAATGTTTAAAAGCTCACAAATTACTTCTGCAAATAGATAACTAAATGGGAATTACAACAATTTTAATATACATAAGCTACAAAAAAAAAAAAAAAATAAATGGATATGAAAATACATTTTTATTAATCTCTTTTTTAACCCTTTCCCCCATATTCGGGAAATTAATTTTTAATTTTTAGTTCCAGAAGCGAAGACCCTATATTTCTCTCTGTGGCCATAAATTTTTTTTTCTTATTTCTCCGCATGTTAGCTGGTCCATATCCTTGACACTTAAGACACCAAATGGCTCTGCATTTTTTGCATTTTACTTCATGCCTATTCTAAACTTTTTGTACTTTAATATTACTTAGTTTCACTTCCAAGCGAATCATTGATGATCACTTTCCATCTAATTTTAATATTCAGGAATTTTTTTTACTCACACTGACATTTCGCGCAAGCAGCATTCTGCGATCCGCATTTTAATATTCTAACTGAAAACCAACTATAATTTTCAATGTAATCCTTATTCACTGGCCTCTTGGCAAAGTCATTTTCGTTATGCCTCATTCATGGATTTGCTCCTGCCGCTAAACTATTCACTTTGCTAAAAAAGTCAATTTGCTTAAAAGTTTTTAATGGACTCGTACTTGCTTCTCTCACCACTTTTACTCCGACTCTACGCCAATGGAAAATACTTTTCTTTTCTCATTTTCTTTTTTAATTTAAAAACTGCAAAAGGAATTTCTAAGTTCCATAAAAATCTGAATCTTTTCATCGCTCAATGTATGCCAAAAGTCATACCAATAATATCCTGGTATGCAACTCCAGTAGCTCTAAAACGATGAACAAATAACTCTACAGGAAAAAATGAGCATAATCGGAAGGTAATTTTCTTCCAACATGCAACACAGCAAATAATTTTATTTTGTTCTTTGCATTGTTTATTGAAGATTGATTGGCTTTAAGAACGAATAGAAGGACTGACACTGCCTGACTGACAGCAATTCAAAATTTGTCATGAAATTATTATGGCTGTCTGTTGTTAAATAAAGAAAATTATTATTAAAGTGTGTTATTATGTTCGGCTTTATTATTCTTAGTGTTAAAAATCATCAAATAATAAATAAAAAAAAAAAAAAATTAATTTAAAAGGTTTAAAGGAAAAGCTTATAAGCTCTTTTAAATGGCTCTTCAATGTGCATGATGAAGAGGAAAATATCTATGAAGAACGGCTTCAAATCTAAGCTGAAGATGTCTAAATAGTCTGTTTCGAGTATCATTATGCAGGAAATACCTTTCCTTACCTTTTACCTTTTAGAAATTACTTTGATTATCGCTAGATCCTTCGCACTCGATCTTCCTATGTCCCGTGATATTCCCTTATGATTTCAATCACTTCTCTATTCCACTTTCTGAGTTTATGCAACTATCGCAACGGGACCATAATTATTGAACACAAGTGGTGGGAATTTCTAGCAGCCTCCAATGGCGGCTTAGGTTTTACATAAATATCGCAAAAGCTGGATCCACCCTTTATCGCCTAAAACAGCACTTGTTGAATCCAATGATCGATCACAAAGCGAGACTGGTAGTGGTTAATAGTTTCTGACAGACCAAAGGCCAAGTGAGAGCTTTTACTAATTCGTTATCTTTACTTAAAAGGAGTAGTTTCCATGCCTAATATTATAACTCGCTGGCAACCGAAGATTATGCGATTAATCTTCGCAAATCACTTCATGGCAACACTGTTCAACATTTAAAGCACTCAGTTTTTATAATTAATTTTCATTTTACTCGCTCGTTTGCATTTGAACCGGGATTATCTAGTAAATTCATTATTTTATTGATGTTGATTTTATAAATTTCAAGTTGTTTTAAAAAAATTTCCTTAAAGGCTCCTGAAGATTCTGCATTAGGAAGCACTTTTGCCACTCTCAATTACAGTGAATATTCCTCTGAGTATTAATTTGAAGAGCACATCAACGCACTCTCTCCAGTGGCTGCTATGGGTATCCTTCTCTGCATCATTTCCCAAAGGTGATATGGTTGTTTTTCCGCCTTAAGACTGAACTCAATGTTACAGATTTACATCTAAACATTTTATTTAAACATATCTGAGAGGGCTTAAATTCTTTGCAGTGCGTACTACGTCAGGACACGGCAAACTCTTGTTTCTAATAAAATTAGCGATTTTTAAGGACGAAAATAAAACGTCTTCCTGTGAATAATTTTAATTGCTGAACTATTTTAAGAATCGTAAAAAAACGTCGACGTCCTTGTTGACATGTAACTATTATTATTTACATTTTTATTAACTTATGAAAGCGTTATGACTGCAGGGTGGTGGAGCGTGCAAGTAAAAGGCGAATCTATAAACGATTTTTACTACTTTAAGTATACACACATTTGAAAATCTTTATATTATGCATGGCTTTCATATGAGGCTCAGTTAGCAGAAAAAAATATTTTCTAATATTTTTTTTTTTGTTACCTCCAGGACATTTGTAGTGCTCGATATTGGCATATAAAGTTTTTACGATTTTCCCAATTAAAATTCACCATAAAACTGAGAGAACTTGTTACTTTCAATGTACAGCAAACTTGCATTCCAATAAAAACATTCGCATGCGACTGGGGACAACGAGCTGCAGAGAAAAATAAAATACAAATTCTCATTTTTCTTTTATATTTTCTTCCAAATTTAATGGACAATTGGGAATATCAAGGCAACGGCAATAAATGTGCAAAAAAATTAACAACTGTCAAAATTTATGAAAAGTTGTATAAGTTAGCAATTTTTATTGCTGCTCCAAACTTTGTTTTACAGTTTGTGTATTCTAATAACAGAAGGAAGTTAAAATCAAACCTTTACGAGCGCTTACTTTTGGCTAACTTAGCAGAGTAAAATAAATGTAAAGGTCCTGCGAACTAAAACATTTCCATATGCATGGGAAAAACTTACCTTAATGCATTATTAATAAATTAAATTGTTGGTTTACATTGCCATTTTAGTGTTGTCTCAAAGACAATGTGAGGTATTTAAATAATTCTCATTTAATTCTCATTTTCAATACCCATGACGGCGGCCACATAAATCAGTACAAAAAGCAAAGAATCAATTCTTTTAAAATTTATTGTAATACGTTTTTAATTAAATTCTTGTACCTATTAATCAATTATTACTTTTGTGCAAGATCCTTGCAATAATATTAAACTCTGCCGCCGAAAATACCAACAGCAAAATATTTGTCCATAAATTACAACTTTATAAGTTACTGCTCTCCACTGATTTTCTCTGCAAGAAGATATCTGCCAACACTCCCACATCATGCAGTAAATAACGCAGCTAAAAATATTAAATAAGTGCAGTGAAAAAATCCCAAACTTGCATTTAAGAACAAGTATTTTCTCCGTAATATATTGCGTTAAAACAGTGACAGAGTTAAATAATTTATTATAAACTGTGGCACATTGAAATCCAAAAGTGACAGAACAGAATTGTTTTTATGTAAAAATACTGTAATAAAAGTTTTTTAAACTTTTATTTTTTATCTCCTGCTCTTGGTCATCAACACCATTTTACAATTCCATTTATATATTTTTTTTTTATTATTTGCGTTTTCATATATAAATTGCTTGTGCTTTAACAAAACTGTGTGTGCAATTTTTAAACAGAAATATTAAAATGCTGCTCTTAAGCCATGAATATTTATTTGAAATTATTGTTAGTGTTGGTGTGTGTAAACAGTAAATAGTCAGTCATTCTTAAAGCAGCGTCTGCCTTGCCTGTATTGTTTAAATAAGTCCACTTTAATCAGTTTAAATTGACACTGGGGGTCATATTCATTTAATATATATTTTTTTCTTACCCGATATTTATTCATTTTATTTTATTTACTTGTTTCTATGTTTTTGTGCCTCTTTTAAACTATATTTATTACAGCGACAACAACGCAATCACTTGTAGTTGTGATATGATTAGTTGATGTACACTCAGGCTGCAGGGAATAGGGAAAGTGTTTTCGTCGTAGGAATGTCGTCATTAGTCTTGGTTATAAAAATTATTATATTTGCTCTCAAGCAGAACTTTACTAAATATTTTGCCTAAGGCAATGATTCACTATCCTACACGAAAATCTGATGTGATTACATCCTATTTAAAAAGGACGCATACGAAATGCGTTGTAGTTGCCACACTAACATACAAATACTATGCAAATAAATTTTTTCTTTGCATTTTCAGCACTCAAGCTATATTTCGCAGATCGTTGGGTTGTGTAGGATGGTGAATCATGACCTTTAGAAAGATAATTTCAGAGCACCTTCCAGCCTCAAATTATTATTAGTAATTACTTCCATATTTATATCGACGCACTATATAAACAAAAACTAAATGAACCGATTTGCCCTTAATTAGTTCTTCCGCACTTTGCATACGCACACATTTCCTAATAACAACGAGTACTTATTTGTCTATTTCATACAAAATTAAATACGTTGCTCATCGTTTTATTCCGCTCAATTTGTTATATCATGCAAACAAACATACAGCCAACAAAAACTAATATTAAGTATAAAATAATTTTAAATAATTTGTTGCACTGTTACACATTTTTGCGTCATATATTTTTGTAAAATTTATGTTCAGAAGATGTTTTTAATTTTTATTATGCACTGTGACTAAAATATATATTGAGAGAAGACTTTGTTCTAAATTTGATTTGTACATAAAGAAAGAAATGCAGTCAGATTGCCTCAATAAAATTTCTTTCGTAGTGACTACTAAATAAAGTACACACATTATGCAACTTATCCGTTCTCACGCACATACATGCATACGTATGTACATATAGAAATGCATCCAAATTTGTGTGCAGGAAAACATTAAAATTAAATAGGTGTTGGCTTTAGTCACTATTAAAAACGTTGTAGGCATAACCGGATCTCTTTCATGTTCACGCCCTCACTTTTAAGCTCTTGACATTGTACTTATGCATACACACATACATATGCACATATACGCATGCAGGTCTCAAGGCACATCCCTACTGCTTATCCCCTTCATGCTACATTTATCAATCAGTCAGATTTTAGGTGAACAGGCTTTCTGGTGCTGCTATATCTGGTAGTCAGGCGGCATGCCTATAATTTCTTACTCTATAATTTCTTCCTAGACGCACATTTCACTACTAGACAATATGTAAGTCCAAGTACTTATGTCAGTATTAACATTAAAACAAGTACTGCATAATTTTGGATTAAAAAGTGTTTGACAGCACTCGTTCTTCTATAGGAGAGCGAAAACAGTTAAAATGCTACTAAGAACACCTTTAGCTGCATCCAATTTTCTACAAAGCCTAGTCACACTTCTAATACCGGCACAATGCTTTTTTGATTAGCGGAAGTCCATAAAAATCGGAAAATAGGCCGTCCAGCAAGTGTGTTAGATCAGCTTTTAAAGCACATTTACATATACTATAAATGAAAAAACCCATTTCTACACTTATACACACACACATGCGCATGTGTATAAAATAAAATGTTGATTTGCTAAAACTTTTTTTAAAAAGAAAAAATTATAATATGAGTAATATTTTATTTTCAAAATATAATTTTTGTTATAATATCTGCACTTGCTTATTAAATTATTATCGCTTTCGTGTCGAGCCCTGTGTACTTCTGTGCTTTCGTTATTGAAGTAAAAGTTTCCCTCTGCAAAATCAATAGATACTTGAAAAGGTTTTAATGCTATTAGTAAAACATTTTTGTTGTACTAGAGCAGCTCTCTATTCTGTGCCCTCTAACTATTGTGTACGCCCTTCTTAAATTTGCCTACTTCAACCATGTTACCTCTAACACCATTCTAAGTAAATGCCTACTCCCGCTCAATGAAGATCCCAAAAAAAAATACAATAAAAACAAAAAAAGGAGAGAAATTAAACTTCAAAGAAATAAAGAATTGTTGCTTAATTGTAAAATAAGGGTGTTTCGTGTTCAAGCGCATCACGGTGAGTTAAAAAGAGACGAAGAACGGTGCAGATCTGGAAAATGTGTTTCTTTTATACGCCTAAAACACTGACTTTTTTTTGCCTCTACTCATATAAATAAATAATAAATATTTTGAAAGATTTCAATAAAAAATTTTACCGTTGAAAGTATGTTTGCTTTTTTTCCTTTTTTTTTTTGATATTTAAGAACTGCAGATGGAATGTCAGTTTAGAATTCACTTGATATTCACAATTTCTCCAATATTATTGGCAGTATCATTTCCCTGTCATTTCATTGCCATCAAATTAGTTAAAGGCCTCGTTTCACTATCCTACACAGTCGTACTATGCATTCACACAAAAATGTCATGGTGGCCCCCTCCTATTTCAATAAAGCGTAGTGAAATGAAATTGCTGGTGCCAGACTATAATTTCAATTTTTGGAGTTTGCAAATATGGGTTTTTCTGCATTGAATTGAACTTTATCTTTGTAGTAAACAATAAATAAATAAATATGCTTTTAAAAACAAAATACTAATACATATTTGATTATATTGTATAGATCGGCAAAAATTGTCTTTCAATAGCCGTTTTATCAATATTAGATTTTTGTCAGATTATAGATGACAGCTATTTATCTGTCTATTATATTGAAAACAAAAACAAATTTTTTTAATAAAAAAAAAAAAAGAATTCTATGAAAGCTGCAAAACAATAATCCAGCAAAACATGCAGCAAATTTGTTAAAAATTTTGTTTTTTCAGCGTTTTAGTAGAAATAAATTAGTGTCGACATACCCAGCCCTGTTGTTGCATATTCAAAATCAGGCAATGAAAACACAGGAAGTAGAAAATAAAAAGCATAAGACTTAAAACATTCTACACACACACTCGTATTGACATTGATTCGCTCAGACGTGGTGCGAAGTGCGTAGTGTTTCCAAAGAAGGGTTTCCATACGCGTTCTCACAAATACAAAATAAATAAACAAGAGAAAACTTCAAACCTTAAAAATAAATTGTGTAAAAATAAAATAAAATTATATGCGTGCGTGTGTAATGCTGGAGTGTATAAGCAAATGGAAAGAATATTTTAACTTTCAAAAAGGGAAACGATTGAAGTCTAAACAAATTTCAATAGAAAGCAATATTGATAAAATTTGAAGATTAAAAACGGGCATTGACTCGGAAACGAACGCAAAACCAATTCAGTTATTATTTGTTTAATTCTTCGGGAAGAACGATAACCATTTACAAAAGAGTTGATAATCGTCTTCTTTTCTGAGGGAGGCTAAAAGTATTATAAAAATATGTTTTTATTTTTACAATTTTTTCCCATTTGTTAAGTCAAGGGTAAAAATCATTTACAGAAGTACTCGCATACTGTGTTTATGTTCAACATTTTAAACCACAAAGTATTTCAACCTACTTTTGGACGCCACTACCCGCACCAGAAGAACATGTTTCATTATGCCACACTGGAATTATGTGACTTTTAAGGTAAAAAGAGCGGCGATGCATGAAAATTTAATATTTAATAAAATTACACGCAAATGCCTCACAGGACATGAATGAAAATAAATATTTCATGTTTATTAATTGAAAACAAATATTAATTAAATAAACTCAAATTTCATTCAATTATTTGAACGTGCAGTTCAGTTCGGATGTTCAATTTCTGATTAAAAGTTAAAAGTTGGCAAAATCATTTTCGTGAGTTCTTTCTATATATGATATTTGGATGCAAACAAATATTCTGTGTAATCGATTCCATGTAATTACCAATGAAAGAGGAAAATATGTGTATGTTTTTAATATTAAAAATTAAGTCATGTGTGCCATTACGGACGAGTAAACAAAGTGAACAACGGAGGAACAATCGGGGTAGGAAAAACTTACAAATATTCCAAGTAGATTTACAAATTACGTTGTTAAATTTTTAAAAATATGCTCAAGCCACTTACATACATACATACATACATACATATACAAGTATTTTTTTGCATACAGAGTAGAGAGGCCAGACTATGTATTCATGTAAGTTCGACTCGTTGAAAGACTTTGTAGTTCGTATTTGAAAGATTGAAGGAAAGTAGATCTGGACTGAAAAACAGTTCTTGTGTCGTTGGAATTTTTTTTCAATTTAGTTATTCTTAAGCGGTGTGTGTGGTGCCGATCCGGCTTTGAGCGTTTTTCGTCTCGCTCGCACATGTTGATTTGTATAGCAGTGATGATAGCCAGTGCAACAAGAGCAACTCAGAAGGAATACTCTTAATAATAACGCGGGCATATGGTCTACTCAATCCGCCGGCTTCTGTGCACATATGCTTTGCAAATTACTTTTAAATAAGTAATAAGCCCTTTGCTTCAATACTCTGCCATTCCCATTTTTTCTTTTTTTTTAATTTGGAAAGGGACATGAACATTGTTAATAGTGTGGGCTGGAGATCGTATCCATGACGTTGGTCTTTGCTAATTGGCGAATTTAGTAGCTCAGCCAACAACAATTTTTATAAGGTAGAATTTCTTAGAGCTTGAAAGTTTGAAATGAATGAAAATAATGGAACTCGGTTAATGGAGAAAGAGGAAACTCTGCATATTCCGTATTCATTGTTGCTAGAGTTCTTGAAACTAAAATTTTTTTTGTCAATCCATACAATTTTTGTTAGGAATTCAATTTAATTTCAATGCTTTTAAGATCAATTAAAAAATTTTCAGAAAAGAAAACTACTTTGCTTATAGAAATGTATTTTGCGATTCCTCGAGCAGAGATAGGATGAGTTCCTCCTTATCCCTGTATCAGCGAGTTGGTATCATTATTTCCCAGATATTCCCCATACATGGTTGTCGGTACTCTGTTTAATCTCTATACGCCCACAGGATTTTATAATTATTATATTTTCGTATGCCGATTAGTTGGTCGGCCATTAACGTTTTAGTCACAAATGAAACACACACACTTCTGACTAATGTCAAACGCTTTCCATCTCTTGCGTACAACCTCCCTCCCCACGCGTCTAATTTTATTATCACGCACTGACTATTAATTGAAAATGAAGCGTAAACACTCATGCAGGCACTCTTAGAACGTAGAAAATGTTTTTCTTTGTCTGTGAATTTAGTGAATTTTTAAAGCGAAAAATGTATGTGTGCATACACGTGGAAATCATTCACACTGTCACTCTGTCTCATCCATCTCTTTCTAAGCGGATATAATTCTACAACGTTTTATTGGAATATATAATTTAATTATATTAGGGTGGTTCCTCTTTGTGCGGACGTTTTAAAATGTTCTTTTCATATAAAATGACTAATAAAAGTCTCGCTTACAACTTCTCCATATTTTTGTCCAAGTGGAAGACAGATAAACCTGAAATGCTGCATAAATGGCATCATCATGAAAAGAATAGTTTTGTAATAACCTTAATCATGATAAATCTACGTATATATAAAATGGAAAGAAAGAAGAAATTGATGCGTTCCCTAATATGAGTTTTATAATCATGTGAATCATCTTTATTTTTGGCTTTTACCGTCTGTTGCAACTTGCAGCAGACAACCGCTCTGGTTGTTGGAGAACAACCTCAATGGAATTTGATTGCCTTTGTTGTAAATGCTGCTGGTGATTGTAAAGAGTGCATAAACCAAAATAACTCTAAACTTTTATGTTTTTCTTCTTGTTTTTTTAAAAGTTCTATGAAACGTTAAAGAGTGGCGTGTTGTAATAAATTTATGATTTCTACCGTTTTAAGGGCTGGCATTTCCGAAGTAACACATTCCACAGATTTTATTCCTCTAAAGAAATTTATTGAATCGATGTACATTCTATAAATTGATCAATAAATTACTTACAAGAGATGTTTTCTTTATTTCTTTCCTTTTTTTATTCAGACAAAATAAAAAATATATATTTCTCGTGAGTATATAGACAAAGGCTAATGGCAATAGCTTGGATGCTGGCATATTTTGCTAAGAAAATTTTTTCTAGAAAACTGAATGGTATCCGTTTAAAGGACTATTCTATAGGCATTCCGAAAGAGTTATCCTTTGCCTCGCCCATTTATATAAAAGTTATAAGTAGGACTCGAAATAAAGCCTGACTCTTTAGCTTTCAACTTAATGGAAAATATGGAAATTTTGTTCTTTCGAAATTCTTCAAAAACCTTGAGGCCTTTTATTGACTAGAAAATTCTATGTGAACGATTTTCTAATCATTTATATCTGGCAACTGGATGCCCAAAAGAAAATCTTGCAGAAAGAAAATCTGAAAGCAAATAATCTGAGAAAAATCTTTAATACACATTTAGCTCTGTAATTGTAGCCGGTCCTTAAAATAAGAAACGAAATGTATTCTCTCTGCCTTTGTATTGTTAGTTGTGACGAGAAGTGGATACTTTAAGAAGCATGTCTGCTCCTCTTCTTGGCAACAAAACAAAATGAGAGAAATTAAGGAAGAAACAAACTATTGGTTGAGGGGCAAAGACTTATAAATAACTATAAGAAAATATAATGAAGTCTAATATGAGAAGTTTTTTATTTTTTAAATTTATTTTACACGCCGCCAGCAAAACAAGAAATTTTTAGAGAGTGGCAAAAGCTTATAGTAAACCGAAACCGTGCAAATTTATTTTCCATATTTTAGGTGGGAGTAAAATAATTTTGAACAAACTTGAGTGGATTATATAATCTTGAATAATTTTCAATTTGTAAATAAAACTATTTTAGCTACTTTTCGGGAACACCAACATTATGTTTTTGTAAATTCGTCCTACAGAAGAATTAATTATAAATACTTTACATTCGGTTTGAACTTACGTGACGGAAAAGAACAACTTGGATGCATAGAAAACTTATACGAAATTTACCTGGCCGAAATGTTTACTTGGTTACACGGTCAAGGTAAGTAGCAAGTGACTTTGCAAGGATTTGTGAAAACTGATCGTGTAGCCAAAAGCTCGACCGGCCTTTGAAATAGCCTCGACTTGTCGCTATTGTCGGTGTGGTTGACCGAAATTGGGTCCTTGTAGGTGATGCGAGAGCTACTGACGTATCGAACGACAACTGAATAGATGTGTTTTACTTTCTTGCTCGATATCGTGGCGTATTATCTCATATTAAGATACGTTCTATACGTTATTGAATGCCAGTCCAGTTTATTGAATGAGTCCTGGCTTATGGAAGAAAAATGATTTACAAAAAGTTTGAGTTGTGAGTTCTTTTTAATTATTTAAAAAATAAAAAAACTTGATGATTTGACGACAAGTTTGCAAACACTTCAATTGTCAACAAAAGAGATATGTATTTAATGGTACCACCATAGGCGAATGCATAATGTGCAGTCTACTAAACCGTAGGTCGCGAGTTCGATTCCTGCCTAGACCCTGAGTCATGGCGAAAGCTTTACAGGTGAAGTTGGTTAAAAAAATAAAGAAAAATTTTTTTCTTTCTAATTTAAATTTAAAATTAAAAATTATTTATTGAGGCGAGTTTTCTTTTTAAATTTTTAATTTGCGGAAGTTTTTCAAAATGTGTGTAATGTTTATTTTTTAAATGTAACGTAATTTTGCTTAGTGAATTTTAGTCACGTATTTTGTCGCGTCGAATTTATATTGCAAATTCTTTTTGTATAGAAAATTTATTTTAACTTTTATGTGCGAGTATTAATAAGAAATCGTAAAATTTTGTATTTATTTAACAAAAAAAAATTTTTTTTTTTTTTTTTTTTTTTTTTGTAAAAAATTATTTAAGAATTTGTTATTGTAGATTGTATTCTTTTTGAATTGTGTGTGCATAAAAAGTTTTATTGGAAATTTATTATTGTAAAATTATATTCATTATGAATTTGTATACAAAAATCTTAAATCGTAAATGTTTTATATGTAGAAAATTATTAATAAATTTTTTACAACTTTTGAATGCTTCGCATATATTCTGGGAAGAAAATTTAATATAAATAATTCCGCGTGATTGTTAGTATGAAGCGAGCAGATCGTAAATATTTTATTGTACAGTTTGACTGCAGAAAATTCAGTAGTTCTTTTCATATTTGCGATCAATTAAATATTCTGAAATTAGTAAATTTAATTCAAACTTAATAAAAAAAATTTTTTTTAAATGTAGGAAATGAATTGAATTTGTCATCTGTGTAACCAAGTTAATGCCTCGGCCTGGAGAATTTCTTATGACTTTTTCCTACAATCAATTTGTACTTTCCCGTCCTGTCTTGCCATGCAGTTTTTGTATAAAAATGCTAAATTGCGCTAGAAATTGAATTTTAAATATTCTTTGTAAAAGTGCGATCTTATTTTTCCTCTTAGCTCGTAAGACTCCGAGCATCTGCTGGAACTTTGTTTTCTTTTTTATAAAAATGTTGTAGACGAAATACAAAAATAGCTGCCCCTTCATTTCTTGTCTTCTTTTCTCAGTCATTTGTAGTCTTAAAATAGTTTTCCTAAAGATGTAAAACATGGAGGAGAAAACACAATTTCACAAGTGCTAGTTAAGCAGAGATATAAATGATTGTAAAAGAATCTTGAGTTGTTTCTTTCCTTAAATGCAATGCAAAGCAAAACAAAAAGAAAATCAACCTCCCTATAATAAATTGTTACATGTGTATGCAGTTGACATCACTTACAGCTGAAGATGTGTCGAGAAAACGAAAAGCAACAAAAAGTAAAAGTAGTTTTATTAAAAATAAACTTAAAAAAACACCCAGAAATTCTTAAAAGGAAACAGAGAAGCAAATGAAACAGTAGCCACATCTTCTATAATTAGCAATAATGCATTTTGTGAGACAATAGTTCTTTAAAAGTGACTCTCCAAAGTGAATTTAGTGAAGGACTGTTGAAAATGTTAGAACAATCTGAAATGAGAAAGACCACTTGAGCATTACATGTTGAAGTAATTTGATTTTTGTTGCATATTGAATTATATTTTTTTTTTTTCAATAGTTTCACCGGTCTGATTGTCAGTGTTTGTCTCCACTTTCATCACACATATCTAATTGGCCTTAATTTCAGTAAATGTCGTAATTTATTATATTACAAGTTGACTGGCTACACTCTTTGCCTTTTCAAAGAGCAGCACAAACATTTGTAGCCAAATCGACAGTAATTATTGCTTTGGGCGAATATTTCAATCAGCAAATCAATGCTGTCTACTGCTCAGTAATGCCATTCATTATACTCCATTCCGTTTGTGGGTTACGAGGGTTTTCCCTAAAGTCAGATGTCTTGAAAGCAAAGTTGTTTTCACAATTTAGATATGCAATAAATAATCAGATCTCATTTAGTTGGTTACATTGTATATGGCAGGCTCAACTTTCTCCTGTCTAAGGATCGCCATGTGTGCTAGAGTAAATCACTGCAAAAAGGATATCTTTAAACAAAAGTTGTCCTCAGAAAAATTAAAACAAAAAAAAAAAATTATTACAAATTAATTAAAATTATAAAAATAATTGCAAATAATTTTTATATATTTTTTTATTTATATTTTTATATATTATTTCATGGCAAATACCTCCAACAGTCTAAACCCCACTCATATTCTACATCGCGGCATTATTGTTTCAAATAAAACCTCCCATCTCATTCACATTCAGCTGAAACCGCTCCAAAAAAGGGGGTAAATTATATTGTTAGTATTGTTATAGTGATGTCAGTAGAAATTGTTCAATTTTTTCGAACTGATGCACAAGAAAAAAGTCACGAGTATGGTGACCTTGAGATACAATTTCTTGGCTGAAGCAAGTGGACAAACCAGCAAAAAAAGAGAGAGAGAGACACTCCTCACGATCTAAGGCAGCAATTATTTGTTCCAAGGTAGCAATTAAATATTTTTCATCAGCACCTCCCCTTCTCTCGCGCGAGTTTTCAACATCTTTCCCCACAACGTTATAGACCTCATCATCGAACTGATAATTTCTTCCGCATACAGAAGGGAGTGTGTAGTTCTGTGCATTCGTTAGCATGTAACATATGCCTGCTCCCAAAAAATAACCACGCCTACCCGATATTACGATAGCCTTTTCACCATTGGACATGAGAGTATTTTCCTTTAATTTTTGTTCAGTCATTAGATACCGGCTCAGATTCATGCTTATGTTTTCCTACTTCATGCAAAGCTTCTCCACTTTGCAAAATGTTCCTTTGCTTTTAGAGATGTCGCTTTTTGAAATACAAAAATTTATTAGGTTGCTTTTCTCAAATCACCTTGTATTTCTGTCCTACAGAAAACTTCTGCACAACTTTGTCAACTCCAAACAGAGTATTCGCAAGCAAGTAAAGCAGATGGAACCATCAAATGTCGAATATTAGATAGAAAATTACAATTAAAACAAAATTCCCCACATAATATTGGCTTACGCATGGGCGAGTATGGTCGGTACGGCTAATAAACTCTGACTTCCTGTTACCAACAGAAGCAACAACACTAAAAAACAAAAAAACTTTTAATAATAAATTTCAGTTAAATAAGTATTAATGCTACGACTATCTTTCTTAATTACTATCATTATTATGAAAAAACTTTTTAACAACTGCACATGCCCGTAAGTACACATTTATTTATTTATGTTGTCTAAACATTTGTACATGATGTAATTTAGAAAAAGTCATTTCTGTACAATATAACCGATATTCTGTCTTGTATCTCTTTAACTAACTACAGCAATTAAATGCAATAGTTTATTTAAATTTAAATAGATTGCTTAAGATAAATTTACTTACTAATTGCTAAAGAGTAAAATGCCTTAACTTGCTTTGAAAATAACATTTCGTTATATAATCACGACGTTTCGAGAAAAACTTAAAATTTTTTTATTATCAACAATGAAATGAAATTCTGATTACAATACAATTGGTGTATGGCTTGCAGGGAGTATACAAGGATACGTTTTTGGTTTTTAATTCTTCCCATAATACGTTTATAGTTTCACCATTTTCTTACAGGCACTTTTATAAAAAAATTATAAAGCAGGACGTTGAAGAAATATTGTTTTTTTTCGCATTTACGTGGTCAACATAATGGCTGTAGGCCGATTTTAGCAATCAGCATTATCGTTGCCGATTATAGTTTGTAGGGAAATTTGTTCAATAAAACTTTTGTTAATCAAAATTGTTTTTAATTAATTCAAAAAATGTGGTGTTTTAGTTTCGTTGCAGGACTTTTGATCGCTTAATTACCCACTTCCTTTGTATAATTAAAATGTATTACCTTTAAATGAAATATCCCCGTTTAGTTTACCTTAAAAGTAACAATTTTTTTCGATCTATGCGTGGGTACTACTCACATACAAGTGAATAATCATAAGACGGTTATAAAGTATTTTATATGATATCAATTGTTATTTTTGTTCTGCAATAAAATCCATTTTTTATCTAATTTTTATTTCAATATTTTTTAATTTTCAGTTTATTGCAAAATATTTCTAAAATAATTTAAAACGTATAGAATTTACATTGTAAAGGCAGTTATAAGCAAATCTGCTTAAATACCTTCTCTATATAATTCCGCTAAAATCACAGCAATTTCTATCTTAATGTATTTCCACCTGGAAACTAAAAACTACTAAAGTTGCGCAATAAAATATTCACTGTATTAACTGGAATTCAATTTTAAAAGCAAATACTCGCATAGGAATGTTTCTTATAGCGTAATTATTCCAATAATCCCAAAAATACATACTCTATATTCTGTTTATGTTTTTCTTAATTATATTAAGACTTATTTTGTAAATGTATTTAAGGCTTTTTTACATATCCGTATCCTCATTTAAATATTTACCGCACATAAACAAAACTTTCATACCTTTACACTTTCACATCCCCACATATGTATACATATCTACTTTCTGGCACTTGTACTGATGTAAGTATAATTACATAATCCTTAACTGTTTTATATTAAATGTAAATTTAACCGACATTCATTTTGTTGCCCAAAAATATGCAACAGAATATTAAACAACAATTCCTTGTTGTATGCGTACAAAAGCTCTTCGCTCACATTCATAAATTTTGTTTGCATGCATGTAAGTAGGAAAGTTGTTACCCAACAAACAGAATGTCGAAGGTTTCACAGCTGTATTAACTTAAAGTTGAAATTGTGGTAATTTAAGTTTCTAAAACTAATATTTTTGATAACGGAAGAACACTTTATTGTATCCACTGGTGGCACAGTTAGCAGTACCATGTCCGCACTGTGCCCACCTTATAAAAACTCATATCGTCCTGTAAGAAACTAATGCTTTCTGATAATGTTTGTTTCTGCCGTAATTCGACTAAGTGGTTAATAATATTTTTAGATGGAAAGTAGTGGTGGCTTCCTTTCTACGACAAAAGTGCTGCCGTCTGAAAAGGGGAATTTTTAAAAAGTATCGCCCCCCCTAAAAATGTAATTTTATATTTAAGAAGAATGGAAAATGTGGTGTCCTGTTTTTTAAACTTTTTTTTATTTTTGTAAGATCTATAACTGACTTTTCATTTTAGGAAATGTGTGAACCGAGATGGTAAGTTACCAGGTTACTAATTCGTCTATTTCAAATACAAAAAAATGTTATCTTTTCACTCTTCTGATTTGAACCTCTTTTTAAACATCGTCTGATAAGAGAGAGTTAAAATAAAAGAAATCTGCCTTACATGACATTTTCAGCCCTCTCGATTTATACGGAGTAAAAAGTGCAATGCTTTTCGTCCTGAATAATAAACCCTTAAAAGCACTTTTTTTTAAAACGTAAACATATTTTTTATTGAATAAATATCCATTCGGAAACATTTTCTATTAGGCGTACTAAAAATATTATGAAATTTGGAGCCAAAAAAATTATTAAAATGTTGATGAAAAATATATGCACGCTAAATGTTCAATATTTTTTGAGCCAATCGTTAAGTCGGCCCATAAAGCACATAGAGTTTTTGTAAATTTTTTATTCATCACTTCGATCACGAACCGCAGTTCAGATTTTATGTGGATATCTCTATCTCAATTCGGATCCTTGTCTATATATGAAGCATATACCACTCCCTGCACCCGCAGCCAATAAACGGTTAAAAGAAAACAAATTAAATTAAACAATTAAATAATCAATAACGGGCTTTGAGATATTTCTTTTTTTTGCAAACTAGCATATCGCTACTTATTGCCTCAGTCCTTTCCGTTTCCTACGTCCACTACTGATAATGGCTGTAATTGAAAGTATGTTACAATTCCATGAAAAAGCAGCAGTAAGTTATAGATTTGATTAGTAATTTGTTTGCTGGGTACATGCGTGCCTTTATTAATATAGTAGTAAATATATTTGCAACTGTGTATGTGTACAAGCATTTATATAATTTAAAACATATTTTATAAAATTTCTTTAGGTCTTTATGTATGTGAAATGTGTGTTTGCTTGTGGTTTCTGCAACACCGCTACGATATAATTAAAACATTTACGAAATGTAACATGCTTTTGACTACGTTTAGCTACTTGCTAGAGCTCCAGATGAGTATCCAAAACAGCATATATGTATGCTCTCTTTCAGTCCTTTATGTCTTCATAGTAGTTGTGTATCTTTAGCTTTATTGATGTTGTTGCCGCTGGCCATGACTGTTCATGGGGATGAAGAGGCAAACAAGGTAGTTTTATTTAAGCAAATTTTTAATTATATTAAATAAACTTATTGATGGCAGTTGAAAAGTTGGTAAACATCAGTTACTACGAAAGCAATGTAGAATGCAATGCAGACCTCTAGTGCGCTAAAATGAAAGCGCTGTTAAACATCTTGAGTGAATCTTTTGGAATCTTCTTTTCTTTCTTTTTTTTTTGGGGAGGTATAACATTCAAGCCATTTCCTTTGTGAAAGAAATAGCGGCAAAGAGGGCAGGTCGTGAAGTAGTATTTGTTCCCCTTGTAAATGAGCGACTACTCCAGAAGATCGCTAAAGCAGCGAGAAGACATGTGGTCGGTATTGTGTCACTGATTATGTCTTTCTCACTTAAATATTCCAATCACGATTAATACAAAAGCTTTGAAACCAATTCGTGATATATTTCGTGAGTGTCACAGAAACTATGACGTCAGCCATTTGTAGTTGGAAAATTTGCTGGTATAGTCAACAATTTTTTACATTCCAACACTGTATTTTAGATTGTTGTGTAAGAATAATATTTTCAACTCTGCCATTCACAGCTTCACAGACAACTCTGTTCTGCAACCATGTCTTTATTCTGGGCACCATTTTTTTATAGCTTCACGAGCAAGAGGTACGAAGTCTGCCAAAAATATTGCAATATCGAACTACAATTCACCACAAGCACACGACTATAATGATGCTGGCTGTAGCCCCTATGTACTAAAATCTACTTTTTCCGTTCTAATTCTGAACACTTCCCCTGCCAGAAGTAGCTCGGGGTATGACTTTGAAAGGCGGTCATTCAGCGCACAGTCTTGTATGGTCAAATCTCGTAAGCTTATTCGGCTTCTCATAAATCTTTTTTCCCCAAAAAATTTACTAATTCCCTTCTGAGCAAAACAATGGAAACAGCAAAAAGTTGACTAGGTTATACAGTGTAGTAAATATGCCATTGCCAGAATGATGAGACCAATTTCGGCACATGCCCATTTGCACCATATTCATCTTTAATACACAGACCAGCCGACCACACATTAATGATGTCTCCCGCTAGTTGTCCTCAACACATTTTTAACTGCCAAAAGGAAGCTAAAAATTTTAAAGTTATCCATCAACGATATATTTTTTTATCGTAACATAATATGAGGCCACCCAACCCATGTCCTTGTACTGCAATAAAAGTTCACATTTCACATCGGAATACTTGTGGAATCATGCAGATGGCTTTGTACTCACTGTCCTTAATCCTTGTAAAATATAATAATACCTTTAAAATCATTTAAAGAGCATTATGATGTCATTTCAAATGAGAAATTAAGCAGAAAATTTTCATTTTATAAAATTACAAAAAATTGTTGTGCAATTTTTCAAAAAACCAATTCTGTGAAAACGGAATTACAATTTTTGCCGCTCCTACTCTTTTATATGCAGTCTGTATGTAAATGATTTTTGTAGGCTGCATAGTTTGAGTCCGGCTTGCAGAGGCTTAAAGTCTTAAATAACGTACACACAATTTACGGCAAATAATAATTACTGAATAATAATTAATTCCATTCACATGTTATTGATATTATTGGCAATTTGTATTAAATTAAAGGAAACATTTTTTGCTAATTAATCTGTTAATTCCGCGAGCTTTTCCTACGATTCAACATGATATAATGAGATGCATTTGAGAGAATGCATTTGATATGAATAGCAATAATTATGCAAATATTGACTACGAATGACAGACACGTCAGAAAAAATATTAAAAAATCAGTTTGTTCTTATTGAAAGTTGGTAATTCCAAGAAAAAAGGGGCTGCGTACAAGATTAGGATATCAGTTTTTGCCAACTGCAATTTTGTTGAAAAATTATAAAAAAAAAAAATTAGTTTTTTATTTGCATAATTTTTCTTTAAGTGTATAAAAATGCAGTTGAGTTAAAATAATATCTCCACTTGCAGTACTTCCTGTGCGGCTTATGGACAACACAATATTTTATCCTTTTCCTTTCATTACTATAGTAACTTTTGAAAGTTTTTACCATAAATGCTAATTGATATTCTGTGGACTTTATGAAATGGTTTTTAATAAATATTTCATAAAGAATATTTAGTAGGCCTCGTAGCTCAGAGTAATTAAATGTAGTATGAGAGATGCATGCGGAGGCATGCCAACTGCAATTACTCAATTTAATTGAACAAAGTTGAAAACAAGATATTTTTTATAGTTAATATTTTATTTAATATTCCTGACTTCAAATTTTGTTTTGTTACGTCACACTGATGTATTCATGTGTGGCAAATATCTTAAAAAGGCAGACCAAAACGTGAATCTAAAAGCTACTTAAATGAACTTGGAAAAAATCGGTCGAAGATGTTGCGGTTCGAAGCTAAATCGGCTCTAAAAGTATGTTTCCCTTCTTTGGTAATATATCACATTGATCAGTCATTCCTTAGATATTTATAAAGAAAAAGTGCTTCTGAGAATATCCACGAAAGAAACTGAAATAATAATGAAAACTTTTTAAACGAACAAAATTGGCATGCAGAGTCTAGACAGTGAATCCGTAACTCCCTCATACACACTGCACGCTTATTAAGCAGTTCACACGCTTCTATAAATAAGTTATAGTAAAATCTTCCTTTTTTAACCCATTTCTAAAAAATATTTAATAATTCATTAAATATCTTGACTGATAAAATAGACTTTCTTGCCTTCATCCTAAACTTTATATTTCAAAAACTTTTGTAAGAAACAATTTTATGTATTTGTGAGAATTATTAAATTTTTTTTTATTTATCTAGTGACATTAAAATTGCAAAACATTATTAGACAATAAAATTCTATGCAATACAAAATTTTTTATTTAAAACACACACCTCAGCAGAAGATTTTTTTCACTCAGTAATTTCTGTCTTCGAAAAAAACAAGGGAGATCACAGGAGCGGCCCAACAACTTAGTGGTGGCTAAATAATTTTTTCATATGATGTGAAACTGATGTGAAAAGAAATTACTCTGTAATATATTAATTTCTTCTTCTGCTCGTAATTATAAATTCCCCCATCTCATATCCCATTATTAACTTCCGAAAAATTTCGGTCTTTGAAAAAAGAAAAGAACATAATTTATAATACTGAATTTGCCCCGCCTTTTGTCTCAATGATCGCAAGGAGTTGAAAAAAGATTGCAAAATTGCACAGGACTTGTTTGGTTGGCTCACCGTTAACATTTATTCGTGTGTGAAATTTTTTATAAATTTCATTTCGAAAATAATTTTAATTTAAAGTGAAGTTTTTAAAACATGCTCATTTGCTTTTTTTGTCTCAAAACAAAAAGGAGGAACAAATTCAATGTAACAGCTCTTCTTTCCTCTTCTGATTTTCATAAACTTTTTCAACCTTTTTTTTCTACGCTTTTCATATCAACTCTTATAAATAACTTTTTTGCCTCTTTCACCGCCCCGAACGCCATCATTCCCAACATTTTAAATAAACACAATTACTACTGAGCTAAAGTTGAACGCGTTTTGTATTTTCTTCTCGCACAAACACACAAAATTATAACTTTTTGAATGGTGTACGATTGTGCAAACAGTTTCAAAAGGAATCAAAGCAAAAAAAAAATTAAAATAAACCTAAAGGCATACAGGAGAACAAAAACACATTATTTCTCTGATGAATAATCCTGTACACATGGCGAGGGGTCACAAAAAAAAAAAAAAAAATACTTGCCAGCGAGAAATAATAAAATGTTGATAACAGCAGTTAGCAGGAGTATCCTGGCAGAATTTTATGTGAATGTAATAATAATAATAATAATGATACAGCAGACAGCAGCGGTAGCGGTAGCGGTGGCTGGCAACTTCATCATCGCTCATTCATTACTGCATTAATGTGCATATGAGTGTGTAGTTGTGTGCCAGTGTGTGTTAGGAAGAAGAGGAATAAGAAAAAACTTTTTGGTTTTTAACATGCGAAATGATTAAAGTGAGTTTTTATTCCTTTCCTACGTTATCATCAAACATTTCTTCATGCTCTTTGGCGGATTGTGTGCTTTTGAAAAAAAGTGCATAAAAAATATTCACACTGTCTTCTTTTCATTGGGGTATAAAACAGAAAATTATATTTAACCCCTTTCTAAAGAGCACATTAAACAAGTTCATAAATATGTGATGACCTGGCCACCAATGCAAAGAAGAAAGCTTAAGTAACACTAGTGTTGACATTTCCAACACATTTGCGAGAGGTATTTCTTAGTAAGCAATTCTAAACTCGGCAATATTTTTACTTTATTGCAGTTTCAGTTGATTTTTAATTTTATGTAAGCAAAACTTAAAAAGTTATCGTGGTCACATGGTCGAAGCTTTAAGTGCAAAAATGGAATTTCCAGCAATATGCAGGGTGTCCGTCACCATTTCGTTAGTAGAGGTGAGGCATATTTATTATTGGAAAAATATTCGGTAAACCAGCGTGTTTTAATCGTTGAAACATTTTATCAGAATGAATCAGCGATTACTGTGACGATGAGACAATTACGGGACATTTTCGAAAGAAACAATGTGGAAACATGACACACTATAAATATAGTGTAGTGAATGATTTCGAAGAAAGAGGGACAGTGGCTTATAGGCGCAAGCATATGCGACATTATAATGCCAGATCGGCAGAAAATATTACTGCTGCAGAAGGTCAATTAGGAGCCGTGCATAGGAGCTTGGTCTTTAAAGAACAACCTTGGCCACAATTTAGTCACAAAAAACTTAGTTCTGGGATTAGAACTAATCGAAAAGGCTGTCTCCTTTGCACGGAACTGCACTTTCTTTTTTTTTCTTATCATTCTTTATATAGAGAGGTTCAATAAGTCCCTAGGAAATTGTAAATGAGAGCTTAACGAGCGCGTAAAATTACATGTTATGAAATTGATTGAAGGGAAAATACTTCGTTGCTTTCTAAGATAAGTGAAACTGAGTAATTGAGTGAAACTTAAATACCAAAAGATATGCCGATTTGAAAAAGGGTTATTGCATTGTCTCCCCAATTTATAACATTACTTTTGTATATGTACTCTCTCCGTCTCTTCATATACCTGAATATCCTTTGTACTAATATCACACATTCATCTGAATTTTATTGCTTTGAATTGCATTCTGAATAAAATATTTGCTCAATACCGCTGGTTGTAAGAGACACTTATTTGGCTTATTATTTTGCAAAATTTTTAGATAATTATTACATGTTTTATCCGTAAAGGTAAATAAGTAAACAGTGGTATAGAAACGCCCAGTTATGTTATTTTTAAAATGGAATAGGAGCGCTACATCAAGTCCATCAGTTAAACAGATGTTTTCAACGTGTTTCATCTCTCTCACCATACCAGGTGAGAGTACGGCTCAGGTGGCATTTACTCTTTTGCTGCAGTGACATTTTTATTTACATTTACGTGTTCGTTTGATTCAATTTTTATGAATATGGATTTGGTTCTAACGTTACTCTGTGATTTGAATTAAAGGCCAAAGTTCATCATTTTGCATTCACAATTCTTAAAGAATTTCTCTTGTGTTATTATTAAATTCTTATTATTTTGTTTAACGTTGGCTGAGGAATGGAAGTATTTGCATAAATATTTTAGAATAATGAAAGCTTTTGTGCATACAAGAAAGGATTAAGAAGCCTTTAAGCAATATTGTGTTACAATTAGAAGTGTTACTTGTCTGATACTTTTTATTCCCATCGTGCATTCCCCTTTACAGTTGGAAAGTGTATACAGGATTTTATTTTCCGTTTCAAAAAAAATTCTTACAATTTATTTTTGTTTTATATATATTTTAGCTAACTGTGTGCGAGCTTTCTTCCTTCCCTCCTTTATATTCGTAAAATGCAACATTTATATTTTTTATTTTGTTTTGGGCGTTTATCTGAGTGTGCATATGGGTTGTTGGTTGGCGCTTGATTTATGCGATATGTGTTTCCCCAGTGTTGAGATTTGTGTGTCTCTGCTCTTTAAAAAAAATGTTTTTTACAATGTTTTTTTTTTTCTTCTCTTTTTTGTAAATAATAAATGAAAAATGATATTTAACTTTTAAAAGGTTGTTTAGAATAAAGTTTTTAACGCTTAAATCTTTATAAAAGTCAATTATTGAAATGTATTGCGTTTATTGGCAAACAAATATAATTTATGGCTTCCAAATAATTTTATTCCTTCTTTTCTATCTCTTTGCAGGTAAGTGAGATGCCAAGAATGTGCAATAAATCATTGCTAATGCAGCCCAGAGAGAGGGATGGGTTACTGCAGGGCGAGATATGTATGTGCCTTATTTTCATTATCATCATTTTCCATTTGCGAAGAAATTATTTGGCTTTAACAAAAATTTCTATGCTGGAAATGTTTTTTCATTTTGTTAATTTTCATCTGCATTAAATTTTAGTTAAACTGCGCACTGCTGAAAGTTCAATATTCCTAAGAGTTGATGTATTCATAATCATTTCTGTATTCTTGACTTTTCATTTGCTTCTCTCGTTCATTCATTTAAGTAAACAATTGAAACAAGTGTTAAAAGAAAGTAATTTATGTATGAGAAAGACCTGCATTGGACGCATACACAAACTCAGAGATAAAACGTATTTCTAATACTTTCAATCCACTTGACTTAATATTCATAGAATATATAACAAACAGGAGAGACATAAAGTAGCAGCTTGGCATTTGTAATCATTAAATAGAAGTATCTAGGAAATGTATGCAGTTCAACAACTAATGCACAGATGCAGAGCATGTGTGTTCTCGCTAGAGAACTGCAACGAGTAGGGATAGTATTGAAGTCAACAACTTACAGCTACAGCGCAATATCAATAATTTTAAAAATTATTTGTCAGGCATGAGTTGACAGGTGTGAAGTCAAAATTAGGTTTAGGCTTTTCATTAACGGGAAGAAAGGATTCTTTTCATTAATTAAATCTTCATTTCGCTTAAAAAAAAGAAATTAAAAATCAAAATGTTATGCTTAAGTGCTTCAGTCTCATATATTAGTTTCTTATTTCAAATTTCTGCAACTGACAACTAATACGTGTACACGTCTTTGAGAAGTGGGCAGTATGTAGTGTACTTTGACAGCTGTCAGTAGGTATTTGTGATTCAATATCTGCTAGTGAGCTACTCATTGCATCCAAGTTTTTCTTCAACACGTATGGCGTGTCATATGTGATTGATTCTATGTTACTTGGCCTTCATTTTACTTCAATTACAACCAACTCATTTAGCCCCCCAGTGTTGGTCTAAGTGATAGAATGCATGGTTTGCAAAGAACATGTCTCTTTGTGCGTAATGACGATGTGCTTGCAACAGGCCGGTCTCTGAAGCCCTTCTGCAAAGGGAGAGTTAAATCACTGTTGGCTGCTGTATCCTTCTTCCAGTTACTTCGTTTGATTATACATAATGACTAACTTTCAATGTTAAACATTAATTTAAATCATCTAACGATAGTTAATAAAGTATTAGATGAGAGAAATTCCAAGTAAATTCCACAGTAAAGTTTGCTTAGCGTGCAAAGTGCGCACTTTAAAGCTGATTTAGCTTAAACAATCAATTAAGTTTTATTTTTTATAATTTAATTCAATTTTTTTAAACTTGGAGATTGAAAATTATACACAAAATTCGTGTTTTTTGTTTATGAAACATTTAAATTAATACATTGTTATTAATTATGTTCTTATTTTTTTGTTGTTATTTAGTGAAGGTCGGGGCTTTTCTTTATTCTCAAATTTATGGCACTCCTTTGTGTAGCATCTTCAGGAAATAATTATGCAACATTTAATTTGGCTTTAATTGATTTAAAATATCTTAAAATTATTTCCTACAATGAACGATGAAATCTTGAAAATCAATTAACTATTGTTAAATGTTTCTATAAAAAGCGATTAAGCTTCTGTAATATTTTAACTTGATTCGTTTGTAAATATTTTACATAATTAAAATAATCACAACGAAAACTCACAATTACAATCAATTAGTAAAAATGTTGCTACAAACTGATTTTTATAGAGGTGACATGGTATGCATTGTTGTGCCTAAATAATCAAAAAGCAATTGAGAACTACAAGTACACAGATGTGGAACAACATTTTCAAAACAACACCACTTACAAAGCAAAGTTTTCAATTAAATCGTTAGCCAAAGAAAATTTATCTTTTCTTTCCAAAACGATTTTTGTAATTTTCCTTACTTTACATTAATTAAGTGAAGTTGAAGTGGAAATGTATTCCTAAAGGGACATAAGAAATTTTTTTACAAGAATCTTGTCTAGAAGTATTTAGAAAGAGATTGTAGCGATTTTTTATCTTATATTTACATAAAAATATTTTTACACCTGTACAAACTAAATGGGAATTACAATTATGAAATTTTTAATATGAATTTGAACCAACTGCTTTTCGCATACTCACGTATATTTTACTGCTAAATAAGTATTCACCCCTATTCTACGTTTCGATTATGTCTCCGCATTCAGTTCCGTTGCAATCGTAAATTGGTATTCTGCAGAAAAACGGAATCGAAAGAAAAAGAGGAAGACAACAATGCTTACAAAAGTAATAGCATCATTGTGGAATGTGGAAATGAAATAGAAAAAGAAGTAAGTTTGTTATCATTTTCATAAACAAACGTTAAATTTAATGCAAAAAGTTTATTTATATATAATAAAAAAAAGTTTTTTATAAAGTTAAGTAAAAGTATTCTTAAATAAAATTAAAAAAATATAAAAAGAAACTAAAATTAGTTGTGATTAATTTATTAAGTGCAAAGAATATAAAGTGTGAATATAAAGGTACGTAATTAACAAAAATTAATAGTGTTGTGATGAAATATGTAAAGACCAAAACAAAACTTTTAATAAAAATTTTAAATTTCAAGGAGGAATGGAGTCTATAGCAGCTGCATTATTGTTGGAGATTGAGGAGAACCAAATAAGAAATAAAGAGGCAAGGATTGAAAAGTTCAAAATTAGAGATAGGTCCAATCCATTTGAAATGAGCGATCAATTGTATGTTTGTCAATTCTAATTTTTATTGTACAAGAAATATGTAAATATTGAAAATAATTTACTTTTACAGATTCAAAAAGAACTTTCGTTTAAGCAAAGACGCGTTCAAATATGTTTTAGACATTTTTTCTCGTGAGGTGCAGCAAAATTCTATGACTTCTTGTTCACCGCTTAACCAAGTTGTGGCTGCTTTAAGATTTTTTGCAGAAGGTAGCTATCAATACGGCGTTGGAACAGATTTTAATGTTGGGATGGCGCAACCTACAGTGTCGAAGTCACTATCAAATTTTCTTAAGGTAATGCAGTCAAAGCTTTGCCCTCAATGGATAAAATTTGACCATCATTTCCCTTTTGTTTGCCGATAACTTCTTTTTTATGTAGCACTTCCAGTCAATCCACACCTATAAATTGATATTAATTTCTGCAATAATTACACACAAACCATACCTACTTTTTTCCATGCACTGGCATTTTTTGTTGGAGGACCTAATGCATTGAGGATTCCTGCGACTTCCTCCCAGAACGATCCAACTTCTTCCTTTGATCGCTGGTGGTATCCACATGCAATGTCTCCTTTAGATGCCATTAAATCTGCCAACTTTTTATACTGATCTGGTGTTGTTGTTTTTGACCTGTAACATTATTAATATTAATTTAATTAAATAAATTATTTAAAAATATTTTTAAGTGCTTTTTTAATCGCTTCTGAGCATTTTATTTCATTTCCTACTTACATTTTTTTCAATTTCAAAGTTTTTAACTAAAAAACACAGATAAAAAAACTATTCCGTTAACAAAAACACAACGGAGAAAAACGGAGCTCCGATCGTAATGCAGAATACATACAATCGAAAGAAACTGAGCGGAATCGAAACGCAGAATACCAAAGTTGCCAAACGGAGAAAATTTCGATTCAAATCGAAACGTAGAATAGCCCCCATTGTATCAAATACTCGGCGTTCAAGAGCTGGTTAAAGGGCAGCCCAACACAAGTAGCCCCCGCCATATATTTATGACCATCATTATTCATTGTTTGCAAAAATACTTGCTTCAGCTTTTAAATGGGCAAATGTCAGTTTAACGAGTTGCTACAAACTATTTCTTTATTATTATTTAATAATTTCTAAGGGATAGTAATTGTAATTGATGGCAGATAAAAATAAAAATCGTTTATAAAGAACAGAAAAAAACGTCGGTAATTACAGGAAATAATCTGTCGATACTATTGTTAAGGGTATCGATTTTTAGACGACTTTTTGTTACGCTAAAAAATAATTTTATTTATTGTTTATTAAAAATTTCCTTTTCAACACTTGTTTTAGTGCTCGAAAAGCCACTTAAGACTGGTGGGAGGAGCCTCTAATTTTGCCCAGCTCTGAAGTGCTGCCAGCCTGGCTAACGAAATCTTCTAATAAATCGTTCAACATTCTCGCTTATGTTCTCTTTACCATATTCGTTGGTAACATTATGAAATGCAGAATTTATTGGTTTCTCTCAACGACCAATTTACTCGTACTCCGTAACATCAGCTAGTTAGCCTTATACGTTTGTACGTGTATTTACTGAAAATGATTTTGGTTGGCTATTGTTTGCAATGCTTGTGATAGTGCATTTCTGATTCCTCTCTACAGCTGTGCCTTTGGTGTGTGGACTTTTTTTTATAGTTCTTTAGCAAAGACTAATAGTGCAATAGACATAAGAGCCACACTTATCTTTAAGTACACTTTAGATCTGCTCGCATGTGGCTGAGTGACACATGCACCAACATCAAACACAATCATATTTTATGCTGCTAATGTGGCCAATATGCACGAGGAGTTAAGACTCGCTTGTGAAATTTATTGGAGGAGCATAGGAAAAATAAAGTGAAGTTTTAGTAAATGCATGAAATACAATTTCAATTGGCTTAAGAGAACAGGTTTTTAATTACAGAATAAATACCGAATAAAGAAATTATATATGATTTTATTAGATAAGAAAGTACTTAAGCAATTGATGCTGAAGTCCCAGTTAATAAAGCTTTTCAATTGCTTTAAATAATACTAAAGTTGAAAATGGAATGGAATGTTTTTTTATTTTAAGAGAGGAAAGATATCGTGCCTTTTGTAGATGCCTTTAGCCACATCAGCACACACACACACACACACACATGCTACTACTGGCTGTGGTTTTAATTATTTAGGAGTTCAAGCAAAGCGTGAAATGTATGAATGAAGCAACAAAACCCTGCCACTTTTCGATGATGTGTCGTTGTTTCTTGCTACCATTGCACTTTTGATATTGATGCAATAAATATTTTAGTTGTCTAGTCATCATTGTCACGTTCAATGCATTTTTAACCAAAAGTGGGCAACCAGACCGAAAAACTTATGTCCAGTTGTTTCAACAATTAGCCAGCAGCATGCAACTAACCTATAAAACCAAGAAAGTATTGGTGAAAAAACCTTCAACCAAAATCAATTTTTCATAAAATTTTCAATAAACAACAACACAGAGATTTTGGGTGACGTTATACGATTTGAATACCAGCAACAACACAAGAGCGAGTACAAAAATCTGTTCTTCTGGTTAAAACTTTTCGCATACTTTTATCCTTTAAGCTGAAAAGGAAAACTAAAAACTAAAAATTCATTTGTATTCGTCAAGTGTTTGCAAGAAAAAAAATAAAATTTTTTTTTTGTTTTTGCTTGGCCCGTTTGCCACAACATTTTTTTTTTCTGGCCAACACAATTGCAGTCTGAGTCACCATTGTCAATGTACGACTGGACTATGTTGTACGTATGAGTGTGAGTCGCCGTTTGTGCAATATAAAATATCAAAAACAAAATTCACATTGACAGTTCAGTTGCTCTGAGTTGCAATTTTTGTTGGTTCTTTGGTTTATCTGTGTTGCCCTGATTCTGTTGCACATGAGCCCAATGCAATTACAACAACACCAAACACCGTACAGTATCACTCAATACTTGAAATATCAAGAGCAACCAATTGCTGTTTTTTGTGCTACTGCTACTGCTGCTGCTGCTGCTGCTGCTAGTAGTGCTGCTGATAATTCAACTCTTAATTTAGAATGACTTTTTTCTCAATTTATTTCAGGTTTGTCTTTCAAGCAAAAATTGCAAATAAACAACAGCAGATCCAACCAAAAATAAACAAACTTAAAATCGTAAATTGGCAATCTTTGTCGTTCGCCATACACTCGTATAAACTTTTTAAAGTTGCGAGGTTTTCAGCCACAATTTTCCCTTTGACGCACAAAACAACCACCCCCTCCCTGACTTCTTTATAACCGGCAAATAAACCAAATGCTTGAATGGCTGCTCACATAGCAAATGTAATTTGTATCCAACCGAGTTGAAGAAAAATCAAATCGGCAATCACTCTATTGCTCCCTCATATCAAAATTGTAAAATAGCAGGAAAACAACAACTCAATTACAATTTATCGGACATGAGACACAAGTGAACATTGTTTCCATGCTTATGATAGAGAAAGAGGAGTAGGAGAGCGCCTTTGAGCACATTTCAAATATGATGAAGTGATACATCGTATTGCTTATTTTGCTGAGGTTGATATCCAGCTTTTAGAAAGATCCACTAAATAACCTTGTTAGCATGAACTTGTGTTGAACAACATGCTCGAATAAAAATTATGCTAATCACTTTTAGTATATTATATTATATTTTTTATGTATATTATATTTTTTATTATTTAAAATAGAGACAATGAATCTGTTTTTAGATCCTCCAGGGAGAGGACTATTCTCTTTCTATTACAATAAATTTATTCTTTTATATTTTATTATCTATAATTTAATCCCCACTAGTTTAAATATGGGAATATCCTAACTGAAATAGAAACAGTATTTGAGTAAAAATAATTAAATACATAAACTGGATGTGGATCGGCAGAGAAACTTCTAAATTCACAGATTTTATAAACAATAATCAAAAAATAATAATTAAATTCACTAAACGAAAGTATTTTCGCAACCTGCAAACTATTGTTAAACTAGTCAACAATAATTAATTAATTAATTTGAAAAATTATGGCTAATGTGTTCTCACATATTACAAATAGACAAACCGTAATGGTTTATATAAAATTTTGCAGAAAGTGAACGAGAATTATTGAAGTAATACTAGCACAGCACACACTTCATTAAAACAAGCAATTAAAGGCAAAAAATTTTCTACAAATAAAAATTATTTGAATCTCTTTTTCATCAACCTTGAATTGTGAATCTTTGGAGGAAAAGGTTGTCGGGAAAGATCGTTGCTTTTTTTGTTCTCTAAGAAATATCATTGAGGAGGCCATAGAAAGTTTTAAAATGAATACAAATTACTGGCCACGGAGTGCGCTCACCTCGATTAAGAAGGCTCTTAGAGATAAGTCTCGACTATAACATTTAAAACATTTACTTTTGTATGCAGTATGATGTTGAGGCACCTTCAAATCGCTTAAACTTCTCATTTATTTTCAATTGATTTTTTATATAAAAATTTAATGAAGTCTGCGAAATAATAAATGAAGAATAGATTTTTCTTTAAAATTACAGTTATAATCTTTATTCATTAAAAAAATTTAATAAAAATATTTAGATTAAACTTTATGTCAGCAGATGTAGCATGAAACTGTTAGCGATTTTCATTTCGCCTCAAAAGATATAAACGGGAATCCACCATTTCTGTTTCTGTCTTACAGAACGATTAGATTAGAACCTGTCAGGATGCCATACGGTGGACAAACTGAACCAAAATTCAGGAAACTCTGATTTCAATTAAGTTTTAAAAAGGTGCCACTTCGATGCGATGCAAACAGCAAAAACCTTCAACTGCATTTTTATACAAAATCGGCACTTAACTGAATATAATTTCGAGAATCTGGATCGCAAAGAGCATAAATATTTAAATTTTTTCTCAGAATAAAGTTTTGCTTCAATGATTGAAAATTATATTCCAAAATCTTCGTTGTGATCACTGAGTTTGGTCGTAAACTGAATAATTCTATTCTGAACTGAACTGAATGTCTCTTCGTATTACACCTCTCCCTTCAAACCATCTCAGTCAAGTTGCTTAAGATTCATTCATGACCACAACATTTTTTTTCACACGGTTATCAGAGCTTGAATAAAATTTTGGTACCATGATTTCATTAGGGTGGTAGCCTTTATTGCTTAGAAAACCATCAAAGTGATAATAATTTCTGTGTCAGCGATTGCTGAAGAATTCTCGGGGGAATAAATTAGATTTTACGCAAAATTAAATATTATAAAAATTTGTGTGTTTTTTTTATAATTCCTCAGAGGTTTAAATCAATTTTAAAAACTTATTATTTATTAATAACACACAAAGTCTTCCACTCCCCCCTCTTTTTGCTCCAAATTGCCGCAATAATTTAAAAAGCAAATGTGCAAATGTTTCCGCTTTTATTTTGTTTTGCCTTCTATAAATATTACAAATCTATTATTTATCTTGTAAAAGGTTCTCATTTCCATAAATTTTACATAAACAAATAAATTTTTTTTATTTAAAAAGCCATTAACACATAAATTCCATTTATGAAAATGGAAAAAAATTCCCTTCTATTTTTTTTTTTTGAAAGCAAATATTTGACAAGACATTCATAAATAAATATGAAATATTCTAAATTTAACATTTTCATTGTTTAATAAAAAGACTGTCTGCATTTACATACTTTGAATTTTCATAAAATGTAATAAAATTTGCATTCGGTTAGATGTGTCACACACATGCAAACACTTAATTTAATGAAAAGCGGAAGGAAATGCGAGCTCATTAACGCTCTTGTGCGTGTTACAGTTAACGCCGTTTTAAGCATTGATGTCTTTTAAGCTTTAAAGCCGTTTCCTTGTTTTTCTACTTTTTCCGTTGTTTGCGAAACAAGTTAGGAAATTAATGAGGAGTGTGAGGAAATATTTAGGTGCTGAGCATCTTCTTTGAGGGAAGTCGCCTACAAAAAATGGAAAAGAAAAATCAACCGTATAAATATTCGCTAACTATAAGTTTGTCGGGTTTTATATATTTTTTTTATCAGATTTGTTAAGATTTTTAAAATAAAAATATAAAAACAATTTTATATGTAAGAAATTTTGAAAAAAAAACTTTTTTTTTAATTTTTTTTTTTTTTTAATTTTAAATGAAAGAAAATTATGTCTCACTGGCCTGCATTCTAAGTCCAAGTAGCATGCTAATTAAAATTAATTATTATCACCCGAATTTATGTCTAAAAAGAATTATACGAAATTTTGTCAAGGTTTTTTAATTTTTCCTGATGATGTTACACAATTATAGAACTATATATTTAAATCTTTAATAACAAAAAGACGACCTTGAGCAGGATAGAATTAGAATGAATTAGATAGAATTTGGAAGAATGTCAAAAAGGAAGATATTCTTCATTATTTAAAAATAAATAGGTAGATTGATATCCAAAAGAGAAAAATTTTAAAAAATTTTTAATTCATATCACCATTCAATTTGAAATTCGCCGAAATAAATTGTCCAAGTGTACTATATTGCATCCTACAACTACCATAGCAGATGCCTCAGCAGTTCGCTTAATTATTAATTTAAAATTAATATGGAAAAACAGTATATTTAAAATTTTTCCCAACTTTACGCTTCGTGGACTTTATCGATTTAATATTTGTATTTATTTTTCATTGCTGTAATGAACAAATTCATTCTAGAAATGACTGGGTTTCCTTCAGTGCAGTACCCAAAAAATTGAAATGTACATACTTCATTCGGTTAAGGAGTTTTTATTTATTTTAAACATAATAAAATATTATTATTCAATTAATTTTAATGCAAACTACTTCGGTGTGGTGAGCAAAATATTTACACTGATTTGATAAATCACATAAAAATATATGTGGACAAATATTGTGTGTATAATAAAAGTCGTTTGGTCAGATCAGAATAAAGTACACTGGCCATCAATCATTACATAAAAATAACGTTGTTGTTTGTTGGCTTTTCTTGTATTTGTATCAATTCAAAGGAGAGAGAAATATATGTAAAGGGAAAGGACTTGAAATAAAACCACCACTGAGTGCAGTCACAATATATATTTCGCTAAGCCAACACTGTTCGGTGTAAATGTGTTTCGAAAATGCAAATACAAAATTTCATTACTTTTTTATTGAATTCTAATAACAAAATATATAAATTGGTAATGTTGACAAAAACGATTTTTGTTTTGGTTAGTTTTAATTGCAGCTCTAGTCTGCTCGAGCTTTGCTTATTAAATTTCAAGTATTTAATATTTTTACAGTGCCCCATGTGGTCGGTTAAATACTATTTCTGAAAAGGCTAGCTTCGGCTAGCCACGTAAAAATATTTTACATTATAACTTATGCTTAATAATTAACGTGTTTCTTAGATTACCTGTGTTGTGAAAGATATGCAGAGTAAGCCAGAACAACATAACTAGCCGGATTGTTAAGTCTCATATTTACTAAATAGTTAAATATTTATTAACTGTGTCGTAAAGAAATATTGCTTACTGTTGGTTATGGGTACAGTAGATACTTAGGTTATGTTACAGTAAAGCCAGATACCATAGAAGTAGTTTCTCTGTGCATTTAGCGCTTGAAACTCTGATATTAGAACAGCTGACTTATGTAAATAATAAATTGATAGTCTCTAAGTAAATACAAATATTTTTAATATAGTCTTCTAATGCCACATATAACATTACTTTTAATTACTTTTTTTTGTTATATTTATGTAAATTTTCCTGCACAGTTATAAGTGCAAAAATGCGGTCACTATGTGAGGCAAACGAGCGGAACACTGAACACAGTTGATGAAATATCGATTGAAACACGGTAGTAATTACAAAAGCTCCTTAATCCTAAGCAATTGAAATGAGCCGGCAATTAAATACGCATTTAACCATTTGTACTGCTTAGTAGAGTTCAGAATTTAATCTGAATGTAGAGCAAAATCATTTATTAAAACTATCTTTGAATAGACTAAATTCAGTACTAAAATTTCCCTTTTAACAGGGAATAACTTTCCGAAATTAGCAAAGAAAATTATTAAGCACAATGTGAAATTGGTTTTATTCTTTTATTCTGATCTTATTCTGTTAATAAAAAAATATATTAGACATAGTTTTCTTTGTGTACTCAAACTCAAACCAATCTGGCTTTACGTTACGCACATGCTAACTTTCATCTCGAATATACACCAGAATACAATATACATTCGGAGTTAATTGGCTAGAAAAAGTTCTATGCTTTTAATGCATGTAACTCAACACTTAGTGGCCCCCTTACCCTGCCGGCAGAAAAGGAAAGAGCCTTAATATTGAGTGATATTTATAACAATTAAGTACTCATTCATATAAACGCTTTGGACAGTAACAACATATCTTTACACTTCGCAACATGTTACCTAATAAAAGCCTTAAAAACTAATTGATTTACTGCAGGTGCTAAAACTAATACAAGTACAAGTAAACGTTTCTACTTAATATTAGTAACACTGGCAACAGCACGAAACGTAAAAATCCTGGCGGAGAAAATTTTTGTTTTATAACCACCAGCCAGGCTGCACAAGGCTGTAAGTGTGCCTGTGTTCGGTGTTTTGCAATTTAATATGCCTTCAAACACTAAAGACTTGGGAAATCCTCATACACTTTTAACGAAATCCGATTATAGTAATTGTCGTTGTTAAAATGTTTCAACGTTATAACAGCAGGGAAAAGCACTAATAGCGTTCAGCTAAATTTGGTGTGGGCAAGAAAAGTACTAAATCCATTCAACACACTGGCAGGAAATACAATACACCTTGTGATATAATTATATATATAACTAAAGTGAGTGTGGTATAGTTGTAAACGCACACCGCATACATACATACGCATCTATGTGAGCTTTTGTATACTTAAAGTGTGTGCAGAAAATTAAGTTGATATTAGAACCTCCTGTTAGAAGCCCCTTTTGAACAAACACATTCTAAAACACGCAAAAAAAGTATAAGACTTTAACCCCTTAGCGACCGGTGTGGCTAAATGAGTAGCATTGTAATCTGTTTGCATAACATCAAGTCTCAAAAGCCTTTTTGCTAATCAGAGTAACTGGTTGCAAAAGTATACATGAAGCCCTCCCCTCTACTACTCCCATGTACATCAAAAATATTGCTCATTCTGATCAATCAGCAGTTGCTGCAGAGATCATTTTTACATTGAAGCAGAAACTTTAAAAGAATGAAATTAAATAATCATGCAGGATTTTTATTTTCTACAAGCTAGAGTATTTGCTCAAACGTTTCTAATTTTTTTTTTTTAAGTCACTTTAAATTTTATTTATTTTTTAACATTCTCATTTAAAAGTTTTGAAAAATAAAAATATAAGATAAAAATTTATAAAAATATTTGAATTTAGAAAATATGTGACCAAAATCGGCACACAATAAAGAATCAGTTATTATTATTGTTAACAAGCAGTTCAGTATAATTAAGCAAAATATATTACAGGATTTTTATGATATTAAAAATCGTAAAAAAAATCATTACTTATAAGCCCACCAGAGGTCAACAATAGTCTCGCCGTATCTTACATTTCATATCACATAGGTTGATCAAGATGACACCTTTTTATGCCGCAAAATTAAAAAATATATAAACGATTTAAAAGGAGTCTCTTCTGCTATGACCCTTAATTCCAACAATAATTACAATTAAACTCTTCAATGCACGCGTGTCCTGCTGCCAGTATACGAAAAAATTCCTCATTAATATTTTGTAAGCCAACTATTCCGCTCTGGTGACTTTTATGAAAATATTTTAAATGCACTTCTCAAAGTGTTAATTGTGCTCAAGTGCTGGAAAGCAACAAATTTCCCATATCCTTTTGATGCCTGCCTTAGTGAAGTTTTTCTGCTATTTAAATATTTTAATGACCTTAAGCCATTGAATAAACGCAGCCCGTAAATAGATGGCGACCATACAAAGGAAATACAAATCGGAAAAGAATACCGCAAAATCGTTATTAAATGACCAGCTTAAGGTAGTAAATGTGGCGCAGCGGTATAATAGGATTATTTGGGCAACAGTTAATATCATTGAGTTTATGAAAATGTTATCCTTGCCAGGCTATTTACCCATACAGTCTTTAATTAATAAAGTTATTTATATATTGTATTAAGTCGGTGAATCGAAACAGCTCTATGGAATTGTGTAGCTGGCATACCTGTGGGGGTCTTTGCCCCCGAGGCAAAGAAATTCATTATGATTTATTTGAAATAGCAAACATTCTCAACAGGACCTGCTTAATTTAGAGTTTATTTAATATTAAGACTTCTGCACTCGAAGAAAAAGATGAAAAATATTTTTGAATAAAAATATTCTTAAAAAAAAAATATTTACGTAAAATTTTAGTCACAAAAGTTTAACGAAATTAAAAATACTTGTAGGTGGAATTAAGCATACTATTCATGGCTTTCAAAAAAGTTCAAAATACTAAACACTCTGTTCAGACGTCTTAGAAAATGTTTGCAAACTCTGAGAAATGTTTCTTAAAATAAAGAGTTCGTGGCAAATGCAAATAAAATTTATTTTATTTAAAAAATCTAAAGAATTTGACAAAAATATTAAAGGCTGTCGCCCAACACACTCGTATATTAAATAAAACGTAATGAACTGCAATTCAGAAAAAGTTGCTTTATTTGAGAATAACTTGATGAAAAAAAAGCTAAAGCACAAAAAGTTTCTAGTAAATTCCATTTTACTCTTGTTTTGTAAAAATATTTTATTAAAATTTAGCTCAGATTTTTAAAAGAATTTTTTTTCTTGCAGAAGTCGACTTTGAGGTCACACTACACCATTTTAATTTTCTTGTAAATGAAGTCATAAAATTTTTATGTGAATGGGTAAACCTTATTCTCCATTGATTTGGTTTTTGCTTCCGTATAGCTCTGAATTAGCCAAGATGTAAATCAAACATTTCTCGTACTGGTAAAGAATTTATAGATAACAAGCCGAGTGGAGCTTCTGAGTTGTAAAACTGTCACTAAAACCAATCGAAAACAATAAAGAAAAAATATGAAAAATTTATTCGGCATTCTTAAATATAAAACACCGATTTAAGTTTAAACTTTACGGATGTGTCTGGCTAGTTTTGTTATCACACTATTTTAATACATTTCTGTCACGGAGCTTTGGATATTGCCGTGTGCTTTTGGTCATATAAAAAAATACCAAACACAACTATGATCGCATGAAGTTGCGAACATTCCACTACAGCCATAGTAGTTTCCACTTCTACAATTTCATATGAACTGATCCGAAACTAAAGTAGTTTCATACGACTACCAGTGTGTGCCTTGAATTGTGAAATATTATTTTGGATTTCCCCCCCAAAAACCAACAATGTATCAATTTTTTTTCTTATTGAGCTTAAATTCCGGTTTTTTTTTAATTGTTTTTCCTTTTCAATCTTCCGGCTACAATTTCTTAGCGTGGCATGGCATGGAAAATTTATTATATATTACGGCTTTAATGGGTTATAAAAATATTTTTATTATTATTTCGCAAATTAAAAGAGGGAACAGAGGCAGCCTCGCATTTCATTATTTCCCTAATTTTCCTTTTACTGCAAATTGGCTTTTTCGCATTTAATTCTCTACATATTTTATGATCAATTGATTGAATAGATGATTAAATGAGTTCACAGGTGCCACACAGGCAACAAATTTAATCCATTAAAATCTCAATTTTCGATACAAATGCTTTGATTTCCATCTGTCACTTAAGTGTGTAACCATTCCAGTAAATACAAATGAAGGAAAGGAAAAAATCCCTTAATAGCGCAGCTGTATGCAATTTCCCTTTTAATCAATTGCTGACTGATTCAAATGGATTTATGCCCCATGCGAAGAGGAGAAATAGCAAACTAATCAAATGTTGTTCTAAAAAAATTCGGTTGAAATTTTGCAGTGATGGCTCAGTTTGTTGTTCTAAAGTTAATTAAAATGTTAATTAATAAATTCACATCCATTTGAAATGAACTTCGAACTTTATATTTTTCAAAGTAGAGCTTCAAACTGTTAATGCCGCCAAAGTAATATATTTGCTGTGCTTTAAATTTGTTTCAAAAGAGTAGCATTTAAAAACTTGATCTCGATATTATATTCTTCTCCTGCCTATTTTTTTTAAAAATACTCGCACTGACAATAATTCTTAACTTGCTGTCAAGTGTTTGTCATTGCCAAAATGTTGTTTCGTTTTAGATTTGCGAAGTAAACGGGGGGCAAGAGACAAGTGAAATAAAACACTTGTTATGATGGGAATAAAAAAAGTTTTAAAAATCCGAGTATTTGATTTGACATGATGGCGAGAAGGCAGAATTGTTATCAAACTGCTATCAAACAGTGGAAGCACTTTAATGCCAAATGTTTATATTGAATAAATTTTTCAAATTGGTATTTCTGCAAATTTATTTTGACAACTTCGAGCTGTACAATTTGCATTAAACAGACATATCTTGCTACTCCTCTTGACAATTTAAATTTATGGCTTTTTAATAATTTGTTTCAATTCAGTTAATGGCGTTGTATGTACTGCTGTTTGCAAATCATTCGATTAGAACGCATTTGCATTTGATAGAAAATTTGCAATTTCAATTTTTCCTTACTTGCTGTCATAAGAATTTGCCCGAAATCCATACATATAAAATCTTACATTCCCTCGATGTAAACACTGTCTGAAATAGAAATGAATGCAAGCAGTTAACATTTGCCAGCATTAAACCAGTCATCAAATAGGATGTGCAAGTGGATACCAAGGCACTAGATATCCATCACAAGAGTAACCCAGTAGCAATTGACTTGGCTGTTGCCGGAGCTTATGATTCTGAAGCCATATATAAAAATTAAAATCGTTACGTTCAGATAAAAGTCAAAGCAATACTTTGAAGGTCCAGGATGCGTGGCACATACTTTGGAAGCGTTGCCGAGGTACCTGCAGGATCCAGTTTGCAAACTATTTCATTTAACTCAATACATAGAAATTTTAAAGCTTGCTGGAATTTATATATTTTTTATATTAAAAATCAAAATGTTTTAATATTCCATTTAGAAAGTCCGTATTTAAATTCATATATTACCATTTCATCAATTTCGTTTTTGCTAAATTGTAATCCTGATATGAATTCTTTTGCCGATAAAACAAAATACTCTTCATAAATTTTCGAACTCTGCCAAGCCGCAATAAAAAGGTTTCCTAATAAGTTTATTTGGGCATCTCCTTCTACACGACAATTACACAATACTCATACCCTTATACAATGCTTGACGTGTTTTTTGATCGTCTGCCATACACTTCAGCACCTAAAACTGCTGCTCGCACTACATAAAGTCGTTATAGATGGCAGCAAATACGTATATTGCAAAAGCATTTAGGAGTGGTGCTCTTTTACATTCAAGCCTAGCAGAAATCGCTAACCGAAATTAAGTATAGACTATTTTTGTAGTGACACGTATGCAGCCATCTAGCTGGGGTTACTGCGAGCTTTCAGCCTTGTCTTATTAATATGATGAACCAAATTTGGATGTCACGTATTTTATTAAAAATCATAAAATTCTATCGTTACTTTAAATATTTTTTTTGCGGAAGTTTATGCCAAATAAGAAATACTGGGAAAAGGTATTGTCAGGGGGAATGGATTTGGGCCGGCCGTTCGTTCACATGTATACAATAGTGTACATGTAGTTTAGAAAGTTTGTTTGGCTAATTAATTTCAAAATTTTCAATTTGATTTCTTTCGTAACGAAATAACGGAATATTCTCTGACGACAACCATGACCAAAATGGTTAATTTTGATCGCTCAATATTTCTTAGTGATCGTTGTCGTTTTTATTGATTGTCAATCAAATTGTTTGCTTGCCATTGGAAAGGCATGGGAATGATGTTGATAGACCGGTTTAGCTGACATCAATTTTGAGTGGATCCGCAAGAGATAGATGGATGGCAAATACAGTTGAACTATTCTACACTGTATACATCCAAGCCACTACCTCTAACAGTGCAATCATTAAACAAGTTCCCTTATTAAAAAACTGCTGACTGTTGCTGCTTAAGTTATTGACAGATTCTCTATCCGCAGTTTTCATCAAATATCTGTATACACATGCATCATATTTCATTTGTTGTTATAATATGTTGCTTGTATATATTTTCGGTAAAAGAGTGTTGAATGAATTGGAAGCAATTTTTGAGCTCTGCTGCCATTACAGATGCAGAAGCAATCTTGTAACACGATATTTTGATGCGAGTTTGTAACATAACAAACGTTTATGTATCATTTGACAGATTATAAATTGAAATTGGAAAAAATTTCTACACTGAAAACTATCAGTGTTTAAGAGCGCACACACAACCGCTTATGCACTTTCAATTTCAACACAGACATTTTTCATTTAAAAAGTTATAAGGATGTGTGAAGGATGAATTGAAGGAAGTTGTGTGTTGTATGCAGATAAAGCTTTTCCTCTCTTCTCTTTTCGTTTGCTTTTATTCTTTGCTCTTTGGCTTGTTGATTTTTCAATCATGATAAACGGATATTGGCTGTTTATCATCAGACAAATACATCCAATTTTCGGTATTAGAATTATTGCGATGAAGATATTTATTATTTATTTTTATTTATTGTTTTATAAAACATTTAATATCTACAAGAAGTTTAAAGGGATGCCAACAATTTGCACACTTTTTGAAGGACTGATTTGCATCCTGTCACACTTTATCTTTAAGCGAAAAAAACATTAAAATTTTAAGAATCTTTAAAAAGTGTCTAGGAGTAGAGATACACAGTGAAAGCTGCCGCCCAGTCAGTTTACACTTCCCTTATGAGATTATTTTTTTTTTTTAAATATTGCAAGGCGTGATTGTTTTTTTTTTAAACACAAATATTTTGACTTTTTAAGTGAGAAGAACATGGAAATTTTTTTTAATTAATTAATCATTTTTAATATCAACATCCTTTTTATATCTTTTTTTGTTTTCTCTCGCTTTCTTTCTCTCTCATATTAACATAAAATGTTGACTACCTTTCTTGTAAATTCTTTTTTTAATTCCTTCTTAATTCCTTTAATTCCTTTTAAGTTTTTTAATTTGTTTATTTTGCGATAAGCACAAGCCTTGGCGCAACCAGGAGAGTACTAACAACAGGACGTCTGAATCCTCTGCCTGAAGCAAATGATGAGCTTTTCAACATTTTCAGCCCCTGGTGCGAATTGTGGAACCACTTTTAGTTTTGCTGTGTAAATGACAATTTTATAATTTAATTAAATTTTTTTTTTATTTTTTGCGGCAGTAAAGAAGTTGCATATAGGGTTCGCCCTAATGTACCTTTATGCACGAAAACATTTATTCTTATAATACCATTTTAAATCATTAACCCACAAACGTATAAGATTTTGACTGTCCTTTCACTTGTGTCTCTTCTTTGTCTATTTTTCTTTGTGTTTTGTGACAGTAGAAAAATTACAAACAGGGTTCGCTCTAATGCCTCCGCCTGTACTTAAATATTTATTTTTATAATAAAATTTTAAATCATTAACCCACAAACGTATAAGATTTTTACTGTGCTTTCAATGTTTATTTTTCTGTGTATTTATTTTCTGTATATATATTATTGTATGTATTTATTTGTGTATAGAAAATTACAAACAGGGTTCACCCTAATGCCGCCGCGTGCAAATAAACATTTATTTAACCCACAAACGTATACAGTTTTTACTTTCCTTTCACTTGTGTCTCCTTAATGTTTATTTTTCTGTGTATTTTATGTGGCATATTTTATATGGAAACAGAAAATTACAAACAGGGTTCAGCCTAATGCCGCCGCTTGCACATAAACACTTATTTAACCCACAAACGTATGTAGTTTTTACTGTCCTTTTACTTGTATCTCCTTAATATTTATTTTCTTTGTATTTTATGTTGCAGTAGAAAAATTATAAATAGAGTTCCCCCTAATGCCCCCGCTTGTACTTAAACATTTATTTATATAATTATATTTTCAGTATTTAAACCGAAAAACGTATAAAGTTTTTACGGCCATTTCACCTGTGTCTCCTTAATGCTTGTTGCAAATTTTGTGTTGCATCCCATTTCGTTGTCTCGCCCGCCTTCATCATTCATAATGTTAAGAAGCCACACTGTTTAATAAAAATTAAGAAAAAGTCCAACAAGGTTGTTGCCTGTTTAAGCGTTTGTGTTGCGGGTTTTTACGACACACCTGTGCTTCAGAATTGAATTTTGCAGCGAAAAAATAAAAAGTCTTTATTGAAGTGGCAAAATCTAATAATAATGATGAGTCGAACAACTGCACAAGTTGTTTATGCTCATAATGAAATGCTCATTAAAGTACCACATCATCGTCATCACGGTTATTTTTAGCTGAAACCGAAAGGGAAAACACAACGACATCTTCATTCTCTGTGTAATTTTGTAATTTTTTTTTTTTTTTTTTAATTTGCACGGTGTAGTGCCACTTAAAATGTGATTATGCGCAATATAGCAATCCAGTGGCACAAAGACAACAGCAAGAAGAAAAAAATAGCACTGTGAGGTGTTTTAGTAAAACGAAAAACTCTTATTTTCTTCTGCACTCTTTCTGTGTTTAGTACTTTGACCTAAAACCCATTTTTACGATACTCTTCTTACGTCATTTGAACTCGCGAGAATTGAGTGATTTTTTTTTCATGCTTTTCGTAATTTTTTGCAAATGCCATTTACTTTTGCTTTTGTTTGTTGATTTTTCAGTCTTGAGCCAAGTCATGAGGTTGTGGCAAGATTTAGCAAATGTTGCATGATTATGTAAAGTTGTAATTGCGGCAGCCGCAGATACTTCTGGTGTCTTTACATTGTCTAAGATTGTTAAAGGTCTTCGGCTGAAGCATCCTCACCTTTTAAATGTCTTTGAACTCCATTATCATTATTGACATTTAAGTTGTACAATTGTTTTGCTTTTCATCGCGTGTCATTCTCTCTCAGTTCGAAGTTTTTCAAATACAGATGACATTTCAATGAAAAGTATTTGTCGTTTGTTGAATGTTGTTTGGAGAAAAAAGGAGAAAATAAATTTAAATTAAAATTGTGACTCACAAGGTGAGGTGCGAAACACTTTTAAAATACCTGCGATACGACCAACACAAGAACTTTAGTTGGTACAACAGAGTGTGTGTGCATGTGTGCACACACACACACACGTTTGTTTATTACAAGTTATTCTAGTGCGTATTCAAAAAAGATAATCTATTTTCATTCGCTTTCTATTGGAATTATTTATTTTATACGAGTAGAGAATTTTTTATCAAAATGTTGTACAAATACTGAGCCAGTGTACCATTAAAATACCCAGACGTTTTGAATTCATAGCAAAATCAAAAGCAATCAAGCTATTCTTAATTGCAGTGTGTGCAAGAATTCTCATTTAGATCATAGGAAAAATGGAAACCAATCAACTAATTCTTAGTTACAGTGTCTGCTGGAACTCTCATTTAGTTCATAGCAATATTGAAACCAATCAAATAATTCTTAGTTACAGTGTCTGCTGGAACTCTAATTTAGTTCATAGCAATATTGAAAGCAATCAAATAATTCTAAGTTACAGTGTCTGCTGAACTCTCATTTAGTTCATAGCAATATTGAAACCAATCAACTAATTCTTAGTTATAGTGTCTGCTGGAACTCTCATTTAGTTCATAGCAAAATTGAAACCAATCAACTAATTCTTAGTTACAGTGTCTGCTGGAACTCTCATTTAGTTCATAGCAAAAGTGAAACCAATCAAATAATTCTAAGCAAAATCGAAACCAATCTAACAATTCTAACTAGAGTGTCTGCTGGAACTCTAATTTAGTTCATAGCAATATTGAAACCAATCAACTAATTCTTAGTTACAGTGTCTGCTGGAACTCTCATTCAGTTTATAGCAATATTGAAACCAATCAAATAATTGTTAGTTACAGTGTCTGCTGGAACTCTCATTTAGTTCATAGCAAAAGTGAAACCAATCAACTAATTCTTAGTTACAGTGTCTGCTGGAACTCTCATTTAGTTCATAGCAATATTGAAAGCAATCAAATAATTCTAAGTTACAGTGTCTGCTGAACTCTCATTTAGTTCATAGCAATATTGAAACCAATCAAATAATTCTTAGTTACAGTGTCTGCTGAACTCTCATTTAGTTCATAGCAATATTGAAACCAATCAACTAATTCTTAGTTACAGTGTCTGCTGGAACTCTCATTTAGTTCATAGCAAAAGTGAAACCAATCAAATAATTCTAAGCAAAATCGAAACCAATCTAACAATTCTAACTAGAGTGTCTGCTGGAACTCTCATTTAGTTAATAAGCAAAAAAAACATTTTTTTCTCATAAGATTACAGATTATTCTTTAATGTTTTTCTTACTTATTGCCACCGTCGACCATGATGCGAAATAAAATAAAAAAAATATCAAATGGGTTGTCGTGCCAAATTACAATATATTTCTAAACAACTTTTTCTATTGGATTTGTGTATATTAAAAAAGTAAGAAAAAATATTAGTAATCTCAGTAAATGCTATTTTACAACTTACTGTCTAATAAATTTATAATTTTTTTTTTTATTTTTTTTGCATTTGCCATGATCACATATGCAAATTTGTGTGTAATATTGGGGGATAGTAGACCTGCCCTTAGTGAACGCTACATGCATACTCATGCCAACTACCTTGACATGTTCGCATAACTACATATATTTTTTATTTTTGTTTATATTTTTATAGCCTCAACAGTTTTTGCTGGCCATCAAGATTTATTGTTTATGTTGCCAGCAAATTATTTTAAAAACATTTTTTTCAATTATTCAAAATAAAAAAAAAAACAATAAATTACATTTTATTTTATTGGTTTGTCATTATTCAAGTATTTTGTTCGCAGCCACTTAAGCTGCTCATAAGAACGACGCTTTTGTGTTAAGTGATTATAATTATTATCATTATCGAAACGACAATGGCCATTGAAATTAATTTGCAAGTGCTTAGAACAGTTAAAGTGACTCATGCCAAATAAAATATAATCAAATAAAATCAAACTCTACAGTTTTGAGCCCTTGAAATTTTATTGCACTTTTGTGCATTATAATTGAAGTGTGTTATGAGTTTATGGCAGGGCTAAATGTTATTTAATGAAGTGAAATAATAATTGAATGACAAAAACGTTTAGAGCTTTTTAGTGATAGCTGTGTGCTGCTCAGCCATAGAAGAAATGCGCCATAAATAGTTGCTCCATACCAAATTGGTTTCTAGTTGGAAAGTTTGCTCAACACTTTCTGTCATGTACACAATATACAAATATTGTAACCGTGTCAACTTATCAAGCAACGTTCAAATATATTTTAAATTGGCATGTAAATTAAACGCAAAGCATTACATGCGTATTCCAGCATTCCTTTTAATTGCTTTTATTTCAAAAAACCACACATTGTTTTTATTTCTAACATTCAATACAAAATTGTATGAAAATAAAATAAATAATGAAGAGTTTCTTGGTGTTAAACAGAAGTGATGCGTTATCACGAACGTGACATGGAAAACAGATGTCTCTGGGAAGATCACCATACAAAATACTTGGTTAGAAACATTAGATTCTAAAGTTCATCCATTAGAAACAAATATCAAAAAATGTAAATAGATTTACAGTGGAAGCTTTACAAAACGAACGCTTGTCAGAGTGAAGTATTAAATTTGTGGTTGATTAAGAAGTTGATATAACATCCAATCAGATTTGGAACACAGTTTAAATGCAAAAAAATTTTAGCAGATTTTAGTTTAAATTTTTCAAATAATTATTATAAATAAAGAGAATTTAAAAACTAAGAGAATTTAAAAATAGGTAAGAAATACAATTTATTTGTAATGAATATTTTCATAAATCCAATGAAAAGTCAAATTCAGTGTTTCCAGTTTTAAGAGGTTTACTTCAGCTGAAAAAATTATTATGGCTTTTTTTAAAATCTATAGAGGAAAAGTGATGTCAACTCAAATAAACTAACTAGGGTTTGGTAACAGTAAGTTATAATTGGTTACGAAATTCCAAACGTAGTAAAGCCGTTAAAGCACAATTTTCATTAAAAACATACTTTACATGCTTTGTGATCCTTTACAAAACAAAATAAAATCAGTTTTAATAGAATTTTTCATAAAACTTTTAGGAGTAAAAGCTGAAATACTATATACATACGTATATATATATATTATATTTTTATTTTTTTAATTTTTAATAAACTTATTTACATGAAATGACAGAAAAATTGGTGTGTTTATAAATCTTCTTGAACTGCATTTATTTAGTGAAAAAGAAAAATACACATCAAAAGCAACAAAATCAACATAAAAAGTAAATGCATTAAAATAAATAAGTCTTCTAAGTAAATAAGAATTTAGAGAAATATTGCACAAGTGATATATTGACTCAAACGTTTATTTATATAAAATATTTTCATACTAAAATCGATAAAAAAGAATTAACAAACAAAAGATAAATAAATTTCTCCACCTGCCATATCAAACGCTTAGAGGGCAACAAACCATCCATCTATTCATGCATCCCTCATGAATTTATTTATTTATTTTTTTTTTTTTCTCTAAAATATTTCTGTGTTCATGTTTTTTTCAAAATATCGAATGTTTGAATGACTGTTCGGTCATTTTTCAAATAAATATAAAAATAAAAATGAAATTTTTTTTGTTTTTGAAATTTTAAATTGTACCGTAGTAGTCATATGCGAATAATTTATAGCAGTAGCAACAATATGTTGCACAGTGTCACGAGTTGGTGCAATTATCTGTTACAACGTCAAAGTGAAATATCAACTGAGCTTGCGGAAAATAAGGATCAGCTTCTAAACCTTTCAGCATTCAAAACTTTTTAACTGGTTATCCCATGTATGTATGGATGTGTGTGTGTTTGTATGGATCACTAGTGTGTTTATTAAAAATTGCTTGAATGCTTTCACTTTGGTCATTCCGTTATAGCACACTGTGCGGCGGGTGTACTGCTAACGATTTATGTCTGCAATTTTTAGAAAGAAATAAAAACTTTCGTATGACATAAAAAAGAAAAAAGAAACTCTTTAGCAAATAAAATAAATTGTTTGTGAATGCAAATCGCGTGTACACACACTCGTAGCCACTTTAAGAAAAAAAAGAAAAAACAGAAAAACTTTTGAAGAGTGTATTTTTTAAGGAAAAAGCTATATGAGGTCGAAACCTGTGTTTGGTGCTGTTTCGAGTAAACAAGCGATTTTTTCCCCTCAGAATGATTTTATCTCTATTTTCTAATTAAATTTCCTGTGGGTTTCTTTTTCTTTCCAAAATTTTATTTCCACTTTCATTTATTAACAAATTTATTTGCTTTTGATATTAAGAAAAATCGGAAAAGCCCCTTCACTCCAAAATTAAAAGACAAAAATATTTTTGAAGCTTTAACAGCCGGCTTAATAAAAAATTGCTTAAATAAAAAATGTTTTAAATAAAAAATTAAAAAAATAAAACTAGCAAAATCAAGAAAAAGCAAAAATTCTAAAGAGCGTGAAAAATATAGAGTAAATGGAAGTAGAAAATGGTTAAAAAGTTTAATATTCAACTTTACCGGATTTATACGAATATGTATGCCCTCCTGCAAGAACATGTTAATTGTGTTTTCGTTAATAAAAAAATATTTAAATTTTTTAGAAATATAATTTTGACTGTGAGGGTAATGCTGTAGCTTGTTATTGTATTTCTTTTTATTTGTTAACCGATTTTGGTGATTTTTATATGGGATGGCCTTGAGAAAAATCTGATCAGATGGGATTTTAAGTTTTTGATTTTGAACAGAATTTACATTCAATTTACACCGCCAAAGGAGACAGAGGGAATAGACGTACACAGCATTATCACCTTGCCTTCTTATATGGATTCAGAATATAGAGTGGCAAACTAATATCGCAAGTATTACCATTCCCATATCCAAATCTTCCACAGTATTTATAAAATATGATAAAAGAAAATCTTTAAAATTTCAAATTTGTCAAATACCAGAAAATCGCAGAAAAAATCAATAAAAGCAATTAACAAGAGGAGATAAAGTAAATTAAGCATTAAAAAAATTTAAAAAAAAAAAAAAAATTCCATAGTGAAAAGTATTTTATATTTAAAAGAAAATTGATTTTTAGAAAACATAAAATTAACTAAATTTATTTTGGTGAAATCCAAAGAGAAATAAATCGTGAAAATTTTCATTCAATTGTGTATAAGAAAAAGACCCAAAAACACAAATAAGGACGAAAAGGAAGGATGGAAGAGTCAGAAAGCCACACCCCCATCCAAATTAGTTAGCGAAAAAAGAATGGTCGTTAAATGGAAACACTTCCTTAAATAAGAAATTAGAAAAGTTGCCCAAATAATGACAAACTTAAAATGGTAAAAGTTTCTGAAGTGGACAACATTCTAAAGAATACATGAATTAAAAAGGAAACATTCATTATCCTGCTATTCTGTTTGTCTGCATCTTGAGAATTGTGAAATATTTGACTCTATTAAAATTTTATGAGGCTGACTTTGGCGTTAATCTGGCAGGAATCAACAGACATTAAATGAAAAAATTTTTATATAATAAATATTTTATTATATAATATTTTATTATATACTTTACGATTTTATTTTACGATGCTGGTGGCAACAAAGTTCTAATTTCACATAGGATGGTAGAAGAGTCGTATTCTGGCTGCAGAATGTATTTCGAAGCGCAAAAGAGTAGGAACGATTACCGGGGCGGCACCTAAGTCATGTGCTTAGAAATACCGTGAAATCTGTTATTTTACAAAAGTCAATTAACGTGAAAAATGCTTCATATATAGTCAATACTTGAACACAGAGCTCAGAACTGCATCAAAGATATTCCATTGCAAGCATTTGTGCAATATTTTCTATTGTAGAAAAGTAGTCAGTCATGCAATGGTTTCGCAAAATCTTTATTAAACTTTGAGACATTTTTTGCAGTGCTACATTTCAAAAGTTAAAAAAAAGTTTTTAATATTGAAATATATTTACTATTCAAAAAACGCTTAGAATATTAATAATGCATATTTTTACACCACTTTTTATTTATTCTCCCATAAAGCTGAAAGCCATAGCCAACGAAATGTTGCACTAATTTTTCCCCTCTATAATGATTTTGAGCAGTACAGTGTGTTGCAGAAATGTAGCTACACCCAATACTTATTCCTTTCATACAGTACATCCTATAGATTTATTTACTAGAAGGTAAATAAATAAACTAGGTAATTGTGGGCAATCACAAAGCAGTAAAACTAATCAATAGCGTAATTAGATAGATGTCCTGGGCGGCAAAAGTAAAACATCACATTGACCCAGTTGCGTTATATTGATGATTTAAATTATAATTTGTTCTGAAATACAAACCTTGTGGAGAGTTATAAAAAACCCGCAATATTGCTCGGCTTTGATTGCTATTGACGAATTAGTATTACAATAGACTTATAATTTGTTTTCAAAAAGGATTACTTCGATTACTAAAAGTAAGTTTTAACTCTTATATGTCAATTGAGAAAACACCTTGAACATAAAAAAATTTTTCCAGTCAACTTATTATGCCCACTGTGCATCACATTATTACACAGTTTTAATTTGTACAGTAACAAAAGTTCAGTTAAATTTTTTTTTTTTTTTTGGTCTTTTAGTCCTTTAATTTTCCCTTGTTACTTTTGTATCTCATTATTTTCCTTTCTTTTTCTTCCTTTGTTTTTTATCCCAATCTGTAATTTCTGGTTGGTTGGCATAATTTTAAGGACTTTTAAAAAAATCATTTTTCTTTATGATCATGTGCATTTAAAATTGTATTTAAACAGAAAAGTCAACATGGCAATGAGGCCAAATGGCCATGTGGCCAGCAAATACATTCGTAGCAAGTCCGTAAACAGAATTTTTATTACGTTTTTTCTTGAAGGATATCTTTTGCTGTCCGCATTCGTCTGCCTTTATGCTGCCATTGTTTCCTATTAATTATGAAGTAATTAATTTAAGCTGCTTTAAAACGGAAACGAAAATCTTGTTGAAATCAAGGCGAGTTCCTGTTAATAATCGTGTTGTATTTTTTATGCAGCATAATAATAAATTAATTAATATGGCACAGTATGAAATCAAGCCAGATTATTCCTGTCTTACATTTGATTTTTAACCGAGCCAAATGTACGTAATCTTGTGACAAATGGAAAATGTAATTTCTTTCGCATCATCATTAGTCATGACTTAATAAAATGTTTAATATGCATTTAAAAAATTTTAAAATAATTTTTCTTCTCTTTGCAGGTAAGTGTCGGCTAAATAAAACCAAACTGAATGCCACTAGTGGCACCTCATTGCCGGTTAATATGCCATCAAATTGGATTAAAGCTTGAAAATACGTAATAAATATTTGATGTAACTTTTACGTGATTGACATGCGTAAGTTAAACAAACGAAATTAAAATGCCAACGTTTAAATTAATACATTTTACACATAAATAAATTGCGAACAATTGACAATTTGCACGGTGATTGAAGGGCACTTTTCATAAATGTATAATGAGGGCAAAGAAATGGTAAACGAATGTAAAAATAAACAGACTGGAAGGGAAAGCTTTTATAATCTGTTGAAATATGGTGTTCATAATGGCATTGGATGGCACTCCAGTTCATTAGCATATCAAATTGCCTTCGTTCGCCGATTGAACTGAAATAGGATAACAGTTTGGCCAGGCTGAATTGTTAAAGACATCACATCACATTGGATTTTTCTATGCAAGACCACCACTAAGGGGATTTCCCCTATGCATGCTATGCTTTGTGCCTCAATGAAGAAAATGGGTTGCAACTCTGACCGGCAGCAGTTTTATTCTCCGCTTTGATGCATATCAAGCATAGAAAAATTCGATTTGTAGAGTTGCGTGTCATTTATGAAAAAAAACCGAAAGCACACCCCACAACGAGTCAATATTGTGGACTGGCCATCCAATATACTCTATACTCTTCTATATACTCCTTCAACTAGAATCGGAATGTATTTTAAAACACCAGACTTTGCATTTCTATATCTATCAGAAGGACTTGCAAATCTCTTAAACTGCTTAGAAAATCGAGGCACGTGAGTGCTTCTTTTCCGGACCGGAAAAAGGTGATCATTTCATGCCACCGATAATTACTTTATCCTTTCATAGAATTTGATTAATAACTCGAGCCGAGCTTTAAATAAAACTAATGAAGAGAAATACATCTTGTTTGGAGGTGATCTAAGAGTAGCCCTCAAGAACAAGTTCACATGTACTGAAAGTAACAGCATTTTAATAAAATTCCTTCAGCAGATGGTTTTTATTAAGCTCTTATGCCTTCACTTCTGTTTTCCCCGCTCTCTAACTTTTGAATTTTTTTTTTTTTTTTGTATTTTTCTGATGATTTGCCAACGCACAAAATTGGGTCTGCTTCAACGTGCATGCAAAAACTTAAAATTAAACCAACAATAAATAATTTCAAAATCGGATGACCTCCTAAACCACAATCACAACTGCCAGTCTACTGTAACAAATCAGTTCACTTGGTCCCTGTTGTATACACAATATTTCGTGGTTAATTAATGAGTTTCATTTGTGCGTTACGTTTGTCGTCTTTGCATTTGTTTACTTTATCAACACGTTGCATACGCAATCCGTTGAATTATTAATTTTTGATTTCACGACTGTACTTTTAATTCGACAAATTATTTGAGGCTTCACAATGGACAGCAGTGGGGCATAAATTGCAAATGATATTTATTTTTTTTTTTTTTTGTGAGTAGTGGAAGTGACACACGTTCGCTGCGTGCATCAGTTGTGAGATATTTCAAAATTAGTTTTAAGTTTGAAAATATATATGGAGTGCATTTCAGACAACATTTAAGGCTTGTCAATTTAAGAAGTAAAAAATTTTGCAGGCCTTTTTTTCTAGGAATCGATAAAGTTTTTCTGCATCTTGCGAAATAGAGAAAAATTATATTTTGGTCGACAATGAGACATACTTTCTAAGTGCAAATATCGCTGCACAACATAACATTTTTTTCGTTCATTTTACTAAAAATTTTATATGGGACTTTTCTCGAAATAAAGTTTGGAGTGGCATACTTTCGAAGCACAAGTGTTGGTTCACAATGTGAAATTTTTATCTCTATAATTAATAAGTGTGTAACAGGTGTTTTTTTCATAAAACTTTTCACACTTCTTGCGAATTAAATTCTAGAGTGGCATACTTTCTGAGGAAAAGTATTGGTTCATAATATGAAATTGTTTCCTTCATTTTACTAAAAGTTCGCAGGAATGAAAAATGAATTTTTCACACTTCTGCTAAAATAAATCTTAGAGTGACACATTTTCTAAGCAAAAGAGTTGGTTCACAATATGAAATTGTGAGAGTGGTACATTTTCGAAGCAAAAGGGTTGGTTCACAATAAAAATTTTTTATCTGTATAATTAATAAATGTGTAGCATGTATTTTTTTCATATAACTTAGAGTGGCATACTTTCTGAGCAGAAGTATTGGTTCACAATATGAAATTGTTTCCTTCATTTTACAAAAAATTTCGCAGGAAACTTTTCTCATAGAACAAATTAATTTTTCATACTTCTGACGAAATAGATCTTAGAGTGGCATATTTTCGTAGCAAAAGAGTTGGTTCACAATATGATATTTTTAATTTTATATTTAATACATATATGTAGCAGGTGGGTTTTACATAAAACTTTCCACACTGCTTGTGAAGTAAAGTTTATCATGACATTAAGCAAAAGTATCGGTTCAGAAGGTGGAATATTTTTCTTCTTATTTACTACTCATTTCACCAGGATCTTTCTTCCCAGAACACATGAATTGTTCATATTTCTTGCGGAATAAAGTTTAGGGTGACAAATTTGCCCAACCAAAGTCTCGTTTCGCAACATGAACTTTATGGCCAAATATTTTTTAATTATCTTTAAATAACAACTGAATGAAGATTGATGGATACATATTTGTGGTCACCAATAGCGTATATTATGGTCTTGAAATAATGCGATTATAACGCGATTATAATGCGGTTTTTATTATCATTGTGAGTATCTGGCTTACCTTTGCCAATACTTTTACTTAATTAGCTTCATTGCATGCCGCTGTTGCAATCGCCGTTAACGACTGCTGTAATTTACTACATATAAATCCACACTATTAAAGTTTGCACGTTTTTAAAGCCCATCAACTAAAACAAAAAGTTTATACAAATTAAATTTTACAGTCATTAGCCAGTATCATCACGTCATAAACCGCATTTACATTAACTGCGGTATCCCCGTTTGTCTGCGTTGCATTTGGTCACAAACGTAACGTTTGCTAAAAACCAAAAACAAAAAAAATTAAAAAACTACTCCTTTCACTTCCCTCCACTCTCTACACAAAGCCAACGGCAATGCATTGAATAATGTTTTATTACAGAATAGTTAATTTGTAGTCTTATGCCCAGACTGATTAAAAATGCAAAAAAAAAACCAATTACCGATTGATTGGAATTTCAATTAAACAAAAATACTTGCGTGTACGTACGAGTATTTTGTATAAAAGCCGTAATGCCATCCAACTAAACCGCATGAAAAATGCATATACTTGATTTACTAATCTGTTACAGTTTAAAATAATTTGTTTCAATTTTTTTTTTTTTTCAATTGGAAAACTTCACATGTCTGACAAAATAAAATTGCAAATCTATCGTAAATCGTACCATTTTTTTCTTTTTGCTCGCTGCGCTTTTAGCAAATATGCAAATTGTTAATGATTAGGATTTTTTTTATATAAAAAGTGGAAACCTCAGCATAAGGAAGAAAAATATTTGCGAAAAAAAAGTGTCTGATATTAATTTATGACACTATTTGGCGTTCATTTTCTATCTGTGCTTTTCGGTTTTATCGAAAACTTTATGGGGTTTTTACATCATTTACATTTGTAGGTTATTGCGCAAAACTTTTATTTGCTGGCTGGCTGAAGGGGAGGGGGAAAAATTTGAATCTAAAAAAAAATGCTTTAACAAATATTTCCTGTATCAGTTTTTTAACAGGAAATTTATTTTACTTTTTCCAAAAGTTTGTAGCAGATTCAGTTGGAAACATATACCCTACGATTAAGGATTAAATCAGGAACAACTTACGAAGCAGTTGGGCAACCATTCACATGTTATTGTCCGTGATACGGCTAAACAGTAATTAAAAGACCCTGACCATGGCTTATAATGAAGAATGAAATATTTGAGGAAATAAAGGCTTTTCAAAAAAAAAAAAGTGATTTAGAATATGTTGCTATAAAATTTATTAATTGAAGAAAGGCTAATGTATCCACCGGGAACCGCTACTTTTGCTGGAAAAGTTTGCCACCTTAACCTTGTTTAGTGCAATTTGAAATGTTCCTCTAAAAAAAAAGTGCGAAAATTTTATTTTAATTTATAAATTACAAGTTCATTTTAAGTTATCATAAAAGAAGATTAGACTGGACAGGGCAACTTCTCTTCAGGATCGTGGAGTGAACGGACAACTTTTGTACTTGACATAAAAACTAGTTTATTCGGATCAGTAAAAGTGATTACTCTTTCTGAATTGTATCTACCAGTACAAAAAGATGTTCACTGGTTTTTGGCTGATCAAAAATAGTAGAAACAGTTGCTCTCATGATCTTTGTGTGATAATTGGCGGAAAGTTGAGAAAGTAATGGGTGAATACTGGTTTGTTCCAAATTAATTTACTTAATGACAATTTGCTTGTCTAAACAGGGTACAACTCTCTCTAAAAAATATATATAATCCGCTGGCAAGCCTCTAAAACCACCATTTTATATTATTAGCAAGGAAAAGCTTTTGGAAGCTTTGCAATTCGAGCTATTAAATAATTTTTAATAAAATAACTAATGAAATTGCGGCTTGAATGTAAATAATTCATTGCAATTAGAAGTGATATTAAATCGATTGTTTCTTTTGCACATATGCGTTGCCAGATTGCTGTGCTCCGAGTTGAAACCCTGAAATTTGTTTACTATCATTATCACTGATATTCCACTTCCTCATCAGCAAAGTTCTCTTATGATTCTTTCATAAAACAAAGAGGAATAGTTATTAAAAAATTAACATTCAAGCTGTGCCATTTCGCTGGAGTTTGTCCCCACGGCTGTCTTCTAAGTCCATTGAGAGAAAAAGGTCATCTGCTAACCAGTGGAAAAATCGTCGCAATCTAAAAGTTATATCTTACAAATTTTAGAGAGGATACCAATGCTCTCCGTCAACAGTGAGTGCTACAAGCCATTTTCCAGTAGCGCACGCCATTGTGCTACCAACGGCATAGTGTGCCACCTCTGCTGCAATTAGAGCTCATCAGTTTTCAACCTGACAACAAGGCATGTAGTTTTCCTCAACTACATGATGCTAGCAAAAAAGTACGCATTTTCTTCACCTCCTGCCTTCTATCTTCATTTAACAAGATTTTTCAAATATTTTTTTTATTTTCATTTCAACTTCTTACTTTTAACTTTATTTGTAAATTACTTTGGCAAGTTTTTTTCCACAACTGACATTCTATTTTTGGTATGATTTTTTTTTTTTCAATTAAACTTGCAGTCTGGGATAAGAACGACAGAGTTTTAAATGTTTGCGGTTTTAAAAAAGTTTTTGAAATTTTTTGTTTAAAAACAAGCAAAAAAATAATAAGAAGTTTTACATGTATCTGGCAAATGTTGTAGCACCTTTAGTTTTATAAAAATAAATTATGTAAAATAAATATCGAGGAGATTACGGTAAATTAAAGATGTATGAACACTTTTAACAGTAAACTTCGTATGCGCACAATATCTTACACGAGCAATTGTTTGATACGAAGCGCTTTACTTGAGGCAATTAAAGTTTTTAATTTTTGCAATGTTTGAAAAATTATTTTTGACGAAAATATTAGCATGCGATTTATGCCACGTGAATTTCAGAGGAAGCTCAGAAGCAAGAAATTATTCAGAAAAATATTAGGACAAAATCTAAATTCTTAGAACAAATCTAAAAGAAAATGCTGAAATCCTTTTTAGTACGCTAACTCACATCCAAGTAATTCAAGAAGAAAAAATTAAACAGCTGATACATAGCTACATAGCTTGCAGTGTAATAATATTTCGAACAGCTGATGGAAGCCCGCAAGAGAATAGAGCGATGGGAAGCTAAAGTGAGGCTATTTTGAAACAAAAGAGGACCTTTCTTTCGCACTCTCTGGATCTACATTTTATACCAACCTTTAATTGCAAAGACGATTCGGTTTCGTTTGTGTGACAAAAAGAATTGACGTCCTGGCTTTGTAGCCACTAAAGGCTAGGTATGCCCTGCTTTCTTGTTTCCGTGGGGTATTGAAAGCAGATTAATAAATTATGCTATCAAGTTTGCAAAGCCAGCAATTTCCCTGAATTCAAATTTATAGCGAATTTCTCAATTATTTTTACTTATTTTTGAAAAGCTTTAATTTTTTTTTAACTTCGCCGATTTTAATTAATTTTTTTTTTTTTTTTTTTGGTTGAATGAAGCTTCAAATCTCACATTTCCAACACTATGTGGTATGACATAATGTGATTGGTAGCACTGGAGAAATACGAAAAGCCTTTTTCGACTATCCAATATATGTCATGCAATAATTTTATTTACATATATAAAAAATGGTTCTAAAGCTATTGCCGTCGGTGGTTGTGTCGCCAAGTGCAAACAGCCTGATATTGTGAAGGCCTAGAAAAAGGCATGGTAATTACAAACTATTACGAAAAGCCTTTTTCGACTATCCAATATATGTCATGCAATAATTTTATTTACATATATAAAAAATGGTTCTAAAGCTATTGCCGTCGGTGGTTGTGTCGCCAAGTGCAAACAGCCTGATATTGTGAAGGCCTACAAAAAGGGGTGTTAATTACAAACTAGTTGCAGATGTAGTTGCAGTATACTTTTGCGAATGTGGTTTCTTAGGCGATTCAGCACAAAAAACGGGTCCGTGACTACGAATCGAATATATTTATTTCGATTTTAACAGCAACATACGGGTGATTTGCACTAAATTTATTCACTGATTCCAGAATCCTCTTTGCATCGCTACTCTCACTTATTATTTCAATAGCCCGAAATTAGTTGATATTTTCCTTTTCTTCTGTGCAAGTAATTAAAATTGCGTTTTTTCTTAATTTAAATTTGTTACTCAGCAATCAAAGATATTTCGCCAATTTCTAATTGGTTGAGTGTGATAAATTTTTCTCGTTATAAAACAGCAGAAACACAATAAATTGACAATTTCTCAGACCATTAGAAAGAGATTTTGCTTTAATTACAATAATTACTGACATGCTGGCAATGAGAGGGGCACATTTCTAAATTATATGTAAAATTTTCTGTTTCAGCGGCCATCGTACAGTCTCACTGTTATTGCAGCATATTCATTAGAACGAACAGTTTCTATCTTGACAAGTATATAAACGAAAATAAATGGTGAATTTTGTAATGGCCTTTCATTAATATTCCAATGGCACTGTCGTGACCACAGAACATCATTTATTCTCATAAAGGTTTTGAATTGATGTTGGGAAATTCCCTCTTTATACGAACAACCACTCCGGCCATGTCACGTAATAAAGCCTGGCGAGTATCTATTGTAACATTCGTAATGGTGAAATTGATACAACAATTTATTTATTAAGCCATAATTCGGTAAATTAAGACAAGTAGAATTACTTCAAGTTGAATTTTATATTAAGGGATTAACTTTTCTATCAATTTTAATTTAAATCCATTAAATTATCAAAAAAAAATTATGCAGTAAAATGTTTTCCTTGCTTTTATTTATTTAAATATAAATTGAAATTAAGTGCTGAGGGGCATCAGACGGAAAAATATTAATGTTTTGTAATTATAATGAAACGACTTTGAGAATACACTAAAACCATACCAATTTTTTCTTGTTCTTAAATGTAATTGAAAGAAATTAAAAAATCTCTTGTTTTGCTGAAATTGGAAGCACGAGATAATGAGAATTATGGAGATGCCCATACGAGTATGTTCCACATACACATATGAGTGAAGTTTATATACTACATAATTTATATTATTAAATATATTTATTTATTTGTGTAAAGTATTACAGAAGAATTACGAAATATTAACTAATGTATTTAATAGGTCATGGCAAGTGGAGCTTAGACTCACCAATTCTATAAATAATGGCTAAATTTGAAATTCCCCAAAACTATGGGCAAAGACAATTCTGACAAAACTTTGAATAAATATTTATTGCATTTCAAGTTATTCGTTTTCTTTAGAAAAGCGAGAAAACACCAAACGAGAATTACAACGTCTTCAACATTCTAACTACGCATCTTTATGCCAATTGCAAATAAAAAGCAATTGTTGTCCGAACGAAAGATTTTCTCTCTCTCATGTAAAAAGAAACGTAAAATCTCACATAAAAATTTACCGAACTTTTTGTTCGAAATAGATGGACGATTTCAATTACAGATGTGAATACTTGACATTTTGTAGAGCCCTTTTACTTTACTTCCACAGTTCAAATAAAGTGTTCAAACAAAGTCCACATTGCAGGTGACATAAAAAAGGCATTGTTCATCTGTTGTAGGAAGTATTCATGCTCCACTGTTAGCAAAAAATGTCATGTAGCTTTTTTTAGGTGAACCATTTATTATCTTCTCAATCATGCTTCCTCACATTTAACTCTTTCCCCCTCCTTTAAAAATTGCCGACAAGAGAAATTCTCAAAGCAGCCCATAGACTTTTGTTTTCAGAATGATTGCCTGAACCCCACTAAATGACAAACACATTTTTCAATTATTAATAATTGCATTCTTTTTAATGCTTTAGTCGACTTGGCAAACGTCGCAACGTCCATTGCGTAGAAAAAACCAAAATAAAATATTTTTCCTTTTAATTTCAACGCAATTTTGCTTTTGCAGTTTATTGCCGCAGTTCTTGCTAGCAAGTGATCGAAGAAGTCGTTCGAAAATATATTTTTTTTTAGCTGAAAACAAATTAAGGCCCATAGTGAAAAATTATAAACATCTTCGAAAAATGTTTAAAAAATTTTTTAATTTCTTTAAATGCAGCAAAAATTATGATGTTAATTAAGCATGTTGTAAGAGCGACAACTGCGAAATATGCCGAACGAAAATATTTACACTCGATTCCACATTATCGCTCTTTAGCAAAAAATACACCACAGAAAACATCGCTAAGCATTTCTGTGTACCATAAGTGGGGTACATTTGTGGGGTACATTTGTGGGGTATATTAGCTTGACACCAGCAAAGAAGGAATCGCTTTAAAGGTAATAGGTATAAGGACTTTTAAAGACGATCCGATTATGGATCAAATAACGCTTTATGAATTTTCGTACTTAAGTTAAACTTTCTCTATAAAACCTCTGGTGGTAAAATTTTTAACGGCTACAAAAATATCCGCTTTATATATATCGTTTCTTTGCATGATCAAAAGCCGAATAATTTAAGATTATTTCTAGTCTTCTCTTGCTACAATTCGAATCGTATTTTATATAAAGAAGAGAATGTTTATGTGAAAAAGAATATCCTTTCCAAAAACAATGTTATGTTACTTCAAGCATTTTACAGGGTGGAAATTATATTTCTGTTCGAAGGATCCGTATAATAAAGAAAGAACAAAAAGGTTAATCATAAAACTGTTTTTAAAAAATATTATAACAAAGTTATCGCAGATTTGCAACACCACTATATATGGCGATAACCAAGTCCGCCAAGTAGCATCAAAAAGGTGTCACGAATCTAAGCCATGCGGGGTGGGTCATAATGATATCACTTGCTTCGGTTGTACTAAATAGTGCACATGTAGATGACGATGGGGAATACAGGGGAATGCTACGGAGTCAATCTCCCTGAATGGTGCTCTTAATGGAGCCATATAAAGCAAAGCGAAAACTGAGGATTCTTCACAAGCCTGTATGCGTTGAAGAAATACTTGACAGCTTTGGAATTTAGAGTGACAAACAGCTGTTGTCCAGCTGGTACCTTTGAGGCTGAAAGTGCTTGAATGTATTTTAATGGACTATATCGCGCATTTTCGCAGAACATAAAAAAACTTTTACTCGTAAGACTTACCAGTAAATACAAGACAAACTTTACTTGTATCGTTTTGTTTTCTGTAAAACTGCTTTTTTATCCGTGTGATAATGAAGTTAAAATTGATGGGCAAAATTCGAGAGGAAATTCCGAAGAGTCCGTCTTCTACTTAAGAACATATTTTATAGTTATTATGAGTGTTATACAGCTCGAAAAGTTACAAAGTATATTTGAGGCATTCATCTAAGCAGTATTCTCTGAGCTTCAGGATCGAGTAATTCTAAGTGCACTGCCGTCATTGCAGGGCCAGCAGCTGGAGTTTAAACGACTTCGGGAATAAACTGTTTTCAGAGGGCCATTAAAATTGTCTCTTCTCTTCTTTGCTTTTGGAATCTTACGCTATACTTTATAGTGCTTAATTATCAGCCCAGTTCAGGGAAATTGACTCAGTAGCATTTTGCTGTATTCCTCATCGTCATCTACATGTCCAGTATTCAATCCTACTAAACCGAGTGATATCCATACGACCCACTGCATGCATTCGGTGCCATATTCTAAATGTCTCGTGAAACATTTTGGAATCCACTTGGCAATTCCGCTAAAAGCAGCTTTTCGCTTTTCTTGCCTGCTGTCATTAGCCCCCCTATTGCCTGCTCGATACACTGTTTGATTCGTTCGCTGGGTAATTGTTTTGGCAGCACTCAGTTCCTTTTTTTCTCTTTTCTTTTTTCTACTTTTAGAAGACTGTCGGCAATTTTTCATATTTAACAAGACCCCTACACTCATTTTAAGAAAAAAAATAATAATTTTTTTTAATTTGCAAATTTTGTCTCATTATTTTTTAGTGTCCTTTTCATGCTTTCATCGCATTTGACAAATTTCATTTATTTTATTCAATTTTCGGATACCGAAATAAAAAAAAAAACTCTCAACTCAACGTTAATCAAATTAAAAAAAATAGAAACCGGCTTTACATTTTTCATTAATGAAATTATTTGATTTTTATAATCAGATGAGTTGGCATAGGCATGTGGGCTGGTAATTTTAATATTTCCGTCGATTTTATTAGAATTATCTGGCAATAAATTTAATTAAAACATATTTTTGCTTATGAAGCGTTAAATCACTATATTCGTTGACGCTTTTAGATTTTCCAAGCCGGTTTGTTTGTAGCCGAAAAGAAGACCAGTGGTGGGTGGTCTGAAAGTTGTTGCTTCATGCCCCCGAAAAGTAAAAAGTGTTGGACCCAAATTGTATCATTAATGAATTGCTTTTACTGGCAATAATTAAAAATGCTGTCAAAGGAAAAAAGAAGTTTTGGTTTTTATATTTAGGCGTTTCTTTAAAAATTTACAAATAGAAAATAAAATTCAGCGGTTTGTACACAGAAAAAAAAAATAAAAAAAATTCACACTCGATACTAAATTGCGAAAATTTTTTTTTATATTTTTCAAATGTACGAAAACGTTTATTTGGCCGGCATTTTCGCAGTATTCGTATGCCAAGAAAGAAAAAAATATTGAAATTGCTCTTTTATAAAATTTTTTTGCTAAACAGCTTCACTCTCATGTGATAAATATTCATATTTCGTATTGCAAATCAAGTGTAACTAATTATTTCCACGTAAATAAAACGTTTCCGAATTTTCAAATTATTTTCGCAGCCAATCGTAGTATGCATGAACAAATCAGGCATACACAAATAAATTTTATTGTGCATTTGCTGGGAGAGACTTACGTACTAGCATCCAACATTTTTCATTCCAGTTACCACTTTTTATTGTTCTGTGTACCATATTTTATTCATTTGATTTTTCTTAATTTTAATTGCTTTTATCTGCTTCATACTGCTGATTGACAATTTTATTTACGTGTTTTCATCAATTAGTTAAGAGAGGAGCAAAAATTATTTTTATATACGTTATTAAAAACATTTTACGGTGCAAATATAAATAAATAAATAATATTAATATATTTTTTATTTGTTTTATTTCTCAAATTTTATACAACATTGACCATAAAAATCATATTGATCTTTCAAGCACAAATAATAAAATCGTTGATGAATATTTGCTAATAAATAACGGAAACAAGCCGGTCCGCAGTTGTGGGAGGGGGACATTTTATGCGTTTTTAACTCAATTTTAATATTATTTTTAAAGTTTTTTATATTCGCTTGCGCAAATAATTTGTGCACAAATAATTATTCTTAATTACACATTTTTAACGACAATACAGGGAGGGGGCCGGTTATTAACGATTCGATTAGCCAGCAGGCAGCATAATTCGTGCGCATTTCGTTAACAAACGCAAACGGATAATTTTTTTCAATATGTTTTCTTAGTAATTGAATCTGCAATATAAACTTGAACTTGTAATAAATTTACAAATCCTTATTTTTCTTACAAGACTCCACGATATACATAAATAAAATTAACTTCAATTTATTTGTCAGCATAATCAGCTGGAATTCAGGTTTCTCTACACCCTCCCAAAAACAAAAAAAAAACAATAGAATGACAGGGAATAAATTTTAATTAAAACTTGCCTTCTTCTCAGTTTTAGAAGATCTTTTTCTATTGATAACATATTTAAGCTTAAGGCCTTTTTCTAACCAACATGGTTAACTTTTTGCGTGATTTTTTGTTGCTTCCCTTGAGGTATCTATTCACAGTTTGAAAGTAAAACACATACAGTATAAAATATTGAAAAAAAAATTTTTCTCAGCATCAGAAAATTTCCATCGTTTGAACGATTAAATTTTATTTCAAGAGTTCTGGGCAGGAATCGAACCCACGATCTTCGGTTTAGTAAGTAGTTTAAGTGAGGCATTTAACCGCTATTCCGAATAACTGTAGCATAGTTTTAGGCTTTTGTAGCATCATTATTCAGTGAATATTGAGAGTGAGTTCTCTTTACTGCAAACATCTTGCAAAAACACTAAACTGAGAGCTCCTTTTTTATACGGAGATACCCAATAAAAAAATTTATGCCTTGTTCGATTGAAGTTCAGTTTTCTTAAAATGAGGCCAAAACCCCATAAATTATTTTCGCTTTGCCTCATTTGCAATTTTTTATACAATTTTTTTCGCTTTTAAAGTAAAATATTCAGAGGTCGTATCCCAGTTAATTCAAAATCTAAGAAGGCTTAGAGGTCTATTCACAGGGAACTAATCTATTACACAAAATTGTGCAAGTACAAAAAAAAAGAAAAGTTGCTGAATTTGTGAACAACTCGCTAAAGGATGTACACTTAAGAACAACAACAAAACTAGAAATTAGAAAAAAATATATTTTTCAACATTTTGTAGACAAAATTAGGAAAAATTTTATTCACGTTCAGTTCAAGTATTTAACTAACACACACCCAAATCCTGACTTAAATTTTATTTATCTATTTACAAACATGAGGGGGTGTAGCCGTTTAAAAGCACTCACTGTGCTTTTGTTTTTATTATTTATATATAGTTTTTCTTAATTAAACATCTAACAATACTGTCTTGGCTACAATTTCTTGTGTGAAACACATTACTGGTAAGCCTACAGAGTGTGTCATCATAGCAATTCGTTGACTTTGTCACGTATATTTTGTAGTTAATTTAACAGTCGTAACTGCTGCCTGCCATTTTTAATAAAGTCGTTTAATAAATAAATTCGTTTAAAAGCCTAAACGAGTTTCCCTAATGGTAATGCTTATGCGGAATTCCTGTTAAAATTGCCTTTGGAACCAACAATATTCCAGACACGAAGTATGTACATTTTTTCTATTTTTCCTTCGTAAAATATATTTGTGAAGTATAACTTTTTTCTATGGAATATTAAAGTCTTTACGAGTGTACTCTTAATGACCGTTTTTCGGCAAAAATCGTCAGTCTTTGAAAACGTCCGTTTGTGTATTTTTGAATGAAAATCTTGCGTTTTTTTTGCTCTTGTATGTTTATTTTATGTTTTCAAATGTTTAAAATATATTTTTGCTAATAATAAAGAAAAAATTTTTTTTCGAGATTTGGGCTATATTTCAATTTTTGATAAGTGTACCCCCTTTGCATTTTTGGCCAAAAATCGTCAAACTTTGAAAACGTTCGTTTGTGTATTTTTGAATGAAAATCTCGCGTTTTTTTGCTCTTGTATGTTTATTTTATGTTTTCAAATGTTTAAAATATCTTTTTGCTAATAATAAAGAAAAAATATTTTTTCGAGATTTGGGCTATATTTCAATTTTTGATATTTTTGACCAAAAATCGTCAAACTTGAAAACGTTCGTTTGTGTATTTTTGAAAAGAAAAAATATTTTTTCGAGATTTGGGCTATATTTCAATTTTTGATAAGGGGGTACCCTTTGCATTTTTGGGTAAAAATCGTGAAATTTTAAAAACGTTCGTTTGTGTATTTTTGAATGAAAATCTCGCGTTTTTTTGCTCTTGTATGTTTATTTTATGTTTTCAAATGTTTAAAATATCTTTTTGCTAATAATAAAGAAAAAATATTTTTTCGAGATTTGGGCTATATTTCAATTTTTGATATTTTTGACCAAAAATCGTCAAACTTGAAAACGTTCGTTTGTGTATTTTTGAAAAGAAAAAATATTTTTTCGAGATTTGGGCTATATTTCAATTTTTGATAAGGGGGTACCCTTTGCATTTTTGGGTAAAAATCGTGAAATTTTAAAAACGTTCGTTTGTGTATTTTTGAATGAAAATCTCGCGTTTTTTTTGCTCTTGTATGTTTATTTTATGTTTTCAAATGTTTAAAATATATTTTTGCTAATAATAAAGAAAAAATATTTTTTCGAGATTTGGGCTATATTTCAATTTTTGATAAGTGTACCCCCTTTGCATTTTTGGCCAAAAATCGTCAAACTTTGAAAACGTCCGTTTGTGTATTTTTAAATGAAAAACTTTCGTTTTTTTTGCTCTTGTCTGTTTATTTTATGTTTTCAAATGTTTAAAATATATTTTTGCTAATAATAAAGAAAAAATATTTTTTCCAGATTTGGGCTATATTTCAATTTTTGATATTTTTGACCAAAAATCGTCAAACTTGAAAACGTTCGTTTGTGTATTTTTGAAAAGAAAAAATATTTTTTCGAGATTTGGGCTATATTTCAATTTTTGATAAGTGTACCCCCTTTGCATTTTTGGCCAAAAATCGTCAAACTTTGAAAACGTTCGTTTGTGTATTTTTGAATGAAAATCTCGCGTTTTTTTGCTCTTGTATGTTTATTTTATGTTTTCAAATGTTTAAAATATCTTTTTGCTAATAATAAAGAAAAAATATTTTTTCGAGATTTGGGCTATATTTCAATTTTTGATATTTTTGACCAAAAATCGTCAAACTTGAAAACGTTCGTTTGTGTATTTTTGAAAAGAAAAAATATTTTTTCGAGATTTGGGCTATATTTCAATTTTTGATAAGTGTACCCCCTTTGCATTTTTGGGTAAAAATCGTGAAATTTTGAAAACGTCCGTTTGTGTATTTTTAAATGAAAAACTTTCGTTTTTTTGCTCTTGTCTGTTTATTTTATGTTTTCAAATGTTTAAAATATATTTTTGCGAATAATAAAGAAAAAAAATTATTAAAAATTTTTTTTCGGTGAATAAGTTTTATTTGAATACTAATTATTTATGTAAATACAGTAAAATTTATTATTTCATAGTCTTGGCGAGTAGGGGGCATCTTCTGATGACAGTCTTTAGTGAAAATCTAGAAACTTTTTCATCAAACTTCTTTCTGCCTTGAAGTAAAAAACTGACTGCACCAGCATTTGCACCAGCATTCATACATCTGTCACTGTCACTGTCACTGTCAGTTTTCAGGTGTCTGCCGAATTGTTTTTAGATAAATACTAGTAGAACAGGCACTTTTAAATAGTGGCTTTACAGCAAAGAATTTCCGTGCCTTTTGTGTATTCTTTGATTTGCAGCGATAAACTCTCGCCCCCCTTTTTAAATTTGTTGTCATCAATTACTTCTCCCCACCATTTTGTTGTTCAAAATTTAAATGCAAACTATTTATCAAAGTCAATTTTGGTTAAACGAGCATAAAGATGTGTCACAAACTAAAAACAAAAACTTTTTGTCACAAACACTTGATAGTTCAACTCAATAACTGTTTGCGTTTAACTTTGCATGATAATTTATCATGGTCTCTTGTGATAATATTTACGTGCACTTGCCAAATGCCGTCCACTGTCGACTTCTTCTGCCGCGCATGTACTTTTTATAAAAAAAAAAATTTAATTAATAACTGGCACTGTTGAGAGACGAGATTTCTGAAAATTTTGAAACAGTTATTATCAAGAGTAAATGCAAGAAGGGATTTCTATAAAAATATATCGGGTTTTCCATTACGGGCCGATACCCTTTAAATTAAAAAAAAAAACAAAAAGTATACGAGTGTAAGGAATCAAGTTAATTGTTTTTTTTTTTTTTTGTTTTGAGAAAAACGCCACGGCTGCGCTGAACACACTGCATACGATCCTTCCAATTTTCAAGTAGTTTTCTCATGTAGCAGCCGACAGTTCACTGATGGCACATTCAATATTTAATTTTGATTTCAAAATTTAAGTGTGGATTATTCGCATAGACCAACGATTTCGCACGAACTCATAAAAAGTAATCCCATTGCGTTGGATCACAAGATCTTGGATGGGTAAATCGCTGGTTAAAAACGAGAAATGTATGAACTCTTGCATTTTCCATGTAATAGATCCATTGTGTCGCAAACTGTGTGTGAAATTGCACCTAATCGTTGAAAGTGCATGTAATTAAGACCATTTTTCACTGATTTCTGGAAAAAATGGATCTTTCTGCATCGAACTATACTGCACTCTACTATCGGTAATGTTGTTCCGTGCTTCGTTTTTGAAAAAATATGGTGCGATGATACCACCATAATGAAGAGCGCACTTTTAATGGATACAAAGGCCTCTCATGTACTTCATGTGGATTACTCTTGTCTCAAATTCGCCATTCAGAAAAAATTTCCATCATCCGAAAATAAGTTTTCGAAACTCAACATTTCGATGGCACTGTTATCATCTTTGTAATAAATTTTTACAACTTGTAAACGGATTTCTAGTGTTAACACTGACAAAAAAATATGTGTAATGCAGCTGTCACAAATCTGTTTAAAAATATGAACAATTAATATTTTGGAACATTCTCCCAATTAATTTATTATTATATTTTTAAAACAGCTTAATCACATTAGAAACAAAAAATATCATTTAAAATTATTTTGCACGCTTCTCCTGAAGAAGTTTCCCAATTTTAAAAATTGCGAAAGTGATCTATTTCTTTTTTTGCGCCAAACTAATATTAAATATTGCAAAATTAGCGATTAAGTTCGAAATATGGCTGTAATACGAAAGCTACGATTTTTTGTTTTTTTTTTGTTTAAAAAAACTTTAAGCGAAAATATATAACGAAAATAAATTTTATTTACCAATAATACTTAATTCTACAGCCAATAAAATTTATTTCATATAAAAATGAATAAAGAAATATTGTTGGCGCAGCATGGCGTCGGCAAAACACGTTCCTTTTCAGCTTTTACTTAGCAGAATGAATCGATCGGATGATGCTGATGATTTATTGCAATCCATCATTTCACTTTTAAACTGCTCAATAGCCGATATCATGATAGCTAACTGGATGTACGTGGCCAACTCTGATCACTATTTTAGCTTGAAAGCATCCCTCTACTTACTCATTTACTTTTGAGAATTCAATAAGAAATAATTAAATTTTTCATGCGCAGAAAAATTTGCAATTATTCACTTCCCACTGTGAGGTAATTAATGTAAAAGGTTGCACTGCCCTGCCGTGGCCTTCCCCACCAACCAATTGATCAAGTCGTTGTTTTATAACAAGTGTACTGCACTGTACTTGTTGTTCTTTGGCAGTGCTGAAGTTTAATGGTGCGCGTGAGTGTGTTCACGTTCTTTTGTGTTCATGTACTAGAAATGAGACAAGTGTTGCAACAAGCATGTTGCCATTATTTATTATAATCAACAAAGACAATTAAGACCAACACAGAGATAAAACAGAAGATGTAAGGAAAATAAAGGAAAATGAGAAAGATTAATTTTCATAAATAAAACTTGGCAACCAATTCAGACAAATTTAAATTGTTTCAGCTTGTTGATTTGCTGAAATTCTTAAATTGCACCGCAAATGCATAAAAGCACAGTAAAAGAAAAGAGACAAATAAAAGTTTTCATTTCTCTAGTTTAAGAGACAGAGATGTCGTTGCATTCGCCCCTTTTAATTCTTAAATTGTGTTGTTTTTGTTTTTAATTTTTCTTATTGTGTTTGTGTTTATTTTGGAACACTGCAGATTACATATAAATAATGCATGCAGACTGAAAATGTTTAACAGTGTCAGCCTTAAAGATTAAGTATAGCAGAATGTATTTGGCTTAAAACATGCTACGTGATGCGTTTCTTACTACTCGTTACAGAATTATTATTTTTAATGTGTGTCTGAATTTAATTTGTAGTTAAGAAATAATGAAAATATTGCAAGATGCCAAAAGCACATTGAGAAATAAATATTTATGATGGCATTACAACGCTCACTCGCTCGCTCGCTTGCTTCTCTTATTTCATTTTAATTGAAAATGTTCCCGTAATAAAAACAAAAGTAAAAACTAACCGCGTATTTATATTTAATGCCTTTTACATACGTGAGTATTTGAGCTGTACATGCGAGGAAATTTCATTTTCTAAAAGTTTTCATAAAAATTAAGATACGGATGCATCTTTCTTCCATGCCCTTTTCAAAGTACACACATGCATTCCAACAGCAGAACCCTCGTATGTGATGAGTAATTATATTTTGCTTTGCTCGTACGTTCAACGAAGTTTTTATTTTTTACAAGATAAAATTGTTTTAAAGAATTTAAACAGCAAGTTTTGTTGCAAATTAGTTCACTGGAAGTAGAGTGCAGATAATGCAGCGTGGCCCGCCAGAAGTCCTTTCATATAAAATGAAAAAATTAATTTAAGTAATTCCATTTGGTACGTCGCTCATCTGATAAGAGCCAAAGTAAAATATCTGTACGAAAAACAGATTTTAAAATATTTAAATATTATTATTATTGGTTTCATTTTTCCTGCTAGAAATTTTCAGAAAGCTTTAAAAAAAATTACTGGAAAAAAGGAAAATTTTATATAGTTTTTATATCACTCCCACAATATATTTTGAAAAATGTTACTTCAAATTTAATTCCAATAAAATTCTAAACTGATTAAAAATAATTTATTGTTTAAAATTTTGATTTATTTTTTTTTCTTTCTGTAAAGTCGCTTTTTATTCTAAAATTCATTAAGAAAAAATTATTATCAATTAATAATAAGTTACAAAAAATGTAATTTTTTAATCATTCTCATATTCAACTCGAACTCTGTAAAAAGATGTCACAAGAAATTTTTGTAACAAATTTAAAATAGTTTTGAAACATGGAAATTAATTTGAAGTTACCATAACGATTAGGATTGCTTTCAAAACTAAAATTCAAAAATTTTTGTCAAAGAAAATCTGTTCGGAAAAAATATTTTTCTCGTTAAGAATTCTCTCGACTAAATTTTATTGAACAAAATAATTAAATCAGATTAAAATTTTATTTAAAAAATGTTAATATTTTATTTTATTTATTTAAAATTTATAAATAAGTAAATGCTTTCTGATTATGTGTTGTAACAAAGAAACAAAATTAATTTTAAACTTTTTTAAAACCGCTCAGAAGGCATCAATTTGTTGTAGAGTTGACTAAGCAGACCACGATTTTGGATAAGACAGATTCAAAATCGTCAGACTTTTTTAGTGTGAAATTTCTTCAATTATTTATTTATTTCTGTTTGCAAAGGTTGTTAAACTAAATTTAAATATCAGAATGAAAATAAGAAATTTCGGTGAAAAATTCATTACTTTGTCGTAATTAAAATGTGATGCAAAATTCTACTTCGATAAAAAGGATAATTTTATAAAATTAATGTTTTAAATTAAAATCCATTTAAATTTCAAATCTTTTAAAATAATTATTAAAAAAACATAATTTTTTTTTAAAAGACAGTTTCATTCGTTTCGTGCTCTTCCGATATTCAGTTACACCCACAACTCTGATTCCACCAGTTTTTAAATGAATGGAAAATTTTAAGTGTAGTTGTGAAAATTACGAGGGATAATCTCTACATAATTAAATATATTTTTTCAAAACAAGAAATTGCCGTTGGCCTAAAATTCCAAATTCAAATGCTTGTCCTTCAGTGACAGCATAAATTTTCTAGCCATGAGAGCGGCGATATTATCGTTTTAATTAACAAATCAGTTAATGAAGCGTAAACCTTTTAACTCGCACCAGTATATTTAATTTCAATACATTTGGTAAAATTAATTAGTTTTCATTGGAAAATAATAGTCTTGCGTATGTGATGCTTTTTGAAGGTTTCCCTCTCACCGCTCACTATCCTCTTTTCTCTGCATCACTCTTATGAATATTCCAGAAGACGCGTCAAGTTAAACAGGGAAAAATAAATAATAGTTTGCGGTGGTGCGGTGCAACGTCTATTACTTCGTGGCTTAATATTCACTTAACTTTTTTCCTTGCTGTCTACCGTTAAAGGAATTTGTATCCTTTTACCTGTCAGTATCATTCCCGGTCTGTGAGTACCGGATTTTCATCTTTACTCTTGTTGTGAAGTGTAAAAAATTAAAAGTTTCTAGATACAACATCACAACAGCAAAATTTCAACAATTCTTATGTCGCTTCATAAACATTTTAACACTTTTTCATTTTTCTTTTATTTCTCTTCATTTTACTACGGGAAAATGTTGTAGCAGCCCTTAAATACGTCGCTGTAAAATCCAGCTTGAAACTTGTTCATGTTCTTACCATGTGGCACGTACTGCATCTCCATGCTTTTAATTTTAACTTCTTTTATTTTTTAGTCGAGTTTTGAAGCAACGTAACTTAATTCTACCATTTTTCTTTGCCAACTGCATGCACTACGTATAGAGCTCACAGACACTTAAAGCAAACTCACGCACACAACGTTAAATTTATTAATTGTAAAACCAACACAAAAGATAAATTATATTTACCTTAAGTTTATTCCTTAAATAAATGAAATGGCTGACAGAAAAAACATGATACGAGTACACAAGAAAAGTTTTAAGTTTTTGTTTACTTTATTTTTCTTATTATTTTTAATGGACTTTTGTTACAGAGAGTCCTTCGAAGTTTGCTGAAATTCAACAATATTCAGAAATAGTAAATAGTTTAAGCTAAAAATGATTTCTCGTTATATAATATAAACTAATGCCTAAAGTGATTAGAATGAATTGCAATGCCAAAAGATAGAAGTCGAATTAACAAAGAAAGGAAAAAACTAATTTTTTCAAAAGAAATTAATTTCTTTTGTTAGCGCAGTAAATTCATAAATAATTACAGTTCAAGGAAGAATTTTTTAAACGAAAAGTTTTAAAGTATTTCTATTTGAAATAATTTAATAAGTAAGAAAATATAATTTATAAAAACGAGTTATAACAAAAAAATCTATTTGAAAAATTTCAAGTTATTTATGAAGGATAATCTTTCTATTTCTGTAGTACAGTTTTGGTTGGCCCAAAATCCCTGCGGTAGTTGTTTGTTTAGTGGCATTATAAAGTTTATAGTCAAAGTAAAATACTTGTAAACTTAAAAATAAATAAATACTAATTTTCTTAATGTCCATAAATAAATTTAAATAAAAGTTTTCATTGAAAAGGTGTCTATTTTTTTCTACATCCTTTATTTAAAATTATTTTGAAATATCCTACATATACACTATCTAATACAAAAAGAAATAGTTAGAGAAATATTTATAGTTCTATGATAAATAATATTATTATATTTAACATCAAAATATATTTTCAATTTGAAATCAAAAATCAACTCTTATATGCAAAACTATCTATGTTTGATAAATAAATAAACTGTGGTGTATGAAATTTATAGAAAATATTAAAAGTCAGAATTGATGTTTGCCAATGTTTCTGTGTATAACTAAACAGTGGCGTGTAAATGAAACCAATTATTGTTAAACGTTGCTTTCAGTAAGTAAACCGTGGTGTGTAAAAAAATCTTTTTATGTTTCAAATCATGGCATCAAGTAATAACAATAAAAATTTGTCTGAATATATAAACAGTGTGTAAAAGTGCTGAATATATTATAAAAAAAAAATTTGTGTGTGTAAATACAGAGTGGTGCGTACACGCGCTCACTCAGATAATTAAAGCATTCATCTGTATTGAAATTAAAAACGAAAGACGTATTTACGAATATAATCATAATATGAGCTGGCTGCTGAGGCCATCGGCTAGCGCAATAAGTAAAATCCTTAAACTTTTCATAACAATGTCTCCTGCCGGAAAATTCCCAGAAATTTATTCCTTTATTATTTTTTTATATATCTTGATTTTCATTGGTGGATGGTAAATGTCTGTGATAATCCATTAAGGAGATTGATGAGTGAGAGAGAGATGGAAAGAGAGATATTTAAAAATTGTATGTTCCCCATTTGTTGTTTAATTCAGTGAAACATACTTTAAATTAAAAAGTATGAATTAAAAGTATGTAGTCCATCAACTCTTAGTAACGTTTCCTTTAAAGTACTTCCTTAATTTATTCCCCTTGAATTTCTTATTATTGGCTTTTCCTATAAAGATTCATTCATGTGCAATAATCGAGTAAAGATTGATTAAAATTTATTTCGCAAGGAAAATGAAAAGAAAAACATCGAATCGCTTCATTTTACATTATTTAAAAGGATCGCTTAAAAGAGGTTCAATTGTAATAACGTTTGTAATAGAAAACTGAATTCAATATTATATTCATTATTATCTTATTTATAAAAGACATTGAGTTCTTCTTTGGCTGCACATTATTTATGCTGATGCGGCAAAAAAACGTGGGGTATTATTTTACCCATTAAAAATAACTTGTTTGGATTGATTTAAAAAGTTTCCGAAGCTAATTGAATTTCTATTGAAAGAAAAGTTGGCAATAACATTAAGAAACCAAAAAGGTATTTGCAACGGCAAGCAAGATACACAATTGAGTAAATGTGGAGGGGAATACGAGAATTCCTAACGACAGTAACTGAAACCAAATCGAATTATTGTAATTTATACAACAGCAAGAGAGAAAAAAGTTTGTTTTCTTTACATGTACGAGGCTCCTTTAACCCTTCTCTCCAAGGATTTGCACAAATCTCATTTTTAACACAGAACTAATGCTTGTTGGGAAATGGTAATCTTTTTTGGGGTTTGGGTGGTTTCACACAAATGATATAAGTAGTTGAACTCTTGGCTTTCTATCTTAAAAGAAAACAATCGTGATTACCAAAAGACCTTTGCTGCACCTAAATAAGCTCTTGCACATCGCCTTGAACACAAAATTATTTTTAATATCAGCAGAATATAATTCAATGCTAAAAGTATTGAAAGAGGCATAAATATTAATTATACTGCCTGGCAAAATTCATACGAACTTTAGAGATCTGACTTATGCTTTCACATAGTAATACAAAGTATATCCATACGGCCCACCATTCCTTATTTATGTTTGCTTGAATGTTTGTATAAGTGAATACATTGTATGCATAACGTGACCAACGAACATGTCTAACACTTGGCAACATTTCCCATGTATTTTAATAGAAGTGTGACCAAAATCCGGATTGTGCTTTAAATTATTATTATTTCTAGTTTTTGAAATATTAAATTTATTACCTATTTATGTTAAATCTGTTATTTTAAAACAAATAATTTTCTATTTGTAAATATATTAATTAAATTAACTTAAATTGATATTAAAATTTAGCTCAATGAATTTAATCTTTATTAATTATATCAATTATTATTATTTATTATTATTTATATAGTCAATTACTTATAATAGCAAATCAAAGAAAAGGATAAAAAAATTATAACAAAATTTTCTTGACAAATATTTATTTATTATTTAATGTCTCACAAGGAAAAGGGTGGGAAATATCTCTAAACTTGAGCTGGAGGAGTGAATAGCCCTTAAGGGCTACAATTTCTCTTGCGTCTAGCAAAACAAATGTCGTGGGAAGTCAGGTGGCAATAAAATTCTAATTAGTTGTAATAACTAACTGAAATAGACCGAATCAGGCGCAAAATTTTGAAAGGCCTTACAGCAAAGCCGAACCCTGACTGCACTTGATTAATAATTATAAAGCAGAAAGAGCTGTATTAAAACATATCTCTAACAAAGACCTATTCCAACACTCTAGACATATATATATCGCTATTAAACGTAAGATGCATTTACGAGACGTCATTAATAACAGGGTGTGTCAATGATAACAGATTTTTAGATACACACAGTACAATATTAAGAAATTCTAATAGACTTCAAATGGGAAAAATCAGTAAAACTAAATTGCCAGCTAACATACATAAACTTTTGAACAAGTTATCGATATATATAATAAATATGCCCAACACAATGATAAAAAAAAACATTATCTAATAACAAACTCGATAAGGTCGGAATACTTATGGTTTATCACAAGATAAACCATAAGCAAACAAAAGCAATTAAGCAATTAAATAATTTTAAATTTATGTTTTATCGGAATATTGGTTAACTTGGTGAAACCTCGTGAGAAGCAAAATAGGCTTCGCGGGGTGTAATGGTCAGATTTATAAATAAATGATTGAAATGACAATCCAAAAATGATTTTACCAGCGGAAAAACAAGTAAAATCGTTTACTCGTATTCATTTTCACTTTGAAGGTAGAGGAAAGCTAGTCGGTCACATTATGCATAATGTCAGCCTGCATATATTTTAATTCAAACTGAATGTGACATTAATCCGAGGATGATAAGCATCTTCGCAGGAAATCACATTAATATTTATAAAACACGCAACAAGCGAAGATCAAACAAACAATCCGCAAAATTTATTTATGCGAAGGCGTTCTTAAAATGTATTTCAAACATGCGGAAAATGCATAAATTCAGTAGCCAACTAGAAATACATCAATATATAAATTGCTCTGATGCATGCAAGGACTATTCTATGCCGGGAACTTCGCTTTGAATATTTCAGCAATCGAAATGCTAAATAGTGTAAAAAACTCTTTACTTAAAGAAAATTTATCTTCAAGCAATTGCTTTCAAAAAATTGATTTCAAAAAAACATCTCGTGGGACCATGTGAAAAATATTTAGCTGTATAAAAATGTCCTGTAAAAACATTCTATTTAAAATTCCTTACAAAAATATATTAATTAAAAATAAACTCTTTTTTAGCAGCGTTATCCTCCTGCATTTGCAATACCCCTTTCCGACATATAGCTAATCCGAGTGATAGATTTATATGAATTTTTGAATTTTGTTATTTCAGTATAGAAAAATTATTTTAAGGATACCCATACTTTTTGCCATTTCGTTCAGTTTTCAAATAAAGAAATAAATAATTTAAATTGATTATAGAGATTTAGACTTACCAGCACAATAGTGCATACACGGTCGTAATGTTGTTCTTTTATCGGTACCCTTCCAAAAAATGTCTCTTATGTTTAGTAAAATTTCTTAAAAGTTGATTCTTTTTTGATTAAAAATATACATTTTTTCCTCGTATTGCCGCAGGTGTTCGTATTTTCCAAATTTTTTTCGAAAAGAGTCCACATGTATACACAAGAAATTATTAAGGATGGAAATGTTTAAAAGTTGAGTTAAGTCGAGTGGACTCGAAAAGAGTCCACATGTACACACAAGAAAATATTAATGTTGGAAATATTTAAAAGTCGAGTTAAAATTCCTTAAATTCTCGAAATTAGAACTGAGTATAGATCATGTGTGGATAAACTGAATGCAATCGGCGTTTAGCCTTTAAAGCTTTTAAAAAAGTTTTCTAATTTTATTTAAATAAATTTATATTCTTTTGAAAACTATACTTGAAGACTTTTCAAATGATATGCATGTAAAATATAGTAATTTCCTACTACTCACTTCTCATTTTAATAATATCAGTTTTTCCAATTAAAGTAATTTCGCAAATATGTACCCACCTAATGATGCTTAAGTAGAAAAGCGCTCAATGTTGTGGCTTCAACTGTTGCATGGTTCGTGCAACAAAAGGCACAAAACAGAATCTGTAAACAGAATCATGCATCCATATGATTACCGCAGAAGCTTTCTCTATTTTACTGCTTTGATCTGCCTTTTCATAATAATAATAATTAAAGCTAACGTATCTGCCAAGGACAGACAAAGACTACTTAAACCACGCCAAAGAACAACGTAATGGAAATGCCTTTTAAACTTCATGTTGCTCGAAACATGTGTTTCGAGCAGAGATGGGGTCCTGAGAAACTCCCCAAACACAATCACGAAGCAAAAGATTACTCACGGAGAGAAAGTACACTTGTATATGTGCTTCCTTTGGGCTATTTGCGTTCATACGTAAAGTATATTGATAACGTCACGCATAAAAGTTTTTTTTGGGGCGAAAATTAGTTTGTGTTTTTTACAGATTTTGTTATAGAAAAAATGTTTACGATTTTATCTCAGATCCATTTATGGCGTTGTAATAAAGACATTGTTTTAACCTCACATTTTGGAATTTGAAAGAGACGTATTCAAAGTACGTATTACAGAAGTAGCTTTTTTTTATAATTTTTATTTTTTAATTATTAATTAATATTTAATAAAAATAAATTCCGTAGAGTTATACTGTATAAGAAATAAGTTTGCTGAGCTGTAAGCGATTGATATCACAAGACACACTATAGAATTTGAATATTTTTACAATTTGTTGCTCTGCCAAATTGTAGAAGGTGACTATTTGAACAGCGGAAGGCATGCATTTCACATACAAAGAAATAATATATCTTTTCCGAGCAAAGAATCACTTTAGTTATTCGATGTCCACCGCTAATTTAATAAAAAGAAAAGTAATTGTAAAAGGATTTACAAAATTATTTACTTAAACTTTCTGATATCCTTTTTTAGGTAATAAAACAAATTTGCATTTCTATTATGTCAGCACACGTCTACAAACAAGGATTAAAGCCTTTATATAATATAGCTTTTTATATAATTTATTTACTGGATTTCAAAATAATTTAATTTATATCTTCGGATAGTAAACGCGAAAAGTCAAGCGTGTAAGTATTTGTATGCCCCTCCTAAAAGTATGCACCAAAAACTTGATTTTACATGAATTTTTCTATTAAGATCTCTTTCCTCCTTATTTCAATAAAAAAATGATATAAAAGAAAAAGACTCACCTGCCAAAACTGCATTTTACTTAGAAGTTTGAGAATAATTCAGTTGCTCGCTTCAAGACTTCTTGTTTCTCGCTCACAGGACTACCGCTGCTACTAATTTAATTAAAATATTTTTAAAAATGTAAATGAATCTTTTTCATACAAAATTATGGAATTTTTAACAAAATTCAGAATAAAAAAAAGGGATAATTAACGATACTCGATCTGAAATTAATTCTGTATAACATTTTTCTCCAATAACGTTGAGTAAAGCAAAACTAAAAAATATTTCCGATTGTAAAACAATTTAAACACTAAACTTTTTGATTAAAATTTTACTGCATTGAAGGAAAGAAATAAAAGTTTCTATTTACATGAATTAAAAAGCACTCATTTCCTCAGTTTAGTGTTTTTGGCATAAAACACTGTTTGACAAAAATAACTTTTTTGTATACGTTTTGGCTTAACTTTAACAAAAAATGTTTAAAAAAAAACGAAAATGTTTTAAACGAAAAAATTGATGAATAAATTGAAATTAATAAAGAGAATCTGAAAACGTATTCATTGAGATTAACATTTTCTGTAGTTTGAGAAGAAAAAAAAAACAAAAACTGAAAGCGTATGTAATTTTTAAATTGAAATAATTCAACTTGTATTTCAAAAGGATCCTTTTTGTAATTTATTGTGCAGGATATTAAGACTTTCTAATGAGCATGGGCAAACACTATTAAAATTTATTTCATATGTGATTTTCATACACAAATTATTTTTGATGGAACAAAATTAGGATATTATAATTAGAATTGCCCTGAAGGAGGATAATCAATATTGCGAGAAATGGGAATGGAAAGGACTTTAAACTAAATTGATCACACTATAAAATAAGGGAATCGTTATTCTACGCGAATTTTGCTGGTAAATTGTTAATTTTATAAACTTTTTTCCAACTTGTCTGAAACAAAAACCGGAAGTAAATTTTGGAGTGTTAAAAATAAAAACGGATTGTATTATCGGAACGTGAAACCAACAACTATAATGCGCTCTTTTCATAACCCCAACAAGGGGTTCTTGTAGAACTTTTATATTCAATACACAGGCATGGATTACGTTACGTTGAAAGTGAGTGAAGTTGAATAGTCCGCATTAAATATGTTTTGACGCAAGAGATTGCGTAATTACGTAATTACCACAGTTTTCGGTTCGAAAGATAATCTAGAAAACATTTTTAAATTTGTATTCGTCGTAACACATAAAAGCTTTTCAAAACAAATTGATTTCAAATAATAGCCTAATCGTTTTAACAGATCTCGCCGAAGTAATTCAAAATCTCAATTGTTCTTTATTAGATGCCCCCAGAGTAGTACGGGACGCATCTGGGTGAAATGACACTTTGGTGGAGTGCACTCTGGGGAGACGGTAACCTGCGTTTCCAGACCTCAGGCCTTTGGCAGCTACCGGTAAAACTTGCAGGTGGCTGCCCAATCCATGAAATAACATGGTAACGGATGCGCTTGCAAGTAATTAAAGGCAAAGGCAAGCTTGCTTGTCTGTCTGGGATGGGTCTAGCATAACCTGATCGATTCAGGGTCGAATATTGTAGGAGAGTTCTTTTGGGGGTTCTCTCTGAAAGCACGACCAGTTGCTATATACTGCCGCTACGGGTACCGGTAGCACCACAATGAATTTCATTTGCGTAGGTCAGAGAGTGATTTTGGGTTTGCACAATGATCGTAATGATCGTACAATGATATTTGCTAAATAAAAAAGGCAAAAATAAGCATGTGAAATTGGCATTGGAATTGGTAAGACTTGCCCATATTTTAAGAGCCCTAGTACGCGCTCTGAATATTTTATTCGTTGAAAGCAATATTTATCAGCTGCTTATTTCCTCTGTGAAAGCTAACTTTACTTCTACCCTGTTCAGACATAGAGCGAGATAACGTTGTGATATATTTTACATAATAGTTATTGCCTGAATTATATTTTAAAGTTTGTTTAAAGCGTTTAATAATCCTGTAATTTCTTTCTCTCTTTTTCACTTCAATTGCAGCACATGGTGCAGGCTAGCGTTGCGCCCTATCCAGGCGCACCTACTGGCTATCCACCAGCAGCGGCTCAAGTACAAGCAACTACAGACGGTCTAACCATGTCTGTGGGCGCCATAAAAAGTGAAACTTTGGCACAGATTAAATCTGAAGGCTCAGCTGCTGCTGCAGCAGCCGCAGTCGCTGCCAATAACACAGGTGCCAACAACACAAATCCTGCTGGGGTAGCTGGCTCTACTGCTGCCGCTCAAATGTATTTGCAACAGAAAAAGGTATGTACGCCTGCAATCTCCCCCTCTCATACTTATTCCACAGTTTTTTATTTCCATATTTATGATTTTTTCCACCTTTTATGTTTGATACATTTAATATTTATGCTCATACTATTATACGGTTTTTTGTTCTTTACTTAAAAATTTATAAACCTTTACATGCAAAAAATACAAAACTTTATTAATATTTAAAAAAAGGTATCGGTTATGCTTTATGTCATAAAGTTGTATGTATATAAGTTTGCTCTTGTTTTGGGTTTAAAATTTATTGTGCTTTTCAGTTTCAATTCAAAGAGAATATTTTTCATTTTTGAGGATGGCATGTTTTTCATTAAAGGTTGAAAAAAATATACTTTGCATACTCCGTCATATTTTTGTAGCATATAAAATCAATTAATATTTACGTTTGTCTATATATATAGAAAACTTTTTTATTTTGTTTTGCAAACATTTGTGTATTTCTTTTAGTGTCTCTCGCCATAACTGCGTTTAATTTAATTAAGTGTATTTCATTTAAATGCTTTGTAAATAATCACTCTCATACACAAACGCATCCTTTTTTTTATTATTTTTATTTTCATACTTATTTTTATATTTTTCACTTTGTTATAAGAATGTATAGTTTAATAAAGTGGAATGTAAGCAATACAAGAATGCTTTCGAAATGATAATTATTATTGACGTTTTACAATGTAATGGCAAATCTAGCTGTTGAGTTAAATACAAGGATTGGCAAAGACCACCCACCACGTCACCGATTTAATTCATCTTCAGGGGCAAAAAAAGAAGAAAGTCTTCATGCATGATGCACAGCTTGCTGTAATTAATTGATGGCAAATTTGCCAGTTCGCAGTCGGGCATTGTCTGTTTTATTATAACCAGGGAGTCAAGCAGGAAGACCACACTTTCGCCAGAAACTTCATTAACTTCTACTCGCGGAAGAATTCTACGTGAAGAATGTAACAAGTCACCAATTGACTTACTAATTGGATTAGCCGGTGGTTGAGAAACCAATTCAAGCGTGTAGAAAAAAATTATACAACCAAAAGTTAGTACTTACACTTGTATCGGAAAGGACTCTACATCTTTCTCAGAAGAGAAAGAGAGAAAGAAAATCACAACTTAGTTGTGCTGCTACTACTACTACCCTAGATCGATCTCCGAGGTTACTTCAATCTACCTCTTCCCAGAATCATTTTTACTAATTTCAATAACTTTAGACATTATAGTATCCTCAGTGCAAGCATACTGTCGTTGTTCACAGGACCGTAACCAACTTGCAACGAGTAATTGCGGCTGTGGTCTTCTTGAGAAGACACCTGCTGCATATTCTATTCTAGAAGGCGAAATATTTTACAAGCAACAATACAACATATTTTTCCAATACTTCTATCTTCTTTGGATTTGCCAAGTAGAAGAGAAAGATAAAAGACACTTTCACAAAGGCCTAACTTTATACGTAAGGGGGTAACTAAAGGTAGAGTAGCCAATTCCAAGTATAGTACAAAAACATATGAAGAGGAGGGAAGAGTGATTTATTCCAAATGTTGAATTTGCAAGATTTCATTACATTTACAAGGAATCAATTGTTAGTCAGACTGAACAAAGTTATGCATCAAAATAATAACAATAAAAAAGTATATATATGCAGAATGTTTAAAAATATACAAGTGGGCCGTTAGCCCCTCCCCATGAGCAATTTTTATTCTCCTAATTCATTTAAAATAAATTTGAAAAATAAAAGATTTTGTTTTTGAAGTTCACTTTGACTTATTTGAGCTGTGCGGAGTATTACAATGGGATTATAAAACAAAGTAAACATCAAATTCATTTTTTTTAAGAATGCACTCCTTTAAACCAGGGTGACCGGTGTACAATTTCTAGTTTATTGTCCTTATTAGTTTTTCGCAGGACAGTTGAACATTCTAAAACGCGTTCTGATGCATTAAACACATTTACCACAACAAACTGCAAGACCTCACGGCTTCAAATGCCGCTGCCTGGCTCTAATGGTGCAATTTTCAAAAATTTCAATTAAATTGATTTATATCAGAATATAGTTTTAACAAAGGAAAATTTGAAAAAAAAATTTATGCATGATGCACTTGTTTTACACTGGCAGCTCTATTTTACAGCTCACTGTCGCTTTTAAAAAGAGCAGTAAATTTAAATTGGCTGCAATATGTCAAAGCGTCGTCGTGTAACTCAGTGTTGTCGTCAGAATAAGGACTCTCATATAAACATGTGCATTTTAGTTTTGACGTTTTGCAGTCGTCAACTCGCTGTGCTAACTGTGTTGAATTTATTGTTCATTGCAAGAGTTCCTCAATATTCAATTTGAAAATGTACAATAAGAATTTTATGTAGGGATTAAAAGTATGATATATGGAAACTACAACAACAATTACTAAATCAGTGGCATTTCTCATTTGATTGAGATGAGAAATAATGAAAAAGCTCCAGTGTCTTTATTTCTTTTTCACATATCCAAATTTTAATTTTAAGTTAATTAAATTTTGTGACTAGACTTCTCTTTCAATCCTTAAATGTGGTACAGTATTTAATGGCACCCACACGCTCTCACACAAATACACCCAAACAAAATTAAAAACCCACCCCACAGGCACACACACATACACACTCCCACTCCCAGTAATTGAAGTAATTGTTTTTTGACTTGTGTTCCTTTAAGCAAACAGTCGTTGTTTTCATATGTATTTGTGTTTGACATTTAAATGCAAATTATTTACCTTTTTAGAAAGTGCATGTTTCCAACGAACAGCTCTGGTAAAACTCCTGCAACATATTCGAATAGAAGTTTGCAAATGTTAGAATAATTCAAAAATATCTAACTTATAATTAATGTAAAATATTTGTTTGTATTTATAATGGTTGCCGTTGGGTTAATTCTAAAAAATAAAACGTGATATGTTGGAAAAGTTTGTATAAAATTAAAATTTTTTAGCTTTTAAGTCTGAATGCCGAAAAATATTATAAAGCTTTTGTATAAAATTTCTATGCCTGACATGATGGATATTTTCGTTTTGAATTTTCGTTAACTCTGTTTTACAAGTGTGTATTTGTTATTGTTGTAATGAATTTCATAGTTTTTTTTTAAAAATTCACAGCTTAAAATAAAACTCTAGAATAACAATAAAAACGGCTAGTATTTTCTCTAGGTGGAAAAATTTTTTATATCTTAAAAATTTATTATCGCAAACTGAATCTGTTTTCTCATATTATGTAAAATTGTAAGATTTCAAATACATACAAGTAACGTATTCAGTTACGAGGGTGCGCGGTCATCTAGAACTGACAATTTATACCATTTGAACGATCATTAAAGATATCACGATAGATCTGGGTCAACATGTTTGCAAGTCACATACAAGAATAGAAGGACAATCAAGTCTAAAGTTAACAAATCAGGACAGTCCGTTACTGCTTTTCATTCAACAATGTTGGAAAGATATTTTTTTTATTGCCGATATTGTGATTTTGGATGGCATACCTGTATTGAGAAGTTATTGGAAAATAATGGAAACTATTTTCTATCTGCTACGAAAGCGATCGTACACTTCAGACGTGGAATATAAAAATTTCTCAGAACTCATTTTTTGTAACGTGTAAATTTAGAAGCGTAAAATTCGTGTTTTATTTTCATTTATTCATTATTGCTGTGATTTCTAATAGAAATTTTACTTTAATTTCACATCGATCTCGGCATAGTCTGAATTAATAATCTTATAATGACATAAGAACATTGAAGCTTTCGAACGCACGCCATTCTCTAAGACTTCCATTGCCAGTACTAATTTTAATTAGTTGCGTTAAGTACCTTTTGCTGGCGAGTTCTTTCAAACTGACAGATTTAAAAATACTTATCCGAAAATTAATGGCGTTTTCTTTTCTACATTAAAAATGTTGCCCTGTGAAAAGCTGTCTTTTTTAAATGTTTTGCCCGCCCTGCGAAAGTGCAATTTTTTATATAACGAGAAAAGAACACAAATTAGAAAAAAGTGCATTAACTTTTTTTTAACAGCTGATAAACAAACATTTTCTGTATATTTTATGAAATGTGTATACAAAAATGATCAGTTGCCAGATTGCTAATTCATCTGCTTGAGAAAAGAAATTTTTTTTTTTTAATATCTCCAACAAATCAGGAGCCGCATAGTGGTCTTTTGTTTGTTTTATACGATACAAAATATAAAAATAATTATTAAAATCTAATTTTCTGACTCTTTCAACTCAAAAGACTTTTTTTAACATTTTCTGGTAACGCTGTGCAAGAATAAAAACCATGTGTTTTACAGGGCAGTTTCTACCCTGTTGATTTGCTCAGGACAAAAGTGCAATGCCTTTTGCACTCCGAAAGGGCTACATTTTTTAGAAAAGAACACGCAAACCTTTCATAGGGCAACACATTTTTGAGAAAAGAACACAAAATTGCCCTCCCTGCGGGTAGTGTTGCCTTTTTTTGTAGAAAAGAAAACGCCATAAGATTTATGAATATCATGTGCTCAGCGAGTTGCGCAAGTCGATCGCTGATATATTTATCGCAATACTGTAATCAAATTCCGATAATCACCCTACTATAACTGAGCTTTTGAAATTTGAATTATTGAGCACTACGCCATTAAGATGGAGTCGTGGATAAAATTATTGGAAATGAATTATTAAAAAAATATGTTTTCTAAAAGCTTCTGGTATCTTAACAAATAGCCATAGAAAAGGTTTGCAGTCTAGATTTACGTATTTTCTGTTTTAAAAAGTTGTTTTATGGTTTAGAGTTGGCACTTAGAATTATTATGCTCATAAGCCAGGGAACATAAGGAACGGAGTTTCTGCATATGCTTAAGAGATACTGGCGGAAACTTTTTACATTAAAAGTGAACCGTCAAGAGTAATGCCTCTTGAAGCCGATCTCCAGCATTAAAATCATTGAAAGGACATCAGGGTGGAGTTGCTTAGCTAACAAACTCTACACTATAAAAGGCTCTCTTTAAATCTCCAATTGCCGTTTGTATAGATTCTCCATAAACTGATACAGCTTTCCACTTCACAGCTGCAGCGTTGATATCGACACGTTATTTGGCACTTTATTTGGTATTTATTATGTCCAGTATTCGTTGTGTCTGTTCGTTAGTTTTAAATGATTTTTTTTTTATTAGCCGATTTGTAATAAAAAATATATGGTGATGAATTTCATTAATATTAAAGTGATCGATGTGTGATATTCTAAAACTTATTGATCGTACCTGCCCCCTTAGCATAAAAAATGTGTACATTTTAGTTTTTCTAATTTTCTATGCATCTTAAATGTTTTCAATTGTGGCTGCATTTATGAATAAAAGCTCCATCACTTCTATCTCTAATAAACAGCTTTTTTTTTTAGAACTAAAATAAAATTAATAATAATAATAATAATAATAATAATAATAATAATAAGAATAAAAATTATAAATGAAATACCTGGTTGAGGTTAAGCATGTCCTAAATGTAACTCCTTTTTCATTTTATTTAAAAATCAAATACTAGATTAAATAAAAATATATACACGCATATACGCATACATACATACATGCATATATATTTACTTTCATTTAGTTCTTGGAAATGTCGTTTATATTTTTCCATTCTTTCTTTGTATGTAACAATAATGAATGAAACTAAAGTATGGTAAAATGCTGTAAAACTTTATACAAATTAATTCTCATATCTTAAATAGCTGAATCAAAAGAAAACAAAAAAAAAAAATAATAATAATTAAATAAATAAATATTTAAATGGAATTGTTAACATTTATTTAGTACCAAATTCAGTCAATGGCATGTGGCAAGTGTCTCAAGACAAACTGTATAAAGAGATTTAGTAATTTTTTATATATTAAAATGCATTGCAATTATGATATTAATAATGAATAATGTTGGTGTTGGTTCGTAAACATACAAATTAAAAAAAGACACATTTTTAAGTTAAAAAAACGTATTAGAAAACAATTTTAATACAAACTGAATGAAAAAAATAAACTTTTGTCATAGAATAATCTGGCAACAACACACAGTACGTTGCAATATGTGAATGGTGGCAACAATGGCAGCCTGAGCAATAGCAATTTAGCCACAAATGCACAAGCAGCGGGAGTAGCAACGGCAGGTATTGTGGGTAATAGTATGGTTGCTGCTGCAACAACGACAGTTTCACCAACTGTAACAACAGTATTAGGCTTAAAATCACAGCAACAGCAACAGCAACAACAACAGCAACAGCAGCAGGCGCTACAGACAGTCACATCGTCAGCAACAGCCAGTTCTATGAATGGCCTAAATTTAGCAACAATAGCAACAAAGAATTTGACAAATGGCTCTATTATTGCTGCCAGTGGAAGTGCTGGTAATGCCAGTGGCTTAATAATTGAAAATAAACGACTGCAGAGCCTGCAACAACAAAACTCAAATCATTTCCTCCATCATCACAGTCTTCAGCAACACCATCACACGAATAACACCCACCAGCCGCAGCAACACCACCATCTGCAGTGTAAGCCTTCGCAGCAGCAGCAACAACAACAGCAACACCTCCAGCCGCTACAACAGCCGAACAATGTCAACATAGTGAGTGTTGAGAAACAATTCTAAATATTTTTTTTTTCGACTTTTTTTTTTTTTAGGGAAAACATTCAATTATTTTTCATTTCCTTAACAACGATACGCAGTATATAAATTAGTTTAGTTTGCAAATTAGTTGCAGCAACTGTTTGTAATGTTCGAGCTCGAAACGAATTATTAAAAATTACAATTGCGCAACATGAGCAAAATTCTATTGAATGGCATGTTGTACTCAGTGGGAGTACAGGATTAAGCCAGGAAGTAGAAGATTGTCAAAGTTTTAATTAACTAAAAACTATGAAGTGAAACATTTACTTAAAATTGTTTGAGACACTCAGGCCATAAATATTAAACTTTTGTTGTTTTTTTTTCGACTGGATATTTTTTTTTAGTTGAAGTTGCAGGGGGTTCCCCGCTTGCAGCAAGCAGACTGGAGACTTCTTCTCCATCAAAGAATCCGAGAAAAACACAACATGTCCACTTTGGCTACTTTTAACAGCTCTTTTTACTGCATTTCATAAAAAGTATCTTCCGAAAGTTTCCAAAATAGTTGCTAAAATTCTACATTGAAACTTAAAAGCAACTGCAAATCGATTGGAAAACTTTTGTTAAATTTTAATCCTTTATTGAAAAACTCTTCGAAATGATTTGTAAGCAAATTTTTTCTACATTAAATACGTTTGAAATATATTTTATGTTTTTTTTTTTTTTTTTTGCAATGCAAAGTCTGAAATTGTTTCATAAATATCTTTAGACATGTCATGCAATTGAATATTTAAGTTTTTTATAATTTTTCTTTAGTCTTTATTGTATTTCAATTGATTATTAAAATCCCTTTAATTCATTTTATTGACACATATTTATGTTTCTTTCTGCTTAAATAATCTTAGAAATTTGTGCATTCATTGCAACAGCAAAAAGTTGCTGATCTAAACGAAACGTAAAAACGAATCTGTTTTCAAAAGTATAAAAATTTATTGTAACGTTAAAGCTTGTAATTGAAATTTAATAAAGGGGCAATTCGTTATACATTTTGACATACAATAGAAAATTGTTCACATCCATTCTTTATGTGTAGAGCAGCATGTTCGATTCCTATTAAGCAAGTGAATGGGAGCAACAATTTTTATTATTGCATAAATGAATTTAATCAATTGCAATTGCTAGAGATATAGAAAAAAATATAAATTGAAAGTGATTCTTTTTTCTTTACTGCGCTGCAAAATAATGCCGGTATAACAAAAGGAATTTTTTTTTTATACTTCTATATATATTTTTTTTTTTTTTTTTGTTAGATATAAAAAAGTTTAATACTCCAATACACCCTTCCCGAAAAAATTTAACTACTTTTCTATGTGTTTCCAATGTCTTCTTTTGTCATTGGTAAAATAATGTGTGCCGAATGTTCATTCTCATGAATGTTTCGACGGACATAAAATTAACTTTTATTGGTCTTACAGGTTAGTTTTTGGTCCTGCTCTTTTTGATTGAGAGTAATAAATATGAAAATTATGTTTGTATTTGCGTTTGGTCCTTAAAAGTGAAATGTCAGAGGCGTGCCAAGAAGGCAACAAACCAAACGAATACGCATTCTAGCGGGTTATCCACTTTGCGGTTTCAAAAGCAAACGTGAATAAAAAACATATAAAATATATTTTTTTCGTGATATTTCTTTTTTTTTATAAAGTCTGAACATTGACATTATATGTGAAATACTACATCATTTTAATGACTACTATGCGAGGTGTTACAAGCATTGATGCTTTTAAGGTAATTTTGGACCACTTTTTGACACATATTCGGTGGTATCTCAGCCATAACTTGAAGAGTGTTGTGGGTTTTAAGTGCTCAAAACTGAAAGGCTTATCTGCATAAACAAGGGCTTTCGCATAGCCCCCCTTTATATGGTTGTAGGTGTAGGTCTATATGCAAAATAGGCCATAATATGCCGTAAGACAGTCCTGGGAACGAGAAATCGACCCATTGGGGTCTTAAGCAACATTTTCACTTACAGCAGCGTGATTTTCAGCGAAATAAGCGAAACGATGATGGACAGGGCATACAATATTTCTAACCGCTCCAGCCTCTTCAAAATTTTGCCAATTGCTTGCAAAGTTGGACGATTATGTAGACCATAATCTCCTCTTAAAGCATGATATGTGGCTGTGGCAGAATCACCATTTTTGTAGTAAGTTTCGATCATTTTTATGCGTTGTGTGTTAGTTAAGTGATCCGTTTTCATCAATGTCAGACTGTCAACTGAAAAGCAAAAAATAGGTTAAGCAATTTAGTTTGACAGATGACAAATTCCAGTCCTAGACTTTCGAAACCACGAAAGGGATAACCCGTTATTTTATTTTAACGACTCTTTGTGGTTTCAAGTGCAAATTTTTTGTCTTGTTCTAAAGCTACAATTCCGAATAATAAGTAAATAACAATTATTCTCATAAATCTCTTAATGCCCACGAACAAATACTGTTGTGAAGTAAGTCAGTGAATGCGTGATAAATGTGCTAAAAGCGGAAGAAAAGTGGAGAGTCATAAATTTGTCTGTCTGTTACTAAAGCCAGTCAAAAATTTTAGAATTGATTAATGACAGAAGTTCTTATTTCTTGTATTTACAGTCGATCCTAATAAAGCATACAGAAAAAATATCTTTCTAAATTTAATTAACAAAAAGGCTCAGATAACCATTTATCTATTACTTTATTTTTCCTGCATTTTCTGCCTCTCTAACAAAACCTCCTTCCAATTTTGCTAGACCACAATCACACCTTCTAATATATTTCAGTATTCTCACAGGACAGAATACTTTTTCTTTTTTCAAAATATTTTTAGCAATCATAAACTGGCTCCTCCCTTAACCAGCCAGCAAAAATAAAATAATTATATTTTGGTTTATAATTTCATGAATGTGAAAATTTAATTTTTAAGCAATAATTTACTCTGATTTATTTTCCAAAACTGCATACAAAAAAAAAATATGATTATCGGCAAAAATGTTTAGCATTAATTATTCACTGCAATTAAATTAAAATTTCATTAAATATAGAATTATTAAATAGAAAAGCCGCAGCAAATAATGTTTTTTCACAGATTTATATAAAACAACTACAGAACAAATAATCGAAATTATTGCCTAAATAATTAATGTTAAATAAATTGGCAAAATACAATCAAAAAATACAAATTAAATTTAAGTATACAAAATGTATTTCTATAGAATTATAAATAATTTGCTAACAAAAGAGCGGCTCTTCTGTCAAGGGCTTTTAAAGTTATAGAAATAATTTATTTGTATAAAAACTCAGCATTTTCTTAAATCCATATAGTCGCAGGGAAAATACAACGCTGTTCAGTCAACCCAGCGATCAATAAAGCCTACTTTAGCCACACTACTGCGACTTCATTTAGTAAAAGGTCTCTGGGAAACCTACTTAAGCAAGTGTACTGAAGAGGCCTTCAGTAGGATAGTTTGTCATATCACATCATACAGTCATATCGTATCATATATCGCATAGTTTGTCATATCGCTGTTCAGTCAATCCAGTGCTCTGCAAGGCCCTCTTCAGCAACTTTACTGGAGCGGGCTTAAGCAGTTTATTTCTCTAGAAATAGTTATTTGGCTTTCTGAATATAACTCAGTCGTCTGGACGTGGCCAATTTATCGCCCCCAAAAGGCGCTATTTGACACTTTTAGGTTCTTTCTTGTGGAAGCTCTAAGAGATCACTGCTTTATTAGCGAGCCATTCGCGAGGAAAGCAAATTGGCCGATAGAATACACAGAAATCGAAATGGTGTTTCATAATTAGAGGGGAAATTGCACTATACTGTTTTAAACCTCTGAAAATAATCGCTTTTAATTAATTTTATTAAATTTTTTGATGAAATATTTTTAAGAATAATTTAAGATAAAAAATATAGTTATTGAGGGAATTGTTTCTACTGATACTATTCTTTGTGCCGAAATTGATAGCATTGGCTCAGGTAGTGGGCAAAAAGGCAAGTTGAAGGTCAGTGTTACACTAACTCTGCTATTTGATGCGCTTTCAAGCGGTTTTTAGCAGCCATTTTGTTTATTATTTTACTAAAGACTGCGGTTGTAGGGTGTTCGTGGTTCAGATGTATTTTATTATCGATTTTAATTTGAAAAACATCAATAGAATTTTTTTTAAACTCGTACACAAAATCAGAAGACCCGACTTTACTAGCCAAGCGTAACTAGTGACACCCCAAAAACCGCATTCTCCACTGATGATGTCTCTCAAATAATCACGTTTTTCCTTAAATTTTTTTTTTTTTTGCCTTTGCTCTAGATAAATCAACCTCGCAGTGTAGTCAAAAAATTGTTTGACTCCAAAAATCATGAATTTAATAATATTTTTAAGAGTATTCCCCCTTTACTTGTTCATTATAATTTCATTTCTTTAGTTTGGTGAGTATGCTTTCTGCATTTAACTTCTATATTTAACTTTTCCACAACTTGTCTTACTTCCCTCACTCTTCAGCTATTTAAACAAACATTTTCCTTTTCTTCGTGTAAACTTCGTTGAGGAGCAGAGTCTTGATTTACAAGCAATTCTTCATTTCATTTTGCTTTCACCGAAAAAAGAATTAAAATGCTGAACAGAAAATAAATGGAAAAATATTGTGCAAAAAGTAAAACCAACACAAGCAGTTTTACATTCGAGCATAACAGTTTAAATGTTCTTAACAAAACAGAAAATAATAATAATGAACACGCTTACATTTTACGAGCTCTCTTCCCTGAAAAAGTCTAACAACTGCGTAAGCAAGCAGACTTCTTTCTATACAAAGTTAAACATCCCTCAGGGCTTAAACCCTCAAGTTGAGATAAATATTTAAAGCAATTTTTAATCCTGAAGACAAAAATTATGTATTATTTTAGTGAAAATATTTGAAAATCTTCTGAGGGGGTTTGTGTGAAGAAAAAATACTTTTACCTTTTTGGAAGATTTATTACATATTTTACAATTACTTTTCATAACAATTAATCTGGCAATAATAGTTATGGATGTGTGTAAAAATGTGCTTAGCGGTGACCTTAAAAGGTCAACTTCCGCTTGCAAGTTCATATTTAATATGCGATGTTTTTAACTAACTTTGTAAAGAAAACTTCATTTGCTAACTGTTTTCCATACTTTTGTGGCATCCTAAAAGTATGCTTTTATTTATTTTATGCGGAGTTAAAAAAAAATTTATTCTTTTACAATATGATTTTAGTAAAGAAATTAAGATTCTTCTGCGTTAAAAAAAAATCCTTCGTTAAAGAAATATTCAGAATTCCACAAGAGTATGAAACGAGAAAGAGAATTTAATAACTGAATAAAATACGAGCACTTCTGAACTTAAGAAAGTGAATATGAAAAAGCAGTGCGTGATCTAAGCATTGACCAATAGCAATTAAAAATTTTATTTTCTCGTGCACTGAAAGGAAATATTTGTATTCATATTTTAATTAAACTTTGCATGCAGTTTTGCAAGGCGAGACGTTACTGGCACTCGCTTCCTGCAGCAAACAGTATCTGATTTTCTAATTTTTTATTTCTTTTTTTTACAAATTCATATAACTTGGCTTATAATTGTCTTCCGATATAAACTAAATTTAATTTACCACCCAACATTCTGAATTATTCGGATTACTTGTAAGGAATTTAAATGGAGAGGAGTAAAATGTTTTTGTTTTTTTTTTTTTTTGCTTCTTATTTTATTACTAAATTTCCAAAAACTGTTCGAATGGAAGATCACTGAGTAAAGCCAAGCAATTTTAAATTTTACTGTCTAAAATATCTAAATGGATTCTGAATTATTAATTTTTCCACCGCTACATACGTTTATTTAACAATAAATATAATTTTGAATTCCATTAGATTTCGCTTAACAGCACATAAAACATTTTTTGCAAATGAGGAGATTTCGGAATAAAATTTTCTAAATGCAATTTTCCTTAAACTTGATTTAAACTTTTTAAAACTCCTTTTTCGATTTAAGTTTCGTTAAATTTTTTAAATATTTTATTATTTCTCTATGTAAATAAATACTCCTCTCCAACTAGAGGACTTCAGATTTTATTCAACATTAAATATGGCACATATAAAACATGCCTGTAGAGAATGTGATTAGCAGGAGCTCTACAACATTTTATTTTTTTATAAAATAACAAAAAAAAAAAAAATTCAATTTCGTATTGTGGAGTTTTCAATTTGTAGAAAATTTATTTACGTGAACTATTTGTTATCTGCAAATAACAAACAGTAAATAGAATTTTCATTTGAAATATGTATAAAATTTTCATTTAAGGAAATCTTCTGTTTATTAAAAATAAACAAATTTTGTAAGATACGTTGTTACATGTATTCCTACTACGTGTAATTATATATTTATAATCCTTTTCTAACACACCCACATATATTTCGATTTGTATATTCATGTAATAAAAAGGCATATCCAGCAGATACTGCAGACACATCTACGATTCTGTACAACTATTTCTAGTTGACAAAAATACACCCCTCTTCCACTCAATGCCAATGCAGGAAATGTTCCAATAAACTGCTGCAATCGCACCAAAAGCAACACATACAGACAGTTATAAGTGACGCCGCCAAAGTACGTACATAAAATTTGTTGTGCCAGAACCGCAACTACATTAAAACTTTTATTTTAACCAGCATAAAACAAGAAGGGAACAAAATTAGAAGCACATTAGCAAAACACAAAATTTTTAAATTATATTTGTCGCTCACTAAACAACACCAGACGAAACACATACAACCACTTTTACAGTGGTTTGTCATACAGTAATAATTGTGCCAGTGCAAGTGCCAGTGCGCCACCGCCACCGCCAGTGCCATTGTCATTACAACTTTCTTTTAACATAAATTTCGGCATAAACACACTCAAGTAAACGTAAATACAAATACAAACCGACACTGTCAAATGAAAATAGTTTGTATATATTTTCTATTTAATTGAGTGTATAAAATGCGACATTTTGCCACTTGTTATAGCAAATGCTCTTCTATATCGTGCATAAATTGAATGAAAGCACACTCACACATGAGACTCATGCATACATGCAGAAATAATAATATTTGTATTTCACATGCTGATGTTCATGTATTAGTGCTTTCCTCTGATTTTGTATGGGGCAAAAGCAAATTCTTGTTTAACAGGAAATGAAACTAAACACATGACAGGAAACACACATACATGGCGATTTTTGGAAATTTCAAATAAAAAATGTCAACCACGTTTTAAAGTGCTGACTTTGCCCAACTTTTGGCAGCCTTACGAGTACTCGTATGTAACCATTTTTGCCAATTGATCAAAAATTGACAAAAGGCATTAACACAATTTATGTACAGCTGCATTGCAAAATTTATTATAATTCATTAAATTTGTTAATGTAAAATTTATTATAATAATTTTATTACTGAAGAAATCGCCATTCATTCTATCATTAAGTTACATACAACTACTACTAAGCAAAGTGAGTGGTACATGTTATCATCGTCGATTTTTTCGTTTGTGTAGTTGTTCGCCTTGGCCTTGCCTGAAAAGCATTCCAAACTTCGTGACAACTGATGGCACGCACTGTGCCCCCGCTAACATTCCCCTAATGGGATTAAAGGAAAATGCTTACAATTACAGTGTACAGTTTATATCAGCCTCAGGTGGAATGGACAGACTCGCAACTTAATCATGCATAATGCCCAGTATGACAACTACCTGATATAGGATCCATATTATCCAATTTAAATTTAAAGTAGTTGGTAATCATTGACCTCTGCCTTTTGCGATTGGCTCTGATGCCCCAAGCAATATCCTTTCCAAGTGTATACGGGGCTTTACTGTTTTTAGATCGAAATCCACATGGCATCTTTGTGGATTGGTAGAGTCCTAAATTTGAGCATTTCTTTTCTTGATTTACCTGATATCGAAATATTATTCGATAAATAATGCTGTCCAATTGTGTCAATTATTTATTATTTCATTGTGTGCACATGCACGCATTCAGTATAAAAATTTAAGCCATAATGCGTTTTTCCCAAAAAAGAATCTGATATTTTAATAGCATTGAAACGAATTAATTACATATTTCGCAGAATAGTCGGCAAGTCTCAGTTGCATCATTGCTGTACATGTTCACAACTATTGTATTTTGCCAGCCGTGGTGTATGATTGTTATTTTATTGAAATTCGATATCAAGTATACGCCCCCGAATAAATTGTGAAGAAAATTTAAATATAAAATTATTTAAAAAAGTTTACAGTCAAATACAGTCAGAGCGAATGACAAAAAGAAAAGTGCATTCGTTAATATTTAAATATATTTTATTTCGGTTTAATTATAAAGTTTTTATTACTGCAATAAATTCTTGTTTAAGACCCGCAGCCAAGAGAGAGGCCTACATGCCGTTCTGCAATTAGCCTAAGCGATGTTAGTTGAGAAGGCAGATCTGTGTTGTGAGCAGCACTTCTGGTGGCGAAATAGGCTTTATTGAACAATTTCTGGTAGCAAATACTTAAAACGAAGTGTGTGCTCATGTGCATATTATCTGCGATGTAAATTTTGAACTGACGACTGACTATGAATTCGTCAAACACTTTAACGCTTGACATATTAAATCAGTTGAAAAATTTTATTAAAAGTTTATATCCTGCAGGAAATAGAAATATAACAAAATATTTATAATCAAAATATTTTAAAGGTAAAATAACCTTGACAAACCATTTGGTATACATACATGTTTTTATAACCAGTATATTCCAAATTTGTAGCATACTTTTAGGATGATTTACTTTTAGTTCAATTATTCTCTTGTAAGCTTTATATCACGTATAACGAGTATAATTAGTAAAGTGTAATTAAACTTTTAAAGAAAATTTAATTTTAAATATTTTCTTATATTCGTGTTGGGTTTCTTTGCGGTTATATAATTTCGCTAATTGCTGAAGTTGCTCACCATTTTCTTCAACAAAAAATTAACACAATATATAATTCTGAATAATTTCATAATGAATGGCCAAGTTTTCCAAAGTTTTCTCGGAAGAATCAATGAAGGTGAATTAATGTTGGAAGTTTTGCATAGTGAAAAAGATAAATAAAACCATATAGAAAGTCACTACTACTGGTTTTTTTCAATTTTTCATTAGAGAAAATTTAATTCTCGTATAAGATTTGCATTACAAAGTTGGTCAATTCATTACCTATTTATTATTTATTTATCATTTCTGTGCAATGTACAATGTGAATTTATCTACTTTTTTATACAAATTCATTTGAATTGAAATGGAAAACAAACTTAAATGCTGAATAAAAACGATGCGACAAATAAAAAAAATTTAAAGAATAGCAATTTTTAAATATTTTCACAGACTTGTACTTCTTAAAACAGCAAACCAAAAACGTTTAATTTTATTCCTACGGCAGGTGAAAGAAGTCTGGCCGTGAAAGTGAGTCCATGCGTGCTAACTTTTTGTGAATAACAATTTATAAATGTGTTGATTCTTCTATAAACAATTTTTATTGTAGTCAAATCCATTAAAACTGACATTAAGAATTGAATGTATTTGTATGCTGGTGCGTTTGACTGTTCCGCTTACAAGAGTTGTGTAACAACAAATTGGACCAGCAAAGAAAAAAATAAAAATAAAAATAAAAATAAAAAAAGAGAAATAAAGAGAAATAGCAAAACAGGAAAAAGTTTACATTAAAAAATTTTACAGGCAATTAAACAGTTCTGATGGCATATGTTGGTGGTGGTGGCGGCGGCATATGAGAGTATTTGTGTCAGTTTGTTGCCGACTTTACAACATGCTCACGCCAATTCAAGTAAACGTAATTTTGCATTTAAGTAAACCTTGAATGTAATGCTGTTACCCGCCACCAACCGCAAGCACTTTCTATCGTTAGTGGCAGTTAAGGGTCAAGGTTAGGGTCACTTAGGGCTGGTTATTATTGTAGTTTATGAGAATGGGTTAAAGTATTGTTCTATAGTTTTGTTTCATTGTTTTATGCCATTTATTTAGTGGCGATAAGTTTTTCTAAATTTTGTATTACACACTTTAATGCTGCCGGTGAACATGCAACTATTGTAGAAAAAGAGTTAAACAAATTGCGAATTTTCTAATTCGTTACACATGCATGATGGCGTATAATTGGTAATTTGGTATTAAGTCGATATGAAATACACACCCTCAAGGGGAGTGTTTGAAACAGAAGAAAACGCATACATAGAAGTAGAAGTAAATCATTAAAAACAAAAGAAAAGATTGAGAAATTCTTAAAAATAAATAAATAAATTTCGTCTTAGAAATGAAAGAAGCTTTAAATTGTTGAGAGCTTTTACATTAACAGGCTGGAGGAGATTTCCACGGGTACAATAACTATGGTTCAGATGTCACTTGTATTGTCTGTGTAAGGAGAGGAGGTGGAGTAGGAAAAGCACTTGTTGCAGAACAGTGAAAGCAATAACGACAGTGGGCACATTTTCATATTCTTCCCAATCATACAATTTGAGACAGTAATCACGGACATGCCACTACTTTGCAAAATTCTCTTCAGTACCTATGGTTTTTACCCGTAATCTTTAATAGAAAATATTTTTAAATATTTTCTCACCTTTGTAGGAAGGAAAAGGATTAACTAAACTTACAATTGAGAATTATTTATATTTCAAACATCCTGCTAATATTATAAAGTGATACACAGCTTTCCCCCTACTTTTATTTGAGAGGTATCCTCGATTAGTGGAAAATTAAAAAAATCTTCTCAATAAAACTATTCGAAATACGCTGCAGACGTTCCGCATTAACGTATATTTTAAAATTATTATTTCAATGTAAGTGAAATAATAATTATGTGTGCTTGAATGAGTATTGGACTAGAATATTTTCAAATGGAACACTCTTTTAAATGGCTTAATGATTAACTTTGTAAGAATTTGCTCTACAAGGACAGATTGCTCTGTTAGACTATATTAAATATTGCAGCTGTTTTATTATATTCGTTTGTTAAGCTATACGATTAAGATTCGATTTGAATAATTGCTGGTAATTACTGGATTTAGCGAAAAAGAAAAAATATAAATGATTGAAATGTTTTGAATATTATCCTTCAAGTTTAAATAATTTATATAAAACAAGGATTTTTTTTTTTTTGGTAAACATCGTTGTATGTTGTGCATTTTTTCTCAAGATTTAAAAAAAGAAACTTTTGACGAATTTATTGTTAAATGATGAATGCTTGCAGAAATTCACCTCTTGAAATTCTTCGAAGAGGAGGCATATTCGTCCAGAGGGATAAAAGTTCTTCCACGATATTTTGTAAGCCTTTTAAAACTTCCTTTACGATTTTTCATTTAGCCGATTTTAAACCGTGTGTCATATAATTCTTCTTTTGTGCTTACTTAACAGCCTGGCTGTGGACCTCGCCAGTGGTCCTTTTACGTCACGTATGCAACTAAAAAGGTTTGCTTTTGAAAAACAATATTAAATGACGTTCATATAAATTATTTCCAGAGTGCTTTTTTCATTTGCCTTCAACATCAAACTTAAATAATGAAACCAACCATACGAGTTCAAATTTAGATTAAAGAATTGCAAAACATTAAATTAAGCAAAATCGAACCGAAACTATAATGAGATTTGTTATTTTCATGAATTTAGATTTCTGTTCAAAAAATCATCATAGAAATAAAACGGAAAGATGCTGAAATAAAAATAAATAAAATGTTAAACAAATTGTAATCAGTAAAGACTGATAGAAGAACTACATCAATATGAAAAGGAAACAAATGTTTCGTACAACAAAATCAACATTTTTCTACACAGCAAATAATCGTTACGAATAAATGGCATACAGAAACATCCCAAATAAATATTTATGAAGAGCATAGAGGAGGGGAAAGAAATAACTATAAGATAAAAATCCATAAAACGGATGGCACTCCATTGTGTGTCTAAATTTTCATATGCGAGTATTATGAAAAGCCAGTCAACAGGAAAACTTTGTACGTACAAGGCAGAAAAACAAGCAGAACAATTCAAGAACAACATAAAGAAAATGAGGACACTAAATACATGAGCAGGATTACATGAATAGTATAAGAAGAGAGTTTTAAACGTGTTTTGAATATTATTTTTTACATCAACGTTACCAAGAACGCTTTTGCACTTGACGAGAGGGGGGCCAAATGTACTAAATCATTTGTAAAGTTCGAATAAAAAACTGTCTCACTTGTGAAAGTGTATTCAATCTGAAGAGAGAGAGAGAGACAGAGAGGGAGAGACAAACAATATAAACTTTAGCGCATTTAAACTTTTATTACTAAATTATGACTAAAACTAAAGGTATAAATGACGATAAATGCAGGGAGCTCCTGGGGCGATTGTATTGCCTGTTAGGAACAATAAATAAAGATAAGCAAAAAAAAAAAAAGATTTTTTGTAGAGACTAAAGGATAACTAATAAAATAAGGCTCTAATCAAGAAATTTGTACAAAAAAATATATATAAAAATGCTAAATAAACAAAAAGTGTTTAATTAACAACATTATGCGGCTACAAATCAATTATATCAATTATATATATGTGGTGCTGTAAACTCAAGGCTTGTGCGTAATGAGCATACATTTTAGACCAAAATTTACATCTCCATAACGATATTTTCATACTTAAATCGATGTTGACAGCTTTGATTGATATGATTTATTTAGAAGGCATTCGCTTTCGTTTGCATTTAACGTCTACCGATTTGAAAAAGAAATGTAATATCTGACAGCCGTTACACACAATAGACGCAGTTCGACATTTTACCAGTGGTATGTACGTTGCATCACGTATGTGGTGCTCTTTAACATTTTCGTTTCACTGCGATTCAGCTGTGAAAAGTCCATGCCATTGTAAGTATTACAATTATCCTATTCTTTTTCATCACTGCTCAATTTTCAAATTCTCGCCGTTTTTAAATTAATTTTACCTCGTATTATATTTTTGTTTTATTTCGTTACCAAACACCCGTTTAAAATATTTTCCAACAATTCCATTTCATAATTGCATTTTGGTATGTGTGTGCCAATGTGACTTCATGACAGGCAACGCCCAGATCGAAAGCAAACGAGAACCCCTCGCTTCACCTTTTAAAAATTTAATTTTTTTTACAATCAGAAATAAGCACACATAATTATGAATAAATTTGCAAATGTAAATAAATTTTTATGATCAATGTAATTTTGCACTTGATTGTTATGTGGAAAATGGCAAAAGTTTATATTACGAGCAGAAGGGTATACGAATACGAAATTGTATTTTTATATAAACTAAACAAACACGGATATCCCGAGAACAATCCCACAAACACACTCTCAACAGCAAAGCCATCAATGCTCTTTTATTCCTATAAGTGCATGCAAATGTATGCAAAAACGTATGTATGTAAATTCAGAAAAGCTAAAGCTAACGAATTAAGTAACGTTTGTTATTATTCCTTTAAAAGGATATTTAAAATGTTTTACACAATTTTTGTCTATATTTGTCTTAATAACATTAACAAAAATATTTCCTTTGGGCGTTTCGTAACAATAAGATTTTCTTTATGCGATTTCTGACAACAATATTTCAAAACAATATTTTTTAAAAATTCAATATTTCCTTAAGCTCAACACTTTAACATTATTTTCTTTAGATAATTTTTAACAATAATTTCCTGAGACCAGTAATATTTTCTTTTCTTGTTTTTTTCTTAATAGCCTTTTCTTCAAGACAATAATATTTCCTAAAAAGTTAATTTTTATTCACAATAGTTTCGTTAGACAATTTTTTAATGATATTTTCTATACACAATTTTTAACGATTTTTTCTATAGACCATTTTTAACGATATTTTCTGTAGACAAATTTTAACGATATTTTCTGTTGACAATTTTTAACGATTTTTTCTGTAGACAATTTTTAACGATTTTTTCCGTAGACAAATTTTAACGATATTTTCTGTAGACAAATTTTAATGATATTTTCTATAGACCATTTTTAACGATTTTTTCTGTAAGCAATTTTTAACGATTTTTTCTGCAGACAATTTTTAACGATTTTTTCTGTAGACAATTTTTAACGATTTTTTCTGTAGACAATTTTTAACGATTTTTTCTGTAGACCATTTTTAACGATATTTTCTATAGACAATTTTGAACGATTTTATCTGTAGACAAATTTTAATGATATTTTCTGTAGACCATATTAAAAGATTTTTTCTGTAGACAAATTTTAACGATATTTGACGTCGGAAACATTCTGCAAGCTATCGTGAAAAGTGAAACATTTAACTAAGTACAACTGAGCACCGAACCGATTTTCTTAGTTTTTATATCTCTATAAGAAAAATACGTTGGGGTTTTCTGAATACCGATACGATTTATTTATTATTATTTACTTTTTTTTATTATTGAATTTAATTCATAAAAAGGAAATCAAATAGCGCAACTGTACCTAAAACTGAATAATTGCACCGATGCACCGTCACGTACAAATGACACGAAACAATTGAGAATCTTATTTTTTAGCCTTGGTATGGAGAGGAAAACATATTTGTCGATTTTTCGAATTGGCATTTCGCAGACGATATTAAACCGTATCTTGCATTAACCTTTACCGATATCTAAAGTAGTTGAAGTATAAATAACACTAGAAATCCTGCCTGATCACCATCAGCCACGTTAAAATAACAAAATGGAATGTCTTATTGGATGAAGAATGTTTATAAGGACTGTTATTATTACGATAAAATCCTGCGGAAACGATTTATTAAATATAGATTAATAAGCATTATGTTGTACACATACGAGAGAAGGTGGCAGTAGAACTGAAGTTGAAGCTACATCAACGAGAACGTAAATTGAATTTGGTTAATTTGACATTAGAAAGGGGTGTGCGTGTGTATTTGTGTGTATTACGTCTCAGGGTTTGTCTATTATGTGTGTGTATAGCAATCAACCATCCACCTTACATGTTGGCTTCCCCGGTAAATTTTATGAGTAGATATTGGCAAAGACAAGAAAAGTAAAAGCGAATTGGAAAGAAAAATAAAACGAAATATTGTATTTAACACAACATTTATTTTGTTAGCGCCCCTTCACCAACATTCATACGTACATGTTCACACATATAAAGAAAATTTATATGCCTCGCGTGTATGTGTATGTGTTTGTTTTAAATATACGATATTAGATAAGATAACAAATAATGGTAAGAAAATTCCATTTACAATACATGCTTATGTGCTGGCTAAAAGTATTGTTGTACGTGTTTCACTTGTCTTCTTCCGTTGCAAATGTGTCTGAAAGCAAACTTGTAAGTTAATGAAATTTAAGGAGGAGGAGAAGATTAAATCTTTAGTAGGAAATAGTAGTTTGTTTCTTTGTTTTTTTTTTTTTTAATCAGCGTTGACAAGTCGGTGTTTTTATTAGCAATTCGGATGCTTTTAAAAAGTTTGGGAGCTGGTAGAAGTGCTTGCTTCTCTTCTTTTTCTCTTTTAAAATATTTAAAGCGTTTAAAAATCGAGATTTAATTCTAAGCTTTTAATTTTGTTACGTTTTATCCTTTGCGAATAATTGCAGAATAAAACTAATTAAAACGCGTACAAAGTTTAGCTTGGGCTGAAGTGCTATTCACTAATATCATCGTATATCGTGCTTTTCTTTAATAGAGTTTAAAATCATAACGATTACTTGAGCGATTGGCCCTGTGAACACACCCAGTCGACAATTAAATAAAAGCCGCCAGTTATGGTTTGTTTGTTGCTCATGGCAATATGATTTCCTGGTACAAAACAGCGATCTGATTTACTTCCTTTGACTTCTAAAAGGTTTAGAATTTTATGGAAAAACTAATCAAATCAAAATTTCAATTAATAATAAAAAAGCTTTCTATTCACAAACTTCCATAGAATTCTGCACAGTGTTAAAGTGTATTTTTCCAAGTTACTTTCAAGTGCAAACAAATTTATATGGTAAATACTTTCGCTTTTGTGTATCAGTGCTTTTAATATTACCAATGTGGCAACACTGAACGTAAATTGTTAATGTAAAAAAAAAATTACACAGAAAACGAAAAATTAGCAATTAGATAAATTATTTAAAGTGAACAAGTAAACATGAGAATTTCCGACAAATACTAGTATGCCACATTTGAAAAATCTTACAAAATTGGGGCTCATAATTTTTGGAATTCCTTTTTACTGTATTCCTTTATCAGGATATAAACATGAATATGTTTTAGATCAGTCAATCTTAGATTTAATTTTTCACACCTTTATTTTTTATTCCAGAAATAATAACAACAGAAAACAGAAATTAAAATAAATATTTATAAAAAGGACTCTTACAATGCTTATTAAGTGTATTGCCAAGCAATCCTTTTTATAACCTTATGTGGTATTTAACACAATAAATTTTTATTTCCTGATCTTAAAATCGTTCAGAAACGATTTTTTTTTTTTTGTGAAAGAAATTTGTCAATTACACAATTTTATTTTATACTATCTATCGAATGGTACCATCCTTATCGCATCCTGTATGGGCATTTAAATTTGAAGAGAAGGCACAGAACTGCTGACAGCAAAGCAACTACTGCAGGATAATGTCGATTTGGTTTTTGGGGGAACAACATACTCCTCTACAGCACGCAGCTAGTAAATCTACTCCCCGTAAGACTTGCATATCCTTACTTTAATACAAAAAAGTCCTTATTAGTGTAAGTCGTAGTTTACTAACGTCCATCGATTGAACTAGAACATCAAGCATAAGTTAGGACTTCACCAGCGTTAGATTCGTATGCTTATCACTAGTTCAAATATGTTTTAAGTTTTATTCGCAAATAACAAAAACCTTGCGCAGATCCTTAATTTTTATTATCATTATTTGTAGTTTGATCATACCTGAAGCAGAGTCAATATTGGTCACAGCAGTAACTCTAATACCTGGAAATATATCAGAAGTTCTCAACTAAAATTATAAGGTCAACAGCCAGTAAATAATCAAAGTGGAAAAGTTTTAGCTGAATGAAAGTATTTTCAATAATAAAATATACGAATAAGCTTTAAAGCTCTTTTCTCCAATGAGCATAATTCCTGAAGTAATTTACTGTCAAAGCATGTTGTGGCATTCGATTAGATTTAATTGCATTGTAGTAACTTTTTAGCTTCAGGAAATGAAATTCTTTTACTTCAGTGATTACAAATAGTGTTAATAAAGTTGCTTGATTTGTATTCTTTGTTGTCTTTTAAACTGCTTCATCCACATCACAGTGTACAAGCCAGTATATCCCATCCACCAATGTGTAGCCATCAATCGAATTATTACTTTTCTTTTGTCTGGCTGACATTTATTTTATTCCCTCAGGGAGTTCCACAAACATTATAGAAAATCCATTTATACTCTGTAATGGCAGAACTAGTCAACAAAATATTCTTCTCGTATCTTTATGTGTCGTTACACTATCCGAAACAAACGAAACGGTGAAAAAATAACAAATTGCTGTAGGTGTCCTATCAAGTCATGTATGGTAGGGAAACTGCTATAATAATAATATTCATATTTAATTTCTACATTTCCATTAAATAAAATCGTTACGATTTTCTTTTAAATGATGAGCTGAAAACACGTAAAATATCATGTTTACTGCACAGATACATATTCGAAAATGTAAAAGGTGAAACTATTTGCCCAGCAAATAAAATGCTTTGAACTGACATGCTTTGAAAGTTTGTGCAATAATAAAGTATTCTAATTTGCCCTTTCCTTGAGCTGGAAAAAATTAGAATAATTCAGATTTGGGAAAAGGTCAAAAAACAAGATATTTTTGTGCAATAATTGAAAATACTTTTTTAAAGTACTTTTTTACTTTAAAAGTACTTTTTTAGGTGTTAACTTCAGAAGTAAGTTTGAAAAAATATAATTGAAAACTTTTGCATTTGGATTACTTTGATTTTCAGTTTGAAATAAAAATGGAAAACCCGTTCCTTAAAATTGTTTACAAATTGTTTACAAATGGTGTAGAAATCCCAAAAGCAGTGGGAACCTTTGGCAACCAACGCAATCATAATTTTTGTTGCTGCCAGCAATGCAATTCGATTTTTAAAATACATCGGTATTATTTCAGCTAGATTGCCACTTGCAGCTGTTTCTGATTGATAAATTAATTAAAAAAAAATAATTCGATCTGAGCTTTTGCTTCACTTGCTATTATACCATTTACAAGGCGAAGCGTTTGTTTCTGATGAACCTTCTGTTTGTTTGACCAGAAACTTAAGTGGTGCTTTATGTGGTTTGTTTTCGATAGACCATCTCAAGCACCATCTGACAGGCTGATGACAAGCAAATGAAGCTCTCTATTGATGTTGTTGTAGGGCAGACTTGAGGTCATTTAAAAGAATCACCATTTTCTGCAACAGCAAAGAGTGAGAGGGTATAAGAAGTCTGCCCATTAATAATTTGGCACCCTCATGTCTGTTTGATACTGCAATATATTAATTTGTCTTCGGCAATTTTTTATGATTGGGCGTTAGTTGGCAATTAAATCCAGTGTTGTCAACTGGATGCGTTGCAGTTATCGAATTTATGCTTTCTATTGAACTATTAGATGGTTTTACCTTCCGATTAAGTAACAGATTTCTTCTATTCGTGAAAAGTTAATTTTTTCACTGGAATAGAATACTTAAGTGTTTTTTCAAAAGTGCCTGCCTCTCCTATTCTACTGGGTTGAGCCTGCTTAACTCACAGCAAACAGACACATATACGAAATGCATTCATTATATACAACCATATATCCGTTTTAACTTAAAAACACGAACCACAAGACAAGACCATAGATTTATGAGTTCGTATGAGAAATTGTTGCTTCCAACATTCAATTCCACGGCCCCCCTTTTGCACCAGCTTTAGCATTCTAACCATAGTTAATGGAAATAGCAAGTTTTATTTGTATTTACCTTTTCGTGGCGGTATTGTTTTAATTGAACTACAAATAAGAACGTCCGACGACGATGATTCCTGTTTTTTTTTCTTTTGCTTTTGCCTTTGCTTTTGTTTTCCTTTGGCCATTTTCTTTTGCGCCTTGTTTGCTATGTGCACTTCAGCTCTTGTTATTTTGATTTATGGCTATTGGCAGTTTTGGCAATAAATTGCATATCTGCTGCCTACAATTCATATGTGGGTATTACGTATACAGATTATTTATTTAACCGCAACTAAAGGCCAAAAATAAGCGAGGAGGAGCATCGACCTGTAGTCGTGATGTTCTTTTATATTCTTCGTTTTTACTTTTGATTTTCCTTAAGAGCCACACTGTCGAAAGACAGCTTTTGTAAGTGTTTAGCTAATTAGTGAATTGTTATTTGTAATACCTTCTGCTGATTTAGTATTGTATTTTGCTATGCATGGCTGAAAAATCAGTCGAGGCCACTTAATTATATAATTCTATTCAAGCAAACACCAGTGAATATATGATGTAGTCACTTGCAAATAATTACTGTCTAGTCAACCTTCTTTTGAGGCTTCAGTGTTGTATTTTTCCCAGGCGAAAAAGCCAAATTCAGACTGCTTATTCATCTATTCCAAAACGGGACTGCCGTTAAAGCATATGCGTTCATAAAAATTAAATTTTTGTGATATTGAAATCCCTGAAACTGAATGATGCCCTCTTCAGACACACAGCTATCTTGCCCACTCGTTATTTACCCATTTAAGCACAAATCGCAAATCGTGCCTTCATTCTCTACATAAAGTATTAAATTTATAATTAAATTTTTAGAAAACATCGCATATCATAAACATATACCATCTTTCAGATATTCCATAAACACAGTTTTATAGCATTATGTGTTAGCTTCTGGGCCACATAGGTTTGATCCGCCGAGGAAGAATGGTTTAGATACACTGAAGAAATTTCAAAAAAAGGGGATGAAACTCTTTACCAATTTCATAAAATTTAGACCTACGGCGAAAAAACGTCGCATGCGATGAATTTATCCTCACAAACGTTCATATTTCATCTTCAACGCTGCATCTAAAGAAAATACGTGTATTACGCTCGTACGCGTGCCAATTTAATGAGACAGAAGTTTTTGAAGCCATTTGCAAAAGCTTCATCCACTGAAAGTCTACTAGAATATTATAAGTAATTCGAGTAAATTTAATTAGCTTGTTATTTGCGGTAAATTCTTTTCCTTTTCTATCTGCCTTTTCCTTACCTTTTCTATTTTGGCGAAATTCTTAAGCAAACTATCAATCTTTTATTTTCCCTTTCACCCCTATCAATTTACTTCGATCTACTGCTGCTGGCTACTAATTGCTTTAAATAATTGCAGTATTCTGAGAATTTATAGTGAAACAATAGCGAATTACTTGTAACATCTTGAACAAAATACTTTTTTAATTGACCGCTGTAGTAATTGCCGTAAAGTAAAGTAAAGAGGAAAGGAATGCAAACAAAAGTTTTAATTGAAAGCTATAAGGCAATGCAATATGGCTGACAAAAGTTCTATTGAAGGGAAATCAAAGCAATTTGCAAAAGGTTTATTATCATTACTTTTTTATCTTCAGTTGCATTCCATTGTATAAATTTGAGAGTAAGCGTGTGCTGCAAGTTCAGCGGCAGAAAATTTATTTAAATTTCGCCATCTTCATTCAGAGAGGGCATCTCCATGGCTTTAAATGAATATGCACGCTGGAGATGGATTAGAGTTTGTTAATAAAATAACTTGGAAAATGTTCATTTACAACTTTATAACTATTCAAAATGTGGCAAAGTACAGTCGAACTTCTCTATAGTGAACTTCTATGGGATGATTCTCTGCTTTTATAAGATTTTTTATTTCCATACAATTTGCCAATATTTTTCTTTTATATAGAAAAAGTTGTACAAAAATATTGAAATGGCTAGCCAGCTGCCACCTCGTCTTGCCAAATAAAAATGTATTTTTCCGTTTGCTTATAAAGATGAACGCTATTCCAGCATTTTCAACTTGCTAAAAGTGTTTACATATTAAGCTTTTTGTCTTCCTTCTTTTTTTGGCCATGTGTTTTCTCTCTCCACTTTTCCCACTGACCTTTTCTTTTATACAGTTTGCTTTTACAAATTACTTGCACATTTTTTTCTTTGCCTGAAATGAAACACATTCTTAATTACTTTAAACAATTTCCAATGTTCAGCCAGCTTTAGCAAAATAAAACTGGCAGGAGAAAAAAAATTAACAAAAAGTCTTAGATTTTATTTCCCGGAAGATGTGAGTAAAAAACCTCTTGCACACAAACAATAAGCTTAAGCACAATGGCTAACGAAGTTTTAATTTGCACTCTTTTTGCCCACTCATCCCCACACACCGAAACTACGTTTTCAGTAAAGTTCGTAGCAAGAAAAAACGAAACAAGATAAAAGTTGGCAAAGAGAGAAAAAAAACAGCATTTGTGTTATTTCCGTTTCCTATAAAAGCTTGATAATGAGCATGAAACGTTCTCGTATCGCAAGAACAAAAAGAATTTAAAAATAAACAGACACATACAACAATTTCATTATCAGTTAAACAACAGCCCTCAATTGTTACTTTTTCATTGTCTGTTAAATAATTTTTTTTGGCGGAAAGTTATTCGGTAGAGGTTTTGCTTATTTTCATATTTTCGTTATCTTGAAAGTGAAGTCACAATAATACAGATATATTTGAAGGAATCAAGGCCAGCCAAACTGAGAGTATATAAGGTTGCAATGCTCTGCTAATGTCTGTTTAAACTGGTCTAAGGTTAGACAGCTCTGAACATTAGTCAATCTAATATGTGTCTCTGCTCTATAAGATGCCGGCAAAGTAATTCTTTTATCTTTCAAAGTGGACAGCAAATTATGTTCATACACTCCTAACTCTGCTGAGAGATCTCTTCCTTCCTTGCCAACATCAGTTTGGAACTACTGGCTTTTTATACTGCTGCTTTAATGCTCTCAAATCAATTTGGCTTGAGATTAGCAAACGAAAATAATCTGAAAAGCAAAAAGGAGTTAAAAATAAAGTGACATTTACGAAACACAAATGACATGTCTTTGCATGTACGAGTGTATTGTGTATTGAATTAGAGAAAAGATATCAGCACATTTTCAAACTGGAAATAGTTTTTAAAAAACTCGATTAAAAAAGTTTCGATTTTTTTCCCTCTAGCTTGATATTGTTGTGTAGTGCGGTGTCTAGTTTGGCTCTTTTTTTAACAACTTAAATGTCCTTTTTGTGGATTTTCTTTGACTAGTGCATTGCATAATGGCCGTAATGGATGTTTAATGGTGGAAGGTGTATTGCCATCGCTGGAGGGTTACACAATCAGGATGTGTAGAAGTTTTGGCAATTCTTTAGTAACAGTTTTGATTAAATGTATATTTCAAATATTGAGGAGTGTTTTGCAAATCACTTTGCATGAAAGGCATTTGAAATCACTGAAATGCTATTCAGTGCACAAAAATTTTAATAATCTCGTGATTGGAAACTGGCCAGCCAAACGACTACTGATTACAAACCACTTATGCTTTTCACTTATTTGCGCCAAACTATTATATTTTTTAAACAAAATAAATTAAAAAAAACAAATTTATGAAGAAAAATACCTTTAAGGGGAATTTTTGGTGGTTTACTTTTTTCCTTTTTAGTCAGTTATAATATTTTAGAAAAGGCGAAACGTCCTATACTATATCATATCATACGCTACAACTCCCTGGTACGATCCGACAGCTAAAGTCTTAGAACTGCTGCTATTTTAATGATTTCAGGAATCATTAAATCATCAGGTACTTTTTTGATATGTAGTCTCTTATAAGCCTGTAAAACTGTTTTTGTGTGACAATGTGCAGCTAGTATGTGCCAATTACTTATTTATCCACAGGATTAAAAAAAACTTCGCAACCGGGCATTTTCAAAGAATAACGATTTTTACCCAAAAATGCAAAGGGACCCCCCTTATCAAATTACCCAAAATCTGGAAAAAAATATTTTTTCTTGATTATAAGCAAAATTATATTTTAAACGTTTAAAAACATAAAATAAATATACTAGACCAAAAAAAAGCAAGATTTTTATCCAAAAATGCACAAACGAACGTTTTCAAAGAATGTCGATTTTTGCAGCAAAATGCAAAGGGTACCCCCTTATCAAAAATTTAAATATACACCAAATCTAGAAAAAAGTTTTTTCTTTTTATTATTAGCAAAAATATATTTTAAATATTTGAAAACATAAAATAAACATACAAGAGCAAAAAAATCGCGAGATTTTCATTCAAAAATACACAAACGAACGTTTTCAAAGTTTGACGATTTTTGGCCAAAAATGCAAAGGGTACCCCCTTATCAAAAATTGAAATATACGCCAAATTTCGAAAAAAAAAATTTTCTTTCTATTATTAGCAACAATATATTTTAAACATTTAAACACATAAAATAAATATACTAGACCAAAAAAAAGCAAGATTTTCATCCAAAAATGCAAAAACGAACGTTTTCAAAGAATGTCAATTTTTGCCGCAAAATGCAAAGGGTACCCCCTTATCAAAAATTGAAATATAGCCCAAATCTCGAAAAAAGTTTATTCTTTTTATTATTAGCAAAAATATATTTTAAACATTTAAAAACATAAAATAAGCAGACAAGAGCAAAAAAAGCGAAAGTTTTTCATTTAAAAATACACAAACGGACGTTTTCAAAATTTCACGATTTTTACCCAAAAATGCAAAGGGGGACTCAATATAACTTTGCGAGAAATGAAGGTGTGATCTTCTGCCATGCGAAATACAACCGAACTATTACTTTGTGAAAATGTTAATAAGCTTCTGGAAATCGTATCACTTTTCAAGAATAGAAAAGAAAAATATAACGAGTAGTTACATTTTTAGCTCATACTGTAACAGATTTTTAGCAGACGTGTGCCATACATCTGGAAAATTCTCACCAAAATGCTTTTGTACGCTTGTAAACAATATAATGAACTGTTACTGGAATAATTTTCACAGCTGTCGGATGAGTGAAGTTTTTTTATCTCAACCTGTATTTGCTAAATCACGCAATCAAACCTGACAATGTGGCGCGGTCTTCAATAATATTTTTAATTAATATTTATTTTCGTGTGACCGAAAGTTGTCCTACAACCGTCCTGCAAACAAAATTTTATTTAAAATCCCTGTTGCAAAATATATTCAGTATTGCGCTGGATAATTAAATGAATCGCTTCCCCTTCGTTCTTAAATCACAGTGTTGCACTGTATGGTTTTTTGTTGACAAACCATCTGTTTGCCTACTTGTATTCCTTAATAATACTTGAAAAATAATTATCATTACAATACTTTGAAAGCATATTAGAAAAGTAGTACTTTCAGTGGTAAATTTCCAAATGAGAAAGAATATGAAACAAGTAAACAATTTTGTAATAATATTGCACTCTCCATCGCTGATAAACTGCCTTACAATAATGCAAATATTCTGCTGGATAAGTATTACGGCTACAGAGGATCCCAAAAATTTATTTTACGATAATTTTTCGTGCAATAAATAATCTAATTTGATTAAATAAATTAATTTTTTTTAAAGGAAAATAATAACAATTTCTTATAAAATAATTTCCAGCTCTGAAGCGATCATTTGAAATTATGCTTGCAATCAAATTAATATCAACTTTAATAATTAAATATTAAAGTGATGGACAAGTAATAAACTGATTTAGCAAAGTATGTGTCAAGGGTTATACTTTAAGGACTTTCGAGTAAGAGCTACAAGTGTAAAAACCTCGGCAGGTCCTGTTGGAATGCATACGAATTTTTAATCAGATATTTTTGATTAGAGTTTATGCTCCTTTTTATTGAGAGATATTTTAAAACTCATTCGCTCTTATTTATTTCATATGATTTGCTTGAAAAGGCAATACTCTTCACAATTCAGACGTCGACATGTTGCAGGTTTTTCTCGCTCATTAAATAAGCGCACACATCCACAAGCCCAGGCACACGTACACATGCACACCATCAAACCAATTTTTCACGAAGGAGTATAAATTTCATTTGATGAAAGTAATTTAATACGTGTTTTCCTTGTGGCTGTCGTATTGAAGGGAAAATTTAATACAATTTCAATTTTTGTTTGACTTTTTCACTCAATGCGATACAAGAGGAAAGTACGAGCAATTTAACGATAACAGATTGTGTTAAGAGATGATGTGAAGGAGGGACTTAAGTAAAAACTACAACAATTTGTGTTCATGCTTTTTCACGATTTCCGATTTTATAAAACTTGCGTGTAATTATTTACAATAAATGAGTTTTTAATTCCTTACAAAATCCTGATAAACTTTAATTACACAGTAAATAATATTTCTTCATATAAAATGGCTTTTGTAATTCTGCTCGCTATAAAATAAATCTATTTATTTAATGAAAAATTCTTAATTTTTCATTTGTTGAAACAATTCGTTATTAAATTTACAAGATTGATGCTTGTAAAATAAATTTCTTCAAATTTCTTTATCAAGCTCCTCTTTTTCCTCCTCCTCTTCATCCTCCTCATCCTCAGTTGTGTAAGTCTGTATATTTTTGCTCGCAAATCTTTGATTTTTTCATTTTCCATTAAAATCACGTATTTCTGCTGTTTCTTTATCTCTGTGTATGCGATTCGTGCTCACTTGTACATTTTTCACAAAATGGCATTTATTACCACCACTGGTGTTTATTTAATTTATGTGCTTAAAATAACCTCGACTTAATGTTGCCATTGATATGAGAATATGAAAATTGTAAATAAATAAAAATTAGAGCAATTTAAGGTGGCTGCATTTTAATATATTTTAATTGCCTTATGCTACTACAAATGAAGATTAGAAAGGCTATTTTGGCCTTAGAGCGGTTTATATTGCTTCAATGATGGAGCCAATGGGCCATATATGGCACAGACCTGGCCTAGGCAACATTAGGCATTTAGTTGGAAATCAAGATGAAGACAATACGATGTGTTGGCAAAAGTAAGGAACAAGACACACACAGTCGTTGCATTGCCACAACGCCAACTTTGGCTGGAAATACAGATTATTTATGGTGGCCGATTTCAGAAAGTATCGAAGCAGGGATTTAAAAGAATTATACTTTTGTGTTTATAAATTTTTTTAAAAAAAAAAATTTTATGTAGAATTTTCTCAGTGTTATTATTAAAAAAAAAGTTACTGGCAAAAGGCAGCATCAGTACATTGTTTCACAAGTAATCTTAAAGCTAAAGTAGCTACCCCCCCCCCCCCCTTCCTATACTGCTACTTTTTCTCAGGGTGTAGAGAACAGTATTTTCTTTCGGACAAATTAAGACGCTAACAGAAGCTTTCTCGCAGTGATGCCCTTAAACACGTTGTATGAAAATTACCGGACCATAAAAGAAAGCACCAACGATCGTGAACGCATTCACAAACTCTATTCAAATGCATTTAATAAAATTTAAAATTAATTTCTTAATAAAAGAAATAAAATATTTTTTTTAATATAAACTAATAACAGCATATAATAATTAATAAAAAATCATTAACCAAAAAAATGATTAGCCAACACAGATTGTTCCAGTTTAGTTTGCCCACCGAGTTCTAAAAAAAAGAAAATTCATGCTCAACATTCACGCTCATATGTAGCCAATTTAGGCCTCTGGTACAAAAAGGGTTAAAAAGTGTTTGAAAATATTTATTGCTTAAGTGCAGAGCAAAATAATACAACCATTCTGAATTCCTTTCTTGAATGTCCTACTTATTTTCACTTTTACTCTGATAAGTTTGTTTTGCAACATTATTGCTTAAACAGTATTCGCAGTTTCCTAGATCGCACTGCGCTGAGATGTATGGAAAGGGGTAAAAAGCATGCTATAGTTGCCAAACCGATTAACTCCATTTTTCGAATATTATTAAATTTTTATATCAAAGCTCTTGATCAACTCCTAACTGCACATATTCAAAGAAAAGCCCCAAAAAATAATATATATTAACAGCACTAAATGACAAAATCGTTTTTCAGATCGAATAATAAATAATTTATGTCGGAAGCCAATCTAATTAACTCCACACTATAATCTTATTGTACTATAAATGGTTACCCGTTTGTAATATTTATTCTCTCCTATGGAAGGATCTGTAAATTATTCGTTTAATTCCGTTATACTCGTTAGGCGAGAGCTCTTATCGCTTACTGAAAATAATTAAGAGAAATTTTAAATATAAATTAGTTTTATTCGAATAAAATCATATTTTCCTCCGCTCCCATTCACTAAACGTTAAATTAATATAATTTAATTTAAATAGTTAATTACAATTCCACGATTAGTTCCCATGCGTGAATTTCATAATTTCATTTCTAGAAATCGCTTTCGTAAAATAAACTGAAGAACTGATAAGCGATAGAAGTGAAGCCAAAATTCCTGACCCCTCTTGGCCAATCAAGTTGGCCTTTCGGCTGATTGTGCCATACTAACGATTCATACGATGCATGCACACATCCATACATATAAATAAGTTGCATATAAAATAAATATTAAAATCCTTCATGCACGCGTTAGTGTATTTGACCAGCAATTGGTCTACACAGTCATAGATGAACGACTGCAGCTGCCTTTAAGAGTTTTGTAAATTCAATTTTTTTCAATTGAGTTGATTTGCTTTTTTTTTTATATTCGCAATATTCTGTAAACGGTATTTGCATTTTTACTTGAAGCTGAAAGAATGTCAGTTGTTGAGAAAAACTGTATTTTAAAAAGTCTAACTAGCAGATGGAGCAGTGCTGTATGATTGGTATCCATTGGCTTCTTATGGAAGGGCCGTAAATGATCGTAACGAAAACTCATCGGGCGATTGCTGAGTATGCGAATTTGTATAGTGTGAGCATGCTCAATATTCAGTACGAAAATAACGTGCTCTCTAGCAAAAGTTGGTGTTCATATTTCTCGAATTGTTCTCTTAGATTGATTAGATTGATAAAGGAATGAAAATTTCAATTAATCAATTTAAAAATCATCTTATAATTCTCGTATTCTGACTTGAGTCGTTTATCAGCCTTCTGTTATTTTATTTAACTTCGTTCCAGTTGTTCATTGGAAGCAGGCTGTCACGCTATGTAGTTAAATATTTACGTCAACAACGACAAAATATATATAATCAAAATAATCAAATATACGCTACCTGTGTTCTCCGTATTACGTGTTATGTAGTGTTCAATTAACCAGCAAAGCAAATAAAACAAAGTTGTAGAAAAAATTGCGGATCAGATTTTTTTTTTCCTAAAAAAGAGAGGGAGAAATTTATCTTCTGTAATAAAATTAAATGCTCTGTTTAGGCACTTTTAATTTTACAACAAACCAGCTGATAAAGCATGTACTGTGAATACCCATATTAATTTAAGCTTTTAATAGCATTAATTTTTTTCCAAATACAATAAATTTTGTACTTTGGATTTTTAGTGTTTGCGTGTCGAACACTCTTTCTTTGATATATTTTATTATATTGATACTTTTATTTACAGAGTTCTTGCGGCTTATATTTCGGTTTAATATTGTGATAAATCTTTTCATTGGAAATTTATTTATAACGGGAAAATGTATAAAATGGCAGCGGTGTAGTAAAGAAAGCGCCGAAGCCAGTTCAACAATAACCATTGGTCCCCCCTAATATTTATCTTGTATGTTTTTTTCCAATAATCTATTATAAATCGTTTTTAAATGAGCTCTTCCGCGCTAGTTTTCACTTAAAGGGAAAGCAGGCAACGTCTCTGCGAATTGTTTTTATATAACACTCATATGGCGAACAAGTACACCCACGCTTTAGTATGAACAACTAGATACCCAGCAAACATTTTTTGACTAATTTATGTCAGCACAAGTTACAGGCTTCCTGTCAGCGATTGCCATGAAATTGGTTCCATTAGTTATATCCATCATGCCTCAAAAGGCAGATATTTTCCACATTACTTTTTAAGTTTAAAAAAATAATACTAATAATTTTAAACTGGCCAGTTTAGTTCAGTCTTTTGGAGGTCTGTCGTATACTTTTATACTTTAAAGTTTAATCTATAATAAAATAATTAGTTTATAACTTAAAAAATTGCAACAAATCTGATGAAAGAACGACAGGAAAAATTCATATTTAAAATAAAAGGAAAGTTTTAGGTTTCGAACTTTGTAAAAGAACCAAAACTTTTTTATCGATATTTCGCTGTTCATTAGACTAGCCTTAAAAGCTAGTTGTGGTTTCCGATATTCCGTCACAGACATCAAACAAACAAGCAAACATTCATATAAATATTGGATAGGTGTGTAAGTGCAAATTGTCACAAAGTACCAGAATTACTTAAACGTCTTTCCGCCAGCGCATAAAGTCATCGCAAAATGTACGGAGAAGATGAGAAAAAATTTATTGTGAAGAGTTTTTTATTTACTCTTCTCTTGTTTTCTGTTAAAAATTTAGCATCTTCTCCGGCTTGCCATATGTTGGGAAAATATGCTCGCTGGGTATGCAGACAATGTACAGTACTGTACACATTTTCACAGCCGCATGTATGTATGCAGCACAAAAACACCCATACACACACACACACACACACACACACACACGCTTCCATATAAAATTTTGTGTAAAATTGTCAATTTTAATATTATTGAATTCCTAAGAGACTTAAAAGGGATATTCCCCCACATGTAATAAACAAGCACAGATCTAACAGAGGAAGGGAAAGGCAGCGCACATGTGCGAGTATACACTCGTTCAGTTTATTTAATGAAATTCTCTTGTTGCACTGAGATATTTATGAATCATGTATGTATGTATGTATGTATATATGATTGGGTTTGCCATATTTTTGTTGGATTGCCTTTTTTTAAAAGGCTGCTGCCGGGGGTTTGAATAAATATTCCCTTGTATGAACCCAAGGAGCATGTGAAGAAATCTGCATGTGAATATTTATGCAAAATTCATTTAATTTAAGAAAAAAAGAAAAAAAAAAACAAAAAAAACTGATAATAACAGAAAATGTTGTTGCGAATGTGTATAACTGGAGTTGGCATAATTTCTGTATTCATACAATATGAATATGAAATGTTTAATTTTCTGTGAGAGTTGATTCATTGGTGGGGGCTGGCCTGGGACATGGACTGATATGTTGTGTGGTGCTGAACTTTTGGGTTTTTCATATGACACAATTTGTGAAAATGTCATAGTCTCTACAATATTAAATGACAATTGCCATTTGACTTGGAACGGATTAAAATAAGGGGGAATGTTACAACGTGTGCGAAGGAGTAAAATAATATTAAATAAAACGGAGCCACCAGCAAGCAACATGACCCTTATTTATTAAAATAAACAACTGTATTTAACAATATCACATTTCAAATGAAGGCTTGTTCGTCTGTTGACGATTCTCAAACAATTTAATTATATTTGATACTCATGCTTTAATTCATAATTATATTCACATTTTATTTCATTTAATGAATAACATTGGAATTTTCTGTTCAAACTGAATGGTTTTTAATCAAAGAGGTTTTTGTTATTCTGCCTTTAGTTCCATACATTGAATTTTTCAATTGAATTATTTGTTAAAGAACGAATTACAACAAAATGTAACAATTGCAAGAGCAAAGAAAATACTAAGTAAAAATTAATAAATATTTTTTAAATAAAGAACGGAGTTCAAATAACTATTTTAATTTATTAAAAACTTCTGTTGATAATCGTATTTAATTTTTACCAAACTTTGATTAAAAAATTTTATTCATGCGCTATTTGCACACGAATATGGTTGAATCGCTTTATTGGAAATTATTCCTAATTTGCCTTTTAGTTAATTATCATGCACAAATCTTGAGAAGAACTTCTTCTAGCGATTTTGATAATCACTCAACAAATAGAACAGGTGCTACCTTTGCTATTCTGACACTTTCAGACATTTTCATTCAGAGCTGGCCAGTGAAAAAGTTCTCTTTGACTCACTTAAAGTAGTGATTCACTACTATACCCTCCAGTTGTCCGTTTATTTCATGCGATTCTGTCCTATTTTGAAAATTTGCATCAAAGGGGCATTTGCAGGTGCCACACAATATGATACAAAAAATTTTATTATTAAAGGCGGAAGTAAATGCAATTCCGATCATAAAGTTTTCCGAATGGTACGGCTTATCACAAAAGTCGTTCACGCAAATGCACTTTTATGCCACACTATCATACATTTCTAACAGACATGTCCTATTTTACAAATCGTAGATAGTGAATCCGAAGTATTGTATTCGTCATTTTACTTAACTAATCAGATGATTTATAATAAATTGCCAATTTAAATTAAGTATTAAATTAATCATTTCAAAAGAAAAATATCCAAAACTATAGAAGACGGCAACTGGAATAAGTAATATAAGTTTAATTATCGATAGTGAATAGATCAATTATTTCTAGCTGGCCAATCTCTTAAGGTGTTCATAATTTAAGTCTCAACTTTGGCTACAAAATGATAACAATTATGGTTACTAAATGAAGTTTCTATTAACAACGACAGGGAGGGAAAGCTTTTCCATTAATTTCAATTTAAAATATTGGCTTTGCTAGTAATTCCATTTCCATTCATATTTTCCGTTCTCTAAAAACAATAAGCATTTTAGACTGCATTGAATGCAGTCTAAAGAGTTGCATTTGAAGACGAACATAAACGTCCTTTTGAATTCCTGAATTTGTTAATTTCTCACTTCCGCCAATATATTCTATATTCGTAACACACATACTCATGCATAACACACATCCATATCTATATTATATCAATAACATATATCCATATATTACAAGTGCATACCCTTACATGCATTTGTATAATTTCTGCATCTCATTGCAATTCTCTTTTTTTGCAGCTGTTCTTATTTTTATTTTTTTCCCACTTACATTTTGTATTATTTCTGTGGCCAGCTTATACTCGTATGCTTTATACGACGATATTAGTTGTTATTTTAGTATGAATGTGTATGTGTGCATGTATGTGTTATTTTATTAAATATTTTTTTTATTTACTTGCTCAAGTATTTCTCTGTTTTCTTTTCAATTCTATTTGTTTTTCCTCGATTTATTCATTGACATGATTTGTGACAGTTTTATTGCCACTATGATATCTGTGTACTCAAACGTCTTTGACGAATTCTCTCTCGGCGTGTGTGTGAGTGCGTGTGGTCATATGAATGATTGTCAACTGCTTCCCAGCAAACACACCGTTTGCAGTTTAAATTTATATAAATAGATTTTAGAAATAAATAATGTCAGTTACAAGTATTTGCATGCCGAAGAACATGACCAAGGGAAACCGCATCTTCTCTCGGATTCGCTGTCTTGTGGCAAGCACTACATATCAGCTGATTGCTCAATTATGAACTTGAAACAGCTGACAAAATTATGAGTATTATGCAGCGTAGCTTATCGGGAGGATTAAATATTCTCAGCAAGCGAATAAACTTTGTTACTATTAGCCGGCGAGTTTTTTGCACATTTTTTTTGTGACTAAGACTTTTTATTCCGTCACTTTAGAGACGGAAAATTTAGGAGACTTGAAAATCCCTAGAAGTGAACAAAAAACCAACTGCATTAGTGGTAGAGCGACACATGTTTTACGCAACTAAATGGAACAACAGCCTTAAATATTTTTAGTTAGAAATCGGACTTTCACGTATAAGAAATTCCCTTGTTTACAAATAAGAAATGTTTGTTGGTGTTGGTGTTGGTGTTGGTGGAAAAGCAGTTGATTTCGTTTTTGTAAATTCTAATAGCTACTCCGCTTCCGCTTACCGCCCTTTGTTGTTCGGGGTTTGTTGTTTCTCTCAAGCTTATCAAATGATAAATGCTGCATACTTTTGTGTGATGTTCTTTATTTGTTATTGTTGTTATTTCTACTGCCAGTTTATAAATAATTTTTTGTTATGGAGTTTAGATAATTTCTTTTTTTTTTTGTGCTCCTTTTTTTTCTGAAATGCACAATGCAAAGGAGAATATTTATTCCTTATTTGTATGCTGTTGCCAGTGTTTGATTTGTCAAGAGATGTATTGTTGTTGTGCTGCTTTGTGTAGAAATTTGTGCATAATCCTCTCATATTTGTGTTACAGACGTTTGTCTTTCTGTTTTGAACTCGACTTTTTTGCAATTTTTATATAGATTTCCTATTTACTTTTAAGATTTTCCTTTTTTTACCTCATTCTCAAGTCACTACATCACATACAATATATTTTTCTGTTCTTAGTCGTTGTTCCTTTACTTACACATACATTATAATAGAAATACTTAATATGCAAGCAGATACATATAACCCAGAAAACATTACGTGACGAGTTGCTAAGTGAAATTTGGGAAAGTTGTTCAGAAAACCCGACATGGTAAAAATTTTTATTTTAAGTAAGAAGTTTTAAAAATTTTCTACGTGATGTATGTATGTATGTGACTATTTGAATCCTTTTTATAACCCCTCGTATGCACTTACATGAAAACTTTTGGAATTTGCTATGAATGTCAGCAAATTCTGCATATTTTTTGTGACAAGCAAATTTTAGAAACGTTGTACCAGACCTTTATAAATTAATATTTTTAATTATCGGTTATCTGACTAATATGAAATAAATTTTGTTTCTCCAAATCATCGTTCGTAAGTTATTATGTCTAATAGCGTAAAGTCGAATAATTTTAGATGGTATGATTTTTAGGCAAACCTTTCGATATCACTGTACAATGTTCGCGATCTGTGTAATCACTTATAGTTTTTCCGATATCAGCAAAACGCTACTGTGTGCCTTACTAAATTGAACAGATTATAATATTGTTTTCTTTTGCAAATTAAAAATATGATCTGGACAAAAATGTTTGCTGGGTACCTCCACATGTTTATGCATGTACATATATAAGCATGCATTGGTTTGTGTTGATGTTGATAAGCTTAATTTCAACTTGACTTTAACTTGTCTGATTATATTCCTTTTACGCTTTTGATTGTCATAATGTCGACATTAATATTCTTCATTTCTCCCCGTAATTTGCGATTGTATTGTGTAACTATGTAACTGTGCAATTGTGTGCAAATGTATATGTGTGCTTTCTTCTTGTTTATGTGCATTTTCAAATTGGAAAAATATTGTGGGAGAATTGTGCATTTGTTTTACATAAATTGCCAGAGAATTATGTACTTAAATTATTCATTTTAAAAAGTTTGAATACTAATTTAATATTGAATGCAACCACAATTCTATAATAGAATTTTTTTTTCTTTTAAATTTCGTCTTTTATTGAACTTTGAACTGAATTCTCTTTTCCACAAAAGTCTTGAATTAAATAATTAGCTTTCTTGCGTATTATATTTAAATTCAAAAAATAATATTTTTTCCATTTTCTTTATTCTTTTCACATGTTTACTTATTTAAGAAGTATAATTTAATTTATTCGGCTTTTGTTTACAATTAAAATTTCTAAAATTGTGTGCATTAATTAATTTTCTATGAAAGGAATTTACTTTGCAGGAATTATTACCACATTCAAATTTTTGGGGGGGCAAAATTTTTATTTCAGAATTTTCTGGTTTTTTATACTCTTTCCATATGATTTTGATAGCGGGCCAATGTTCGACAGACATTTCCTTAATAAATTGGTTTCTAACTAAAACGAGTCAGGCCACAAAGTACTCATCTTTTTGCAATTTCTAGAATAATAAAACTTTTTTCGATAATTAAAAATTATAAAAAATTTGAAAACAGAAAAAAAAATTATTCGAAAACGGTTAATGTTAAAATGTTCATTGAATACTACATACAGCCAAATATGCAAATTATGAGAAAATAAGGCCATAATTTCTCTACTGGCAGCCTGTGGGACCAACTGTTTCCTCAGAAAATGTCTAAATACATATGAAGATAGAAACGAAAGTTCTTTTTATTGTATAAAGGAACCTCATGAGTGTGCTGGAAGTTGCTCACAGCATTTATAATTTACCTAAAAAAAATGTTTATTTTCAAATTCTTCTAGACATTTAGCAGTTTTCGATAATATAACTAAAAACTCTTGTGATTCTTCTATATACTTTCAGTCTTCAGTATTGGTGAAAAATGAGATTGATACCACACTATCAATAGCCAGTAATGCCGGTGGCGGTTCTGGCGGTGGAGGTGGTATAGTGACAGCATCTTCCACATTAGCTTCCACAACCACCCCTTCATCTTCTGCCGCAGCAGCGGCTGCTAATAATAGTTTATCCTCAAGCCAAAGTCAAGCCATGAATGGCACTACAAATGCACTCGCTACAGCAGCCTGTACACCTGTAGATGCCAACAATAGTAATAGCAACAATAACACTAACAACAACAGTAACATAAACACAACGAATGGCATCTCAACTTCAACTACCAATGGCGAATTATTGACACCTACTCAGCAGCAACAACAGCAACAACAACAGCAACTAATAGCCGCCATTAGTCAACAACAACAACAACAACAGCAGCATCAGCAACAGACAACAGCTGGCACAGTCGTTGCAGCCACCTCAGTAACAGCAACTTCAGCTGCCACTGGCCTTTTGCCAGCCGTCATGTCAACACAAAATCCAGCTGGGCTGGTAAATACCTCATCTATAATGACATCAATAGTAGGTGCTGGCGGTGTGTTGGCACCCTCATCGACAACCGCTCAAGTGATGGCTAATTTAAATGCTGCCGCATCAGCTGGCATCATGACATCGGCCACACCAAACACACCTGTAGCAACTAGTCTATCAACTGCTCTAGTCCCTCTGCAACACCAGCAGCAGCAACAGCAACAGCAACAGCAACAACAAAATACATGTACCACCGTTGCAACAATAAATTCAAATGATGCCAAAAACACACCAAAACGTTTACACGTTTCAAATATACCTTTCCGTTTTCGCGATCCCGATCTAAGAGCCATGTTTGGGGTGAGTATTTACATACTACATGGATATATAGTATATCGTATATGTATATATATATATATATACATACATAAATATATACATAGCCACTAATTGCATTAAGTGATTGTTGTATTATTTAAAAAAAAAAAAAACATGTTTTCGTAATTTAAATACGAAAGTGGTAAAAAAAAAATCTTAATTGTGCTGCTTAAAAATATTTTTGTGTGAAACTTTTCAGCTGAAAAAGAAAACAAAGTTTTTAAAATGTATTACAAGCCTGCAATTTACTTAAGATATAGAATAAAATATTTTAAATATTTTTCGCTTGAATTAAATATTAAATTCCAGCGAATATCTAAAGTTGAGGTTTTGAAAAGAAGAGCTGTAGCTTGTTTTATGCGAGGAAGTGTTTTAATATGGGAAGGATAGCCCAAAAAAAAAAAAACAATTGCCTTGATAAGTTATACAAGTTTAGTTTTCATTTTATTTAAATTTAAAACGTGTAGGCTGATGATTTTGCTTATAATTCTATTGAAGCTGAAAGTCTTCCTTATGTAAATGATTTAAAAGCTTTCCAACCAAATACACATCACTATAAAAAAAAGCACAAAATAAAGAAAACCTTCTCCTCGTACTGCTGGAATTTTTTGTTTTACAGTGTTACCTCTGTTAGCGTAGTTGATGTGTATTCAGATCGCTGTGAGCTGGAGTTTAAAAGTTAGCGAAAGTTTATGTAAAACCAAATATAAACTTTTAAACTTTTCGGTTTGATTAAAATAAATAAAATATTAAAAGTTTTCCTAAAGCTAAAGATTATTGTCAACCCAAACATGTGAAATATTCGATTGCACTTTCAGCTTCAAGCACGTATAAATTCCTAAAGTTTTTGCCAATACTTTTGAGTAGTCGAAGGACTTACTATTCAAGGCCGTTCTTTGAAGAAGAATATTTTAAACTCCTGATGACAACTGGCATGCATTCAGTTGCAATTTTTCGCCAGATACAGTAAACAGGTCTTATGAAAGGTTTTTCACTTCGAGTGTCAGCATTTTTGCAATAAATTTTTTTAATGCATTTTATTATTTTTTTTTTGTTTTAATTAAGCTCGCAGTTACAACTGCTGGTGGCTTTGTAGCTTTAAATTCGGGCATGAAAACGGGCTTTCTTTTCTTTTTCGAGCAATTGCTTAACAGTGTTTGCCAATATTAACCGCTTGTGGGTTCTACTTGCAGGCTTGTATTTTGAAAGCTTCTTTTTTATTAAAAACTATGTCTTTTATTTTAAATAACTGATTGTTAAATAATTTCAATTTAAATTAATTATTAAAAGAATAATAAAAATGCTTTAATTTCTCCAGGAACTTTTTAAGCACCGCCACACACTTAAAAAATATTTAAGTTTTCTTATAAAAATATTTATATAAAAAAAAATAAATATAAATATTTACTAAAAATATTTTTTATATAAAAAGAAAATTCTTTTAAAAAAATTTTGTTTAATTTGTTTAACTATATTTTACCTTAAATTTCTTGTAATCACGTATATATCGTATAATCACATATAAATTATTTATATATATATGTATATAAATTTATATATGTAGATATGAGAATATTAATAAAAAATTAAATTAAACGCTAAACTAATTGTAAAATTTTTTTTCTTTTTTTTCGTTTTCTTAACATGCATCCTGCCAATCTCGTTATTGTTCTTAAAAAATAATGCTTGAAATCAACTTGCTAAAACAATTTTGTTTGTTACGAAAAACAAAAACAAAAAAAAATTAATTCAACATTTTTTATCAATGAAAATTGTTTTTTGGCTGTTTGTCTGTCTCTGCCTAATCAACCACCCGCCCGCCTGACTATCTGGTTGACACTTTCCTTCGTTTGTTGGCTGCTGCTCGCTGGTTGGCTGAACATTTTTCTCAACTAAAAAATATACAAAACATTTTATATATTCTATTTGAATGTGTGTCTGTCTGTTGGCTGTGACTGTGCCTGTGCCTGTGCCTGAGACTGTGACTGTGTGTTGTTATGTTACGATAATAATGTTTGTTCCTTGTTTGGATCGCCTCTAGCAATTTGGCACCATTCTTGATGTAGAAATTATATTCAATGAACGTGGCAGCAAGGTAAGTCGTTTTTATTCTACTTTATATAAACATAATTTTATTTTAGTTTAGTTTGTTTTTTTTTTCTTTTTTGTCATTATTGCTTAAGTTTTTCTATTTGTTTTATTACAAACATTTAAAACCATATGAAAATTAATGAGTTTTTTCACTTGATGAAGGAAAAAAAAGCAAAAAAGTAAAAATAAAAAAAAATAAAATAAAAACATTTTTAAAATTGTGTGAAGGCAAAAGAAGCAAAAAAAAATTTCTGTTCGTCATTTGGCAGATAATGAATTTAAATGGATAATGAAAGTTAGCCAAAAAGAGAAGTTTTTTTTCGCAAATTAATTGTTTAAGTTGTTTCTAAGCTTTCATATACTTAAGCACAATTTCGTGTGGCAAAAATTCACTGAGAGTGGAACTGAGAGAGGAGAAGGGAGGAAATAATTGTGAAATTATGGTGTGAAGCCATCAGTATATCAATATTATAAAAAAGCAACAAAAATGGCTTTCTCGTCATGGGCGAAAGGCTGTGGACGAGTGATCAGATAAAATTTGTTACTTTTTATTGGCGCTTTTAATAAGAGCAGCGTTATTACTGTTCCTTTTCGAGATATTTGTCTTTATTGATACGAAAATGTTGGCTTGTATAAACGGCTTTGCTCAGCATAGTTTGCTTCGAGTCATTGAATAGTTTATTCTTCTGCAGCCAGACTTAGATTGAGCTAGTAGTCTCCCCGTTCTGTACTACTCAAATGAAAGCATGTGAATGACCTGATGTGTGTAAGAACTGAGCTGTTCCTGAGTGCAGTTCCGGTATATCAACTGTTGTATCATCGCCCAGAAATTGGTATCTCACTGCAGTGGCATAGGGCGAGCTTCGTGGTCGAATCATTCACAATTATTTGCTAAAACCATACGAAGCAGATGTGCTTTAGACTGAGGAGTACCGCTGGTATGCTCATACCCTATAGATTGCCTTTTTGCTCTCTAGTTATCAATGTGTGAGTTGCATAATACGTTTTGGTTCACTTTACCTAGCGACCATTTTCCTCTAGGTCTCTCTAGGTATCACCAAAGGCTTTTACACTTGCCAGTGTTACTGTAGACAGTTCCCTTGCAATCGGCATATAATTAGAGCGCATTTTCTATTATAGCATGGTAAAGGGATACACAATATAAGCGCATTTTTCCTTCTTTCCTTTCCTGCAACAATACACTTCTGAATTTAACCGCAATAGAAATAAAACATCGTTAAAGACATTTTGGTGTCCGTAACAATATTGAGAACTTTTCGGCCTACAGGCAGCTAAGCTTTATGATAATAAGGATATATCCTTGTGCTGACGTTAACGCATTACTCGCACGAATCTCAGCCAGAAATGCATTGTTCGAATGCCGTAAAAGTCGTTTTAATTTGTATATCACGAATAGAAATCGTACAAAGTAAACAATGTCGTTCATACGAAGTCCGGCTGCAATATAGTTTTTTCGCTTTGCGGTCTCAACTAAGGTCACATGGATGAAATACCACATAGATGATGAAAATTTTACAATATAAATCATAACAGAATAGTCTCTTAAATGCCCGCCCATATTGATGTAGATGTCCAATATGTCCAATAATTCGAATCAATATATCAACTGTTGATAAGACTTGCAGTGCCAGATAAATTATATTAAAAGCTAAGTTCAAGAAAACTTATTCCCTTTTGTGAGCTTCACAATGATTCAGGGACATTTCAGATAATATTTCAAAAATTTTATATTATCCGAATAATATGAACTAAATGAGATTCTTGCATACTCCACTCCATACAGTATTTCTATTTCCCAACTACAACTACATTGTTTGTCCAAATATATGAATTTTCTATTCTTCCTTTTGACAATTTTGGAAATAATTATAGTCATTCCTTAGATAATTAAATCCGTCGTTGTTCGTAATAAATTCATGGCACTGTGCTCTTAAAATTATATCCCTTTTAAATCTCTTATTTTGGTCAAGAGGCTTTTATGTTTCTCAACCAATATAAAAATATTTAATATCCTTAGAAGATATTTTCTAAATAAGTAGTGTCCTATATTTTTATTTACTTTTTAAGTTTACGTATCCTGTGTAATCTCTGCTTTGTGAACAAGAACGAAAATATATTAAAATTGTTTGCATCTTGGAAATGTTGTGGTGTTTGCGAAAACTTCAGTCTCCACAAATTCAGTTCTTGTTATTCTTTATCCTTGATCTGTTTTACACTTAAACCGGATGTAAATTATTGTTCTAGGGGTTTCCTTCTTGTATATAAAATTTATGGCCTTTCACATTAGAAAGAAAATAGGAAAATGGAAATCAAAAGAACTTTAATATTGATGTAATTGAGTTAAAATACAGCTTTCAACAAGTAAATAATAAAAAGCAGGATTAAGGAATTCACAAAGAAATTTAATGAATATGAAGGCGGGAATCACAAAAGCATCGGATATAATAGGATTTATGACTTAAAAGACTTGTGTTATCTAACACAGGTATGTAAAAGAGTTAAATCTGTTTCTTTTAAATAACTTTTTTTGTGTTGGCCTTCTACTTTAGTAGTATAAACTTTATATACATAAACTTTGGCTCCTGCGAAAGTAATAACAGCTGTTTGTAGTTTTTTTTTTTTTGAGAAATTATTGTGTTTTTTAAGATAATCGTAATTGATTATTTAATTCAAATGAAAATCGGAACAAAGTAGTTAAAAAAAAGTGAAAAGAAAAGGATTTACAGATAAACAGAGAACTGCAAATTACTTTTTGCTGACTTTTTCTATATTTGGCATTACAAGAGGCGTTATCAGGTAAAATGTTCATATATATTTCACGTGATGTGAAATAAGCAGCACAACTGATTTATAAAAATATTTAATCGAATGATGAGTGAACTCAGTATCTAGACAGCTTTTAACCCTCCCACTGGACACATTTACAGTACATAAAAAAATAAATGGTGGAATCTAGAAACAAGTAGACACCAGCAGAAATTCAGTTAATAGCGGAATATATATTCGGACAAGATGCTATTAGAAGCATGTTCTCCCATAAACAATTTTTCTTTCAATATCTTTTCAATATTAAAATGTAAATTTTCATTAAAGGAAATTTTAAATCAGCTGATTATTGAACATAAAAATAAAATATTTACAAAATATAAAAAATTATTAAAAATATAAAATTCCACAAAAAAGAACTGATCACTAAACCACTCTCCTCGGTATACTCGTATTCGTCATTTAAAAAAAATTGGAAATATTTTATTAAATATTTAAATTTTGGTTTTATTATTACTTTTCTATATATCGTTATTTCGTCAACTTCTTAGGAGATTAATTTTTAAATAATTACTTAATTAACCTTAAAGTGAAATTTTTGATAGAAAAATATTTTTTTAATACTTAAATTGTCAATTGGTCCCCAAGTACATAAGAAAAAATACAAAAACTATTTCTTGTAACGTGTTACGTATTGATTTGATTCGTATATGTAACACAATATAAATGCAACTCTGGTAATGAAAAAAAAAAAATTAAAAATATCAGCTGTTCTATTGCTGATTGCAAGTGACACTTTAGTCATCTGAAATGCTTTGGAGTATATGGACTCTGTTGGTTGTGCCCTTTTCTAGCCGTTAATGCTAAACTTTTATACAAATTCAAAGAGAGAGCGAGAGAGAGAGAGAGAGCACGAGAACGTAAATTAAATAATGCTTTTATAATTTTATTATTTTGTTAAAATGGTTTTTTGTAAATAAACATCTGTCGCCGTCAACTGTCAGTCGTTATTTGGCAAATCATTGTAGTTTTCACTGTTCTCCAAAAAAAGAAATTTGTTTAAAGCCATTTCTTTTAGCAAGAAATTTTACCACATAAACAAGCTTGTTTTCTTTTAACCTTTTTAGCATTTATTTTCAAAAGGAAATCCATAGAAAAACAGTTTTGCAATAATAATAAAAAAAAGTGTATTTAGGAAAATGTCATTGTGGTATTCACAATAAGCTTAAAAGCTGTTGCTTTAGTTTCATGGCTTGGCAAACAGGGCAACAAGAAAAAGGAAAACTTTCAATAAAGTATTTTCTTGTTTTCGTACATTTAAGTTGGAAGTTCTTTTAAAGAAAAATTCAAGAATATTTTTATATTTTCTCCTCATTGCATGGAGTTTAATTTATGAATTTACTTTAAATCTTTGTGTGACAAATAAAATTTTATTTCATTATTATTATTTTGCTGGTAATTTTATAGCATTTTTCAAAAGTCTATAATGCGAAATCACATAAAATATAAAGGAATGAATTCTTAAAGTGTACAAATTGCAAAGAACAAAATGCACTTGTTCAAACCTCTGCTGTCAAACACAGATAAGCTTAAATTAAATTAGCACTTGTCTTGTTTCATAATTACGTTGTGAACTTATTCGGAATAAATGAGTTCTAATCCAGTTGATACTTTTAATTTTGACAGCTTAAGATTGTGTTAGTGTGACCGAATAAGGCCGGTTGGCTGCTGGTTGGATTGAAATTTTTTGCTAGTTATAAAATAATTTCCTCAATATTTTTTTTTCATGTGCTTGAAAAGCAATATACAACCTACTCCTGCCTTCTCTATAACATATCATGGGCGCAGTAAACGAATTAAAGAAACGTGCGATAGAATTCTCATTAATTTGTAGTTAATATGAAAATGAAAAGCAGTTACTGCGACTGGCGATTTCTTTAATAAGTCTAGAATTTGATATATGTATTTGGACAAAGCTTAAAATTGTCGAGCCAACGCAACTTTTCTTCAATTAAGATAATCAATTTTTTTTAAATAATACCCTTTTATATTTTGTATATTTAAGCGTACTACACTTGCTCTGGTGAGAGAATATGATATTCCTTATAGAGTATTACCACGGACTATTAGAGGTAATTCTGTGTATACCATTACAAAGCTTTTCCAAAGCGAATGGTATATGCTTTTGCGTATGAGAAAATGTGTTCCATACAGCAGGAAATTGTAGCTTTTTATATGAAACATATTTACCATGTACGTTCTTCATCTCTGAATTGCATTATTAATATATTTGGAACGGCAAAGAGCAACAGAAAGAGAGGGAAAATAAAGTAGCAAAGCAACTCAGGAAATAAATCAATTTCCTGTGTAGACATACACCAGCTTATACGATAATCGTGCTTAAGCGGCTGGCTGGCAGGGATAGCTATTGCTCTTGTTCTCTCCTTTTATTTTAAAAACAGTTATGATAACGGTAAATAAGTGCATCTGCTGGGTTGTCCCAAACGGGAGTTGGGCAAGTAGCAACTTGCTATCTGCAACCAATGATATGATAACAAATACAGCAAAAGTATGGAGCTATAAAAAAAAACAGTAGAGATTGAGAAAGAAATAAAGAAAGAAAAAAGAAATGCTAAATCCAGTTATTAAGACTACTTTGTGGTACAAAATGTCAAATTCTGTAAACTTTTAAAAAGGAGTTGAGAAATCTAACGAGCATTTGCAGTCATGCAAAACAGAAAAATATAAATTTGGCAATATTGGAACTAGAGAACCGATACAGTTGCTTTACACACCAAATCAACAAATTTTTTTTTGAGAATTGTTAGCAAAACCATAAGTCAGCTTTACGTTAGAAAAGCTTAGAGCAAAAATGTAGTGTATAATTAGCGTAATTTTTAACAACAAGCAAAAAGGAAATTTTGCTTTAAAGGATTGTTACATTTTACTTACACAAAGTTATTAAGAAAACCTTATCTACATGAATATTCTGCTCCTAGTTGAATTTCTACTGACCTCTAGAATACATCTATGTGGCTTTGTCAAGGGTAAAGCAGGCTTGTGAGGAGTATGTCAAATAGAGTCCTTCTTCATTTGCAATCAAACCCTTTTTGTTAACATACGAATATTTAAAATATTTTTCCTGGCACTCCTGGCATGACTGCTGGCCAAAGTTAGCAAATTATTTAGCTTTAGCAAGAACTTTTTTCAACAAGAAAAAATGAATGTGGCCTTTTTTCTATGCGGCTCACATAATAAATGATATGGGCATTAACTAAAAAGAAAATTAATTATATTTCAGTAATATTTACGCAAAAATTTGTTAAATCAATCACAACTAGCACCCGCATGCAGCTTAAATGCAAACAGCGCTTTAAATGGTTCATTAAAATACAATATATGTATTTTATAATGCGATTACATCACAACGCCTTTGCTTATGCAACGTTTTATGCAAAGCAACATTTACATTTCAGATAAGCTTTAAAGAGTAAACCAACTAATTTGATAGGCAGAGAATGTATTAATTAATATTGTTAATTAACATAAATTATGGATAATCTATTGTATTCTATCGCACAGAATTAATTTGTTTAGAGTTGACAATTTCACAGTAAATAATTCTAAGTTACTGTTAACACAGAATTTGTTGCTAAATTTTAGTTAATATATAAACTGTATGAAAAGTGTGCTTCAAGTAAAACATGAGGAGTTAAGTACGTTTTTGTTGCCACAAAACTGTATTACGATGTATCTGAATTGCAAATGAATTTTCGCTATCTTAATTCATAAAAAAGTGCTGAAGCGGTAGTCCCTGCAAGAAATTCAGTAAGAAACCATCCTGGTGCAAAATTGTAGAAAATCGGTCTAAATCCTTAATATATAAACTACTTAATTGCTTTGCATACTAGCAGCTGTGATCCGATGCCAACACTCAGAGAGTCCACCTTATGATCTACTCTGGCTACTCCGTGTATAACACTATCTCTAGGACTGCTAATATCTGTGCATATGAAGCGATTCCAAATATGTACATCAAATTTACTATTACAAATTGAATAGCAAATATTGTACTTAAATTTTCTAAATTAGAACTGAACACTTATTGAATGAAAATAAAGCAAATGCAACCGCAGGCGAATGAATAATGCGCAGCCTACTAAACCGGAAATCGCTGGTTCGATTCCTGTTTAGCCGCTGGCTGTTTTCCCGCAACCAAGCCGAAAGCTTTGCAATATTTATTAATCTGCTTCTAAAGTAAACAAAATTAATTTATTTAAAAATATAAAATTTTTCCCATTTTAAATATGTTTTTATTTCAAATAGATATATAATATATGATCCTACTTCAATATACATATTTAAATGAAAGTTTTTTTTTAAACTTCACAATTAGTAGTTTTAGTTAGTAGCCCAAAGCGTTGGCCGTAAAATTGTATTTAACTCGTCTTGTTAATCTTCGCATACAACGAAACGGCAAGTGTTTGCATTAGTGCATACATTGTAAGCATTTTGCCTTCAATATGTATCAAAGGAAATCCATATATAGGAATTAAAAATAAGTTATTGTTTATAAACAACAAAACTATCGTTTTAAAAAATCGCTTGTGTATATAAATTACACACCAAGCTTCAGTTAAGTCAACGCAATGCGCATTTAAGTTTGACTACTTTGCTTTCAAAAAAATAATTTCCTGCTGCTGATTGCAAATTACAATATTCTTAAATCTTCAGTAAACTGTGTCGCTGCCTCAAGAGTCCTCTCACTTTTAAAGAGTTAATTTTTTTCAATTGGAAGAGCAAATAAATATGCACAGCATCCACTTTGTCAGTGAACTGCTTACTTTGCACAAGCTTTTGCATAAACCACACCATTATTTCTCTCTTCTCCTCCAAATTAATTTTAATTATTTACCAAAACAAATTAAATTTCGCCCTGAACGTATTTATTCAGCTATTTTAACTGGCTTCATTTTTATTCTATCCTAGTCAATGCCATTATCATGAATTACTTCGAACGTTGCTGTACGGGAACCCTGTGAAATATATGATGGGCTTCCGCTGCCAGTTTATACATTCGCGTTTTATTTTTTCCATTTTTTGTTTTTTGCACTTCAGCATATTTACCTGACAAATGCAATTTGTTTAAGCAAACACTTAGCGGCTTAAAAATGCGAAAAAGCTGTTTTAGCTTTTAAGTAGACGACAACTACACAAGAAATCCTTTTCGCGCAGGGTTTCTCTAAGATTGCATAGAGAATAGAAAACAGAAAATAAAGTACGAGACAGAAATTAAATGTAAAGAGCTTAAATTTAATCAGATTTGTGATAAAAGAAAATGAAATTAATATGACAATTTAATCTTTAAATGGGGAAAAGATGTGCAAAACTTAAATTGGGAATAACACAAATTCATAATCCGCCCTACACCCACTGCACCCACTGCACCCACTGCAACCCACTCGTACATTAATACTCGTACATGCGGTTTCATGGCGCATAATTAAAATTGCCTTAAAATGTAAATTTACTTTCACGTTTGCTAACGAAGCACTTCCGGCTTAAACAAGAAAATTAGGAAAAATATTCAATGCAAACAGAAAGGAAAAAATCCTGTTTTTACAATCTCCGTTTGTTAATATTGCAGATATTGTGATATTCCTTTCACGGCTACAGAATGTTTGCAAAGTAATTTATGCATATTCAAATGCCGTGCTGAAACACACCAATAAAAATTGGAAAAGAAAATTAAAGTTTGTTTATTATCTTGAATTTTTATGCATCCCCTGATAAGAACCCGCTGCAATATAAAAAATAAATACTTTTCAACAACTATGGAAAGAAAATACAAACATAAATAAAAAATTTATAATCATAAATAAGAAAACAAAAAAAAAAGGAAGAAAGAAAAACTTAACAATAATATGTGGCTGCTGTTTGCAAAAAAGAGAACGAAAAAACTTATTTGTGTTTGCTTTTGTGTTTCTCTTTTTTTTTTTTTTTTTTATTTTAATAAATAACCGGTTTCCACAAGCCAGAGACAGGGAATAAAAATTGCTGCCGCAAATAATAGCAGGATGTAACTCGCACACACACACACACACACACCATATATACACTTTAAAAGCAATTTTGAAAATATTATTGCAGACAACAAAACAACTAGTAAAGCTCTTCTTAATCCTCCGCTGGATTGTTTAATAAACAAACTAATGTAGAGTTGCTTTTAAACTGCAATGGAAACATGGCATATTGTTGTTCCACACTTACGCCCACACATACACACACACACACACACCCACAAGCTTATCGACAATTTTTATTCACCCTCCGAAATGCGACAATCACTTTAATAAGCCGTGAAAGAATGAGTAATTGCGGCTTTAATCGTCTTCTATAAAATATTTTTTTTTTTGCGATATTTTATACAGACTGCTTTTTGCTTAAAATGTGCGAGTATTTGGCGAATGCATTGCTAATTTCAGTACTCCTGGCGGCCGTGGGCGATATTTTGTAAGATTTTTGATTCACTTCTATGATTCAGATTTTCGTAAAGTACCCGATAGTTATTTTTTCTGCGTATTTTCCTCATTGCTGACGGCATATTGTCACCTTATAATTGGTCTGCTGCTCAATAACGTTTCTCGCTTTTCTAATAGCTCAAACCAATTATGAGCTCACAATGTATTTGGCGCAATAAGCTAGTTTTTTGTACTTATTTACTCTAAAAAATGCTAAATTGAAATGCATTAGCTGGCTCGCGCCGACCACTACAACAAACTTCTCCCTCTTTATTTTATATATATATTTTTTTTAAATTTCGGATAAAGTTCTTGTGCTGCATATGTATACTAACAATCGGCTCTATTTTATTTTTGTTGATTTCAATTTTGTATTTTAGGTTTCTTATTCGTGGAAATGAATGCAAGTGTTCGCTTGGCAAACTCCAAGCATTCCACTGTGCAGCAAAACAATATTTATTAATTATTAAAGTCGTAGATGTGCATAATAAGTATTGAAGTGGTAAACAAATTAATCAAGTTATATCGCAACATAATAATATTTTATTATTTTATGTGGCATAAACAATTAATTTCTTCCCCCCTACCATGGCCGATAGACCGAATGAAATTACATTTTCCACAAAATTCATATTTTTTGTGTTTAATGCTTAAAGAGTGTAAATAATAACATTAAAACACTATAACAATATATGAAAAAAAAAAATTCTTAAATAATAATTATTTAATAGATTTTTGAAAAAATATTATGATTGAGACTTTTTTAAACAAGCGAAAACTACTTATTAATTTTCATTAGTTTTAAAATAAGTTTTATTTAATTACTATACATAAAAATACATATTGCATGTTTGCCTTTTAATTATTAACAAAGAAATAAAAAATAAATATAAATGTGCAATTCAACACCCCCAGTTTCATTAAAAGTTATTAACTATCAATTAAATATCCATACATATATATTTAAGCAAATGTAATTAAAAGTTAAATTATATTATATTTTAATTTTTTCTTTTTCCTTTTTTCTATTCCTTTTACAAAAAAAAAATAAAAAATATATAAAATGAAAATAAAAAAATACTTGCATGTTTTGCTATGACTGTGATATGTTCGTTGATGATGATGAATGATGATAATAATGATGATGATACTGATAATGATAATGACCATGTTTGTAATGATAATTACTGTTACGCGAATGGCATTAAACCATAATTTATTTTTCATTTTACTTACTTGTTAATGGAATGTACAAAAATAATAAACAAAAACCAAACGGCAAACATAATTAAAAAAATAAATAAAAAAAAAATTTGCATAAAATATAAATCACATATAAACTCACAGGGATTTGGTTTTGTAACATTCGCTAACAGCAATGAAGCGGAACGAGCACGTGAACGTTTACATGGCACCGTGGTTGAGGGACGTAAAATAGAGGTGGGTGCATGTTTTTATACCTAAATATTTTATTTAGAATTAATTAAGTATACATACATATAAATACTATATATATAACGCACTGTGGTGATTGCCCATCAAAATTTGCTTACCCAGTGAACATTTTTGTGCGCATGCGACAAGACAAGATTGACTAGGTTAGCAAAAAACAATTTTGCGCTACAAAAACAATTTTTGAGGCCTATGCGAATTCTAAGAAATTTGGTGGCTAAAGCCAGATTCGGAATATATTCTGAAAAAACTGTAGCTAACTGTAGCATATTTTATCAATGTGGGATATCGCAAAATATACATTTACATGACCTTGAAATATTTTTAAAGCAATTTTCTGGTCATAAATATTAGAAAAATCTAATGCTAATCCTTAAAGGCAAAAACTAAAGCATGCTGTAGGGCGCTTTATTTACTCATTGATGTAAAAGAGATGAATTCTCAACATTTGTAGTTTATGTAAATTACATAATTGGAATGCAGACATTAAATATTATAATTTTTACGTTTTAATTGTCACAACTGGGACGGGCTAATGATCTTTGACTGGTTTCCTTTTCTCAATTCTTTAGCAATATATTAAATTCTGGGTTCTGTTATTTAAAAAAGAGATGCAGTAATGAAAATTAAGGAGACTAATTACAAGGATATCTCCTAGACTACATACTTCCAAATTTAGTTCGAATATCAATATTAATTTTCAGCTTCCAAGTTACCATTAAATTTTTGACCATTAGACACGGGCTTGTTATTCTACAATAATATAAATTTGATTGATGTTAGTCTCCAAAAAAAATAAAAAATTTAATTAGAAGAAAAATAAATTGAGACTAATTAGAAATACATAAATTTTAATTTGAATACTCTTTTTTATAAAACAATACTCAGTTTATTTGTTCAGTGGGTTTTCCTTTATTTACCTTGTTTTGTTCACTCAATCTTCCGCCAACTTTTGGAGAGCCGTGTAAAGCAGTGGCACCTTTTAATGCGGCTACCCAAAAAAATCGCTTTTGTAAGCACCATAGTTTGCATTTTGCCAATCTTTATATATATGCCGAAAATGTTTTTGCATTTAAGGTGAGCCCTTTGGCATTTTATATGACCATACACTGTTTGTCTTCTCCCAGCGTTCTCATCTATTTAAATATTAATGAAAATTGTGCACGTAGAAAATCTTATTACATTAGAAACAAGCTAATTAGCATTTAATTAAATGCCCAGCAGTTGAATGAACTAAAAGAAATATTTGCCTCGTGCATCACGTTTTGTGTTAAGAAGTCAAGTTGGTCAGAGATAAATTTCCGTTTAAGTATTTTCACACAATTACATTTTCAAGTGAAAATGCTAAAATTAATTTTAATTAAAGAGTTCTGATATATAAATTTCTCCGTAAATGTGTATTCTGTAAATGAGCAATCTGGTTATTAATATTTTCTAATTAAAACTTTGTCTTGTGAAAACGCCAAGTTCAAAAGCTTGAGATTAGGCTTCTGGTAAACACATAATTGTTAATTGGGCTGCCGCTTTCCAGACGGCAAAGTTTCCTTCCTTTAACACTTTTAGCAAGCAAAGAGCCTCTGCATCACATGCGTGCAACTCGTATAATGACTTTCTAAATTCATCACTCAGTATAAAGTTTGTATTCAGTTTTATACAGACTTGACAAGTAAACTTTGAATACGTTGTCGTGCTTTTGTCACCTTTTTACTTTCGGCGTTTTAATTTCCAAAGGCAATATTTGGGAACATGGAGACTTACATTGAAAAATTCATAAAACTATTTTTTGAAAACTCATGATATTTCCGATCAATAGGCGTTCTGAAACTGCTATCAACTGAAGCTGCCTTCATAGCGAATGAATAATGCTCAGCCTACTAAAGCGGAGATCGCAAGTGTTTTCCTGTGGGCAAGCCGAAAGCTTTGCAAGTTAAATTAATTAAGCAAATAAAAAAATAATAATTTTGCTGGCAGATTCTAGTCATCTGGCCAGTTATGTCAAGTGCCTGGCTAGAGCAATCACTTTCAGGTCTTGAAACACAATTCGCATATTTTTTCATAATTTGATTTTAAATTTTTAAGAAATATTTAAAGAATATTTGAACCACAAAAAAAAAATTGTTTAATACTTTCATCTTCCCAATTGTATACAAAATTTAATTATTTTTCTCAAAATTTTTCCTTTTATTGGGTTTTGCCGAAACCCCCTTACGCTTGTAGGTTTGATAATGATTTCTATTTGCTGATATCCAATGCCATTTACAATTTTAAGGTCATTAAATCTTAAACCGAATGTGCATGAAATTTAGCATTGAAAAAAAGTTTTATACTCCAATAATTAAAATTCGATGCTTCAGCACAACGCAGCAATTGGTATCGCATCACTAAGGCCATAATTATGTCTTGTAATGCTGACATGAGAGAAATTGATTGCCGCTGAGCAATGAATTACAATTCATGACTTCGTCACCCTCTTTCACTTTAAAGTTTATTGGTATAATTAAGAAAAAAATTCCACTAGTTAAGATAAATTTGTTACAAAAAATATCAGCTCTGTAACCTCCTGCCCAGCATCAGCATCACCACAGCTTTCAATGCCAAGCACTCATCTAATTAGTACATTAGTACATTGTCATCAATAATTAATATCTTGATTCCAAATGAAACACACATTTTGTTAAGAGAATTTTTAATTAAGGAAATCGCTAATGTTGATATATTTTCAGCTCAGAAAGTGAGGGTTTTACATGCGACTTAACGCCTAATAGCGTGCTACATATTTATTTCTTTATCATATAATTTTCCCACTAGCAATAGAAATGCTTATTTTATTTTTCAAAATTTCCTACCATCTCTGTGGAAAAGTTGAATTGACATATCAAAAAATTGTTCTCAACAGACGTACATTGTTTATCTGAATCTACTTGCACAGAAAAAAATTTACATTGCATATAGTCAGGCGGCCGTGACCTCATTGACAATGATGGTAGAAGTAAATGTTGGAATTTTTGTTTAGTATTTTTTTAATAAACACCCACTTGAGTTGAAGTATGCACGAGCACCTGCCTACACATTAAATTGTATATGTCCATATAATTTTGCATATTTCATGTTTTTCTATTTTGTATGTGGTGTGAGTAGAGAAAAGTACCCTTTTTAAAAGTATAAATGGAAACGAAAATAAAAACAATTTGAATGTACAAGTATTTTGCATTAAAAATAAGGAAAAAGCGAAATAACTTTTCTTGTAAAGCCAACAGAAAAAACTAGTAAGGCAGTAATTCACAAAATACACACTCATACATACACAAATATGTATGCATGTGTATGTAAGGAGATACCTACTTGTATATTTGTGGCAGGAACGATATTTGGCTTATTATGTATGCAAGTTTTGTGTTGTTTCACAAAATGTTAAAAAACAAAAATATTTGCATGTGTAAAGCCTTCAACATATGCAACAAAATTTTTTTATCTGAAATGTTTTTTAAACAGCAGTTTACGTTTGCATAAGCGGGAGGGGGTTTAAATAAGATTGCAAAAAAATGACTTGCGATCTTCTACATACACGAATTCCAACGCTTATAAACTCACATTTAAAAATGGTGTTTTGCATGAAGAGTAGTTGCTGCTCTAATACTGCACTACACACAAATACATATACAAGTATGTATTGTATTGTTAAGGGTTTTCAGTTCGACGGTTTGTCTTAAGCAAATACACACAGACATGCAAGCGTATACCTAAATAATACTTTATATGTGCATTTATTTCATTTTTTTCCTTGGTTTCCTTTTATTTTGTGCTAAAATGGTGCATATGTTAAGGAGTTGTTTTTTTTGTATAATGTTTACTTTTAATTTAAATTGAAAAGTTTCAGAATAAATTTTTTTTTTAAATTGCGCAGCACGTTTAAATAATGACTTTATTAAAGTTAATATTTTAATGTACAGTGCAAAGCAAAAATTATTTGCGATTTAATATTAGGGTTGCACTTTTCAAACGTTTTAAATATCAAAATTGAAAATGTGTGAAAATAACATTTTGAAGGAAGTTTTTATAAAAAAAAAACAAATGAACCTAAGCAAATGCTTCTTTTAGTTGTAATCTGCCTTTAGCAATGAATGTGAAAAATTGTATGAAGTAGTCCTGAAAAATTTTCAGAAAAAGTTATTAAATAAAACTATAAAAGTTACCAAGTTATTAAGGTGAATTTATGGTAAATAGGCTTTATTATTTGTTAGTGTTTCAAGTAAAGGATTTCGGTAAGCTATAAAATTGACAATATTTTTTTTATTAATTATTATAAGAGATACATTTAATATGTGAAAAAAATCTAAAAGAAAATTTCTGTTGCAAATAATTATGTATTTTCCTTATGAAACAATAAATTTCTTTAAGATGTTGCAAAAGCTCTCTTACACATACAAAAATCTTATGCATTTATGCAAAATGTGCGTGTTAAACATTATTGAGGCAATCCGCGATTCGTATTTCATATTTTAGACTACTCTGATATATGAAATCCAGTTTATAACTTGAAGTAGTATTAACAGTAAATTGAATCTAATTCCCGAAAAGGAAATTTTACCACAAAATACGAGAGTTTTTAAATACCTTTTCTGAGAGATCTACCCAATTTAAAACCCATTTAATATTTTGTTCTGGCAGCCAAATTTGCTTACAACAAGGACTCCGAACGTTAGACCAAAGGCAAATATATTTAACGGTGTACATATTCCATATAATTCCTCTTTTCAAGCCAGATGTTAGTAGCAATTTGTATATAATAAAATAAATTTCGTTACATCTTAATTGGATAATGTTCAAAAGAAGAGGAAAAAAGCATTTATTATAATTGCTTGCTCGCCTAAACGTATGCAACGACAATCTGCTGAAACTTTTGAAAATCCGCTACAAACACGCATCGCTGCACATTATTGTTTAATTTACTTCCATTCATTTGAGGATTAAAATACGTCAGAGTTATAATAATATTTATAATCTATTCTCATAAATTATTCATTTTATATGATTTAAATTACAATATAAAAGAAACGAAATGTGGAATACAAGAAAACACAATTCCAGCATCCGAAGCTCTGCATTAGTACAATACGAGTACACATATTCCTTTACACATTTTAATAAAGTTGCGGTATTTTCACACAATGTCTTGGGATCTGTCTTTTATCAAGAGTTACACTACAACTTGTAATTCATGTGAGTTAAATCGTATATGTTTGTGTTTATGTGTGCGTATAAGATTGTTTATGTGTGTTTACTTCTACGAATTTTCAGTCAATTACGAGAAAATAAGGAAAATAAGAAAAGCTCATCGTTGTTAATGGAATTTCCTTTTGATATAAAGAATACCCACTGAATATTAACTTGTAATTATACGACATTTATAAAGCATTGTTAAACATCTTCTTCCAAGGAACACATGTGAGAGCTTTTAAAGTAAAATATATTATATATATATAATAAAACTAAATATTATTATTATTATTATTTATTTATTTCGTTAGGGTTTCTTTTTTCCATCATACAAGATTCGTAATATACATTTCTTTCAAGAACTAGAAATAAATAATTTATAGGCTTTATAGAAAGTTTATAATACAATAACTTCACATACTTAAGGGCGCCGCTTTGAAATATTGTTTTTTCTGAACATGCATGGCAAAAAAGAGTTTGTTGCCGCACTTTCTTATGTAAAAAATTCTAAAATTAGTGGCATTTTGCTGCATAGGCTGCATAGGCTGCTCGCATACATTTTAATAAAATTATATAACAATACAAATTCACATATCTTAAGGCGCCTTCGCCACTTTAAGCCTGTTTTAACACGAGAAATAATTATATATTTTTGTATGGCTTTTAGTTTTTAATTTTAGTATTAGGGAAATATATAAAACTAATAGTACTGCTTTATAAAAATTTTCTTACAGATGTAAAAATGTTGTGATTTGGAATGTTGCCATGCGAAGCCTTGAATTTTCAAAGCACTTATCGGCTTATTCTTGTAGATTTTGATTAATTCAGGTTGTCACATTAGCTACTACAAACCAAACCAGGGATGAAGTACGACAACAGAAATGATCGTAAACTTAATTAACTAGTACTCGTACTAGTTTTACCCAAAAATGCAAAGGCTCCTCCCTTATCAAAAATTGAAATATAGCCCAAATCTCGAAAAAATATTTTTTCTTTATTATTAGGAAAAATATATTTTAAACATTTGAAAACATAAAATAAACAGACAAGAGCAAAAAAAACGAAAGTTTTTCATTTAAAAATACACAAACGGACGTTTTCAAAATTTCACGATTTTTACCCAAAAATGCAAAGGGTACCCCCTTTTATTTAAAAAAAATTGAAATTCGAAAAAAATATTTTTTCTTTATTATTAGCAAAAATATATTTTAAACATTTGAAAACATAAAATAAACATACAAGAGCAATAAAAAGCCAAGTTTTTCAGTTAAAAATACAAAAACGGACGTTTTTAAAGAATGTCGATTTTTGTAGCAAAATGCAAAAATTGAAATATATCCCAAATTTCGAAAAAAATATTTTTTCTTTATTATTAGCAAAAATATATTTTAAACATTTGAAAACATAAAATAAACATACAAGAGCAAAAAAACGCATGATTTTCATTCAAAAATACACAAACGGACGTTTGAAAAGAATGACGATTTTTGGCCAAAAATTCAAGTTTTTCATTCAAAAATACACAAACGTTTTATAAACCAGGAATGAGGTACGACAACAGAAATGATCGTAAACTTAACTAACTAGTACTCGTCTATAAGTATTAATAAAATGCAATTCGCCAGCTGTGAGGAAGTAGGTACTCTCTCTGCCTTCCACACAAATGCTCCAGTGCACAAATGCACATCTCAACAGCACTGCACATTGTTCTGTTTCAAATATGCACATGCAAGTAGGAATTGTATTTTGTATGGTCATTCGATTGTGGTTTCCTTCAGTAAATAATGTTATTCATTCATTTCCAAAACAACAAACATTTCTAACAACGACAACAAGAACAACAAGCTCTAAAACTGCAATTAAACGAAATGCAACAAAAAATGGCTTATACTCGTAATAAAAATGCCAACCAGAGTCTAAACAATTTTATACAGTTGCTTATTTATTAAGTTCAACACAAAACGATTTGTGAGGAATAACAAATAAAAAAGTGCAGTCGCATGGATGTGTGCACTGCACAAGAGTACAGTGTCTCAAAAAAAATTTTACACACTTGTAAGACAGAAGTACATTTTTTTTTCTTTTGAATATCAATTATAAAACATTTGCGAGAAAATTACGGCTCTTTCATGTGGTAACGCAGTTGTTCTTTATATTAATTATTTCTTATTCCTTAGATATGTCTTATAATTTACATTAATTAATTGAAAAATTTTATTTTACACAGTAAATTAATTCATATCAGCTTAAAGTTTTGTAACATTTTGTTCAAAAAGGATTGACGTGAAAAAGAAAAGGCATTTAAATTATAATTCATTCGACTACGTTGATTTTATTTATTTTATCTAGTTTTAGATGTCATTAAATGTGTATTAAGTAAAATCTAATTTGGGAAAGTTATGATCATGAGTGAGAATACGAGAATTATTACTGCAATAATGAGTTTTCATTTAAATGACTAATGAAAATTTATTCAGTACAGATTTAAAAATTTTAATTTAAAATTAAATTTTTTAAATTTAAATTTTTTTTTACCTTAAATTTATATATTTTTTTTATTAATTAGTTTCACTGAAGTGCATTAAAAAAATTTTTTAGTCTTTTTTTTAAAAGACAATTTTTTTTGCTTTAATATATTTTTCCAACCTCAAGATATTCTATAATAATTATTTATATTTAAAAAAAAAAACACAATTTTTTATTAATTATAATTTTTTTAAATATTATAATTTTAATTATTTTAATCCTTATTGAGTCTAAAATTATATGAGTCTTTAATGAGATGGCTTTAATTTCTCGTAGGTATTACTTCTAAATTACAAGCGAAGCAAGCAAAGCAAAAGATTAGAAAGTTACTAAAAATTTGCAAAAAAACATTCTAAGGAAGGACTGGAACCAATAACGTATAAAAAAATATATATTTATTTGTTTATTTCTATTTAGTTGGAACGACTTTTAACTGGATTAAGCATATTTCGCTATACATCGTTTTATTTTATTGCCTGTGTGTATACTTTTGTTGTGCACTCTGCATATTTATGCATGTGTTGCCGCAAATATTTTCAAGTGTCCTATAACAATAAAATAAAATTTTTATTGTTTTATTTATTTTAGCCTGTTATTACATTTTGAGCTTAAATTTTATCAATTGCTTCTATATGAAATGAGTTTTTAATTTAAAACCATTGTGCCGGTCTACACTCGTACTATGCCGCTGTTGAATAGCAGTGTATTTGCTATTGCACTCGTTTACGAGCACACAAAAGGACAAACACACACGCATTCATATATACATACATACATACATACATACATATTTATATTGACTCGTTTTTTTTAATCTATGCTCGTCGCTTTTATTGTGGTTAGTGGCGAAGGTATTATCAACAATTGTTATAGGATTCTACACCCAGCGAAAATGGTTTTATGTGTCCTTTGCTCACACTTTGAACCCCCAAACATATTTCAAATAAATAAAATTTCTAATTCCATGTTTTTGCACAAGTGTGCCCCCCTCTTTTGCGGCTCAACAATTTTGTCACTTTTAATTAAAAACCATTTCCAACTCCCACCTTTTCTAATCTTTTGTGCATTTTGTTGTTCTTGTTGTTTCGATGTTGTTCATTTAAATGGAATACAACAAAAAGGAAATAAAAAATAAAAAATTGTGTACACAGTCGTTCGTACATACCAGTTCATTTGTATATTTCGAAATTTACATAAATAACATTCGATCATGCATGAACATGTCTAAATTATGCTAAAATTATTGCAACGATTTAATAGATTTATTTTTGATTTTTCCTAAATTAAAGTACAGATTTTTCATAAACTTATAAGATGAAAACGCAAGCAAGCAAGCGGAAACGGGTTAAAGCTTTTTGTTAAGCACCGTCAACAGTCCAGTTCATACTTCATAATTTCAATCACATTATGAAGTGATCGGAATTTCATCCATGCAGAGTCACAACAAGTGTGCTTTTAGGCGTCCCTAAAATAAAATATCGAATTTTATATTGAACACAATAGAAATTCTGTACAAAGAGGTGTGAAAATATGAAACATGTTGTTATTCGAATAAAAGTTAAACGAGCTTTGATTTTTTTTTCTATATTGAAGATGCAAAGCTTTTGAATTAGAATAGTAGATTAAGTTTAAACATCGTAGTCTCACAATTTCCAACTAAAGGTGGAAACCATGAATAAAAATACGTTTCTTTGGCTTAAACACGGTTTTTTAAGTCTTTCACAAAGAAAAGAAAATGGCAAAAGCTGGGAAATTATAATTTTCTAAAGTTGAATGCAAACTACGTGCTTCACAGTTACAATTATTTATTCTGTAGATATTTAGATCAATTCGCAATCCATCACCACACTGCATAATAGTATTGCGTTGCATTGCTTTACTAATCTGCTGACTGTGAGGGTTTTATTTGCTCAATAGATGGCGTGCATTTAAGAAAGATGTGCGCTTAAATAGTTTATATAAAAGAAAGAATTTTAACGAAATGAATATTCCCAAACTGGTGGAATATTTAAATAGTATTAAAGTAACCTTTAAGAGCTTCCCCTTTACCAACCAGAATGAAATATACCACATGATGGCAATTTTGACTACCTGATTTCTGCAGTGTTGCCATTGTTTGCATTCATAAAAGCACTACGTATCAGACTCAACATTATTTTTCTTAAATCTCCAGGTGTTCAATAAAATGAAAGTGCACTAGACTTGTACAGTGTTAGTTCTCAAGACTAAATGGTGTATGTATACGAGTATGTCTACTTTATCTCTACTTGAAAGATGTAAAGGCGATCTTTGAATCTCCCAAGCAATTTTTCTAAAGTCTGAAGTCTAAAACTTAATATATTTCATTCAAAAATTTTAAAGAAACTTTCAGCAATTAATTTATTTATGTCTCTTACCATTTAAGACTTGGAAAGGGGTTAATAGGGCTTTTAAATTGTATACGTATTATATCTTTTCCTGTACCAAATAATGTTATCGAAAATTCATCTTGTTAAATCATGGCTTAAATAAGAGTAAATAAAAATAATTTAACGACGCTTTTTCTAAAATAAAGTTAGAGCAAAATGTGCTGGAGTCGTTCATTGTATTTGTGTCACCCTGTAAGCATACGAGTATTAAATTGCTCCTTTTGTACCTGAAAGTTAAATTACTTTCGGAGTGTTAAAGATTTTAAATAATATAAAAAAAAAAAAATGTGGTTGCAAGCAATTTTACTTCAGTGGTGTAAATAAACCGATTTATATTCTCTCGCTAATCAACTTATTTATTGAAACTAAAATTCAATTACCATTATTAGGCCCGCAAGGGAGTGTGTAATTACACACTTGCATTCGCTGTAATCCCCCTACTGCATTAAAAGAAAAATAATGGTTTTCAATTTCCCTTTTCCATCATGCGTAAGAATGTTTGCTTAGAAACCCTTTTTACTTCCTTTTTCTCCCACATCCTTTTTTTTTATCTCGTTAATGTTGCTGCTTTCTGTTTGCCAGCGGCGAATAAGTGCAAATAAATTAAAGTGGTTCATGTTTGCTGCTGTTTTATTTTTCAATGAGTTTTCACTGTAATCATCACAAGAGTTGCCAGGCTGTGTTCACTCCTCTCCGTGCTGTGCGATTGCAATTTCTAGTTTCTCTTTCAGGTATTTGGGGCCAACTATCTTGACTTACCAATTGAAGACAATGTTTGCACTTAAAGCATATTTTTTTTTGCGAGCAGCTTTTAATTTTATGTATTCTGTGGCTGATATAAATTTAATTGAAATGTAATAAGATGGTTAAGAGTGGTTTTTACTCTGCACAGTGGGAGGTTTCGGCAAAGAAACCATATGACAATTGATTTTAAAACACGATTAAAAAATAATAATGACAAGAAAAAATGTTACAAAATTTTGTAAATTATAGAAAACAGTTCCCTCAATCGGGAAAACGATATCAAAAAATTCCAAGTTAATTTCCCATTAATTGGCCTACAAATTTTGTATACAAGTCAGTTTGTTCAGGGTTGCACTTACATTGCGCAATAGTTTATCAATTGTATCCCAATTTATCATAGAAAACATTAAATTTTTGGATTGAAAATATAGCATTTAAAAAGTTTTGCTTAACGCCATGTTTAACTATCTTAAACAACAGGACGATTTATCAAATATATGCTACGTCAGATGGAAAAGTAAAGTGGCATATTAAAATGCATATGTGTGAATAAATTTTTTGTCAAGTCGCACGATTTGCAAGACTATAAAATTTTTCATGAAATTGTCATTTTATATGACCAGTGTGGCATTTAATATGGCACATATATCATATATATCTGATGGGATTATATCAGATGTTTACGTGAATAAATGATAGGTATGTCTAGGACCTCAGCTCTCAGTGACATTAAATAATTAGGGTAAAAAAAAAAATGTTTTGCCTACGATAATTAACTAAAAGTAAGTTTAATGAAATTCATGTCCCGGTTTCACTATCCTACACAACCGTACGATTTGACGAATATGACATGTCTGCACAAAAAATGACATAGTTTAGCATGAAATTATACGATTTTTATGGCAAGCAAAAGTTTATGAAAGCATTCATAAAATTATAATTTTCGTGCGATCAGAGTTGCTTTTACTTCAACCAGCTGAATAAATAATTATTCTTTTGTGACACAAAACAAGAAAAACATGGAAAAATTATATTATTATTAAAGTTTTGTTTATAGTTTCATTCATTATGGCAATCATAATAATCGAATGTAATGAATAATTTTTAGTTTTTTATAATATTTAAATAACCGTCTGATTTGATTTGATTTCTTAAAATAGCAGGACATCACTCTCATCTCTACGTGTGAATGAATGGTACGACTATGTAGGATAGTGAAACGACGCAATAAATATTTATGTCTTAACATGCCAAAATTAGCTTCAATTTAACTACACTGTTATTTATGCTCATGAATTTCTAACTGAGATTTTTGATCATTCCCCCACTGTGCAGCATCCTTTGGGGTTAATAGTTCTATTATCTTGCAAATGTTAAATTAAGTAATGGCGTTATAATCTAAATTGGATGGCTGTCTTGCTGAGTTTTACAGAAAATTCTCATTGAAAATTAAATTTCTTCGAATGAATGCATAAATTAAACCTGAAATAAGAAAAGACAACTGCATGAACGCAAATACATTTCCTCAACTTGGCAATTTCTAAGACTATTTATTTCTTTATCTTGAACGTTAAAGTTGGAGGTGGGCCTAGTAGTGGTCGGTTGGCAATTATTTACTCTCTGTTGCTTCGGAAATAATGATTTTACAAATGTTGTTAAAATGTTGTTCCAGTAGGAGCACAATGTCTTAACATTTGCCACAAATGCCTTAAGAGAGTTCAAAGATTATAGAGGAGCGTCATCAATACTCTTCTTAGAACAGTAGAACAACACACAACACTTTATTTGGGTGTCCTGCGTTCTGCATTGATCAGACTTGTGTTTCATCGAATAGAGTGACTGAAGTTGGAGGTGAATGTGGCAATCTGGTAATTGCTTAAGATTTACTATTATTATTGTATACTGCTATTAAAGGCAATTCATGTATTCTACTTAAAGAAATTATCTAAATGCGTTGCACATGTTTATTGTGTTGGAATTTAATTATGGCTGCCGGCTTTTGTCCTTTTCCAGTATTTACTTGTGCATTGTGCGGAATATCTCATTGGGAAAGGAAAACCATTGCAAATTATTTGAATCTGTTCATTAATATTGTGGAAGATTTATTTTAACAGTAAAGCAATAATTTTTCGGTAGATAACAATTTTGTAGCTTAAAATTGCTTGCAAATATTTTAAGGGATCTGTCTTGAAGGCGGAATTTTGTTGAATTGCAAGTAAATTTATGAGTTTAAAATCATTTGTTTCAATTAATTAAATTCCGTGCATTGAGATAAGTTTTGAATATTGGAAATATTGAAATTGATGGAAAACTACACATATCATATCATTTCAAATCGTATCTTTTTGAATGATTACTTTCAGTTCATTTCTTAAATTTAAAGCTCAGTATGCATTATAAGGAAATACACATCACAAGTTCGAATTAAATCCGGCAATAAACATTTAAGTATTTTTTATATAGACAGTGCGAGTGTCCTTTTACGAAATGAGGTCATTCATTCAGTTGCGCAACCGGTGCCGTATTACGCACAGCCATCAATGGCCGACATATAGAACTACGTGTGTATATTCAGTTAAGCTGTATATTGCTTTGCCTCGGTCAAACTTCTCGATTCATATTCAAATGCAAGTGAAGTTTAAAAAGTTCTAAAACAGAGAATTTTTGATAGACAGCTCGCCCTTCATTATTTGTGCTAACTTCATGCCAAACCTCTATTGTGAACAGAACTTCTTAATCATTATAAATTGTAAGTTTACTGCTTTCATGCAAAATGGCATCTGCCATGGCTGCTTATATTCAATTGGGCTCAAGACGCGCAAATCGTTGCGTTATTACAGTTTGTCTTTTTGTTTGTTAAGCTTCCAGGATAATTATTCAAATGACGCTAAAAGTCACAATAATTAATATTCAGGCCTCTTTTAACGAGCTGTTAATGCCAACATGTTCACAAAACGTATTAAATCATACAGGGGGCGGAAGGGTTAGAAAAGTACCAAAACTGATTTAGTATCGATTTAGTATCGAAATTGCGTGAGCTTGAGGGAAAAGTGTTTTAGCAAAAGTTATTTAATTTTATAACGCCATTTTACATCACCAACATTTCCAAGTGTGACTATAATTTTATCACTAACTGTTAAATAGTGCAGAGCACAACGGTTTCCTTTAAATTTCTTTATTCACAAAGTTCGTTTTAATAGTATAAATTAATATTTCTCCAGGCATTGTTGCCTTTACTTTAACATTTGCTGAGGATACTTGTGCACTATGATTTTGGGGGCGGGTACAGTTGGCCATTATAAATTCTCCGCACTGAGTACTAGTGAAGGCGTTCGTAGTGTGGGTGTTCTTAACAAGCGCATAATTTAATTTGTGTAGGTGCTGAAAGCAAATGTGTAGTAGCTTCCATTTAATTAGATTTGATAAATATTTGTTTAATCAGCTTCATTAATGTTCTTAGACTGGTTATTAAAATAAGTATTAAGGCTTTATTGCAACGGAGTCAATTAAACAATAATTACAATTTATGGACTTTGATCTGAAATGCAGAATCATATGCATATTGTAGGTAAATATTTGGGGAGGGAGAAATATTTTTCCATTATTGAGGAGGTACTTTCATCTATTTGAGTAACTTTTGGCTCACTCAAAACAGATGTCGGCACTAAGCGCTCTTCAAGTTTCATCGCTTATGGGTAATGCCTTACTGTGATCCTTTCAAGGAATGCTGCAAAACTCCCACATTGCAGCTTTCTCCTTATAGGGGTTTCGCTAAGGAACAGTTATATAATTACTCTCTTAGTCGGTTGTAGGTCCTTCTTTTGCATTAACAACTTAATCGTGCTAACAGATCCATATAAATGAAGAGAGAGTTTATGTATTATGCAACGAAACGCCAGAGTGCATACATTGTTCTTTAAAAAAAAAACTAAAGTTAACAATATTAAACAAGCTTTTTTAAATTCCAGAAAGCTCACATAAAACAGAAAAATATTTAAAAAAACTTTTTTTTTTTTTTTTGCCTGAATTGGCAACGAAAACGCCAATTCAGGTTTTTTCCCCAGAGATGAAACTAATTATGCTATATGACGATATTTAAAAGCCCCTCCATTTTATTAGTGATTTTAAACTCGGGGCCTCCCATGGGAGAATATTTCTTTTCGTATTTCTTTGAAGTAAAGAAATACGAAATATGCTTAACCGTCTCTAATGCGAAGTTGCTTGAATCTGTTTGTCATTTAGTGGCGTTTGCTTACACTCACCTCCCACTACATTCTTTGAAAGTCCTTTATAATTGACTTATTTTTTGAATATTGTGTTTGGCGTTACACTGTGGCTCTTTTAAGGGCGCAAGGGAACTGCATTTGAAGACGAGAACTTCACTTTCGAATTGGTTGTTTTGCTGAGAAGGCTGCCTCTCTTTGCAGTTCTCCTTTTCTGTACAGATTTGTTTTAAAAAAAATATTTGAAGAAAGCCAAGGACCATAATTGCCTTCCTTAGCTTTTTCGTCTACTTTCTGCACACTACTAATGCTGACACCTTCGGCATGCTTGCAGAAGCAAGTTAATTTGGCCGACCTATGCCCGTACAACGCTCTTCCAGAAACTAAGCAAAATGAAATAATCAAAGAAATATCTGTTGAGTAACAATACGATAAATGCAGTAACAATGAATGAGACTGGCCACATCAAAAAGTATTTAACAACAAAAGAAAACGGGAAAGCTCTTGAATGCAATAATAAAACAAAAGCAGCAGCCTGGAGAGAAAATTTCTGTATTTTGTTGCAGCAACAACAAAACAGTTTTTATTATGGCCTCAAATTTCACTTAGCAAGTCTGGTAATTAACTTTCTTTGTTACATTCTACCACTCCTAATGGAGGCCATTAGCACAAACTCACACACTCAAGCCCACACAATCATTGCAGTGCTCATGGCAGTGTGTGTGCTGATATGGATTGAAGCCACTACCACAAACTCATTTATAAATAACAATGCCAGGCAATACGTTTGTATGCGACTCCATTCACATTATAATCGTGAGTTACTTGTGGCAAAAAGGCAGATTGCAAGTTTTCTTAAAACACTTCTTCCACACACATTTGTCGTCCTTCTTATTTATTTCGTTTTAAATACTTGCAAATAGAGAATCCACTGATATTTTGTAGTTTTGTCATAATCATTTGCTTTAATTTGCAGCACAGTGTCCTTTAAAAAAAAACTGTGCATAAATAAATGCAAAAAGGCTAAATAAAAAGCTAATAGTATTACTTTTTCTTCATTATCCTTAAAGCATGTCAGATATAAAAAAAAAAAAAATAAAAAAAACATGAAAATTAAAACGCAAGGATGCAAAATGTGGAATTATTCATGAAGCAGTTGGCCAGTAGAACCAGACCGAAATGATTCATTTGAACGGTTTATTAAGAAAGAGAAAAACTTGATTACTTTTTAAGAATTTAAAGACCGAATAAAAAATAGTGTCATGCATTTTTAAGAGTTGTATGATTTTAAATACAAAATACTTTGAAGGGGGCAGTTAGAAAATGGTACTGGAAATATACAGGGTGTTGTAAAGGTGTTGCCAATTGGGAAATTATAAAATGCTATTACATGGTAAATTTTTAATTAAAAGTTATATCGTGTTACATATTTAGTGAAAGGATAAGATTCCCACTGTTGGTGCAGGTGGTTTCAATTTCGCCAGAATATTCGATTTGTTGTTAAATTCATAGGAATATGAAACTCCACAGCACTTAAGTCAGGACTAAGTAGTAGGCATTTCATACGAGCTCTACTAGAGGGTCAAACAAATGATAACTATCTTTTGATGTAAGCTTTTTAAAAGGATTTAAGGCACTTCAATTTTCAATGCGAGTCCTTTTGAGGCCAGCCTTAGCTTTCTTAACATGCAATTAAGAATTCGCCTTTTCGGCATTCCTAATTCAAACCGTAAATTAGTTCGCCATCAATACAATTGCTGAGTCTGGGTGAGTGCTATAGAGAACGTGTAAAAACATTAGGCCCATTCACGGCATTTATGAGCGTAAATCTTACTTATAGCATTTTATGCGTATCATGTGGTGAACTTACAAAAATATGGAATCTCAGTAAATACACAAGTGTACCAACTAATTAATTTTATTTATTAAATATCCAACCGATTAAACGATTAATCGCTACAGATTGTTTGAGCTATTTATTATTCGAACTTTGCTATTATTGTTATGCGTACTTTTAAATATTTCCTGGTCCACTTTGCTAAATCTGTAATTGCCATTAAAGAAATATTGTTATCTAATTTTGGTGCCAAATTTAAAATAAATTCCACCAACTGCCACATGCCTCACGAGTTTTCTGTTGCATAAACAGTTGCTTAATTATATTTAATTATAAACTTTTTCGTATATAAACCTTTCGGTTACTGCATACTCGTACAACGAAATAATTATGAGCTCAACAAAAAAAAAGGAAAAAAAAGTGGGAGTAAGCAAGTCAAAGTAATCGGCTCCTCCCGCACAATTATGTTTTATAATGAGCTTTCCAAATATTTTATATGTACGTACGTACGTCTGAAAGCAACATTTATTTTTATTGATTAAAACAAATTTTATACTTAATGTTACTTTTACTTTTTCAACTTCAAATTTTTTCTAATATATTTTATTTACATTTTATATTCTCTAAAAAGGTCAATAATGCAACTGCACGTGTACAAACCAAAAAAGTGACCACCGTTCCAAATGGTAAGTAAATGCATAAAAATCCTCCAAAAACCAACATCAGAAAAATTAAAACATGCACCGCAATAATTAAATTAGAAATATTTTTAAAAATTCCAACAAGTTGAATATTTTTATGAAAACCAACAAAATGCAACCAAAATAATTGCGAGACCAGTAATGAATGAGTTATTTAAAGACCAGTAGGTTTATTAAATGCAAAAATAAAAAAGGAAAAAAAATTTTAAAATCAATTTTATGATTTCTAGTTTATTTTATTTATTCCCAATTACGAAAAATTCTTTATTGCAAACAATTGGTTTTCAATTTGGTTACACTGGGCTACACAATCTGAACTTTTCCACATTTTCAATATATATATGTATGCATAAGTGGATCCTTTTCGGATAAAATTAAAGTTGAGTTGTTTAATTGGCTTCCTTGTAGGCCAGTTGCTACTGTAAGCAATTTGAGAAGAATTAATTAATTTTTTTATTTTATTTGTGGTAACTTTTAAGCCAAAAAAAATATTACACAAAAATTCCAAAAATTAAATTTGACTTAAAAATATATTGAAACTGCTTGCTGTGGGCTGTGCTAGCTCCTATGCTAGTCTCCAAATTAATTTCCTTAATCCGTTTATATCCAACATCTACTCAGCTAAATATATAAATCAGTAAACTTTTGAAGGCACAAATTGGACGCTTAAACTACGATAACGAAATTAAAAGTTTAAAAATTTCATGCCACAGTTTTAAGCGTATAAAGAGGATTCGACGGATGAAACTTAAAATAAAACAGATGTGTCATGTTTTGTGGTTTAAGGGCACTACCCGTATACACTTGTCAATCATCATCATGATGGTGTTAGTGAAAGTATGTTTGCATGTGTAACACCGACGATACAGAATAAAAAATCAAAAACTTTAAGTTTTTGTCATGCATGAAGAGTCATTTCGGAGAATGTGCTGGTTTTTTAATCTTCCAGCACGTTCTCATTTGAAACAAGATTTCAAAGAGAGCAGAGAAGTACAGATGACGGATGGAAAACAAAATGTTTTAAAAATAATTATTTTTTGTAGCTAATTTTCCTCAAACCCCGCGTGTTTTTTTACATTCAAGTATTAGATTTAATTATTGCAGCACTTTAAGAACAATAAATAATTCTCCAAATCGGAATGTAAAGTTTAAGAATCAGCTTGAAAATAAAATAAAAAATATATTATTAAATATGATTCATGTTCAAATAATAATTCTTTTCACTAAACAAAATTCTTACAATAAATTTCAAGTGGCAGGAACTGCAGCAATAAGTAATCATAATCTTGTTGAAGTAAAGTGCACGAGAGGGATACGTAAGCTTTTGACCCTTGAAAATAAAATGCAAATTGATTGATTGGCATCTCATCATGCATGTGTATATTCTGTCGTCATGCACTTGCTTGACACCGTGGTCAGCCTGGTTTTTTCTTAAATTAATATTTTCGTATACTGATAGACTTCTGGAAAAACAACACGTGGCTTAAACCACGTTTAAAGTAGTAATAACTTTAAACCAAGACTAGCGTTTATGCCTTCACTAGTTTATTCGCCCTTTATATCCTTCTCTCTAACCGATGACAATTTAATGTAGACCAGTGTTATCAATTGGAAAACTTTTTCAACGAAATTTAAAATTCCGAACGCAATTTATTTTGTAATTTTAAACTAACATGCCTGCAAGAATTTTAATTAGCCATTGACTTTGATGAAATAGTTTTACGTTATCAATTACGTTACTTCGATTGATGGCGTATCGTTTAGTTTCCTGCTAATTTAGTTTTGTCTGCTACACACATACATTTCAATGCAAAAACAGCTTTTATATATAAAAAAAGAAACTATTTGTACTTTAGCAATTCTCAAAAGTTATTTTACTTGTTAGTTAGAACGCACTAAATTCCAACAAATTAATATTCAATAGAATTTAAGTTCCGCCTGACACACGTCAATAAGCAATTTCATTTTTTGGACTTTTAAATTAAAAAAAAAAATAATAATAAAATTGTACTGAATAATAATTTTTTTTGGAATTTAATGCGTTTTAAACATAAAATAAAAGAAGTATTTTTATTTAAATAAACTGTTGTAAGCTTTACAGGTATAGAAGAATTAATTTGAATATGAGTTATGGCAATTGCTGTAAATGTTACTCAGACACTGCCTTTTAAATAATTTCTTTAAGAACTCGCACTCCAATAATATTTACAAATAGATCGTTAACAAATCAACACATTGCCGGAAATGTTCAACCTTTAAGGCCATATTTCACTATGCTAGACGATCGTATAATGCCCTCAGGTGAAATTCTGACAGTGAAACCTTGTTATTTTAAAAAAAAAATCATTTACACATTTTTAAAGCATTTTTTTCTCTGCTGATTGAAGCAAAAGCAACTCTGATTGCAATAAAATTGCCATTTTATGAATATTTCCGGAAACAAACTTTTGCTTGTCATAAAATCTGACATTTTTAGGTCACACTATTCACACCAGGGATGCCGTATTTAATAAATGGTAAGACTGTCTGGTATAGTGAAACATGGCCTTTAGCAAACAGCAATATTTAAAATAGGTTTAGAAAAAGGCTTTTTCCCTATCACACATCTACATCACCAATATAAATGTCGGTTTGAAAATTATAGTTCCGGCTATCCAAGTTTTTTTAAGTGAATCATTACGAGTTAAAATAGCGAATTATACGAAATAAAATATCGTTTCACAAGCATAAATTTTCTTAAAGAGTTCCTACATATAGACAGCTGAATATGTTTTCTATAAAAATAGCGAATTATACCAAATAAAATATCGTTTCACAAGCATAAATTTTCTTAAAGAGTTCCTACATATAGACAGCTGAATATGTTTTCTATAAAAATAGCGAATTATACCAAATAAAATATCGTTTCACAAGCATAAATTTTCTTAAAGAGTTCCTACATATAGACAGCTGAATATGTTTTCTCCTGCCACCTTCCGAATTTTAAACTTAATCATGTTTAAAAGGCAATTCAGCCAATGATTTCAAGTGAATAATTGAAGCTTTGAAATAATCAATCGGCAAGATTGTGCAAAAGAATACAGAATTTTTGAATTAACTAAAAATATAAACTTTTTGAAGGTTGTAGAATCAACTAGTATACGAATATAAAGAATAATACTGGAGTGGTTCTACAGCAATTACAAATTGAATGGTAGATTTTTGGCGAACTATTATTAATTCCTCTGACTTTGGCAATGAAATAGAAGTATTTCTGGCCATCAAACAACAAGTTTTCAGTTTATAAACATAAAAAATTTGCTGTTCATCATTGTATAATAATTATTGAATTTGCCCACTTGCTTGCAATTTGTAATGGATTCATTGCTCTTCGGCCATGTGGTATTAAATTTTTTTCTCCATTTTTTAAAGAAAACAAATATAAAGTGTGGCAATCAATGAAAATTAGCCAATTTCTTCTTTCGATAAAAGTTACAAGCTAATTTACGTGAAGATGTAATAATTATTACTTTTCACAACCAAGAGTTGTAATAATAGCTCTAAATTAGTCCAACTGCTGCATTGATTTCTTTTTGAAAAGCGCTAAACCTAACGTGAAAAGCGCCAAATTGGCATTACTCCAAACTAGTAATAAAATTGTATAAATCGCGTAAATTTAAGTATAGGTGACTCCGAACTGAGTTAAATGGCCAGTTGCTAAAAATGAATATTAACAAAGGCAACTGGCAAATAAGAATTGCATTCTGACTCAAATTTTACCACTTTTTCTTAATTCAAAACTGTTTTTAAACGATAAAAATAATATTCACAAGGCTCATTGTAAGCTGGAAACAGTTGACTTTACACTGCCGCTAAAGAAGACTTTGTATATTTATAGCTTTTGCTTCATTAATATGCATTGAGCTAAATGCATACAATGCTCATTGGTTGCGGGCTCAAAGTCCAGCGACAGCTCAAACTCTTGCAATTAGTTTCTTGAGAAAACTTTCCCCTCCTTTCTTTAATAATTTATTCTGCTGTGAAATCGTAATTTTATATTCAGACATTTATTAAATTTTAAAACTTATTTCCAACTAATTAATTCTAGATTAAGTGTGAAATGTTCTGCAGAGAACGTTGAAATTCAGCACATTTATTAAAGTGTTATTTAATAATTTGATCTCTTTTCTTTTTCATTTCTCTACACCTCAAACCTGCTAATCGAACTCGAACCCTTTAAACTCGAACAAAAAAAAAAAAACAAAACCAAAACACAATGATTAGTTGTACTGACAAAAGATGGCGCCATACCGGCCCCAGCTCTAGGTGAGCAGACACAAAATTTATATTTCTTTAATATTACTAAACCAGATAATGTGTTTCTTCGGTGTTTGAAGAAAATACGTATAGTAACTTAATTAATTAATTCTATATAAAACTAAAAACTTAATGCATATGAAACATTGTATGCATGCACATGTTCTATTTTAACAAAAATATTCCTTTCCAGAGTGGCTTCTTTAACAAAATCCATTCAAACAAAAATAGCAAACATTTACGACTTGCAATTACCACTACTTATGCTACTTACATTTATTAAACGATTTGCTTAATACTCCTTGAATGCTACCACAACTTAGTACTGCCATTATGCATTCGCTACTGATGCGACTGCAGCCACTGACTACACGTACACACCCACCTCCTACTTGTATAAATGCATCTCTATTTGTACTTTTGCTTGGTTTTTAGTCCCACTTCTTTTGTTTTCTACCACTTTATGAACTGTTCTGTTTGTTATTTTATTTGCAAACGTAAAACGCCAAAAAAGAATCCTTAAACAAGAAACATTTTCACGATACAAAAATGTGTTACATGTGTGTTAGTACATGTTGAGTTCAATTGTGTGAGTGCGTGTTTGTTTTTTGTGTGAAATTAAGAATATTTAAATACAGCACATACATTGTAATAAAGGCATGTTATTTGCATGTTCTACAAATCTATCACTAACAGTAAAATTAAAATTAAAGTTTAATTTTTTTTCATCGGAAATTTTGAATATCGGAGACAGTGTGGGCCCAGCACACTCGTGTTGAAATAGTGAAGTCGGCTCGTATTGCAAATGGCTTCTTAAACGGAAAGTTATTATGTAAGTGTAAGTCCAGTATATGCACTTGTAGGAAAATATTCCTACACAAATAGTTGCTACAGATAATCCGTCATCAATGGGAAGGTCTGCGCCGTAGGCACTTTCAATCCAATTTTTTTTTGTTTTTTTTTATGAAATTTTTTTTTTCTTGTAACGGTTAAGCGATTAATTCATATGGCTGGTATACATTTTAGGGAATAAAAAGGACTAGATGTTCAAGGCATGCAGCCCACTTCCTTTGTATCGCTAAAGAAAGAATCAACTCTCTCGGTTTCTTCAGATGCTGTAAGAGATACTTCAATCCCATGACTGCATACCCGCGTTCGGTAAACTCATCGGTGAGAGTGGGGTAGCTGGCTCTATTAAGAAGCTGTATAGTGTGTTTCCTTCCCTTATCGTTATCGCAAAGGAGTGTGTCCCTATGAATGGCTAAGTTCGATGCTTATCCCCATCATCTTTAAGAAATATATCCTTTATACTTTTTATCCTTTAATATTTCTCATGATTTAACGGTTGTAAAATACATGTAGGCACATAACAAATTCTACGTCAGGCTACGAGTCCATTAGTCAGTTATACGTTTATTGCAGAAGGAGATCCTACACTCTCACTCACTCTCAACTTTAACGGCAACTTGTAGTAATGAATTAGTTTTCTGATTCTAAAGACGAACATACTGGCTTAAATTCCAGTCTACGAGGGTTGTCAAATGGCAATAGCATCTAACAACTTCAAGTATGACTTAAGCTCGACCATTATGAATCAGACCATTCTCTGTATTAATCAGTTTTTTAAGTAACATTTTTAAAATTTACTCTGCGCATAAAAATATTTAATTGTTTGGGATACTTAAGAGTGTAAATGTAAAAATGCTTTACTTGGGTTGACAATAGGCCTCCTGACTACGAGCCATGAATGTTTAACGATATGCATTTGCACATGACGGCAAATATACAAGCAAGCAATTCTTTTTCTCGAACATTTATGTACTTGTATTCCATAAAGAGTAACTAATTTACATGTGACCTTGATCGTTCCGAAAAATATTTAAAAATTATTTTTATTTTTCCTCTCCAATATGTAAAGTATTGCGTGAGCAGCGACAGAGGCAACATCAACATTGCCAACTTGCTTGTATATTTGCTCTTGCTACACTAACATTGAAAATCCTCTTAAGTAGTTATTTTTGTAATCTCGAGGAAGTCCTTGCATACACATGGCTACATGTGTGCGTGCATGTTTATGTAAGTACGCATCCACCTACGGCGAGCAATGAAAGGACATAAATGCATAGAACGCAGATTTAAAGGAAAATAAGAACGGTAGGCTCTCATGTCCTTATACTTCTCTTGATTCTACAAAGCTTCTAGTCGTCCTTTATTTCAAGGTTTCACTGCAAAGCAGAATGGAAACAGCATGTGTTCCCCATTTTTATTCTTATTCTCTTTAATATGTGCTGCTGAAAGTGTACATACACCTTCTTTTCTTTAATTTAATGCCCCAACAGTTGTGCTTAAGTTTGCATTTGCTAGTTTGTAGCATCACTTTAGAGATAAATGTCAGAAGTTTATTTAGTTTATACTTAAAGTTAAGAACTCCTTTGAAGAACACACGACTGCATTTTATTTTTCCTCTCCTACTTCTCTTGACTTGAATATAAAAAATAAACCCCTCAAACATGGAATGTAATAATATAAGTAATAAATTCAGGTCTTCTAAGAACGATTGGTTTTTGAGGTCAGCATGTGTGTTGAGTTTATATTCCGGATAAAATATTTCCCGTAAACTTTTAACAATCGATTTGTTCTGTGAAAACTGCAATAGATATTTCTGCTCTATGGCTGAAAACATTCGTGCGCACAATGTTGCAACATGTTTCAATTTAAATGGCAAAACTGTCTTAAAAAGTGCATACGAGAACTTTCAATTGATGTATTTAAAGGAGAAGTTGAATAGGGCGATTTTACCTCTGGGTCTGATGAACCAGATGTGGATGATTGACTACAAAATTCAGGCATTACTTGTATTGTATTTGTATTTCTCTTTATCAATTAGCAAAACTATTTTAATAGTCGTTGAAGTAACATATTTTTCAAGCAGGGTTGGAACCGCCGACTACATACATGCATACGAACCAGGTATGAAGACACACGGGGTCTTGATAGAAATTGTATTGCCAACATGCGGATTGAGATGGCAGACAAATTTTGATTCATATAAACGTATAAGAATTATTAGATGCCAGCGAACTGCAATGAGTAACGAATATCCGCAGTTCTTGCAATACTCCAGAGCCACTCATGAAAGTATATTTTCATAAGAAAAGCTGAATATTTATTAGAACAGCAAGTATATAAATCATTGGCGGTGCCTTGAGTGAGTCCTGCATAGCAAAAGTTTTACAGAGAGATATAAGAAGATTATATAACAATTAAATATATAATTTTTTTTATGACGAGAAAATCCTTTACAAATTTCAGTTCACTTTTATGTAAGAATACATGTCAAATTGTCACTCTACAGCCTGCACCAGACACTTTAAAGATCACATGTCTCATTACAAATTTCGTTTTCGATTCTGTTTCCCTTCATTTTGCATACAAGCCTGCGAGTTTTAATTAAATAAACAGATTTTCTTTACGTGAAAGTAAGGAAATTTAATATCCACATAGAAAATTATTCCAAAAAGAAAACATATGCATTGAGGGAGAGTGTCAGTTAAGTTGCCATGGTATCAGCAACAGGTGTGAGCGAGAGAGCAAGAATACTACAAGTTGGGCGGAATTGGAAAACTAGCATACTGATAGCAGCAGTTCTCTGTTTTTTAGTTGGGCGTGGTAAGAAGCTTAGAGAGAGCAACGGCATGTGACACATTCGGTATCCCTCTTTCACTTTGAAATTCCCGCTATTGTAAGATTTGAAGTTGGTTCTGTATGCTCTTGACGTTTCAAATAAAAAAGCAATTCAGAACGATTTCAAAAAAAAAAGTTGAAAAAAAATCACAATTATGGGCAGGCAAATTTAAAATTTGAAATGGTCTAGGCTGGCCTATATTCACTATTTTAAAAGCATCTGCTCTTAGTTAACTGGCAATAGAGCTCATCAAATTAAACTTTAAAAGTATTTTTATAAGCTTGCAACGCATGATAATTTTTTAACTGTTAATCACAGCATGAGTGTAAATTTGCAAAAAATTAAAAATTAGAAAAAAAAACAATAACAATAATAATAATAATCACAATAAATTACAGAAACCTTTTTATTTTCTAAACATTTAAAAGAAATCGTAACAAATTTATTTACACTGTACGAGTATGTAATTGTTTTAAAACTTGTAATAACGTTGGTAATCGAAGCATCATCTAAATTAGGAAAACTGTATCAAATTTTGGTTTCGAACTTAAGCCGTGCTTGAGTTGGGCTGCTTCAGTTATCAGTGTTGTGCCTAAAAATCAATATGTGTCCTAAATATTGTTTATTTAAGTAATACGAAATTATTATTATGGCGTAAATTCACAAATTCTTATGTCTTCCCTTTATTTTTTTTATGCCGCGCTTCCACTAATAAATTATTTACGCTACCGATATGTGCGATGCCGGCCAATTGCCTACCGTGCTTGTTCTCTTGGCACGCCCTTTTCTCTCATCATCAACATTTTATCGAAATATCGGATGACAACGATTTGGCGGTTAACCAATCAACGATTAATAAACGTAAAATCGCCAGTTTGCGTACAATGGCCTGAAGGTAAGTTTGTTCGCATTTGTAAAATTTATTCATGAGTATTTATTTTCATAAATTATTACTCGTATATTTTTTTTGTTGTTTTTTTTTCCTTTTTTTTTAATTTTAAACGTAACGATTCTTTAGTTAGAAATGTTGCTTATAATTATTTATTTGTTTGCTAAATAAAATTATGTATCACAATTGTGGTTTTTGTTAACGAAATATTTACATTTATTATTTTCTCAAGTCTTTCAAAAAGAATAATAATGAGATAATATAATAAATATTAGATAAGTTATATTTTATTTAAGTATTATACGCATATTCTCTCAAGCACAAAATTTAAACAATCAATAGTTAGAAGATGCTCCCGCATTATTTGCTTAAGTATTTCACAAAAACTAAGTTTATTTGTATAAATTAAATAATCATTTCAATTGCCTCGAAGTGATAAAATTTGTTTAGTCTATTTAATTACTTTAATTGGATATATTTTACCGCCAAGCTCGTGATAGCTTTGAAGCTTTAAAGCTTTAAAGAGATTAACATTATTAGTTACCGCTTAGCAGCGGAAATAACTTTTGATTGTATTTTAAAATATTATTTTTTTTCGCGGTTTAGTTTAGTCTTCATCCGGTACGTTGAAGCTTTTATGTTGAATACGATTTGCGAAACAAATAATTATTCGAAATTTAGATGGCGGGAGGGGAGAAGAAAAAAAAATAAAATTGACAGTGACTTGATCTTCATTGTGTCCGCAAAGTTATACAAATTCGTTCTTTTGTAATATTAAAAAGGGGAAAAGGAATTCCATAAAAATGAAATCCTTTAATTCATTATATATTCCCTTCCCTTTTGCAAATTAAATTTTTTTTATTAAAACAACATTCGAATGTATAGAAAAGTCGAATTTTTTCGCCAACGCATTCTGGTTGCCCCTAAAATATTTGCGTACTCCCTGCCAAAGTTTAATGGAGACTACGTGGGCTCACACAATGAAATATTTGCATGCAATTTTTCACGATAAAATTCTTTAAGTAGGAACAAAATATAATTGTGAGTGAAGTAGTAAAAGGGAAAATATAAATTTCAGTGAGTAAAAAACAAGCCACTCAAAATTAAAGCAAAGTTTTCTTCTCCAAATTTCTTCTTAAATCAATGAAAGCGATTCCTACAAAACCTACAATATTTCGGATCTTAAGAGGCCTAGACCTGTTATTAATACTATTTAATTATTCTTCTGAAACATGAAAAAGCATATATTGCCAGTTTGAAGGATAATTCCCACTTGTAGGATCAAAAAATATTTCCTACAATTTCTTTTAAATATATTTGATTTAAATTATTAAATTTTAAAGAAAGAAAGAAAAAGTAGTTTTTGAAGGAAAGAAGGAAGCCTTGCACAGTGGGATCGAACACAATTATAAGTCTGTAAACTGTAAGCCAACGACTAGCGTTGCGTAAATGTTAATTACGGAACAATATAAGGGGCTGAAGATGGCTATAATGAAAATATTTTATTGCAAAGTGATAATGTCATTTAGGCCAAAGTTCGAAACGTTTTCATTCAGAAAAAATTAAGTTCAAAATCTTTGAAAATTTATTATTCGAAATCATGTTTAATGCGAAAGTTAAAAGTATTTTTTTTTCTGCAAAAGTTACTTTTATTTTATTTGTATTACATTATGAAACATTCCTCGCAGTAAGTTAGAATTTAATGATCGGGTATTTGCTTGACTTATATTTTATAACTTTTCAGTTTCCCGTTTAATTGAGCATGTCGGGGTAACCTTGCATTGGTTCACGTTTGACTCGTCAAACATCAAATTAATCATTTTTCAAATTAAACAAACAGAAAATTTTAAATGCCCCTCTTTTGTTTCATTATCAAAACATTATTAAAATTTGTTTTCAGGCCGTTTACTGAATTTGGATAAACTCCATTATTTGTTTATATTTTTATTGAAAGGAAAATTTAAACTTGCAAATGTAAAGTTTAATTTATAATTTCGTTGTTTATTGTTAATTAGGTTTTTATCAAAATTATTGTTACCATTTTGTTTGTGAGGCAAGCAATGCTCATTGAGATAATATTGAAAAATATTTATAATAATTTTAAAGATTTTTGTTTAAAGTGTAATTTATATATAAAAATTAAATATTACCAGTTCAAGTACTTGTAAAAAGTGATAAACATGCGATTATTGGACCATAGTTTTATAGACCGCAAAGGAAATTTTGGTCAGTGTATGATAAGACTATCAGCAAACCGCTTTAGTTGTTTCAGTTAATTAGTTTGTTTAAAATTTATACATGTTTTATAAACTAACAAACTCCGTAGATGTTTGTTTCTATCTTTATATTTTCTTGTTTTTATTTCACGTTTTTTCTAAAGTTTTCTTTAGGTTTTCATACTTGTTTAGAGACCTGCCTCTAGGCAAAAATTATTAATCATTTTTAGAAATTTCTTTTGGGAAAGCAGAATCGAATTTTTCTATTTGCCTTTAATTGTATTAATTAAAGGGGTTTCTATTCGCATTAGTGAGTTACAAAATCAACTCAAACTTCTCAAGCAATTATTTAATTACAATTAAGTATTATTATTACGTTTTCATTTATAAGGAGCCTCCTTTGCCCCTTTCTCACGTTATGCCATTTGGAGATATAAATCTCATCACATCTTTCTAGCTTTCTACAAAACTATTCTACTAATTTATACAAAGGCATTATTGTAGAAACACCAATACAAATGCACATTGAAACTTTGGCCTCATGGACTGTGTATGTGTGTGTGTGTGTATTAGGGAGCCTAACAGCCTTAATGTATTCAAAAGCCATTATTTATCATAAAATACGTGATACGCGCTAACGAATTATTTAGTAATTCCATTAAAATTGCTCTGAACTTCCTTTTTTCGTTTGATAATCAAAACAGCAGTTTATTAACTGTTTTATACAACTTTTGATTGTAATCAAATTAAAAAAGTTTCACTCGATTGGAAATTTTTTTTTTGCTGGCCACAAAACTTTAAAATAAAATTCAATTTGCAAAGTAAAAAGTAACTCTTTAAGCGGTATTAAAATATACATAAATTGTAATAGTTTGATTTTGATTAAATAATTGATCGATGCATATAGAATAATAATTGTTTATAGTCATACTTCAAGGCATTTTGAATTGACCTGTTTTTTCAGTATGCATTTCCTATCAATTAAGGCAAAAAGAGAAAAATATTTATTTACTGGTTAACTATACGAAAATAATTATTCACATATAAATTGAGTTAATATTCAAACATGATAAACCCTTTAAAGCGGAAAAAAATATTAATTTAATTTAAATTTTTACAGATAACAAAATTGTTTATAATTCTCCTAAGAAATTATTAGTCTGGTTTAATTAAAAGTAAAAAGTTTTTTTTGAAAATTCAAAGTTTGTTAGATGAATACGAAAAAAAATATTTCGTTTAGAAATGAACTAGTTCTTTAATAATAAAGTGGGTGTCCCAATATTTAATCGTGTCACAAAGGTAGTGGCTTCGATCCCTACATCCGGCATATTTAAAAAAATGTTTCTATCTCTATCCTCATGGGTTTTAATATCTCTTCAGTTTGAATTGTGGCTCGAATGTTTAGTAAACAGGTAACACTGTTCTCACTAGCCGTGTTTCAGTGGCTTTCAAGCACTTTCTTCAGCACCCTTCGCCGTTTTCTGTTGCAGTATTTCATCGGGTATAAAAATATCTTAATATAATATATAAAATATCTTTATTTATTATTGAATATGATATTTTGTTATTTGAATGAGTAACTTTCGGTGGTTTTATTTGTTAACACTAATTTGTATTGTTGGTTTTGAAATTTGGTTAAATGAAGTTGCAAGAAAAAACTGAAAAAATTTTAGAAATCTGAATGTATTCATCTTAAACATAAAATCATTAATGAACATCAACAACGTATAATTACAAAGGTTACCGCCTGCCTGTGGCTGCGTGGCCATTTCTGGGGGCACCTATAGGTGCATCACCTTTAACGCCAGTGCCAGCTGGGGCGCCGGCAGCCACCGCTACTCCTTTAGCACCAGCAGCTGCCCCCCTTGTATTAGCACCGCGACCATCAGCTCAAAGACGGAGGTATTTAAAAGCTCTAAATTACCATTAATCGATGATTGATCATCAGTTGAGCCTTAAAAGCACAATTCATTAACAAAACCAATATTGAAAAATATATATGTCAAATTGTATCTACACAGTACACTCAAAATAATTGTCCAGTTGATTATGGTTACATGTTTTTGCATTATTAAGGAATTAAAAATATTAATTTCGACTTGGTATGTGATTTTTATTATTATTATTATTATTTTTTGCGTATGAAGATTAATAAGTGAAATGATGTGCTGATGAATGATTATAATGGATTTTAGTATAGTTTTTATTTCTTTGGTGTAATCCAATGGTAACTATTTATGATATTCGAATATAATAATAATTTACATTACATTCGTATTGATTCTGGTTTGTGCAAGTATTTATGGTAATGATATAAAAATATTATAATCTGAGGTATTTTGTATATTCAGTATTACTAAAACAACAAGTTTAAAATAAAAAAATATATTTTTTAGATTTAAAAAATTTCTGTTTTTTTTTTGTGTATTTTGGGCAAGAGCTCTTGCCACGTCCTTAATTAATCGTTTTGTGGTTTTAAATTCTATTTTCCCCATTACGTTTTTATATGCTTTTATCATTTAGATAATTTAATTTTGTGTGTGTTTTTGTTTTACATTTGTTCAATTTAAAAGCATGTTTAAATCATATCCTGCGATATGAAAAAAGGACACTGCTGAATGATACAAATAGCAAATTCTTTTCTATTAAATTTACGAAACAAAAATATATTATATTTATATTTATGTCTAAATATGTAAATGTTATTGTATTTTCTTGTAGTTTTCTTAAATGCATGTACGTTTTTCTGTATGTTAAAAGAAAAGTACTTATTTGTTCCTGGCCAGGATGAATTTGGCATTTTTTATACATAAATCTGCTGTATTCAAATATAATTTCTATTAAAATTTAACAAAATTATTAATCAGAAAGAAAGTTTAGAAAAAGTTTATATTATTGGCGTGAGCAACAACATTTCAGAAATCGTAATTCACATTACAACTACATTGTTGTATAAAAATTCGGTAACTTTAAAAGCCCCCAGGGAATAAATAAATAAATATGCCCAGGGATATCGTACAAATCAATAAGATCCTGAAATCACGACCTGATACCACGGCCAACTATTTTTACACATAACACACACACACACAAAAAGTCACATGTAAAATTAACATGAGAAAATGTTAATTTCAAGTCATTGTAAATTTCTTTAAAATTATGCAATACAATCCAAAATACAATTTTACCATTTTCATGTTAAATCAATATTTAGAAATGTTAATGTAATATGAAAAACTGTTGATTTAAAATTCATGAAGTTCAAATCAAATTGTTCGCTGTAAAATTAACATCTTTCATAATTGAACTAACATTGAGGAATGTTGAATTCTGTACATTTAACTTTTACAGTAAAAAGAACATTTTTCCACATTGTATTAACATTGCATCAGTTATGTTAATAGTAAATGTTAAATCTAAATCCATATGGATTTAACATGGAATTCATGATATTCTAACATTTTATAACCTTTAGTTCTACATGATATCCCTGATGATTCAATTGTTATCGCAATGTTAATCCAACATGATATCTTGTTTTAAGGGGAAAAACGTAATATTTTTATAATTGAAATGAAGCAAAATCATTGATAGAAATAGTTGAATCAATCTTGTCTTAGTTGATTTTACAATGTGTGAATTGCTATCAAAACAAGTATTTTTCCTTTCGCTGCCTATTTATTCCTCAGAACACTGAAACGAATACCGAATAGACGTTTGCGAATATTCTTTGCTGAAAATAAAGCACGTTTCTATATATGAAAATGCAAGCACTTTATTTATTCTGAATTTCTTATTTGACAAAATAAGACCCGCTATACTGAATTCGTGTTGATTTGGATAGTGAATTACTTTGCAATTGATATGTTTTTATTTCATACTCCATCGGAAGACAGTGTACAGTGTGATAAATCTGTACAGTGTGAACAAAAGTCTTGGTAATAAGTCTTAAAATTTTTTTTCATATTTTATTGTATTTATAATTATTAAATGTACTAAATAGTTAATTAAAAAAATTATATTTTTTTTGTGTTTCTATTAAGTCTTAAAATATTAAATAACATTTTTATTTATCAATTATATTTATCAATTATAACCGCTGCTATATTTTATACAACAAATTTGCATGAACATTTTTACAGATGAATTTATCGTGTTGGACGTAATACCTCGTTCGTCTTAGTGGTGTTCCAAGCATATTGCTTATGATATAATTTTTTAGTAATAGCAAAAAAAGAGCAACGGCTTTCTTCGAATATTCCATTTTTAGATTTTCATAGAAATAACTTAAATATTTATTACTGAACTATTGTAAAAACTAATAACGTGGGTGTGTAAAAAATTAATTTAAAAATAAATATTCAGGAATTTGTTATTGCAGAAACGTTTTAGGATCCTTCTTCGTCGTTCTTCTGAAGCGAATCAAAAAAATTATTAAACATGATTACCAAAAGAGTAGCTTAACAGTGCCTGCTTCGACCACTTTGCGTCTCTGCAGTGAAATGCATTGCCTGAGTAGAGGCAAAATGGCTAAACTGAAAAGCTGCCATCATATTTAGGTATCACAATGCCTTCGGAGGCTGGAAGTTATCAGAGTTTCAGCATATAAATCGTTATAAAGTTATTGGGAACAGGGAATTTTTTAGTTACACTTTAATACAGCGAAGTATTGCTGGTGCAGTTTTTATTCCTAAGACTCCACGTTGCCTTTTTATATTACGCTTAAGTGATATTGATTTGAAAATTTTCTGTCCCTGATAATGCAAAAGAAAGTGTAAAACTTGTATACAACATGTAACACCTGCTGTAAGGATTTTGAGGACTAAAGTTTTTACTAAATGAAATAGATATTTAGATTGCATAATATATTATGCAAAATGCAAAAATATGTATTTAGCCACGAAGTATGCAAAAATTTGCAAATGAAAATTTGCTGCATCACAATATAATTCGTAGACATTTTGATACATTTTACCACAACGTGAATGCATTTGTATAATCATAACATAAATATCCTTATCAGTAAACTTTAAAGCATATTTTGCAAAAAATTTCATCTTTAAAACAAAATTATAAGATTCAACAATTTTATTTAAATTTTGTTTTACTTGTGTGCCAAAAAACTTCTGTATTTAATTGTAATATCATTCATTAAATTATAATGAATATTAATTATTAATTTTGTAAATGAGCTACACCAAATTATGATTAAATGGTAATGAAGCAGTAATAAATTGGTTTTAATGGAACAATTACAAATACAGAATTAATTAAAGAATTTTTAAAAACTTTAAAATTTAATTAAATACTACAGCCATTGCAATTATTACAATTAGTGCCTCTCAAAATCGAGGGTCAAATTAACAGAGAAAAAAAATAAATGCTTTGATTTATAACTAGTTATTCATTGTAAATAAAAAATAAGCGCTCATTTAGTTTATCGCTGATTACTTTTTATCTTGTTTTTTTTTCTCCTGTTTTGTTTTTTTTTTTTTTTTTGTATTTAATTTCGTATTAAAAATCACTCCTAAAAGTTAAAATCGATTTATTTGCTAAAAAGAAGTAGGAAAATATGCCACTGTTTAAACATAAATAAACTTTGTTATTAATTAAACATAATTTGAGTAAAAAAAAAACAAAACTAAAGAAGTTTTTATGGGTGCATTTTAAATATTAATAACATCGTTGTGGTTGTTTTAGTCGAATATTTAATTCATTTATAGCTAATTAGTTTTGCAAAAAAAAAAAAATTTGATTTTACACACTCATACTAGTGGAACTAGAAATCATTTGCAGTATATATTTAGGCGTTTAAATATGTTGTTTTATATTGCAGTTTATGTATTTTGTTCTATTTTAATTAATTTTTATTTAATGATATTTAAAAAAGCGTTTAAGTAAATTGCAATTGAGCCAGAACTATTTATCTTTTTTGGGTAGAAAAAATGTAAATCAAATAAAATAATTATTTTTGGAGAACTTTAATGAGACTAAAATAATCAATTCTCGAATTTCAATGATGGAATTCACAGGAAAGCGGACCAGTTTTTCTTAGAACTAATTTAATAAAATTATTGCTCTATTATAGCTTTTTGTAATCTTTTATTTGCATTAGCATCGCCTCTATTCCTAAATATTTAAAAAAATCTTGAAATCTTCAAAAATCCTTTGAAGCCTACAAATTTTTTTGGAAAAAGAAAAGTAAATGCCATGATTCACTATCCTCCAAAATCGTACGATCTGTCAAATATGGATCTACGTGAAACATTTTCTTAAAAAGTCGTACGATATGCAAAAGGTTATGAAAATCTTTGTGCGACCAGAGTTGCATTTAGCTCAATCATAGTTGCATATGCTGTGTATGATAGTGAAGCATGGCATTAAAACAACACAAATGGTTGAGTCCACATAATATGTTTAAAGTTCAATGTAAAAATATACAAAGGAAATTAAAATGCCGATCTTATGAAAAGCGCTCCTTCTAAAATGTTGTTTTGGTACCGGTGACCTTGCTTCTGCTGGATCAGCAACAGGATATCTAATAATAAAAAAAATCCTTTTTGTAATCTTTTGTAAGGAGAGATGTCTATTGAAAGGAAAAGGATAGTTATAATTTTATATGTTATCCAGTATCCGAATTAAGTATAGTGGGTCAAAAAAGTAAACACAATATTTTACCTAAACACAAAAAAAAATTATGATAAATATATTAAAAATGTACACGCAGTCAAAAGTAGGTTTATTGAAGCTTGAGAAGGTTATAATATAAAAAGTAAAAATGTATGAAGAATATGATAGGCAGTTGTTCCCTAACTGTGGCAGTTTGTTTTAATTTGTCAGGGTTGCTCGTCCTCCCCTTTTCTTCATAGAACATTTGTTACATTTTCTAGACTTAATAAACACAAAGTCGAAGTTTTCTAATATTTTTTACTAAAACTAACTCAATTACAAACGAAACGTTAGAAACCACCAAATAATCATAAGACATTCGTGGATAATTGCAAAGCCTTGTTTTCTTGTATGATCTTGTTGTTGGTGTAGTAAAATCGTATCGTTCTACTTTACGCCTTGTCGTATTGTTTGGTTTTGCGTTCAACTTATAGGAAATGTATCACATCAAATCAATGTGCCTGCGATGGAGGCCATTCTGTTTGCAGAATATGTATACGTGGTTGGTGTTGCCAACTCATATTTTATTTGTAAGGATACCATTCTAGTCATTTTTAAATACAATCGTAACTTTTTATATCAATAATGTTACATGTAGGGATTTACAGTCATAAAATAGTTAAACTACATTTTTTAAATAATATTGTTTCTCGACCCGCAATCGTTTTGTGCCAGCCTTCCTTCCATAACACTGTTTGTACAATCGGGTTTTAAAATTTAGTTTTTTGCATTTTTAAATAATTTTATTTACTAGTGGAAGGATAGAGATTTTTTCCATCATTTTGAGTTGTTAAGAAAAGAAAATTTATTGAGCAAAAACATTTTATTGCATCAGTTAATGCACGAATGACTTCAACAGCATGTTTGATTCGAGCAGTTTCCCTGCAATCATTCCACTTCAGGCCAAACTTTAGTTTGACAAATTTTATTAAATTCTCTCCTAAACTTTATTCTAAATTGTATTTTCGATTATAATTTTGTTATGAAGCAAAAAAAAAAAAAGAGAACAAAAAACAAAACAAGAAGCAAAGAGCAATTTTCCAAACCAATAACAAGGCCGGATGTTTATTGCCAGCACGAGTATTGTTAGTTTGGAAAAAAAGCAATCTTATTTCCAAAGTTGCAGTATTTATTAAAATTCTTTGAAAACTTTTATTAATATTCAATTTATTGTTGCTTTAGATGAGCTCACAATACAATTTGAAACAAATATTTATTTTTGTGTTTTATGAAGAACTTGTTAGTGTTAGAAATGGGCTGAGGAGAACAGCGACCTGATGCTTTCCAAGCATGTTTTCAAAGAAAATTCAACAACGTAAAGCTTAAAAGCATAAACATAAACGAAATTAATTGAAATGTAAGTAATTCGAATTATATGAATTAAAATCCGCAAAGTTGTGGTTTTAAAATTGATTAATCTTTCACATGTCCAATTGCTGGGATTTTACAAATGTATTAATTTATAATGGGTGTGTTTTTAGTGAACTGAGTGATTATCTTAAAATGATAGTGGAAGTTAGCAAGATTATTAGAATGAAATCTTTTTTTTATAGTCTGGTTGGTGATTTAATGGCAAGGCGGTTATCATTTACATGGCCCATTCGATCAGTACAATATTTACTACTTTTGCCAATAAATCTGATAGTATGGCGTCAATGGTGTCGTTGTTTAATCAGCATAACGAAATGACAGAAAATAAAATTTTAACCAAAGTAATTCTGTAATAAATCGATTGGAAAAGACGTAGTATGGCAAGAAGATATACTTATTAGACAAAAATTCCATTTATTTTCCACCGATTATTTTTGTAAGACAACTTAATTAAATTCTTATGAACTTTGCGAACAGATTTATCTTTTTTGAAGTATATTACGATAATTTAGAATCATTGCTATGGCTTCCCAAAGCGAACTGGACCCAAATGCAAAGCCATAGTTAACAACATCGATAGTTCTCACGCAGCTAAAAAAAATCACCCTTTATCTTAATTTTCCACATGAGGCGTTGCTATGGGCTTTCAATGCCAGAAAGAAGCCAAAAATATATCAACATTATTTATCAATCATTTCAATATTATCTTTAACCTATTTCATTTTTATTTATCGTGAATATAATTTCTCATAAAGATACATTTTTGTTTGGTCCTGCAAGTTGATGATGAAAGTCCTTCCAAAAGTTTTACTTCCGATTGCATCACAAATATTGATTAATAGAATTTGCTTGTTTTAAATTCGCTTAATATGTGTCACGTATTTGTAAATTGTTTACGTTCTGCGAAATAAAAATATTGATTTTTCTTTTTGGGCACAATTTTATTTTCTGAAAAGTTTGGATTGGAAATATTTTTTTTTCGCACCTGTTAAATAAAATAAAAACCGATTTTTTTTGAAAAAAAAAATATAATTTCAAACTCTACTGTATTTAATTTTGCGTTTAAATTGGGCAACTTCTTTATGCTGGAGAACGATTTATATATTAATTATTCGAGCTTTAATACATAAAATGAATATTTTATATTTTATTTGAAATAAGTAAATGAGCATCCATATTTATTTTCTAGTTTATGAATTTAGTAAAAGAAAAAATAGATAAATATTTAAAATAAATGTGCTTTTTAGATTATGTTGTAAAAATTATATGTCCCCTTGAAAAATGTATATATTTTTATTTAGTATTTCCAAATTGGATCCATATTGGCTGTGGGCATACGGCTGCTCCGAAATTGTTTTGCTATTTTTACTTCAAACTTCATGCAAAACTATTTCCATATATAACGATATAATTATTTTATTTCATGTAATTAATATAATGATTTCTTAAAAAGAAAAAATAATAATAATGATATTACGTTTTAATAACAATTCCATATTAAAATAATCCTTTTCTCAATAAACTTTATGTGTTTAATTGTTTCCTTTCCCCTAAATCATATGTAGAACATTATTTAGCTAAAGAAAACAAAACATTTAATGATTTTCTAAATTTTAATTTAAGAATTTTCTAATTGTTTTAGTTAAGTATCATTTATGTATGTATTTGTTAAAACCTTTAAAACTTATGGAAATTTATTTATGTAAATATTTCTTTACAAAATCAGCAATTATTTGAGCAACCGAAAAGATTTCGCTTATAGGACAAAGTCCATTTACATTTCCATTTACATTTACATGAAACTTATTTACTTTAGAAGTTTTATATAATATAAATTTGAAAACAAAGAAAATCTGAATATAATATATAAAACTAACCGCATGCATTTTATGTTCTCTTTTTTTTCTTTTCTTTCCATTTTTCTTGAATATCTATGACATTGTTCTTTTGCAAATATTTAAACAAAAATTAAACAAAACGTTAAACTACCGATTGAAACTCAACACTTTTGCAAAATATAAAAACAAAATACACTCACACTCACACTCACACTCACACTTATTAATTGGCCTAAAAAAAATCTGGCTGAACAAAAACAAACAAAAAAAAAAAATAAAAAAAAAATTAAAACACAAAATCGATTCAATTTTTCAATAATGCCAACTAAATGTGTTTTTAAACTTTTATTATTGTGGTATGAATGAAACTGTTACGTTTTGAAATTAATTTTTTTGATGATGTCTTTGTTTTTATTGTTGTACAAAATAAATGAAAAATAAAAAAAAAAAATTTTGTCGTACATACACTATTAAAATAAAAATACAAACACCACTACACGTTTAACATAAACAAACACGAAACCACCTAATCAAACACTAAAAATCGCCACTGCATAATAACAATGAACTGTGACGGGTAACAATGGAAACGGAAATTAAAACTGATTTTTAAAATAAAATATAAAACAGCAGCTGTAGCCGCTGCAGCTATGCGCGGTGTAGCTATACAACGTGGACATGTTGGTGTCGTCGGTGCTCCCTTCAATCCAGCTTTAGCTGCGGCTGTAGCAGCTCAACAGCAGCAACAACGTCATGCTGCTGCGGTTGCTGCTGTTGCGGCACATCAGCAACACCAACAGCAACAACAGCACTTAGGTTTGCAACAAGCCCTGCAGGCTCAATCATCGGTTGCTAATGCAGCAAATGCTGCGGCAGCAGTTGCCCTGCAACCAAGCGCCCAGCAACAATTGCAAAGCCTTGCTCAAACGGCCACAGCACCAAATGCCACCTCCGCTGCCGCCGTGGCATATGCAGCACGTCTCTCCACCGCTCCACAAGCTCAACCCACAGCTGCATCAATGGCTGCGGCTGCCAATGCAGCAGCTGCTGCTAATGCTGCGGCAGCTGGTACCACATTGCATGGATATGCACCGTAAGTAATTGAATTAATAAAACAGAATAATAAATTGTTCGCAACAATTAAATGAACAACAAAACATGCAAAATAATATAATATGCTGGAAAATGTAACGTTTTTCCCCCCTCGATATACTCGAAAAGAGGAAGAGGAGACGTAAAATACACTTTAAACAATGGCCATCTCTAAATTAAAATTTTAATTAATTTTTGTAACATTTGAAAAAATATTATTACTACTTTGTACAGAGTTTTACGACTCTATTGAATTCGTTGTTTTTCGAATATGGAAAATTATTAATTTAATAAACAAAAAAAATTTTTAAAAAAGCGCTTAGTTTTTAAATCAAAACTCTTGCCAATGCAATCGTAAATAGGAGAACCTGAAAAAATGCACTAATAGATGCATTCGCTGTATGCAATTCTCTTGCATACAGAATTTGTTTTTGCAAAAGCATTAACTTCAAAAACGAAGCTCTCTCCTATTGCACTTTCACAGGGTTTTGCATTGCAGCGCTATGCAAAACCTGCACGCTCTCTTCGAATTGACATTTTTGTAGTCAGTTAAAATTACAAATAAAATGCAAACATCTTCGTGACACTTTTATGTTGTATAAGGCTATGATTCACTATAGCACACACAAGTCTGATCTGTCAGTGCTGAAAAAATAGGATAGTTGGATATGAAAATCCATCTGTGTGACAGATTTTAAATAACAAAGAAAATTTTTTTTCATCATATTTATATGATTGTTTTCATGCGATTTCTTAAAATAGGATGGAATGGCATCAAATTTTCGTGGTAATAAATCATACAACCGTGTAGGAGAGTGAAGCATGGCCGTTAATAAATTATTTATGGCCACCGAGCATTGAAATGATTTCCAGTTAGCTGGGCCAGCAATCACCTGGCAGTCTCCTCTTCGAGCGTAAAAAAACTACATTTTCCTCATAACTAACATTTTATTTTTATTAGTTCGTAGTTTGCTTTACTAATATTTGTTTTGTAGTCTTAAAAAGAAATGTTTTTGGGTTCTTTTTTCATTGTAATTTAATATTTAGCACATTTTCAAATGCTAAACCAAAATAACTAATAATTAATTTTTTTTTTCTCTTAAATATTACCTGCATTAAAAAAAAATTATAATAGCTTTTTGTTACCAAAAAAAAAAAATATATATATATATATATACAAATAAAATTTCAGTAAGACTAGTTTGGTTATTGAAAATGAATACTTATAATAATTGATAATAATTTACAAAAAGGTTTTTGTGTGTATGTGTGTGTTTTTTTTTAATCAGAAAGCATGCTTGATAAATGAATTTTTGAATTAAAAAAAGAGGGGTTCTAGAAGTACATACTACGTATTTTGTTATAAATAAAATAATGTCACTAAAGCTCACCGCCCCCTTTTTTAAATCTTATATAACACACATTAAATAAAATTGTAATAAAATTTCAATTACGAATTAATTGAAGGAGAAATTTTTTTTTAGCTTAGTTACAAAGCATATTGTAATTATCAACATTGTACGTACTAAAGCATCTTTTTAGGCTTAAACTATTAATAAATAATATTACATATTTATTCGTACATATCTACATACATACACTACATACATACATACATACATACATATCTTTATTGAATGATAATGGCAATTATATTGTTTTTGTAAATAGCTGTAATATTGTTTCTATAATTTTTCTCTTGTATTGAAAACAAAAACAGTTGATTGTGTGTGTACAATTTTCAATTATATATCTTGGGGACCCACCGTATGCATGTTAAATTTTCTCGCTCTTTCTATTATTAAAACAAAAGCAATCAAAAGCAATACAATAATGTATTTTATTAAAAAACAAAAAACAAAAACAAAAGCAAAACAAAAAAAATTATTTAAAAACTGAAACGTGAATGATGGATGATGGCCTTCTTGATTATGTATAAAAGGAAAGAAAATTATGTTTTAAAATGCAAAACAATGTTTAGTTAATTTTTGTTACCCGTTTTGAAAAATTATATTGCATACTTTTAGGCGCATGTCACTGTATATTTAAAACGAAACATCTCTTGTTTCACATTAATGATAAAACTTTTAATTTTTGTGTTTTTTATGTTACTTACTGTTTGTTTTACATATATTTCTTTTTTATATATTTGCGTTTTAAAAGTTTCTTTGTTTTCTTTATTTTTTTTATGTGTATTTGAATACAAAGATTTACTATTTTCATTTGTGCATAACCTAATAAATGACATGAAAGTCTCAAGAGCTTATAAATCTATGCAAACGAAATGCAATTATTATATTGAGCTTTTTGTGAAGGCATTCATTTTCGATTTTCGTACAACATGCCATCGAGTCTGTGCCCCTCCGCTCTGCTTTTTTTTGCAACTTAATTTTTTCTTTAAAATATCTAAAATTTTTAGGTTTTTAATTTACAAGCGTGACCTGTTTTTATTAGTAAAAGAAATATGGTGGGAAGGAGGTCAAGGATTTGAAAAGTTAATTATGTTTAAAAAAGCAAACTGCATGCCTCGAACTGTTCAATAATGCAGTTTTTAAAACAACTACGCCCGATAAGTTTCTTTCGGTAAAAATTTCTGCTATTTGTATTTTATCGCTAGATAGTAAACTCTATAAGAAATCTCTCCTATTCGAGAACATAACCCACAATCAAAAGCAGCCTCTTCTGATGTACATATGTATATCGTGCAATTGTAAACGTATTTGGACACTGGCTCCACTTTAACATTCAAGACAAAAGTATTGCACCAGCCATTACATACATAATCTAGCAAAAGGTAGATCAAAACATTCGCAGAGTTTCGCACAAGACTTACTTACCCAGTGGTAAGAAAAAACCTCAAAACTCTCTCATTTCAATTTCCTGTAGAATGCTAATAAGCAAATCACTGTTCAGGCCACAGAGTTAGAATTCTAAGAATTCATAACATTTAAAGTGATACATACAATTTTAATTTTATCCTTGTAGTACTTGTGTAATGTTATAGGATGATTAAAATTTTTTAGTACCAAAAATAGCGAGAAACTAAATTACTCAACATTTTATACAGAAGCTTTTCAAAGAATGCTGCCCATCTTGATCGAGAGTAGAGCATGTCAGTAAATCACCACTGATTTTCTCCTACTCCCTTTGATTTCTTGAAATGTTTCGGCTGTGAAGTAGAGGCGTGTCAAGCCATTTTTATTTAAAAGTAAAAAGTCAATAAATTCTTAAGAACTATTGAAGAGCGTACGTACTATTGCAACACAATTAGTAGAAATCCTGTTCAAGAAATCTTTGTCAACGGTCAAAGTAGTGTTTTTACGTGCTCAATATACAGTCAGAGACTAGCGACAGTGCATGACAATGCTGGAAGAAAATTTTTAAAATGCACCTTTCTCTTTTCATCATATCAGTCCATTGTCTCTGCACAATTTTTGACATTGACAAGGTACTCAGCAATTTCTCTCAGAGCCCAGCCTTCATAGAGGGAGTTTATATGCCAGAATGAATATGGCGATTATGGATAATAAAAATATGCAAAGTATTCATTAACTGGCACGATGAGATATCGGTTGGTCATCTGGCTTAGGGGTTCACTAAAATGTAGCTATTGGATTCAGATAAGTCATATGGCGCTTAATAATTAATTGTTACCAAAAAAACTAATTAAAATGATTAATTGAAAGCACACATCCCGCCTAGCCTTCCTTCCATATTTCTATTATTAATGTAAAATAAATAAGTCGTATCATATAATAAGTTTATTTTATATATAAAAAGAGAACAATTTAAACCGAGGACCCAGCCAGGTTAAGTAACTTAAGCTGTGATAAATTTTTGAGCGAGTGAATGTATGATTCCTTGTATGAATGTGTTATAAAATGGATTTTAGGTCTACAATATAAGAAATTCTTTAGTCAGACAAAATAGTTCTAAGAAATCGCATTTAAGTTTTAAAGAAGATACAAGCAAACCGAAAAACCAAAAAAAAAAAACAGAATTAAATGAATTTTGCTTTTAAGAACTCAGATCATTTTAGACCTTTTTGGGTCTACAAAATTTATACCAATAAGTTGAGAAGATTTGTGTTAAGTAAAATCAACCACAAAAAAAACTATCTTTTTTTCTCTATCTCTCTTGAACTTTTTCGCAGTGTTTACTTTGATCCCTACTTAGCCGCCGCTGCAGCTCAAGCTGATCCCAATTTACGTTTTCAGGTAAGACTGATTGATGATTTTTTATCTATTAAAAATTTGTTTAATAAAGTTTTTTTTTTTAAAATAGTCCTTTAGGGCTAAGTTTATGTTAAAGTATTTAACCTTAAGTTAGATTTAGGAAAATTTATTTAAGGTTATAAACTATGTAAAATTAAACGAAAAACAAACTAAAAATAACATTTTACAGGCAGCGAAACCGGTCACAGAAGTTCCAGCAGCACAGCCAGCCGCAATTATAAATGTAATCATTGTTTTATATTTATATAAATTTAAAAAAAAATATATATAATAATAATAATAATTATTATATTTACTTTTTACTAAATATTTATTTATTTATTTAATTGCCTCATTTAACTTCTATTTGTTTGTAACTATTTCTATAATAATTTTATTATTCACCTCTCTGGTCCCCTCGAGTATGCGCCATTATTTTTATTTTATTTTTTTTTTAATTATTTTCTTTGTTTTTTCTTGTTTTATTTGAATTTGTTTATATAGTCTTGTATAATATTTGGTTTTTTGTTAATAATATATAAAACTAATTTCATGTTTTAATGCCGCCATTTCTCCGGGTGTTTTAGATTTTTATTTGTTTGGTTTTATACTCTTCTTGGTTTAAACAAAAATTATTCTAAATATTTATATTTATATAATGTTAATAACATATAAAAAAAATTTTTTTTTTAATTTCCGCTCAACCGTACTTTGTAAATGTCGAAAGCAAATATCTATATAAAAGAAACTGCTTTTTTATTTAATTAATCTCTCTAAAATAGTTGTTATTGACTCATTATTTTTAACGTTTTAGTGGCATACAAATCAATTATCATGCGTCAGCTAATTTTAACAACAATTTAATTTCATTCCATTTTATGTAGTTACCAGCAGTACGTTCATTATAATTATTAATCAAAGTAAAATGCAATTTCATTTCCACTACATAAAATCGTTTTAGCCACACCGAACGGCACAATTTATAGAAATTTATAAATAATAATATTTACGAGTATAAGCGGAATGGTAGGATGGTGATAGGTAAAATATATTTTATATTTATTTAATTATGTAAATATTTTTAAATATGTACATACATACTTATTGTATTGTATAGTGTATGCATACAAATTGAGCTGGTGGCTGAAGCTTCATTCATTTTCATTTCATCTTGGTAGGCAAGAAGTACTTATACAGTGGCTGTTAAAAGTTTACGAAAGAACACATATATATATTTTTTTGCCATTATTTGAATTCTACGGCGAAAGCCCACTATGGTTATTACATTCCACCTAGGTGAAATTTTCTCTTATCCAAGTTTGAATTTTTTCTTTACTTAAATACTAATTTATTCATTCATGCATTCGAAGTTGAAAAAAACGCTACTAAACAACATTTTTATTAACTATTTTTAGACCTTTTTGGCGGCAAAAGAGCTTTCAAAAAATTCTTAACATTCGATTCATAAACTTGCCTTTATATTTCATTAATTGTATCAAAAAATATTAAAATTTATTTTAAAAACAGTTTGTTTGTGCAGCTCTCTAAGTTCCCGATACATTTTATCACACGCATTTACTTGTTCACACAAAATGTAATTTTTTTTTCAAATTTTAATTTATATAAAAGTGTTTGTCCAGAAAGTGAATATTTTCATTCATTACTGATTTCCGTAAAAGATGGTAACGATTTCGTGTGTGGCATGATGTTGCATTTAAATTTTTTTTTTTTTTTCAATTTTTCATTCTTCAGTTTTTACCTGCCCCCCATGCATTCTTCTCTTTTATAACTACTCTCCTTTAAGCTTTATTTTTATTAAAAATTTTTGAATGCAAATTTGACATTACTTTTACTTTTTGGGCCCTTCTTCGCTTTTTAAGTTTAAGCACAAAAAAAAAATATTCAGAAAAAAGTTTTTTTTATGAAAAGAGAATAGTTTTATTTGACTCTTTTCTAACTTGGAAAAACTTAAAAGCAGACTGTACAAATTCGCACTGGTAGAACAAATTTGTATACTAATTTCTTTCAAATAACTTTACTTGGAAATGGAATTGTAAAAGCTTCTATTTATTCAGTATAGAAAAAAAAATGTATTTTTGCAAGTAAATTAAATATTTTTTAGAATTAAACTGCTCACTTACCTTCGCACAGCAGCAGTAGAATATCTGAAAAAATAGAAAAGTTAAGATTAGAATTCAAATTAAATTTACTTAAGAATTGCAGAGTGTAAAAGAAGAAGTTTCCGGTTTCAAATATGATAATAAATAAAATTTCGTATAAATTTATTCGTATGATAAATATGCGCAAAAATTTTATAAAATCACTTGACTAAATTTATTTGAATAAAATTATTCGCATTCAATAAAAAATATTCCATAAAAATTATTTCAACACGAAATGCTTAAAAAAATTTATTCGAGTAAAATAAATAAATTCTAAACTACAATTATGAGCGGAATAAATTCAATAAAAATTACTTCAGACAAATTTATTAAACAAAAAATTATTCGAATAAAATTATTCGAATATTATATTTGAATTAAAATTCAGATAAAATTATTTTATGGTACTAATAGTTATAACGTTATTTGAAAAAGAAGTGAAAGAGAAATTTTCGAATAGAATTATTCGAATAAACAATAACTAAAATAAGAAGGATTTCTACCGATAAAAATATTTGCCAAATCTAGTACGCCACAACGTGCAGCTTTATAAATTTGTTTGCTCTTTTAGGAACCACATTAGCAATGTGTTTCATGTATAATCCGCCGGCTCGCCCAAAAGTTAGGATAATTTATTTACATATTTCTAAAACTTTTGCTTTTCTAACACCCTTCTATGTAACTGTTTGTCCTTTTGTTTTAATTAACCCTCTAACAACCCAAATCATTTTCTTCATTTGTTATAAGAATCACACTCATAATAATACACAAATACACCCACACAAGAAAACTGCATCATGCATTTGATTTAGAAAAAAAAAATAAATAAATAAAAAATAAAGAAAAACCAAAAAATAAGAAACAAAATTTACTTGAAAACTTACAGCGCCGCACTGTGACAACGCTAAACAGTACCCCACATACGATCAACCGCATACCGGTACCACAGAATGTTTTGGTAAAAATATAAAATCTACATGAATTTCTGTTTCTCTGTTTGTTTCTTTTAATCATTTAGTGTGTTTATACCAAATATTGTTACTAACGATATTGATGTTGTCGTTGTTATTGCTATCTGTTATCGCTTTAAGTATATGTTACACACATGCATATGTATTATCCTGGCAGTTGCACCTCCCCACAATTAATGTTTTTTCATCTTATTATTATTAACATCCTCCGGGCCTATGCATGACGTACGAGTATTTATTTATATTCAATTACAGGTGTTGCTGTGTGTTGGAATTTTACTTTAAATTTATTTAATATTAATTATGTATTCAATTATATTTCAGCTAAACAACTGAAACCGAACCAATATGTTTAATAGTATTGAAAATATTTTTGAGCATGACTTTTATTTAATTTTTGGTAAATTGTTTTCGTTTCTCCTCTAAGACCTGCTACACTAAGATGCGCATATAAATAATGATAAGTTCACTTTCGTACTCATTCCTATTACACTGGCATGGTTTTCACATAAATTTGAAGTGCTCTCATTCGTGGAAAGATATTTTTTTTGCTTAGACCTCTTTCACACACATCAAATTTTCTTTAGATTTTCTTTTGAACCCAAACTTTACGTTCATACACGAACAATCAGTTTCATTAAGTTTCGTTTGCTTTGCTTTCAACTTTATGACAATTCTTGACAATTCATTTTATTAGAAATATCAAAATACCATTCTGCAGCCAACTTCAAGTATAAAAGGTTGTACAACTTTCTATTCTCTTCAAGCCTTTCTCTCGAAAACTCAGTACTTGCTTGCTGTGTGTGAAAGGGGACAAAATCGACAGTTTACTAGTGGCGAATATTGAAAATTAAAACTTATGATTTAAAATATTGATAATTAAGAATCGTAAAACTATAATTCGTATACTTTTCAGAGAATTTGATGATTTATCAAATTGAATTAGCAGGTATAGAGCTGCGTTATTTCTTTTCTCCTTTTTTGTGAACTTAATTGCTTCGTAGTCATTTTATCCTTTTTTAGATTTAGATACGCCTGATTTTATTTAAGGCAACGTAATATTTTTATTTTAATTTAGCAGAGTCATTGCTTTCTATCGCTAAAATGTAAAATCTCTGCGGAAAATGCTTAAATTTATTGAACTCAACGTGCTTGAATTAAATAAATGGTACCAAAATTGTACCTTTCACTCATGGAAAGGAAAACCAAAAGGAATTGCCATAAAATTATACCTGTACTGAGTATTACCCTGTTAAAACCTGATATTTTATTATTTTGTTATGGTCTACTCATAATGGGCCGAATGCGCTAGTGCTACAGACGAGAGTTGGTAAGAAAATATAACTTGATTATTTTTCGTCTGCTCATCTCTTCTGGCCGTTTTTAATATGCCAGATGTGGGTATCGAACTCACTACCTTCGTCATTTATTATTGCTGCGCCCACCGAGCCATCCATGCCTACAAAGGTATCTTAACTAAATATGTCAATATGGTCTTGCTTAAGACTTGCCAAGTTAAAGAGTTTTGGGTGCTAATTTTAAGTCAGGCCTGTGGCCAAAAAAAAAGCATTTAAACCGAAAACGTTGTAGTGTGGCCTTCGACATGCCCAGAAGAGAAAACTATTTATTTGTATAATGGAGACATTCCTGTACTCTTGCCGGTCATACGATTCTTAATGAAACATCAGGGAAAATTTGATTTCCGATTGACAAACTGTCTTACTATTTCTGAACGACCTAAAATTTACGTTTCAATACATGAAATATAAATTTTGATTTCCTTCCAAATGGAATGGCATATTTGGCAGCGCTATATAAACACACCGCAAATATACCCCTCACCTTTTGCTTCACAATGGCTGGTGTTTCCAACGACACTTCATGATAAAGAAAATCAACAATCAAACCCACAACTGCAAAGCAACACTGTGGTAGCTTCAGCGCTTGCATAGTGTGTGTACTTGTAATAAAAGCTTGCTAATGAGAGTGAGAGAGAGGGAGAGAGCAGTTATTTGTGTGAAAGCCAGTTGTATTTGTTTTACATTAAGCACTATCATTATAATGCACATTTAAAAAATACCTTCTTGTAGGTGTACATATCACACAAAAAAGAAAAGCTCAGAACACAAAAAGTACTTTTAAAAATTATTACAAGTAACTGGTGTAAAGGTTTTGGTTTGACTTCTGTGCTCCTTTATTTATTTAATAATCGTATATTTATGTATATTAATCGAAAGCGCATCGTTTGAAAATGTAATCATACTTTTAATAATATTTAAACAAAAAAAATTGCACTTATTTAATATTAATGTATGTATTTATTACTGTTTATAATGATTGATGGATTAATTTATGACGAACAACAAAATCAAAATTATTTAAGTTTATTTACCGTTTGCTAGTAAAATGCACCCAAATTTCAGAAAACAAGTGTTGAATTACATATCGTTGTTGTCAGTCCATTTTTATTTAAATTTTTGAAATGAAACATTAATTTTGTTTGTAGAATGTTTGTAATTGACGTGTGTCAGTTCATACGAAATGTTTTATCTGTTCCTTATGACCTGTTTGATTAAATCACACCACTAATATTACAAATTCAATTGGAAAAAGCAAAAAAAAAAAAAAAATTTAAATTTACTCTGTTGAAATTCACCTTCTTAAAAGTATTCTGTTTCTATATTTTTAACTTTCTTTGGTTGCACTCGTACATGAGCAGCCAATTAAAATTGAAGTTTGTTAATTGTTTGCAATATTTTTCTTTACATTTTTTTAACGAATTTTACAGGCTACTGGTCCTCTGTTAAAGACACCCTTGTCTCAGGCTCAACAAGCTTATGCTACTGCAGCAACTACATATACTGCTGTAGCAGCTAGAGCAGCTTATGGGGCTGCAGCTGCTGCAGCAGCCCAACCAGCTTTGGCTGGTTATGCCACCGTTGCGGGGTAAGTTTTGTGCGACGAATAAGAGGACGAATACAAGATATGGTTTCACTAACACTATATAATTTGGAATATGTATATTAATTTAATAGGTGAAATGCTATTTCTGTAGGTGGTTTAATGCACTATGGCCTGATATAGACCATTTCAAATTTAATCAAAAATTATTTATTTTCATTTGTTCCTCTTTTGATATTTCCATATGTAACTTAATTTCATCATTTGAATTACTAACAAAGTTTATCATCAAACTGTATCATAATAAGTAACACGTGGTGTAAAAATATTCAAAATTACACCAAGCAACAAAATTATTATACATACGTATTATTTCGTGTTTATTACACCGATTGGAATAGTCACTTGTAGTTAAACAGTTTGTCGGAAGAATGTCCAGCATTATAAGGACATGCCGGAATTATAAGGAAAGGTTATTTCGAGAAAGAGCCATGCAGTTATTTTCAGTGCTTCTGTAATTTAACATTTAAACAATTTAAATATTTAAAAACATGAAGTATTAAGAATTTTTTTTTATTTCACGACTGCGAGAAGTTGGTATCGAACCCACTTCTTCAGCGATTTCTAGTTGATGAGCTTACTTGTCAACTAAGCCAACAAGTTGAAAGAGTCAGAAAATTAGATTTTAATAATTATTTTTATATTTTGTATCGTATAAAACAAACAAAAGACCACAATGCGGCAGCTTATTTGTATGAGATATTTAAACAAAAAAATTTTGTTTTCTCATTTTCTCAAAATATACATAAATGTTTTGTTATCAGCTGTTAAAAAAAGGCATTGCACTTTTTTCTAATTTGTGTTCTTTTCTCGTTATATAAAAAATTGCACTTTTACAGGGCGGGCAAAACATTTTAAAAATGCACCTTTTCACAGGGCAACATTTTTAATGTAGAAAAGAAAACGCCATAAGCTTAATCAGTTAATACAATTTTTAAGCTCTTTCGTAGTTGCAGTTTTATAGACAAATTTAGGGGGAAATTGGAAGGCACGAGATATACTTTTGCTGGAAAATATGAAAATATGTGGTTTAATAACACATTAACTATGAATTTTGAGAGCAATTAAAAAGGGAAAATTGACTATAATTTGAGAAGGGGCATTAAATGAAATATGACAAGCGAAATGCATTAAAATGTTAAAATCTATATTCAGCACTTAATTTGTTTTTTTTTTAATTATTATTATAAAGAACAATTCCCATGCATATATGTGATAGGCATCTAAACGATGTGCAGGTGTTCCTTATCGCATAGCGTCACTACGCTGCCAGACATATTTTCATTTCCAATTGCATTGGTATTTCAAACTCTTTTGAATTTTGAGAATCTTTAAAATTTGTCTAGAGTAATTATTATTCTCATCTCAATAATATTGAATCTCAAGATTCAATTTAGAAGTGACTTACCAGAAATGCTGCCCAGCAGGAGTATTTACATTCAGTCTGTATTATTTTTTCTAAGTTTACATTTATGAAAATATTTTTACATTTTAGTTATGGAAAATTGAAAAACATTTCCTCATTTTTTTTTTGTATTCTTAAGTTAAATTTTTGCCTCTTAAGTTTTATCACTTTAATATTTCTTTACTTTTTCTTATCATATTGAAATATTTTATTTTTTTAATTTTGTATATTGATTTTTAATTTCTTTAATTCTTTTAATTTTCATTTTGTTAAATTTTTTTTTATATTTTTAGAAAAAACGAAATAGGAAAATCTGAAAACCTTAAAATTTTACTTGAAAACTTTTGCAAAATACTAACGAAACTAAACAATTTCCACTAACACACAACTAAAAATAAAACTAATCAACTAATTAAATGTTAACGAGCGGAACTGCTAGTCATGTATCAAAATTCAGCAATAGAACAAGCCATTTCGAAAAACTAAAACAAAGCAAGAAAGAAAGGAGACATTAAACTAATTGAATTATTTTTCATTTTTGTTGTTATAATAGCTATGCCCGCGAATATGCTGATCCTTATTTAGGACATGGTATAGGACCTGTGCCCGGTTACGGGGTAAGTTCATAATAATATTAATGCCGAACACAATGCGAACAAGCATTTTAGAATGTGAACTCCCTTAATAATATAAATGAATTATACTAATTTGGATACTTTTTGTTTCATTTAGGCAACCATGTATCGTGGAGGATTCAATCGTTTTACGCCATATTAATTTTCAACAACAAATCACCGAAGAAAAAAAAAATTATTGGAAATACTCATCAATTTGTTGGAAAACGCCACAAAATCACTTTTCAATACTCATCATCAAATCACCTGGGGTTGCAAACCATCAACAAATATTTGAAATAATGCTCAAAATAATTTAAAAAAAAAAATAGTAATTAAAAATACTCAAAAAAATTAAAATTTAGAAAAGATTTTTATAAAAGAACACACATTCAAAGTGAGTTGTCGAACGAAAGTTCGAAATGAAATGGAATGAAAGGATATAAAAAATAGATTGCAAAACAGATTTAAATACAAGTATGTAGTTTCGTTCAAATTCAATGTCGTCCAGCAAAAATAAAAATAGAAATCTTAAGCAAAATGCAAACAAGAAATATATTTCTAAACTCAAATTTTAAGTTAAAAGCAATCAAAACAATCCTTGCAATTCTTTAAAAAAAAAATAACAAAAGAAAATACACGAAATTGAACCACAATCTCTAGAGCTTCTCTTAAACTGTCGTAGAATAAAAGGTTTTACTTCCTTTCTTTTCATTAACTGAATAGAATTATTAATAATAAAACGTAACGTCTCGTCTCATCCCCTTTCGTATCGTCTTGGCGAAAAGCAGATTTAAAATTAACCTTAAACACTTTTTAACAAATAGTTTAGCATTGTTAAAAATTATTGAAAAAATGTACACACCCTCCAAAAGCCATGAAAAAAATTTTATTTGAAGAAAAAATTTCAAAATTATTAATTTCCGATATGATTGTTTAGTCCATGACAACAACTCTAGTAACATCCTTGTAGTATGACCGAGTTCATAAAAAGCTTGTATATTTAAATGCTCATGTATTAATTTCCTTCTCTCTCGTTTGCAAAAAGAGTTTTTTTTTAAATAAAAAATGGCAGCCATTTTATTTCAAATAATAATAATTATAAATTAAAATTTATGTTTTTTACAAGCGAAATTGCTTTCCTTTCATTTGGCAACTATTTACAAAATACTCATTATATGTTAATTCTTATTATTATTAATTATTTTTATTATTTATTATTATTTGTATTATTAAAAATTAAAACAGTTGTATCCTTTAATTATTTTACTGATTTATTTATTTGTATTTATCTTAATAAAAAATACTCAAATTTATCAATCCAATAATGTAAACCATTTCATTACCGTCATTACCGTCATTACTAAAAAAAATTTTTTTTGAGAATTGCAATCAATACTTTAAACGTTTTGAAATTTATTTAAAACAAAACTATTTCTTTTTTAATTTGATTATTTTAATTAAACGCAAAAATGTCAGCGAATAAAATGAAACGATATTATAAAAAATGTTAAGGATGTGAATTTTAATAATGGAAAGAATAAGTTAACAAAAAAAATTTTAAATTGAAAAGGTGAAGGAAAGAGTTTCCTGTTATCCTTTTCGTTTTCTCTTAAAAGCCGGTAGCACAAATATTTATGCACTCTTTAATACCTTTCCATAAAAAACCCGTGAAATACGTAAGTCATCTGTTGTGCAGTAACCTATCGCTACCTTTATATCCTTTATAAAGGATCCTAATCATTTTTGTAATAGTTAAGAAAACTTAAAACTAATCTTTATAAACTATAAAACATTAATGTTAATAATTCTTTTTCCAATCTGCAAAATAAAAAAAATATTATTCGAGCCCTTCCATATTACAGTAGCGATATATATTTATATTATTATGGCGCAACTAATTCCTTAGCTTCAAAAGTAAGAAGATTAATTACATTTTGTCTTTAAATCTGTGGTAGCCAAAAAAAAAAATTTTGCATAAAGAGCAAAAATTTTAAATAAGATTTATTGTGTGGAACTTGTTGGAACTCCTGTTGCTTAATTTATTTAATAAAATTTTAAATTTTATTTTGCATAAAAAAAAGCTTTATTGAGTGGATTTTGCAGATTTAGAAGAGAATAATAAATATTACAAATCTAATTGTAATCGGAAGGACTTTTTTAGCCGAGTTGTGTGCAGAAAGCTTCTATATATTTTAAATTGTAATGACACCTTAATAATAAGAAATTAACTTGAGAATTCTGTATCCTTAACATTTTTAATAAAATGGTTTTTTTTAAATTGATTTTTAAGTTATTGATAATTGAATAAAATGTATTTATTTATGTGTGTTTATTAACGATTTATGTTCCTGTTTTAATAGTAAATAATCTTTATTTATTTTATGTACGATTAATATTATTGGCAGCTAAATTTTTGGAATCTAAATAATCTATATTCTAATGTATAAAAAAAAGAAAAAAAAACATTTTAAAATTATGAAAAGGAAAAACTAATTAAAGAAGAATTAGTAAAAAAACGTAGACATATCCTTGATATATACAATAAAAATTAAAAAAAAAATATTATATAAAAATGTAATAAACTTATAATAATTCTTAAAAGCCATTTGAATTCTTTGAAAATAACTTAAAAGAAAATTCATTTATAAACAATTAAAATATTTTTCCAAAGAATTTATTACGAGAAAGCAATTTACTATTTTAACAAGAAAGTTTTTGCTCACTCTATGGACGAACAAAATAAGAATACATTGCAAATTAAAAATATGTAAATGTTTGAGTGTGTTCAAAGTTTAAAGGAGAGATAAATTTATTTTATAAGACAGCTACTTTAAATATGAAACAAAAATACAATTATTATAATAATAATAATAATAAAGAATGCTCAAAAAATATTTTAGATGTAAAAAAAGAAGCCATAAGAAATATTATAAATATTAATTTAAAGAAAAGCAAATTACCTTTAACTAAATAAAACATCAACAATAGAAATATTTCTCTAAGTGTGTTAATTTCTCCCCTTTTTTAATTTAATTGTTTTCTTTAATTCTATAAATGTATTGCGTGTTTAAATGTGCAATTGTTTAGATGTACATGTATATAATTAAAGTTAAATTAAAAAAAAAAAATAATGGAAAAACAAATATTAATGTTAAAAATCTAGCACTTTTTAACTGACAAATTTGACACCTTTTATGACAACTACACACAAACATAAATAATAATATACTTTTTTATGTAAATCCTAGCCAGATATTGGTTTAAGTTAATTAAAATATCCCTTGAATTTAAAATTTTAATCAAAGATATAAGCTTGAGCTAGTTATTTTTGTGAGAATTATAAGAATTGCTGAATTTACAAGAGAGATTATAATAAATAAATAATAAAATTTTATAAAGTTAAAATCTGAAATACGCAACACAAAATGTGTAAATAAAAAGCACGCATTTTGGACAATCGCTAAATTTCGTATTTTTTAAAGAAGAAATTCTTAAGTTAACAATAATTTGCCAAGCTGATAAAGTTCAGGTTCAACAGATTTATATAATGGCATCCTTTGAAAGAATCTATTGATTTATCTTTGTCGAGCTAAAGACAGTTAGAGCTAAAAGGCAATCACAAACTTTTTCCAGCAGTTAGTGGCCAATAAACTAGTGTTTATGAAACATTTCGTTAATTTGGATCTGCCACTATATTACAATTTTCAAAATATCAAATTTTAAATCAGTCAATCTTAAAACACCACTTTGTCTATTTAAAGCTAAAATACGAATACCAGAATTCCTAGAAGGTGCTTCTTATGAAAAGTTTCTTTAACAAACTGCACTATTATGCTTGACGTTATTGCGATTAACACCTAAAAAAAATCCGAGTTTCAGTTACTTCAAAACTTCTACCTCCGTTACCCGCACAAGCACTGCTAATTCGAATATTTAGCGATTGTTCAAAGTCGCCATTATTATTTTGCTTTATTGTAAACCTCTTCTCTCAACATTGCTCAAATTATTTAAAATTAAAATTACAAAACAAAAAAAATAATAATATAAAAATGTGCAAAAATAACATAAAAATTAATTTAATGCTCATATTTGTAAATTTAGTCTTAAAATCTCAAAAAAAAACGTCCTCCTCTTCCTGTTAAAAATTAAAAAAAAAGAAACTGAGCATAAACAAAAGTTTGAAATCAAAACAAAAAAAAAATAACTAACACACACATAATAAAATATTTTATTTTTTCGAATTATTTTTTTTTTTTTTTTTTTGTAAAAAACATGCTAAGTATTCTTTTATAATTTAAAAATTTAAAAACAAAACGCTAAGCCAAAGTTTATTTTTAATTGTAATAATAAAGAATTAAAATATTTTTTAAATAATTTTAATCTTGCAATTAATTCTTAATTTTTTTTTTTTTTTTTATACATATAATCTTACTATTAAAATTGTATCATTTAAAGCAAATTTAAAAAGTCAAAAAAGCATACATATACACATAAATACGTATAAATTTAGTTTTAAATTACCCATGTAGATTTAAAAAGGATTAAGAAATGTCGGTAAAAATAAAAGAATAAGACAGAAGAAAGATTATTAAAAATTAGAACAAATAAATCAAACCCATCAATTGCCAAATTAATTGTAGCTTTTATCAATGAAAGTAAAACGAAAGAAAAACAACATAAAATTTTATATTAAAAAAGCTAAAGAACAACAATAAATTATCTATAATTATAAAACATTATTAATTATATACATATATTATACAAAAGTTATTGAAAAAAATATCTAGATTGTAAATTCAATTTTTAATTACTTACAATTTTTTTGTCTTTTTTTAACAAGAAGTTTTTATAGAACTTTATTGACTTTTAGCTTACATTTTTTCTCTTATACACAACATACAATTTAAAAAATTTGTTTTATGAGTTTATTTATATGCATACATGTGTATGCATCAAGAAGAAATAAAGTATATCCAATCTAAAATGCATTTATTATTTTGTTTTAATTTCCTATTCTAATTTGATTTGAAACTGTTAAAATATTTTGCACTCGTGCTTTGAAAATTATTTTTAATTCTTCCAAATCACACATTACAAAAGCATTACCAGCACGTTAAATGCATTAAAAGATTCCATATATTAGACATGTTTATTTGAAAATACGTTAAATATTTAAAAAGCCATCTACATAGTACAGTCATCGAAAGGTATTGAACGAGAAGTGCAGTATTAAACGACAATTTGTTATTTGGGAAAACACTTAACAAACAATTGCAGCTTCACATTTTATATGTGAGATGACAGCCAACACAGATAATAAAATTTTTATAAAATAATTAAATAGCAACCAGGCAATTCTTCTTACTTGCCAGTGAAAATTTGGCATTGGCTTGCCTCTAAAGCTCTAAAATGTATGAAAATTTACTGGCTTACTGGCATTATTTATTTATTGAAAATCGAATCAGAATAATAAGTTCGTTAATTAAAGAGTTTCCAAAAAAATTTGTCTGTTTCCCCAAAAAATGTGTCCCTATGATAAACTTGGCAACTCTGCATTAAACACAAAGAAAATGTTATTAAAGGCAGTCAAAATTAAATAAAGAAATTATTATAATAATATTAATTTATATCGTTCAAAACCACTTTTGTAGTATACGAATAATAAATTCTGCAGGCGTAACGATTTAAAACATAAATCTTATGAAAACATTGAAACAATTTTTTCAAGTTGGCGCTCCGAAGACATTTTGCAAATGCAAAGCCAGTGGCATGTATAAACACTACAGTAAATAGCAAGAGATTCGAGTTTTTCGAAGAGTTTTCTGTAAATAATAGCGTTACTTGCTTAAGTCTACCACAATTTTACTGTGGCATTATACCGACTTTAATGTTATTTAGTTACGAGAGGGGCGTGAAAAATCTCCGGCCTAACTTAGGTATAACGCTTGTATGGAAAATGTCTTCTTTTAATTCTACAGTAGCATATTTCAATAGGTTGTATCAAAATTTTCTAACTAACTGTTTAATTAGTATATATTCGACGTACGATTCTACACAACGCTATGAGCTCGTACAATGGAGAAAATATAAATACGTATGGATAAATAAATACGTAAAAAAACTCCTCAGGAGTAGAGATGAAAAGGGTTACTATGGAATGAACATATAAATGAATTGAATAAAAAACCAACTGAGATACATACCTAAATAAATATACGTAGTAAATACGTGTGCTCTTACATATATCATTAAAAGAAATCTTCAAATCTCTCGAAACTGTATGTAAAATGCCACATAATGTTAAACGAATCTCAAATAAATTCCTTCGAAAATGTGCTCCAAACCGCATGCCTAAATACGTATCTATTGTGTCGCATTGGGCAGCTTTACTAACGAAAGTGATTAAAAATATCCATGGTTTTCAAATATTACACAATAACGTATATATAGTCGTTTAAAATGAGTTATCGACAGTGCCTCTAGCTTACCCAAACTTAATTTCAATTCGAAAGAGAGAACAAAGCGATGAGTCTCATTTCAGCCTCAACATTACAAAATGATCAATTTTTATGTACTCGTATGAAAATATTTTTGGATTCGCAATAAATATCTTCTTTGAATTATGTTTTTCATGTATAGCAGCAACTCGTTCATACATTTAAGAAATTTCGAATAATAAAAGAATATCAAGCCTGCATTGCTTCTAAATGAATACAGATTTAAATGAAATTCAATTCAAGTTCAAACTCGTAATTAAAATTAAATTTTTAAGAACTTCTTTGTTTGAATAGCAGAGCACTTTCAAATAGACACACATGCACACATAAATATATACGTACATATACCACTACATATACACTTATAAAGTATTGGTTACATTAAACTTCTTTACCAAAAACCATATTATTTTTTAAATTCATTTAATAGAAACAAAAAAAAAATATTTTTATTTCTAACTCAACTTTAGTGCAATGCTTTTATCGAAAATAACTTATGTATGTATTCTTAAAATTAAACATAATAAATCCACCGTTAAATATATGCAACAAGAATAAAATATTGAAAAATGTCCATATTGAAAATAAATACTTTAAAGAGAAATTTTTACAAGTTGATGAAAGTTTTATAATAAAAATCAAAATACGTAATTATTTTGTAAAACTGAGAACAAAACAGAAATTGTGAGAAATATACTATTTTTCGGTTCATACAATTAATTATTAATTCACTATTAATTCGCCATGTTACAAGTTTTGTTATTTCTTCTACTTTTTATTTAATTAATTTCTTTTTAGTGTTTTCCTCCCTAAGATACGTATCAATGTAGTTTACAAAAAATTAAATTAAAATAATAAGCAAAATAATAAAATGATGTAATATGTGCCAAAATATAAAACAAAAATAAATATGTAATTTTCATATGGTTAAAAATTAATTGAGTTCACAACTCTATAAACAAAGAAAATTAAAACAAAACAAAAAATTAATTATAGATATTTTTCAATGAAAAAATAATCTAGCACAAAAAATAACAAAATAACATAAAACAAGAACAAGATCAAATTATACTTCCTTGCAAACAAAGAAAAAAGAATAAGAAATAAATAAATAAATAAATATACATACATGCATATTTAATTAATGCTAAAAATAATTTAAAAATATATATTATTTAAATTTTAATTCAATTTCTAAAGCAAAACAAAAAAAAATCTTTACAAAATAAAATACATAACCAGAACAATCACAGTCCTGTTTGAAGTTGTTCATAGAGATAATTACTTTAATTTTGAAAAGAAAGTATTAACTCCATTCAGATAGCAAAAAGTATGAAATATAATTTAAGGATACAATATTGGTTACAATTTCATCATTTTGTTCTTTCCATTTGTAAGGTTGTGAAGTGTGAAAAATTACAAGAAACCATGAAAAAACAAACAAGCAACACAAAAAATAATAACAATTTATGAACACAGCAAAAAAAATAAAATAAAAATCATAAAAATATCAAAGCATTTTATATATTTACATGTATTAAAGAAATAATTTGGCAGCCGTAAGTACATATTTAAGGAAAAACTAGACGATATCCGAAAATTGGCTGGCAAAAACTGTTCAAGAGTTCCGATATTTCATATGCATTTGTGAACTGTTCTATTTGAGAACAACGTTCTGTACAACGTAGTTCATCAGGATAGGGGCACAACATTTTAAAGTAAAACAACGTTATAATTTGTAAACACATGTACAATAAAAACAAATAAGATTTGCTGAAAAATAATTATTACTGCAAATTTACACACAAAGAATAGTTTGAAAATGGATTACAATTGTACTTCCCCCTATTTTTTTTTAGTCAAGCACAAATTCCACATTTATTCTTTCTATCAACAGAATAGAACATCATTTTTACTCTTATACACGTACAAGCTTTCCTGTTCTTGTAAATCGATTTTATTTCCATTACTAATTTATTAAAGCATCAAGGGCCAAAAATATCTTTAATATTAGGGAAAACATGTTCCAACAGGTTTTCATAGTTATTTTCGGTCATTCGGCTACTTTGAATTACAAGATCAATAAATCCGTAGTATAAAACAGCAGCCCATACCATGACTCCTCCATTTCTACTACGATGACGGTTAAAAAATTCGTCATCTTTGCACATATTGTGAAAATAAAAAATTAAGCCATCCTCGTCATTGAAACTAATTTTTATTTTATCGAAAAAAAAACTACTTTCCGCCAATCGTTAACACTTAGTGGTTTCTGTATATCCTATGTTATGTGATCTTTGGCGAAATGACGCTGCTGCTAACGGATTCCATTTAGAGAGTTTGTTTTCTTTGGCTTTCGGAGCTGCAAATGTTTACATACTAAGTTATTTTAACATGGGCTGACTTATAGAAATGAAGTTTAAACAACGTTTAAATTATTGGTAAGTTTAGCAAAACTAGAGTTTAAACCTTTACAAAAGCATTAAGCATAAATACTATAGATATCTATTTAGCAGATAACATATATTTAATCATTTTTTAATTTGAGAAATTCGCACATGTTATAAATTTTCAGTTTTAGCAGACATATATGTACATGTATCGATTTTGTAAAATTTTCTATTTTCCTGACAATGAAACATTGAAAATAAAAAGTTAAAAAAGAAAATCCTAAATCAACATTGAATAAAATAAAAATATTTTAAAGATTGAAAAAAACTTAGCAAAATTGTTTTCTTCCATTCCAATCGTATCTGTTAGAATAGAGCAGATATAGTTAACTATAGTACTTAGCATACTACACACTACATATGTACGGATGTCCGTACTATACTATATAATAACTAACTATAACTATAACTAACTAACTATAATTATAATTAAGTAGAAAGCTCCGAAATAGCTTTTTCAGGGTTGTCAAATTTCTTTAATTTCAAATACAGGTATATATATATAAATGTATGTGCCTCTTATTACTGAATGCTTACCTTTATTCGCGTTGTGAATACGTATATACAGTGGAACAATAAAGTTTAGGCGCACCACGATTTCCAAGAAGTATCTACTTTTACTTAACTTTAATAATAATCTGATATATTTTTAGAGATTGATTGTTCCATTGTGAAAATGAAAAAAAAAACAAAATAAATCTATTTAGAGAGTTTACACACACATTGGAAAAATTTTAATATATAGTGGTTTTACCTGTTTAATATTTTATGGAACCTCAAATGGTCTATATAATTGCTTGTAACAGCCGGGGCATACTTTTTACCAATATATGTAAATGTTTCATGAGATGTAATTTTTGCCCATTCTATGTGAAGTGCTCCTTTAAGCGATTCTCTTGCTTTCGTATTTTCTTCTTTAGTAAGTACCAAAAGTTTTCTATAGGATTCCTATCAGGCCATACCTGCACAAGATATAATGTATTTTTTTCTTCATTATCTTGTTCAAATAAGAAATTCCCATTTAAAGCCAGTTTTGCAACACTAGGATCTAAATCCTCTTTTAAAATATTCAAATAACAATGCTTATCCATTTTATCATCTAATAATAAAAGATTCTCCTCTACAGGAGCCGCCATACATCGCCACACCATAATGTTACCACCACCGACTTTCACTGTCTTAACAGCTTTATTTTACTGCTGCTGTTTGTTTGCTTCTCTTCAAACTTTTGTGAACCATCCGAACCAAAATAGTTGAATTTTGATTCATCACAAATTATTACGCCATTCTAGAACGTTTCAGCATGATTAATATAAGGTTTTATAATTCTAATCTCTTTCTTCTTTATGTCAGAAAGAAGCAGCTCGCGACGTGGAACTCTGACATGATAACCGGCTTTATGGAGCTTAATCCGGATTGTTTGCGGATTGAACCACTTAGGAACAATCATTCGCTGCCAGAGTGATGTACATTTTTTAGCCGTCCACTTCTGCTTTCACGGCCTAAAGTTCCCGTTTTTTAAAAAGGTTGTAAATGTTTCTCACTCTAGTAAGAAACCATTTCGCGATAGATTTTCCTTTCTTGTGAAGATTTGTGATGATTTTGCGGCCTTTCATAGAAATTTCTGTACGATTGCCCCTTTTGTTGCTGCCGTCGCCAATTCAACATAAACCATTACTTTAGCCATTTGAAACTTGGCTACGGCTTAATATTGTATTCATAAAAAGGGATTAAAGCAATATAAGGAAAAAATTATCTTTATTTATCACATTACTTATTTTATGTTGTTTTTAGTTTATGGTATGTTTAATGCTAGAAATAAGAGAACATGAAAAATTCTTTCCATTAACTGATGAAGAGTACAATCAACTCATAAATAAAAAAAATCAGATTATTTTTAATGTTAAGTAAAACCAGAGTTATTAACAGACACTTCTACATACATATGTATGTATGGATTTATGCATACAAAGCAGAATATATATACATATGTACATACATACATATATATGCACGTATTTATTTTTATGTACCTCACATATCACAAAATATGTTTCAATATGTTTCACAATATTAACGGCATATAGAAATACCGGATTATACTGCAAACTGTTCGTCTTATTGTTTTCATAAGAAAACAAATAAATTAAATTATTAAATTTGAAAGTAATGCCAGTAACGGGAGAATGTTTTACAATCACAATAAATCTTGCCGTTCAGCAGGAAAACTTGACATTTTCGAATTTAAACGGGACTGATAGCTTAAATTGTCGACAATTTATTTATTTCAGTTGGTTTCCATATGAAGTCTTTTAATCCTGCGTTTTTTCACCTTTGCTATTGTTAAAACACCGTATTGTTAGCCAAAACACAATTTTATAATTCTTTTTTGCATCTGTATATTATCAATGTTGGAAAGTTTCAAAGCAAAATAAAATATTTCAGTGTTGCCATTGTATATCAAAACTATCACTAATGAGTTGCTAAATCATGACGCTGAATTGTCAAATTAGCTCATGCACAAACCATTTTGTTGTGCGACAAGTATATATTTGACAATTTTGTGTGTAGTGTTTCGTTGACAAATTACTGATAGCTGATTAACATTATCATTACTGGTTGTTCTATTCCAAAAAGCAAAGAACTTTATTATTGGAAATGAGATTATAATATAAAACGTTATGATAAATTAATTTTATATAATTATTATTCCATATTATACAATTTTCTTTTAACCACACTATTATATCAGTCTGGCAACCTTACCTTGAAGTTTGTTTTTATTATATTAAACGAAGTCTGCAAATGCTACAAGAAATATAAAAATTTTTATACAGTTATAAATACGGAGTCTTAAATGCCAATATGACGAAAACTAGTCATAAGAAAAATAGGCCTTTTGACTTTAAACTGATTGATTTGGTGCAGCCACATCCTGTTTTATATATGCGGCAAATGCCTGGTATGTCGACATACGATTTGATGAAAGCCAAAAATAGTTTGTGGCAACAAATTTCGGCAGAAATGGGATTCCCAAGTATGTAATACAAATAAGTATGTACATATGTAGATAAAATATAGTAATTTTTCGACAATATCGACTTGCAGTGCAATTTTGCTTAAATCGTTGGAACAATTTGCGTGGGCAGTTTCAGAAAGAGCTCAGACACTGCACAGAACTTTGTCCCAAGAGTGGTTTGATACGTGGCTCTACTTGGCCTTATTTGAATAGAATGAAATTTTTAGAATGCACAGTTCAAGCAAATAAACCGAAAAAAGTGAAATTGAGTAAACGCAAATTAAAAGAGCTGCAAAAAATGGAGCAAGAAGTAATGTGGAAACCAGAAGATGCTGAGGATAGGCAAAGTGAAGAGCGAGATATTATAGGAGATCTTTCTGATGATTTACAAGATCAAAACGTTACAGAAGACGTCTATATTGCCGATGAAGACTACACAATTATAGAAGAAATTGCAGAAGAAATAATTGATAATGAAAATTGTGAAGAAATCAATGAATATGGTACAGACAATACAATAGAAAATTATAACAAAATGCTTACGCTACTTTCCGGTTTTGAAGAAGAAGCTTTGCAATGTATTGAAAGACGTTTAATGGCATTTCTTTGCAAATGTCAATTGAGAGCCCTTAGCGATCAGACTATAGATGACCTGTTTATTTAATTTATATTAGTGCTTATTTCAACATTTCTTTCAGTTATTGATTATATTTCTGCATTACCAACATAATTATATGTACAAAAAAAAATTTTTTTATTTGTTATAAAATCTTATATATGTATTTTATCTATATCCTGCCAGAGGATTTTTGGTTTTGTAATAAATTCTTTACGTGGGATGTTTTCTAACATTTGAACCTGACATCGTACGTACTTTACTAAACGTTCAATTTTTTCATATTCTTCACTATTCGATCTGAAAAATCGACGCCACAATGCAGATGCTAACACTATATCATCTGACATAACACCTTCATCATATGCAATCAGGGCAGCTTGAAATTCTTCAGAAAGTTCTCCAATTTGCTGGCGTGTGCGAGTTGGGTTTTGACTCTATTAGATAATACAAGTTTTTAAATTACTATATTTCCGACATGAATATAATTTTAAATTACACCCAGCTTCTTGGCCCTAGTATTGACATCACCCCACATAGCTTCAACAATGCAATTGCGCAAAAGCCTACCATCTTCACCAGTTTCAGAACCTTCAGCCATGGCTCTAAGTAACAACATCCAGACGTGCAATTCCGTTACCAAAAACCAAGAATTAAACGTATTAGGCAAATTAAAAACCTCGAAAAACTTCAAATAATTAATTTTATCAGCAACACTTTCGTACAAGATGCAACTGGTTACTCTTAAACGCTTTAAAAAAAGAATTATTATTATCGCAAAATAAATCAACAGAATGAAGGTTTTCTACCGATTTTGAATTTGGTGCAAAGCCAACTTTTTTTAGAACTTTTTTCAAAAACCCATTGCCTTCATGCGTTGTTGTGTCTGTCACTCCAGTAGGAGTAGTTGTGGTACTACCAGCTGAGCGATATGGACAAACAAGTTGTTGCAAGGGCTTTAAGGATCCGTATTTGTGGAAGACAGCGCTGCTGGTTGATATTTTGAAATAGTCAATATTGGAAATCTGCAATTGAAAAAATCCACATATGAATGTTTATATAAGACTTATCTGAGTAGGATTATTAATTTTATGTCACCATACTTACTGTTCGCCATAACATATATCTTGTACTGGGTAATTTAATGAGCAACGGTTTTATTAACATTTTTATTATAATTATACAACTTTAAGAATATAATAATAAACTAATAATTTTTTTACAAATCCCCTACAAAAAACGCACAGTTAATTAAATGAGTACGTAAAGTTTTTTGGTCGTATGAAAACACTGGAGGGCATTCACAATCATTTTGTATCGGTAAAAATTTGTTAAAATGAAATTTTTTCACATGTAAACGGATTGATATTAACCCAAATTAATGTACACATATTATATAATACAATGCATACACTTTTCCAAAATTAAACAATTAATTGAAGAAATTAAAATTTTCTATCAGCTGCTTCATTTAAATAGTTAGTTATGTTACATATTATCTACCAAATGCAGAAATGGCAACAAGTAGTAGAAATATCCCATTGTGCATTAACACGTGTTGTCAAACACAGTTGTGTTTTGCTTTTGGGTCTCATATGTTATTTGGTATATGTAGAGACATGCATACATAATAACAAAATAGGATTTTGTATTTTTTATATATTTTAAATAAAAATATTACGTAAAAAAAGTAAAATGGTAAAAATTAATAAAAAGAAAGTTAAAACGCATCAAACTGCCGTTAAGAATTTAACGCGCAAAGAATTGCGAAAACAAAAAGTGTTGGAGAAAAAAGAACACAAGCGGCTATTTTTCTCCAGCAAAACTGAGGGTAAGAAAATAGTATCAGAAGCTAAACGGCAGATAAAGGATCATAATGCAAAACCTAAAAAGAAAACTAAGAAAAGCTCCAATGTATATGTCAATCCAGACGAAATACCTATTGAAAAACTATTGTCTGGTGAAGTTAATACCGACAACGATGATTCGGTAGATTCTGACTTTTCGGATGCAGAGGTGGATGCACTAATTCCTGAAACATTAAAAGTGAAGAAAAATTCTAAACCAGAAATCAATAATACTCAGAAAAAGAAAAAACAAATGCAATCTAACCGTCCTGATGTTGAAGAGAACCGCCGTAGAGAATTGCAAAGAAAAAAGGAACTAGAAAATGCATCGAAGAAACGACGCATAAAGCAATTGAAAGTTGAAAACGAGGAGGAGGACAAAATGATTACAAAATTGGAGAAGAAATTGGGCTTAAATAAGACGAAGAATAAAAATCGTTTAGTACGCAAAATGTTTAATGATGGTTTGGACTTTGCCTTAGAATTGTGTCTAGATGATGAAGAGGAAAAGGTGAAGCAGGCTCTAAAGGACAAACGGAAAGAAGAATTAAAAAATCAAAAAAATAAAGAACCCAGTTGGAGTGATGAGGAGCAAGATGAAGAAAGATTTAATGCAATATTTGGCAGCGGTGCAGAATCTGAAGATTCAGAATGTCCAAATCCAAATGGAAGTGAATACAGTGATGAGGAAATGGAATATACAAATTCTGAAACAGAGAGCACGAATATAGATAATGAACCATGTAAAACAGAACCAGATGAGTGTAAGTTATTGAAGATTCGAAACATTATCTGTAGTGATGGTAGTAATATATATTTTTCAGTTAAAGAAGATATTTATGGGCGTAAACGCGACAAGGATGGCAATATTATCAAAGAGGGCGACGGTAATGGTCTGCAAAAATATATACCACCGCACCAAAGAGCCTTGGCGGCTGCTAAAGAAAGTAGTAAACAATCTGAGCTTATGGAAAGGCTACGCAAGCAGTGCAAAGGCTTATTAAATAGATTATCAGAAAGCAATCTTCATAAAATCTCCACTAGTATTGAAGAGCTTTATATGAAAAACTCTCGTTTTAATATGAACGAAACGATAAGCAAATTGTTGCAAGAGGCATTAATAAGCAAGGTTACTGCCAACGAACGCATGGTACAAGAGCATATGGTATTATTGGCTTACTTACACGCTCATATTGGTAGTGAAATAGGAGCACATTTTCTCCAAATTTTTATCGAGCAATTCGATGTATTGCTAAAGAATATTTCGCAATTGCAGCAAGAAGATAAAAGTTTAAATAATGTGGTATTATTGCTTAGTTACATGTATGTTTTTAAAATATTTGAACACCGATTGTTGCTCGAGATAATAGATCGGCTAAGCAACGAGTTGAATGAAAAAACAATAGAATGTTTGCTACTAATATTCCAATCTGTAGGCTTTAAGTTAAGAAAAGACGATCCTTTGGCATTTAAACAAATGATGACAAATGTACAAACAAAAATTTCAACGTCACCTTTAGAATTAAAAGAAAATTTGAGACTTAAATTTATGGTGGATATATTGAACGCTGTCAAAAACAACAATATCAATAAAATACCGAGATTTGATCCCTTGCTGCACGAAAACTTGAGGAAGAAATTGAAAGCTATGTTAAGAAATGATAAATATGTGATAACTCTCAATATAACATTAGAAGATTTACTAAGAGCGGACACTGTGGGTAAATGGTGGATTGTGGGATCCGCTTGGACGGGAAATATCAATGAAATGGGAACCGCTCAAAAGGAAGCTATGAAAGACAAGAGCTCCTACACGTCACAAAAATTTTCGGAACAATTGCAGCTATTGGCCAAGCAGCAAAAAATGAATACCGAAGAAAGGCGTAATATATTCTGTATCATAATGAGTGCTGCCGACTATATAGATGCTTTTGAAAAAATATTACATTTAGCTGTAAAAGATCAACGTTCGATAGCTTACGTCATTATACACTGTTGTTTAAATGAAAAACTATCAAATCCTTATTATGCCCACTTGGCTTTAAAATTTTGCAACTACAATCGTAAATACCAATTGGCTTTTCAATTCGCATCCTGGGATAGAATAAATGAAATCGACTCTCTTAATAAAATACAAGTACGTAACTTAGCGAGATTTCTGCAGCATCTCATAATAAACAATGGTTTACAATTGGCTGTGCTGAAGATTGTGGACTTTTTGCAATTAGATAAGCAATCTTTTGCTCTAATGAAAGATATCTGCAAGGGGCTGTTGTTGTCGTCTGATGAGCAAAACTTGTATCAAGCTTTCGAAAGGCTTGCAAAAAATTCTAAACTTCAACAATTTAAGCAAAGTCTCCGTCTTTTTCTGCAACACTTTTTACTGAAAGAACAGGGAGCTTCATTGAAGCTGAAAGAAGAAGATTTCGAATTGCTGCAAAGACGAGTGGAATATGTGGATAAATTATTAGCTTATGTTGATTTGTAGATAATTGTAAATAATTGTGATTTATACTGAATAATAATGCAAAAGAGAAATTCGAGAATTGGTACGCTTATGGGTTAAGTCGATTAATACATCAAGTAAATGCTGTTTTCTGAAATCAAAAGCCAAAACTTTAGTTAGGCTTATACATAGTACAACATTAACTACAATGCCGTTTAATAACATTTAAAACACAATAGCTATATTTAAAAAGAAATATAAAAAATAACTTAATTAAATATTTGCAGCAAATCTCTTGCTCTTTGATATTTAACTGAATCAAAAATACTCTGTTTTTCTTCCTCAGTTTGCTGTTGTTCGCAAAGCTTGTCTATTTCCTCAATAGCATCATTTGCTAAATTAAGTATTTTATCTTTAGCTGACCCCTTGCTGGCGGCCAGATATTCTAAGGCTACTGGCCATATATTTGCATCTAGTTTGTCGCTTTCGAACATAGTTTGTTGAATAGATATTTGTCGAAGTTTCTCAAACTTCCAAGTGTCACGCGCCTGTTTCCATTTCTTTAAATATTCGGTATTACGTTGTTTTTCTTTTTCGACTGACTGGCCCTTTTGGGCATCTAAAAGTTTTTGATGTTTCTCCTTTTTCTTTTTACGTCCAGTTACAATAGCTAAATTATTTTCTGGTTTTTCACTCTCTTTTAATTCCTCTGGCGTAGGTTCATGAATATCATCTTCCACTTGACTATCTTGGTTGATCGATTTGTTATCTATATCGCTTAACTGCGTTTTAATACGCTTTTCAACAATTTCTCCTTTCTCTTTGTTTTTTCGTTTTTTTGGCTTTGTTGCGGCTACATCTACAACTATTACATAATTATTAATATATTTTTACTGATATTCAAGATTATTTCACAAAAACCTTGTTCAGATCCTGTGTTTGTTTGCATTGCTTCCTCTCCTTCCAGTTTAGCCTCAACGATTACACTTTTATTTGCTACCTCATCATCTGTCCCAGCATTTGTATGTTTTCTTTTTTTACCTTTTGATTTTTTAACTGTAGATGTTTCCAATTTTGCCATTATGTCTTCAATTTGTAATAATAAAAACTTTTATTTAAATTATGCAGCTCATGTGTAATGAAAATAAGAAATTCTTAAATTTTGACGTTTAAAGGTAATTTCCAACATATGTTAAAATACGTAAATGGAAAACTCGATTTGTTCTACATGGTGGCATCATTGAAGCAATACCATTTGAATAGTATTGCCAACACAAAATATTATTAGCATTTTAATGCTCGTAGAATTTGTCTATTATTATCATCGTCGCATTGTAAATACATACAAATTATTGAACATTTATTTTGGTTAAGGGACAGTGCATAGTAAATTGAAATTTATTTTATTACTATATTTTATATTGTCTGATTTAATAACGGTTTTTCATAACAATAAAAATAGTCAGGCAGCAATGGTGCAATTTTGACATTTTATACCTTCTTTTATAGCGTACAGCCCTGAAAAAAAGAAATATGTATGTACATACACATGACGGATGTAAATACACAAAACAGCAACAATGGCAATGAAAGCCCTCCAAAAACAATGAGAAATCACACAAGGTATGTAAATACAATTAAAAAATGCAAGGAATTGTTAAACCGTATGCCGATTTTGTACATAAAATTTAATAAAAGATGCCAAAATTTTAAAATTACAAAAAAAAGCATTAAATAAAAAAAAAGTATGTGAGAGTGCGAAAGTAATAAAGTTAGAAGTGTTATTTCCAAAAGAAAAAGTTTATCTGGTTGAAGCAAAGTGAGAAATCTTATTTACCATCCCAAAAGAAGAAAATAAAATGCGAAAAGTCATTGTGAATTAAAGAAAATGAGCAAATAATTAGAAAATTGTATTATTAAAAAATGTTTAAATAACCACATTCTTTAAGGTAAGTTTTGAAGTGTGTCTGCATAAGATAGAAAATAGAGCAGCGGGCATTTATAAGCGCATAGTTTCTGCAATTGTTAAATGTTAAGGATGTGTGTGGAAATGTCTTTCTTAAATAGTTCTTAAAGAATACCAGAGTTAAGCCTTGTGAAATGTAATTGATTATGTACGTGCGTGTGTGTTTGTAAAATGCAATTGAATGCATGAATTCCTGCAACTCGGTCAAGGTCGGTCTCATCTTAAAGCATGTGTACATATGCATATAGTATGTGTGCGTGTGTGCAACAACAGCAACCATGCATTTACGTTCAGTGATTGGCGTACGTTTGTATTTATTTATGTGAATACAGCCGAGGATCTAATTAAGAATGAGGTAAGTGGAACAGTTTAAACTTGGCTACAGCACCATTATCGGTATGCATGTATGTATGTATGCATGTACATATCTAGCCTTTGTTTCAAGAGCACCATAACTATAAATATTCTATATTTGAGCTAATACGTGGTTTTTGGAAAAAGGGAAATCTTTTTGTTTTTAAGCTGTTTCCGGCAAAGTCTCCATATTATATTTAAATTATGTACCTACACATATACATTCGCATGTATTTAATTTATGTAAAATTATCTAATATTAAGATTGGTTTTTTCATTAGATTGCATTAAACAGGAGAATAAAAGTCCTTAAGTAATTTCGATAAGACGAGGATTAGAAAGAACAACGATGTATGTATGTATGTACATACATTGCACCAGTTGCATTGTTAAATAATATTGCATTTGTATGTATGCATGTAAGCATTTATGCATTTCTATAAGATTTGAAAATGCTGCCATAAATATTATTATTATTTTTACTATTTTCTGTACATTTATGTTTATATAACATTATAACGTTTTATGAATTAAGAAAACCTATGGAAATTCATTTATGTGTGCCAGCTAACAATTGCAATCAAAAATGACGATTTTCATTTAAAAAAGTTTATAAGCAATATTAATTGGAAATTTGGTCATGACTCGAACTATTCCACAGAAAGAGTTAGAATATTAAAGAAGTGGTACTCGCGTGTTTAGCTTCCACTTTTCACCTAAAGTGGAAGCTTTCTTATTATTTTGCGTACCAGCGTACCATGAAGGCACATCACTACGTGGTTGTGTGAAAAAAATAATTTTCTTTGATTACAAACTGTCCATAAAAACTTGTTTGTATATATGTGTATATGTAGGTATGCTTTCTAATAGTTGGTAACAGTTTATCTTATGGAATGTTTTTCATTTTCACTTGCTCATTAGTTGTATTCGTTCTACAACAGCTAATTTCTTATCGTTGATCTCAAGTGTAAAGGCCTTAACTGGAATTTTTTGCCAATAGATTTTTTTTTACTGTTTTCAATGTATGAAATTACTTTGCTTTCATTGAAATTACTAAAAAAAAATCTATTGTAAAATAATGCTAGTTAGGTCCTTTCTACTTGAGCGGCAACAATATGTATGTTAATTAGTTGTTGTTTTGGTTTTTAATAGAGGGTTGCATTTTGGGTTGTACTGCTTTTCTCCTTTTGCAATTGTTATTTTTCACAATTTTTTGTTTCCGAAGCAAATTCTAAGCCCTTCTATAAACAAGTACAAGCATTTGGTATGGCTTACAACGACTTCATAAATACTTTTTTTATGCAAATATATAACTATATTTATATGACCACATATAATTGAACATTTTTATGTACACAAAAACTTAATTGGCGTTAAAGAATCAGACACAACTTTATAATTAAAATAATGAAATTAATATTAGAAATTGAAATTGTCTAGTTTTGAAGTTTCTTGAATATTGTGGGAAACCTGCCTAATGGATTTGTATGAGATTTGGCAGACGAATGGCATTGTGATTATCTTATAAATCCCGCGTAAATTAAAATTGTTTTAATTTTTTCTTTTGTTAATGCATTTAGCTTATTCTTAGCCTTAAAGTGTAGAAAAAAATCCAGAAATTTTTACTTTTTTAAATTTTTATTAAAGTTGTTTATTTTGGGACTAAAATATAAATGTACTTTAGTACTTTTACCCTTTATGATAAGTTTGATTTGCCAGTAGTTTAATAGGGCTGAAGTTTCTTGATGTTTTGATTTAGATTTAATTGAGAGCCAATAAGTTTATTGCAAAACGCAGTTTCTAAAATTTTTTTAAAAAATATACGATTTTCATACATAGTTTGAGTCTAAGAAATGAAATAGCAGGAGCCCTGGAGCCGTCATTCAGAACTGCAAAAATTTTGATTTAAGAGCGGCTAATTATGAAATGTCAACATCCTAAAATTCGAATTACATTTTTATTCTATAATTTAGGCAAGGAGGCATATCGATGGCCTAATATAAAAAAGACATATCTCGTATTATATTTTGTACCAAGTAGGTTTGTAAAAAGTACGTGTTTCATTACAATGTATTTAAGATTCTCTAAACTTTTTTATATACAGCCAACGATATGTAGAATTTATTTTGCTGAAATTTAATTTTAAATACTTTTAAGCGTGTTGGCGCATACACATTTTTCTTAATTAATTATAAAACTGTTTGCACAAACACTTCCTGCAACTGAACATGCCATTTTTATTAGAAGTATGGCTGTAGAATTTAAAAATATTAAATATACGAGTATTTAATTTTTAATTATGTATGGCGTGTGGTTTTCTTTTATTCACCAAAAATGCCGCATACAAAAGAATTGTTTTTCACTTTCAGTGTAGTTTTTTGTATTCTTTTCAATAAATATTTTGTTGGTCTGTTTTTCTTGCTTTTCTTTTCAATTTTACACTTTTTCTTGTTGTTTTTCATTTTGCTGATGTTTTTGCGCAAAAGTGTTACGCCGCCTGTCTATTCATTTATTTAACAGTCCGTCCGTATTTCTACTTGATGGGGTAACAATATTCTAAAGTGAATTCAGTTCAGCATTGTTGAGTTCTTAAAACGAACGTGTTTCTATTTGTTCTTTAATAAATTCGGTATGAAATATCGCCGCATCTCGCGTGTAGCGGCATTTCTATAATCTTTTTCTTATAATTCGATAATGCAAATGTGTGTTTTGTTAAGTATTTCCGGCGAAATTGTATTATTATTTTTGTGTCAAAAGAAAACAGTTTGAAGGCGTTTACACGCCTAAATACTGTTACTTAATTAACGACGTTTTGACGCGCTGTAATAAAAAAAATTATGCTCGTTGTGAAGGCGTATAAGTGATTTCCATTTTTATTTATACATATGTTATTCAAAAAAGATAAAATTAAAAAAGATAATCCAGAGAAAAATTTCATAAAATCTATTCGCCAGTAAAAAGGCGTTTTCTTACTTTTGATTTTAAAACGAAGAAAGAAAACTAAAGCGTTTTGTGTGTTTAGCGGCATCCAGTGAAGAGTTAAGCTTTTACTAGTGGCACAGCAGTAAGCAAGGGAAAAGAGGGAACAAATCTGTAATTCAAAACCATTTGTTATTCTAATTGGATTGACGTGTGTTTACACTCAATAGGTAGTTTGCAGCGTTGCCTGTTCCCAGCTGTACGCCAGCAATAAATAATAGAAACGAAAACACTAAATATATTGTAATCTATGCCACTTTATTCCATTGACTTCCTCAAACAGCCAGCCTCTGTTTTATTTCTCTATCTTCCTATGCCATTAAAATAATTTCAAAACTATACAAATTTCTATGCAAACAAATTGTTTTCTCACATTAAACCAGAAAAACTTAAAAAAAAAAACATTTATTTATGTTTATGTGTATATAAAATAAAAAATCAATATCTGTGAATTTTCTTTAATCCTTCACTGCTAAAACAACGAGTTTCAAAGCGCTCCAGTTATTTCTCCCGTTAAGAAAAAAACCACAATCGCTTTAGTGTGGTTTCCAAGGCAACCACAATTGACAAGTCAATACTGGAACCACAATAAATAAAAAAGAAATAACAACGTAAACGAAAAAGTGCTACAATTATTACAAAATTTCTGCAAAAAAAAAAATTTTATTATATATTTTTAAACGCTTCACAAAACACCGGAAAATTTCAATACTTACTTATTCATTATTGACAACCGTCTGTCAATAAAATTCAACAAATAGTTTTCATATTTTTATAACAAAAAAAAAAAAAAAAAAAAAATACTTCAACCGGATAATCACCCACTTTGGAGTGATTGCCTCGTCTCGCCATTGTTTTGCTTTAATGTCCATCAGTACAAAATCACAGTGTAAGTATTTTCTACAGTGTAAATATTTCATGGATACTTTTAAATAATGAAAAATAGCTCGAATTTCGTGTAAAACACAATGAAATGATAAACTAACTATCAACGTGGCTGATAAATCACTGTTACAAGTTTTCGTTCTTAATATAAATTCCTCTGATGGCTAAAAGTTTTAGAAAACTTTGTGAAGGAATGGGAACATAGAAACTTTTTCCCAAACTTTATTGCTGCATTTATTTATTAACAAACAAATTTCAATAGCCTTGAACCAAATCGATAAAAGTACGAAAAAATTAATTTAAATATAATAAAGATGTTAAAAGATAAATTAGGGCTACTTAAATATTATTTGAAAATAAATTTCAAAATTTTTCATGGCCTTGAAGTGGAATTATCGTTAGGAAAATTGGCAAAGGCTGAGTATTACATTAAGTTAAATGTTGTACGGAAATAGCATACGAGAGTTATATTTCTTGATTCAGTGTATATATTATAATTTTTCAGCAATACAAGTAGACGAATTGTTATTTGTTGAGAATTAACTTTCAATTTTCATGTGCTATTGATTGTGAGGAACTTGAGCCTTTTAAAAATAAAATTCCATCAAATAATAATAAATATTATTCGGAATAAAATAAAAATAAATGCACACTGAGATAAAAGCGGAAATAATTTTTAAAAATAAATTTGTTGGAAAATTTGTTTATTAATCGAACTGAGATTAATTCGCTTACCACTATAATACACATGTACGTATATTTATGTGTATGTGTAATAAAATATATATTTTCGAAAAAAATTTTACGTTTCGATTCCTTAACAATTAACGTGAATTCAGCGGAGTTCATATTTGAACTGAAACAACGCAGTTACTCGTGTGTGTGTGTGTGTATGCAATTGCAATTCTTACTCAAATCGGTTTGCCTGCAACAGCAACAACAACAACAAGAACTATCTTTAATTAAGTTGAAATGAAAGAAAATAGTAAAATGCGTCGCATGTAATTTCCATTAATTTGTGTAAAACGAGAATTTAACAGCAAACGGCCAAGAACAACCGGTGCCCTTTTCTGCATGTCCACAACAACAACAAAAACAAAAAAAAACAAAAAAAAAATATAAAAATGAATGTTCGCTAAGCACTTTATAACTAAAATGCAAATATATATCTTTTGACCCTTGAAATATCAATAATTGACATTTGTATTTAATTTCCCTTTTCTATACCGAAACGAGGTAACATTGAAAAATGTTGAAATAAGAACGAGCACACCTTACAAGCTGTTGTAAAAGTGTTTACATGTTGAAAATTTATGGCTTGCATAAATAATCATATATCCAATATTGCAAGAAATCCTACGCAAATCTATATTGAAAAAAAGTTGCCTGAATTGGCTTATGAACTCACGTTCTTCGGACTTGCAGTTAGCAGTACTCATTCTTTAATAATATATCAGAATTCAAACACATATTAATATCAAAACTATGTTAATGTATGGAAAAAAATATATCTCTGCACTTATCTTACTTACGTAAAATTATAAAGATTTATTCCAAGTTTTCGTTCATAATATGTATGAATATTTCCCATATTCTATGAAAAAGTTAACTACAAAGTTTTATTTGTAAAATCTTGCTCGAGTTACTTTTCATATAGAAATCCCACAAATTTTTGGCTGCAAATTTTATTTCGTTTAATTCTATATCCATATCTATCTAATATATGGCATGAAAAATGCGAATAGCAAAATCATTTCTCGTTTGACGTTGCATTTCTCGTTTAGAGTGCATATTTTACATCAGTATATAATTTTATTTGTGCTTTTATAATTGTGGTTAAAAATATCAACTTCAAAGGTTTTTTTAGCTAAAGTTTTGTTTTTTACTCGTTAGCTTGTATTTTATGACTGAATTTCCAACTGGGTCTGTATGAAAGTGTAAAGTATTGCTGCTCTTGTAGCAAAGAAATCTTCCAAGTGTTTTTCTTTGCATTGGCTAAAACAGAAATAAATAAAAACAAATTGTATTCTAAAACAATAACAATACAAAGTCGTTATTTTTGAATATTTGTACATATGCTTGCTTATGTGAAGATGCCAACACGCACACACACATATAAGAACGTGTATGTAGACTACTAGACTATCGTTCTTGCCCACAACAGCAACGGAAGTAGAAAATGCAAAGCAAGACTCGCATTGCATAACTTTCCTTAACTTATTAATGGTGATTTGGTATTGAGCGTTTCCTCAAATAAAACTCAATATTCATCATTACGTTAGTCTAAACGATGAAGGCTATAAAGTGAGAGTTAGCAGATACGGAGTTTTATGTAATATTTATTAATTAAATATGCTTTATAAGTTGTATGGCATTTAAGCAGCTGCCGTTCTTGAGAATAATATCATATAATGTCATTCGCTTACCAAGCGATACATTTGCTTGGCAACAAATTCATATCACTCACTGTTCGGGAAATACCGCTACTCATTTACCAAACACCACTTTATTGTATGACAAACTACCCCTCAGCCAGATAATGCGAAAGTGGTTGAAAATTGATTGATATCAAATATGACACAATTCCATGTAAACGTTTATTAAAAGCGCTACAGTGGTGTCAACACATCCGAGTGTGGAAATAAATTGTCAGGGAAGACAGAAACACTAATCCCGCTTACAATTATTTCAAAGCCCAAAAAACATACAAAAATTGTTAAAGTAGATGAAAAATGTGGTATTTAAGATTATTAAAAGTTTTAAGATTATTTAAGATTATCGAAAGTTAAGACTTTCGAAGTTAAATTTTTCATGGAATACACGAAATGGTCGTGCTTATTTTGTGCACAACAAAATGTAAAGTTTAAGTAAAAAGATAATACGAAAAAGTAGAGCCTTAAAATGGATAAAGACTTTTCTCAGTATACTTCTTTTGCTATGCGTCTAGCGCAACGTATTTTGGGCCTAGTTGTAGGCCCGTAAATGTAGGCGCGTTTGCTGAGAGGCCTCGTTAACTAAGCTAGTTTGTACGTTTCTCAACTATAAATGCTTAGATGGTTGTCTTGAAATCAAAACATTTTTATGAATTTTTCATGAGTAGGAGGAGCTTTCCTCTGAGTACTGCTCCTGTATAAAACACTGTACCAAAAAGCTTCCTTCTTTATTTACAAAATGGAAGATTTAAAAGTTCTTTTCCAAGATAAAGAAACATTAATAATTAGTTTCAAATATGAAGAAAAGCAGAGTTTAGTTCAAAGCCTACGTATAATGAATTGCCTACAAAACAGAAGCTCTCATGTTCGATTCTCTGCCTGCGGAGAAGCAAAATGTTTGCAAGTATTGTTTGTAAAAAAAAAAAATCATAGACTGCATAGAATCATAATAATTTTAGGGATTTTCACCAATTTGTTTGGCATTCCATACAAAATGTTGTAGATTTCAATAATTTTTTTCAATTCTCAGTTTATAGCAAATTGTCTAATGTATTTCGGTTTCAAATATTTTTCTTTTATAATTTAATAATCTTATATAATAATTGAATAACAAAAAGGAATGAAATAAAGCTGTGCGCCAGCATGATTGGGAACAAAATTTCAAAACTGAAATACTTGCCAGGCATAGATGTCTTGCAAAAAAAAAAAAGAGAAAAAAACATGAGGACAATGATTTTAAGGTCCTCACGAGCATGCATGCATATGAAATATTGAATAAACTCCCAAATTTCTTGCACTGGCGAATAAAATCTGCAAACGACCGCAAGCCAAACATATGCAGACATTGGATTTATCAAGCAGCCGCAAATTCAATAAATTGCCCATAATATTAAATATTTTAATTTTATTTTCATTGATTTTTTGCATGTAGTCGTGTACGGTTTTCTAAACAACGAAAGGTTTCAGTTCAATTAAGTTTAAACTTTTATTACTTCAATTGTTGTTGCTTTCTTGCAGCTGATGCAGTTGGCCTTTTTGCAACTGAATCAAGTGGTTGTAATTTGTAATCAAGAAGTCGGTATAGGAGAAAGTCTGTTAATGCGTTCAACAAAACTAAAATAGCTTTGAGAGGAAAATGATTGATTCATTTTCAAACGCAAACTTTTGCATTGCATTTTTTTTTAAATATTTTTAAAAATTTATGATCGAGTAGTTGTAAAAAGCGGTTCGTTTAAAATTTGGCTTTGAAACATAATTTAGTGATAGCAATAACTTGCAAATTTATATCTCGGCTTTCACATTTAAAAAAGTCGGTGATGCAGAGGTTGGGAAATCTGTCTCAAACAAAGAGCGTGTTTTTCGCCAGAAAAGCTTTCGTGATAGGAATCACATGACGAGCTTTTTCTAGAATGCAATTTGTACAGCATCCAGATTTTAAATGATTAACTGTTGCAAACAAAATTGGTCAGAAAGGAAACATTAAATTTTTTGCTAATTATGTTGTTTTAACAAAATCAATTGCCACAGTTTCAATCATACTTAAATTATAACAAAATTGTTGCAAAATTTATTTTATATATTTTTTTTTCATATGATGTAAAAAAATTAAAAGTAACAATAAAGAGAAAAAAATCATTTCACTTTCACTTATTTTGTGTTTTTATTAACCGCTTACGTTGTTGGCCTTAAAAGCACAGGTGGTGTGCTGCTGCTGCTGCCGCTGCCTGATCATGTGTGATGATCATAAGCAGCAGCAATAACAACACTGGCAGCGACTGTAACATTCTTTTGGTTAGTGTTGTCGTGTTGTTGAGATATTTAGAGTCGCAAATGTTACTTTAGTGAAACGGTTGCGTACTAATCTCGTACCATTTAACAGAATGGTACGAGATTGTTATCTGTTTTATATAGAACAAATATTTAAGTTAAGGGATCTGTGTAAATTCTTGTTCACACGGCTCCCACTAACATTAGGGTGCATCTTTTTAGTAGCAAAATCTTAGTAGCAATTGCCCCAAAATAACATTAATAAGTACCAAACGCGTTTTAAAGAGCTTACGAAATTATTCCCAAATTAATTTATCTCAATTATCTGCAAGTATTAATGGATCAACATTTATTTTTATTTCATTATTTTCTATAATTTTATTTAATAATTTTAAACAAGCCAAATTTTTATTATAATGTTTTTATGAGTGTTGTATGGAAAGCATATTCAAGATCTGGCAAATCATCAATTTGTTATGAAATTAATTTGCAGATTATATATAACTTGAACATACATATTTAGTTGTGTGTGCATGTGTGTGCGTCTGTTCTTTAGATGTGCACATACATGCATATGAATATATACAAATATAGTAAGTGATATCCCGCAGATGTTGATTTGTTTTCTTGCTGATTCGCTTGACCCACATTTTTGTTTGATTTTTACTATTTTTACCTGTAAGTTTATAAACAAATTCTTCAGTGCATTTTTATCTTCTAGGCAATATTTCAAATGATTGTGATACATTTAAAAGCACGAATAAATTTTTTAAATGTCGCCAGTATTTATTTTCATATTTCCCTTATGACTTGCAATTGTGTGTGTGTGTGTATGCATGTACACCATTTCCCTTGTATTTATTCAATTTGAGGAAAATTCATCATTTTCTAATTTGCATATTGAATTTTTATTTTATTTTCAATAATATTTCCTCTGCTTTTTTTCTTTCTTTTTTTTTGCTTTTTTTTCATTATCGGCTTTTATTAACAATTTATGTTTGTTTTCTAGCATTTTTATTTAAAATCTAAAAGATGTTTTTTTCTTAATATAATTTTTATAGATTTTCTATTTGGTTTCTTTGTTTCTCAAATCAAAATTAATTTCGAAGCTCGCCGACTAGAAACGAAAAAAATTGCCACAGCCAAAAATTTTCAAGATAATTTTTATTTGATTTTAAATCCACCAATCTGGCGGTTTTACGGTCAAACGACGTCATTTTTCTTATGTGCATCTGTTTTGGTCTCTTTTTAATAACTGCCATGAGAAGTGAATTTTTGCCAATGTAAACTTTATGAAAAGCAAATAAATATTCTTCATACTCGTACACACATACATATGTGTTTAGGAAATGCACATGCATTTTCAAATGCACTTCAAATTTAACAAATTACTTTGCAGTGTTTTGAATATGAAATGGAAATTTGGTTTTTCTTTATATATTTATTAGATGATTGCGTTAATTATACATTGCAACAATCACTAGTTTTTTTTTCAATTGCTTAAATCTATTAAGCAATATATGCGAGCGTCTATTTGTAACAAACATACGTAGTGGAAAAGCAAAATATTACAAGTATAGATCTGTATTAACAGATACAATTTTACCAAATATATTTTTGTATCCCTTTTTTTATAAATATTTTTCTTTTTACAAAAAACAAAAAAATAAAAAAATGTTTGCAAAATGTTTCTATTATTCACATCAGCCACTTCACTTCCCGCTTTTGCTCTCTAGCTGTAAACATTTTTTAAACAGAATTTTTGCTTCACTAATCGATTTTCAACTCATTAAGTGTTTTTAATAAATATAAAAATATTTAGAAATTAAACGAGAAGCCGTATGAGCAAGCACACTTTTTGCATCCCATGCACTTCTTGCCACCATTGCTGTTGGTGGAGGCTTTTTATATGAGTATAAATAAGCTTCGTTTGTGTGTGTTAGAAGCTAAGGTCGTAAAAGAAAACTTTTACTGAATATCATTTGGGCTGTGAGCATATGCTTGTTACTGCATCAGAAAGCTTTTCGTTTGGATTTTATTTAGGACACAAACAAAAACACTCACTCTCGCTAAAGGAATATTTTTCACACTTCCATATGTAATCAATATAAATACAGTCAGTTATAAGCACAGTGTTCTGTAGGGGGGTGTCAGCGGTATGAAACTTTTCTCTCAAATAATCTAGTTTACTATTAATTTATTATAATAATTTATTTATATTTTGATTTTGTTGTTTTTATTTCCGTTACTTGTTTTTACTTATTTTATTGTTATTAGTTTACATTTCTTTCAATTGTGAAGACAACAGCGTTACCAAAAGTAACTCTCTTGTCAAAAAGAATGTCATAAAGATATGTTGTGTCATGTAATGCACTTGTATCTAAATTATTTTGTGTTTTCTAGCTCAGTAATCTTTTATTTTATTTTAATTTTGTGTTCATTATAAAGAAAAAAACATGAACATAAAACTTAATGTTATAATATTAGAAAACAAAAAATCTTTACATGCATTAAATGACGTAACACTTTATATGTGTGTGAAGTTAAATTTCGAAATTTATCATCCCGGACACAAACCACATGATTTAACAGACTTCTGTTAAGGTAACTTTAAGCAATAAGATTTCGTTCTGTGAATACTGATTTTTTTTTTTTTTTTTATAAACAAATAAGTTTTTTCTTTTATAATTTTATGCATACAGACGGGAAATTGTTTGGATAGGCGATTTATAAAGCATTGAGGATTTTGGGATATTACGAGCTTTCGAAATAAGTATTTTGCTCAAAAAGCTACATAGTTTTTTTTTTTTTTGTAATCTTTCCACTCAAGTTACTTGGAATGTAAAAGACGCTCCTCATTATTTTTATTTACGCATATAGTAAAAATTGCGTTGGATATATGGAAATAGTGAAATACACCGAATAATACAGTTGTTATGGCAACTAACTTATTGTTAAAATTTTTTTTAGTTTCTTATTCTGAAACCAATAAATTGGCTTCTATTTGATTTGCAGATTCAGATACCACAATTAATTGCATTTTTACAGCAAAGTCGAAGTATTTGTAACGACTGCTTTTACGACTAAAAGCGGAATTATTGGAACGTAAACGTATACATAATACAACGGCTGGTTGATTTTTGTCATGCAATCTTATAAAGTAGAAGTTTTCTCATTTTGCATTTCTGCTTCAACTTTTGCGACGTACTAATGAAAGATTTGAGCCAGTGTTACCACAAATAAACTCAACATTGCTTCTGATGAAGAGTTGACATTGTATTTAAAAAAACACGTTTAGAATTAAATACATTTGACGCATGTAAAGTAGAAGAACCTATGTGCACAGGAAGGCAACACATTAAGCTAGTTGTACTCCCTCGAGGAAGAATGGCTTGCAAACAAACTCCTTCATAGAAGTCATACTTTCAAAGGCTTCTAAAAAATTTCATAAATACACTTGAGAAATACGATAAATTAAACAATAATCTGTTCAGTTTCTGCCCATTTAGATTTCATTCGCTGAGGAAGCATCTTTTGGGCACAGGGGCGATGTCGTTTCCAGAAAACATATATAGCTAAGCCACATTTTCAAAGGCTTATAAAACCTTTCGATAAAAGAATTGAGAAATAAAGTGTGGCGTTTCTACTGATATAGGCTTGATCTGCTGAGGAAGAATGTTTTGAACACATAGGCCATAATGCTCCCAGAACACATGTATAAAAGCATTTTGAAATTTACCTCAAATTTCGAAAAAAAAGTTTTTTCTTTATTAATAGTAACAATATATTTTAAAAATTTAAAAACATAAAATAAACTTACAGAAGCGATAAAAACGCAAATTTTTCATTTAAAAATACGCAAACAGACGTTTTTAAAATTTGACGATTTTTGCCCAAAAATGCAAAGGGTATATCCTAATTAAAAATTGAAATATAACACAAATTTCGAAAAAACTTTTTTCTCTTTATTATTAGCAAAAATATATTTTAAACATTTGAAAACATAAAATAAACATACAAGAGCAATAAAAACGCAAGTTTTTCATTCAAAAATTCACAAACGGACGTTTCCAAAGAATGACGATTTTCGGCCAAAAATGCAAATGGTACCCCCTTATCAAAAATTGAAATATACCACAAATTTCGAAAAAACTTTTTTCTCTTTATTATTAGCAAAAATATATTTTAAACATTTGAAAACATAAAATAAACTTACAAGAGCAATAAAAACGCAAGTTTTTCATTTAAAAATACGCAAACAGACGTTTTCAAAATTTGACGATTTTTGCCTAAAAATGCAAAGGGTACCCCTTTATCAAAAATTAAAATTTACCGCAAATCTCGAAAAAAAAATTTTTTCTTTTTGATTATCAGAAATATATTTGAAACATTTAAAAACATAAAATAAACTTACAGAAGCGATAAAAACGCAAATTTTTCACCTAAAAATACACAAACGGACGTTTTTAAAATTTGACGATTTTTGCCCAAAAATGCAAAGGAGGTACCCTTATCAAAAATTGAAATTTACCGCAAATCTCGAAAAAAAATTTTTTCTTTTTTATTATCAGAAATATATTTGAAACATTTAAAAACATAAAATAAACTTACAAGAGCAATAAAAACGCAAGTTTTTCATTTAAAAATACGCAAACAGACGTTTTCAAAATTTGACGATTTTCGCCCAAAAATGCAAAGGGTACCCCTTTATCAAAAATTAAAATTTACCGCAAATCTCGAAAAAAAAATTTTTTCTTTTTGATTATCAGAAATATATTTGAAACATTTAAAAACATAAAATAAACTTACAGAAGCGATAAAAACGCAAATTTTTCACTCAAAAGTACACAAACGGACGTTTTCAAAATTTGACGATTTTTGCCTAAAAATGCAAAGGGGGTACACTTATCAAAAATTGAAATATAGCCCAAATCTCGAAAAAAAATTTTTTCTTTATTATTAGCAAAAATATATTTTAAACATTTAAAAACATAAAATAAACTTGCAAACCGCTTTAAAACGTTTTAATTCGTGTCGATTTCCTTTTGTTTTCTTCAGTACAAAATGTAAAAGCCGGAATGCTACGTTTACGTATCCGTTACAGTAACGGGTAAATGAGCAATGCTGATTTAATACATTCATAAACAATTTTTTCATTATCCTTCCGGTCGGCTATGTGTACAGTTCTGTTCTTTTGTTGTCTAATTGCTTAGATTGGGTGCAAACAAGCAAATGCGTGGCATGCAAAAACTTTACAAAATTAATTTGAATGTAACTGGGTTACGCAAAAATATAAAATGCGTGTAAAGTTTTACAACAAAATTTCTTATCGCACTGTTACACATGTTTCCAGAGTAAAGAAAAACAGGGCTTTAGAAAGTGTTGTAACATTTAACAGAGAGCACTTGAATTTAATGGGAAATTGGGATATAGGAAAAGAATTGCCTGCTCAGATAAGTTTTATCAACGTATCACATTCGTAATGCATTTTTCCCGTTACTACATTTAATACTTTACAACTAAATCAATTCTACACCATAAATAAAGTGCTGCATTACAAGTGCTGTTTATTTTGCTTGCCAGATATTTTAAATACGGTGTGCATTTACAATTCAGCTTAAGTTTCTAGTTCTACTAAATCAAGCAGTTTTCAGTGGAACCGTCAAGTTTTCATTTGCGATTTAAGCTTTAAAGCAGGTGTATGTAGGAAAAGGTTACATTTACTACGTAATTTAATCAATGAAATTTAAGGAATATTCATTAGACGTATAATTTAACGGGCTGCGCTGAATTTTGAATTTTTTCAACTACGTCATGACAATAACGGCTTAGGGAATTGCGGGACGGCTTTAATAACAATACTTTGCAGATCCAATATAATGGTTGATTTGGTAAAAATTTACAATACAATGTAAAGGATGTTTACGAATTAAAGCGAATCACGTTATTGCATTTACAGGGTTGCGCTGAATTTTGAATACTACTACGTCATGGCAATAATGGCTTAGGGAATTGCGGGACGGCTTTAATAACGATAAAACCTTACAATACAATGTAAAGGATGTTTACGAATTACATTGAATCACGTTATTTCATTTACGAATTTTATATTACATTAGACCATTTTAAAAGACAATTCAGACGATAATATAATCTCAGCAAAATCTTTTTCGCTAAACGGGAAAAATTGTATGTAATATATATTATTCGAACGTTATTATGGAAACGTAGAAATCGAACCAACTATGTTCATTAGCAGATTAATTGCAAGATCACCAAATTCCAATTTCATAACGTTTTGTGTTGCTTAACAGCGTTGGTACGACTTCCTTAAAACTGTAGCTGGCATGTATTTGCGATTATTAGTTTCCAAATTTATCCTTCGCTTACATTTTGTAAATATAGAAAACGAAAGTTTTTCCTTACAAGATCTGGATTTGTTGGTGAAAATGGAAGGCCACACTGTGCAGTGCAGAGTCACAGAAATTATAACGAAAGAGGCAATTTCGTTTAAGAGTTGTCACGAACGAAAGTATAAAAGAGAATAAGGAAATTTCCATAGTGTGAACGTGGTGTAACGTGGCTTAAGTAATTGCAATTCTACTGTATTTACAACAAATTTTTAGGTGTGGCGTACATGCCGCAGTCATTTCTGCTGATATTTTTCCTTTATATGTGCGACGAGTATTTGGTAGTATCTAAAGCACATGGTCTCATTACAATTATTTATGTTAATTTAACCAACATAAGAAACAAATATTTGCTGCTTTTGGCATAGTTTAATCGAAAATAAAACCTACAAACCACTTTCAAGCTTTATAAGGTATATATAATTATATGTTGCAGCTTTTTGCGTTGCGCTGTTAATACGTACAAGACAACATTGAGAAAAATAATTTGTTTTAATAATTTTAAGTTGAAATCAGGTTAAAATTTACATCACATACAGCAAAAGAATGTGAAGGAAAGTTGAAAAAATTTTTAATAATTTTGTTTTTTATCGCAATACAATAAATAAATTTATTCGTATGTTGTCATAAATAATAACGAATTTTTTTCTTATTTTTTTTTTTAATTTAAAAATATTTAAAGAAACGTGATCATTGAATATTTATGGTCATTGTTAAAACATCAGAAAACTCTAACGAATAGGTGTTTTCACATAGACGCTATTGGAACCACTGCTGAATGTTTAATTAATTTTGTTGTCTAAAGTTTAGGTATTTTCATAATAAATTATACCATAAATTAGGTACTATTTACTAAGCACAAAGTATTTAATATCAATTAGATATTGAGTTAATTAATTAGGACTTAATGAACTTTTAACGGAAATCAGTGCTGATGCGGTGACAAATATGGTCTTCTAATTTTGTTTTTTTTTTTTTTTAAGAATTTTTCTTACTAAAATTGGAGGCAATTATTTTAAAGTGGAAGTCTATTTAATTTGTTTTGAAGCCAGAAACTCGCGGAATAGCCCTCGCTCAAGCAAAACAATTAGGAGGCAGTGATACTGATAGAGAAGACAACTTAGACAGGAAGACACAGGAATTCTTTATTTTAAGACTGCCCAAGATACGGAGCCAACCCTCAACTTTAGTCATTTCCAGTCAGCATATTTTTGCAGTTCCTTTTTTTAAGAGTCAATTTGCAACTCTTCCTGTTTAATCAGAAGTTATGACAGTCAAATATTTCCAACTCCAAGAAATTGTTTTGTAATTGAGGAAAAGCTTTGAAATACATCTCTCGCTGGTAACTAATCGAAATATATTTATAATGTGAAAATAAGTTTTAAAAAACCTCGTTATTATTTTATTGCACAATAATTGATTTTGTTTGTAGTGTGGCTTGAAGCGATATTTATCATGAGACTTGAAAGTGGCGAAAAATAATTTCATGCCAAGAGATATTTCGCGTAATTTTTTTAAATCATTTTTTTTTTAATTTTAAACTAAACATTTTTTAATTAATTTTTTTTTTTATATTTTTAAATTGCTTTAATTGTATTTGTGCATATTATAGTCTTACATAAAAGTCAAACTCTGACAGAGAGCTTCTCGCATACAACGCGCATCTTTAGCCGACGGTGCACTACAGTTTTTTTAGGATCGGTCAAGGAAAATAAGTGGCAGGATAAACGCATTTCAAAATTGTCGAACTTGCTTTCAGCGAATTTAGTGATTTCAGTCATGTCACTGCTAATCTCATTAAGCATTGCCTTTGTGACTTTGGTTTTGCTGAGCATCGCATGCAAAAAGTTATTTACATATTTACATACTTGACACATTGCTAAATATTTCTTCAAATAATTTAACGTGCGTACAATTTCTTGAAATTGTTGCTGTGCCTTTCAATTAAAAGCTTCCACTCAGTCACCTGTAGTGACTGAATTAAATAAACTTCTTATCAGAAATACATTATCTTAGGCGGCAGTACGTGAATAGATCTCATTAATATTTTTAATTTATTAGAAAAGTAGCAACAATGTAATACACGCACTAAATTTAAATATATACCACGTTTTACTCCTCTTCCAATCTGCAGTTTAAATCGCTTTATTTAATGTCATCACTTTGGCACCCATAAGGACGCACCCATTTCTGGTTATAAAAAAAAATATTTTATTTTAAAGACGTGCTCAAAACTGCCTACTTAACAAAATTTTAATACTGATGAAACACAGATTTAACGTAACACAGATAATCATAACGACTGTCTACAAGTCGTTAAAATAGTTTTTCTTAAAACTTAATGATAAAATTAAATTTTTTAATTTTTTTTTTTAATTTTTTAATTTAGTTTAAATTATTTTCGCTAATCTCATTCTGTTGCAAGTCCTGCAATTACGCGTTTAAATACTTATTTGTTGTTAAAGAAGAAGAGCAAAAAAATAACTGGCAAACACTCCTTCGAAAGTCAACCTTTTTGATCTACATCAAATTTCTATTGACTGTCAATAATTAACCGATAATCAAGAATAGAGTAGGTGCGATATGGAAAGAAATTACAAGATCAAGATTTCTATAAAAAAATTATAACAGCGTTCGAAATTCGAACTATATTAATGAATTTTGCCTATACGGGATGTAGTAAATACTGAAAGGCCCAGATGCAGTGCCAACTAAGTTATCATTTGTTTCCTTTGCAAGACTAACAACTACGTTGCCACTTTCTACGACAACGACCTTCCTCTTTTTAGTGACTGAAATGCCCGTATGCAGTGCCAACTAAGTTATCATTTGCTTCCTTTGCAAGACTAAAAACTACGTTACCACTTTCTATGACTGCGACATTCTTCTTTTTAGTTACTGAAATGCCCGTATGCAGTGCCAACTAAGTTATCATTTGCTTCCTCTGCAAGACTAACAACTACGTTACCACTTTCTATGACTGCGACATTCTTCTTTTTAGTTACTGAAATGCCCGTATGCAGTGCCAACTAAGTTATCATTTGCTTCCTCTGCAAGACTAACAACTACGTTACCACTTTCTATGACTGCGACATTCTTCTTTTTAGTTACTGAAATGCCCGTATGCAGTGCCAACAAAGTTATCATTTGTTTCCTTTGCAAGACTAACAACTACGTTACCACTCTCTATGACTGCGACCTTTCTCTTTTTAGTGACTGAAATGCCCGTATGCAGTGCCAACTAACTTGTTATATGTTTCCTTTGCAAGACTAACAACTACGTTACCACTTTCTATGACTGCGACATTCTTCTTTTTAGTTACTGAAATGCCCGTATGCAGTGCCAACTAACTTATCATATGTTTCCTTTGCAAGACTAACAACTACGTTACCACTCTCTATGACTGCGACCTTTCTCTTTTTAGTGACTGAAATGCCCGTATGCAGTGCCAACTAACTTGTTATATGTTTCCTTTGTAAGACTAACAACTACGTTACCACTCTCTATGAATGCGACCTTTCTCTTTTTTGTGACTGAAATGCTCGTATGCAGTGCCGTTTAATAAGTTGTTAAAATGAAGTAAATAGTGGTTTAATAACTCTTTTGTTGGGTTGTCTAATATTTAAACATTTTGTTGGGTTGTCTAATATATAAGTATTAAATCCTTCTGCTATAAAAAAGCAAGAGCTTCCAAATGTTACTACTTAAAGCTAATTGAGTATTTACAGTATACAAACGAAAATTATATGCGGGATTGAACTTGGTATTTCCGAGTAATGATTGTTCGCATTTCGTACCCTTAGGTCACAGTTGAATACTATACTATATAAGATTCTAGATGCTCTTGCCAGTACATCTAATATGCCACGACTTATACTTTTTTATAATAAAAGTAACGAGCGATATGTGGATAGTTTAGAGCTAAAATGAAGTTTCTCATCTTTATAATTTTACTATCAAATCCACCATAAATAAATTAGTTTTAAATCTATTTTCATTTAAATAAAATTACTGCTATATTTTTTATTCAAAATATTCTAATAGCGGCGGTATATGGAGAGAAAATATAATTAAATAAGTAACATCATGGAATAAACAGATTCCTCTGAATAGCCCAGAGTACCAACAAATTTTTTTGAGTGTTAAGAATATAATTAATACTACGTAAAATTTATAATGGGATATCTAATTCTGGTTTTTATTTTAAATTTATAAAATTCAATAAATTTAATTATATAAATAATTTTCATAAATTTTAATAAATTTGTTAATATATTATTGCAGCAGATTTGGGCTATAACGAACTTTGCTTTACTGCCAAAAATTCTTATAAAAAATTCTAATTTTTTTTTGGCGGAAATCTTGATCTCGTAATTTATTTTTATTATGCACTGGATAAATCGGTCCTACTCTTCTTCGGTGAAAATGGCAGGTTTCCTTGAGCTTTCTCTGAGATATAAATACTCTATATAATTTTAAAAACTTTCTTTTGGCTTACGATGACTTTTTGTATTTTTTTAAGTTTTGCATTTAATAAAAATATAGAAAAAAAAACTAATAATGTGAACAGATTTTCAAATAGCGCGCATAAAAATAAATGTTAAATGCTCCCAGTATGCCGTGATCGTTATAAGCGTATTGCACTGTTGTTCGTTATATGCCTTCAAAACTATTTTAAGATAACGCAGGCGTTGGCTATTGGTAATGGCGATCTTAGAAATTCTTTAAAATCCGTTCTCTTCTTTTTTTTTTCATTAAAATTAACAAGAATTTAAGGTTTTTGCTTTTTTCTTACTGCCAGCCGCTTATCAAAAATTTTCTTCTTTTGACATGACTGTCATAATTTCTATTTAAATGCTGCACAATTTGACGTTACGAAATATCTTAAATAGATGATAATCAAATCAAAAATCTAGCATTTAGAAGGCAATCATGTATGACTGCAACTATTTTTCTTTTGCTTTCAACTAATTCATTAAAGGTGCGTGTCTCATAGAAGGAAACACACACATTCTACACTGCACTTCTACTATCTTTGACATTTAAAACTCTGTGCACGTGCATGTGGGGAATTGCTTATTAAAAATACCATTAAAAAATAAATAAATGAATACATTTTCAAGGGGGAGGAAAAAAGGAAAGGAATATCTGATGGCTTTTTACTAAGGAGTATTGGCTTGCGCATTTATTTGTATTTAACTTGAATTTCAATACTCGTTCGCATTTGCATTTATTTATTTAGTTTTCTTTTATGCGAACGTCTTTAGATTTTTAATATTTCTTATTTAGAATGTAATTCTAGTTTCTAATTTAATGAGTTGACTAAAAATTTGCATTTGCTTGCCTTTTAAAAATACCGTTTAGAAAAAAAGAAAACAATCTTGTAAATGTGCGCCTTCATCCAACACTAACGATTTATACCTGCAGGTAATTTTTTCTCTGCAGTTAGACACTATTGCTTTCCTTTTAGTGTTGCTTTTATCCATTATTTTGTCATTACAATCAAACACATGAAGAGCAAAATACTGAAGTTAATTGGCTCTAAGTTGTACAGTGAAGCAGGATAGAAATATTTCGTTAGTAAATAAACCATTTCTAAGCTGCCGGCATAAAGTGATTAACATAAAGTAATTCACACATGGCACAGTAGCAGCCATTTGATATCTTCTAGTAATGCAAAGAATAGTTAATTGAAAAGGTTTTTGGATTTTTCATAAAAACTGATATAAACAAATTATTACAAAGAAGAAATCCCAACTGAAATAGATTATAAAAAATATTTATAAATTACAAAAAATGGCCAGCAATTATACAAACAGTTAATCACAAAAATATTCAAACTAGTTTTTGGCGTCACTCCTAATTGTTTTTTTTTGAAAAGAAAAAAAAATATAAGGCTAAAGAATCGCTCTTTATAAAACCGATTTTTATAAACGATTACACGATTACATAATTTAATTGCTTTATTTAATTGCACAGTGGGGAGGTAAACAATATATAAATATTTTTTAATTTTTAGGTCAAGACTTTGACTCTGAGAGAAACAAAAAATTACATTGCTACTGATTCATGTAGAAAAATTAGAAAATTCTTTTCCCACACATACCCACCCATATATAATTATAATTTTTTTTCTAAGTGTAGTGATAAATAAAATCAACACATGTATATTTAGCGTCTTCGGCTCCGATATAGAAGATCATTAAAAATTTTTTTTTTTTGTCCTTTACATGGCAAAACATCTGATTGACATATCACTATAAATATCTATGGACATTGCCAGACCATTAAATTTCCCATAATGCCCACCGATGTTAGCAGCGTCTTTTCAAAATGTCAAGGAAATGCCGCGTGGTTTGTAGACAAAAAAAACATTTGGGAGCTGTATTTGCAGGCCATTAAATATTATAAGGCCGTGTATTTCACATTTAGTTTTCTCTATTTTGTCACAAAAAGTTCTTGGTCCAGCTAACGTAGGATTTTTATACCTAGTACGCGAAATAATAACCCAGCCGAGTAAAAAAGGGTTCCATTTTGTTATTTATTTTTATTTACGGTAACACAGTGATGCTGAATATTCAAACATTTTTAAGCCTGCCGTATTATTATGGCAGCTAATCCAGTTATCCAGAAAGGATTTTATTCATACGTTAATGCCCGTTGAAAGTGAAATCCTGTTCTTTTTACCCATTTGCTTTTCTTTGAACTTTCGTTTTGTACGACTAGAAGTTCTAGCATATACAAATTATACAAATTATATAAGGTATTCTGCAATAGTATTTTTAGCAAAAGTATGTTTACGTATATATATAAACTTGCAATTCCCCATTCGAGTCTCTAAATATCCTCGCCGATTTGAATAAAAATTAACTGCGCCTTAACCGAAATTGTGTTGTAAATGCTTCTGTGTTTTTACGTATACAGAGAAACCATATTATATTTTCTAAAATGCAGTCTCAACTTCTTCTACAACTACATACATCGTATACGAGTACATCTAATAACTTCTCTGAAATCCAAATCTCTTGGAGAGTTAATGTGCCCGGTGTAAAGTTTTTCCATATAATTTGTATGCTACAATTCACACTATGAAATTAAATTGTAATTCCCTATAAAAATGCAAATAGACGTGAATATAAAAAAAAAATTAAATTCTGTGGTTTCTACTTTCGAAATTACTTGAATAGGAACGTGCTAAACCACTGGAGCTCGCCCAACCAGACGTTTGCCTCAATAAAAATAATGCAAATTCTATTAAAATGGTCAAATTGCATTAACGGCAGACAAATTATTCAAGGCGAATATTTTTATTATTATTGCACATTTCTTACTTGCTAAAGTTTTTCTTCAATTTACATTGGCTGAGTTATAAAAATATCTATAATTGGAGATTTCAGGAACAAAATATTTTTAAATTACATCACAAGAGCATTTTACAGCACCACACAAAAACGCACCACACCTCTCCGCAACCCCATTCATGATAGTGTCAAGATTAAAAGGTTTTTGTTTTTTTTGTTAAATGAACACACTAGTGAAATATCTTCAATTATATCCGTCAAAAAATTTAAACACAAATACACACACACCACTTACAATATATGTATATGAATTACTAGGCAAGTAGTTCAAAAGAATTAAATAATGCTTTACGAAAAATGTAAATATTACTTATAGACTTTTAAATCTGATTTATGGCCGTAATCTGATTTCTTGCTTTGTGAGTTCACTAAATTGGTTGTATGATATGGGAAAATTTAAAGGGGCTTCACAAATTTCTAAATAGAAAAAAAAATCTTTAGTCTTTCCATTGTTATTGCCTATTGAATCATCAAATACAGACGGTTGAGTTATTCCGAGGCTTTCCATGAACATACGCACTCGTTTCTTGAAATTTTCCATTGCCATTTTTCGTACATATGGCTTTATTTCTTTGATGCAGTGCTGAATCTCCTCCTTTACTGCGGGTATGGTTATGGGCTTGGTGACATAGACTTGTGACTTAAAATATTCCCCATAAAAGGAAATTTAATGGTATTCAGCCACACTGTGTTGGAGGTAAATTCTTATTACCGAAACGACGGTGTATGGGAGCTGGAACTATTTCATATAGTTATTATATTGTTTCACGGGGTGTATGGCAACCTCACTACTTTCAAATTCCGGCAGGAAGAAGAGCGTTTACATATTGCGATATCGGTTATTACTTGGCCAGCCATTTTTCGTACATGTGGCTTAATTTCTTTTCGCCTACCGCAGAATCTGGTCCTTCACTGCAGGGAAGGTTATGGGCTTGGTGTCATAACCACAAAAGGAAATAATATAAAATATCGCCACAAAAGGAAATGTACCGGTATTCAGCCACACTGTGTTGGAGGTAAATTCTGATCACCGCAACGAGGGCTTATGTCAGCCGGTAATATTTCACGTAGTGATTGAATTGTTTCACATGATGTATGAGCACTTCACTACTTTCCAAAGAAAATAATGTGGGCAGTCACATGTGGACAGAAGCGCTTTTTAACTCTGAGAAGACGTTGGTTCCATTACCGGTTGGGCGATGCACAATATATATCGCAATCTTTCCTCCAGTTATTTAAGTGAATTAATAAGGACCATACCGTCGGCCCTTTATAAAATTGTCTTCCTCTTTTTGTAAACGCTGCCATTCACTAGTAAGGCCGTTAAAACTTTTACACGATCCTATTTGTTCACGCGTGTTCATTCATGATTCACGCAAACATGAATTAAAAATGATAATAGTTCAACTCGTAGAAATACGGCCATAAATCATTGGCCGATTTATCTCTTTTAATTATCTGACCAACTCACGTTCATTCGTCTTGTGTACGATTTTCATTATTAAGAAAGAAATTAAGTGTGAAATATAAGACAAATAAATTGCTGAGTTTTTTATTGATTTATTTATAATTTAAGATACATTTTTTAAATTCAATGATTTTGCTTAAAAATAAATTGTGCCGAAGAGTATTTTCTAACGTAAACAACACGAACAACGTAACGATTCCATTTATGTTGTTGACTACAATGTGGGAGCCCCTTTCTTGTTGCTGGTGTTTCTTTCTTTTGTCGAAGGGTTACAACAGTACAATGAACTTTGTTAATGGACACTTCACAACAAACGAATAGAGACTTTTAACACTTGCGTTTCTGTTAGGCAGATAATGCGCATAAAACAACATGTTGTTTTGTAACGTTGACGTAGAGGACAGTTTGAAGCATCGTAAAATATTAAGGAATGGTTAAAGAAAAATTTCACTTTAGCAAATCCTTCATAAAAATCGAAAAAAATATATATATATATACATATATATATTTCGATATTGGGCAACACAACATCTGCATAAGCAATTTGATTTATTGGCACTTTTATTGCTTAGACAGCATTTCGTATTAGACATGCAATTTTGAAATCGAATACTTTTCAACAGGCCATTATTCAATTTTATTTTTTTTACGAATTTATGATTTTTACAACAATTTCGTTTCTTTTTATCCAATTTTTGGGGGGATAAAAAAAGTCTGGACGAATAAATTTGTTTGCATCATTTTTTTTCATGAATGCGTGGTACTTACAAAGCCATTTTAAGTAGGAAGAATTAAGTCGTATTTCCGTGTCAATAGTGGATACCGATTTCTAACAGAATGAGAGTTTTCACTTATCCAACACAGTTGTTATGAGAAAAAGTATATTTTGTAATAAACTTCAATAAAGAAAATATTGTTAGGTTCGAAAGGCTGGCACATGTCAAATAAGCTTTCTCGAGAATGAAAGTGAACTATACTCGTACTGGCATTATACAAATTATAGGCGGTTGCCCGCTATTAAAGTGGGCCACAACTTTCTCTTTATAATCAGTTCTTTTAATAAATCAATTACATCACCAATAATTCGTTTTCTATTTCTATTTCATTTCAGGTAAGTTCTTTTTATACCTCTACAGCATTTGCCATCGAACGAGCAAGTAAGTTCTGAACATGAATATTGAAAATGAGTGACTCATCCTTGCAGGAAATAAAAATGTAATTGGATCCTTTTATCCACTAAATGTTTATGTGTTACTTTACAACGAAACTCTAAATAAATGTTTGATTTATTTTTTTTTTTTTAGTAGGTAAATAGACAAGTTTCTCTAAACCAAAAACCATTTGCACATTAATGTGAAAGAATACTCCCAAAGTAGGCTCTTCCTTTTTATCGGAAAGGAATAATAATAAAAAAAATCTTCCACTTCTTTTCAAAAATTTTATATGTTTTTGCTGTGACGCATTTGTGAAAGGTTTTTGTAAATGAAATGTTGTAATTAAGTTTAAAAGTATCAGTTCCACGACTGGTCCGGCTAATTAATTTCCCATTACTGCCATGACGTTGTATCTTTTGTTTCCAATTTAAACGACTCCAATTTGTCTAGTCGTTTTTTGGTATAAAATATTTTTATTTCCCTGCCAGAGACGAAACTTATTAACAGGCACGTTTGGCTGTGGTTGTTGTTGTCTGCTGGTATGCCTGTTTGGAGTTGTTTCCTTGGCGGGTCTGGCTGACATCAAGGAGACAGTTTTTAAAATTTATGATCAATTTTATGTAAAGCAAATTGCATTAGTTTCATGTTAAATGAAAAGAAATTTAAGCAACTCCTGCGAAAGTGCATTTTAAGACACATAAGCGCGCTTGTTTGCAATTTGGTTGGTTTTTTATTCAATGCAACAAGCGGGCAAACAGATCGAGCGGCAGACAGCTAGTCAGCTAGTCAGCCAGAGAGCCAGCCAACCGTCACTTCAGCTATTAGTTAGACACTTTTGCCTCTTGGCTTTTGTCGATTTTGCATAAGTGCCGGTATGTGCATGCCATTACTGTTTGGCTTAGACGTTAATATCACAGATACGAAAGCAAGCAAATTGTGTGTTGCTTGCTGCGGTCAATATTATCTCTCTTGTAATTGTTGTTTTACATAAAACACTTACAACATGACGCGCCTAATGATCTTTAACCTGTAATAACTTTTCTTTTAATGAACATGTATGTTTTGCTTTCTTTGCATTACGCACGCAAAGAAATTTGTTTTTGTCAAAATTTTCATAAAAAAAAGCGGCGGTTTCTATTCACTTAATAATATCTGCATGACATCTTTTTCAAAAATTTATATTGTGGAATCTGTCGTTTTACGTAACTTAGCACTTTGGCTGAAAACATTTATATGGAGCTGGTGTGGGTAATATACTCGTACATACATACGTACAAATGTTTGTATTTCGATATATTAATTTATATGTGAAAATCTACAGCCCTCATTGACATGCGCGTTGGTGCTCGTTTGCTTTTGTATTATTCAAGTGTTATTCAATTGCATATGCCTAGTGGATTAGCGGATCGCGGTATGGACTAGTCGACGGCAGGTTGCTGGTACATCTCTGTACGTTTTACGCTGGCAACACAAATTGATTTAAATATTTGAAAAATAAAAAAAAAAAAAAAAAAAAAAAAAAAAAAAGTTAATGAAACTTTTTTTTATTTACTAAACATATATTACAAACTATCACAAGCAATGAAATTTATTTATTTATTTAATTTACTCTGTAATCCAAAATGTTGTTAAATATCAAAAATTATTTAAAATATAAAAAAAAATAATAATAATATTTTATTCGCTCCCGATTAAAATATTGTGTTGCAATTTCTATCAACTCATGAGCAAAGCATATGAGTGAAGCCATTGCTCATATACATACATATGAATCCCACAACATTTTTTGCTTGATATAAAGGGTGGCTAAATTTCAAGGGCCGATGGTGATTTTGAATAAAACAAGACTTACTTATTTATGTAATAAAATATCGGCCAAATGGATGACGCTGAAGCATAATTGAGGTTCTAGCCATTAGGGTGCCGAATTATCTCATCCTTTACGTGGCTTATCGACGTACGCCTTTTGCTTCTAAAAACCTCAAAAGAAGAAATCCAAAGGTGTCAAATCAGATGATCTAGGCGGCCAATTGTCAGCACCACCATATGAGATAACACGTCTATTGAAGTTGTCGCGCATTAGAGCCATTGTTTCGATACCTGTGTGGCAAGTGGCATCACTATCGTTTACATGCATATCTTCCAATTCCGAGTATAAAAAGTTCGTTATCATCTTACGATGGCGAACACCATTCACAGTAACTGCTTTATCGACCTTACTTTGAGAAAAATACGGTCTGAAGGTATCGCCAGCCCATAAACTACACGTAACAGTCACTCTTTGCGTGTGAATTAGTTTTTCGACAATCACAGTTGATTATCATTCGCCTAAGTACGTCAATTCTGCTTATTACCGAATTCACTGAGGTGAAAATGTGCCTCATCACTGAAAATGCTTTTCTTCGTAAACTGACCATCCACTGTTGCCATTTCATATCACCCACCATTCTGGCCATTAACGACATTTGGAATGGTGAAGAGGCTCTAGTTCTTAAGTCAACTGCACCTTGTACTCACCACACCTTCCAGAAATTTATCTATCTCTTTTAATTAGACGCTCACTAATATTTCCGTTTGTTAAAGGTGAAAGTGATTTGTTGTTGTCGTCTGTCATATTTGCTAATGATGTTGTTGCTATTGTATTTATAAACTGCTCAATGTGCATTTAAATTAACGGATTCGCCCCTTTTGAACGGTCATAACGTAAAGTGTGCATGTGTGCATGTGTGCATTCCCATCCATTAAATCTCTGCCTCCATGAAAACGATGCTTAACAATTTCATTCATTTTTTTTTTTTTTTGTTTATTTAATCAGTGTGTTTGCTTAAAATATGCTCACGATCAAATAAATAATTTTATTTCTTGTCAGGTGTTGTCTTTTTTCTATTTTGGTTTGGAATAAAAAGTGAAGTGAGGCCTCAGCTCTGAGTTGTTGTTTAAGATCATAAATATTGATTAGGAGTGTTGACCAAGCTGTGAGTTAAAAAAGTTACACATACATGCATACAAACATGCATGCTCGCACATGCTGTGCACACATTTTAAAATTTTGCTGGCCGGGTTTTTTTTTCGATTTTTTTGCTTTCAACACCTCACAATTAAGTAGAAACACGTTTGGTGAAGTTTTGTGTACGTGTGTGTGGTTATTTTGCCAAATTTTACTATTTTAACGCACTAATCCTGTGTAAACACGTGATTAGTTGTCTAATTTTAATTACTTATATGTTGTTTTTGGTAGGTTTGTAAACTACTGACTGGTTTTAGAAATTTTTTTAAAAATAAAAAATATCTGTGCATATGTATGTATGTGTGAATGTGGTAGTGTGTTTGTATGGCTATAAGTATATCAACGAAGTAACTAAGTATCTTGTCAGTGTTACAAAAGTTTACAAATTCATGACGACAAAATTTACATCTTATATATATATATGTACATATGGATGCACATACATATGTAATATATACATATATATATTAAAATTTTCTACTGAATATTTCATTAAAGCAATATGTACATATGATACATTGATAATTTGTATATTGAATTACACAAGTGTCGGCATTTCTATGCCTGATTTGATCTTTAATAAAATCTATTCAAATATCCCCCGGTTTTTAATGAAAATTGTCAAATAAATGCATATCATATGTAAAGATTTCTGATCAGATCTGTCTGTATTTCAAATTTCATGAAAATTGGTTCGCTTCTATAGGGAAGTTACCGTAATTATAGTATCGAAGTGTGAATAACGCGTATGTATGAATGTGGCCATACCCTCAAGCAGAGGGTGGAGTTTAAGGTGGTGGAAATTTTTATCCATACCGCACTTCATATTTCTAGATCTGTCTACGTTTAAATTTTGCGACAATCGGTTGGATAGTTTTCGAAAGAAAAATATTATCTTTGAAGGCTGTCGCACCAAATTTCTATGAGACACACAATTCATGCCACTTTGTAGTCCGACATATATCGATGTTTTAAATTGTATCCCAATCGGCTGAATCGTTTCAAGGGGTTTGCATTATCTCTTGTCCAAGTTTTCGTGAATGTGGTATTTTTGTATTTTAAATTAGTTCTTGAAATTACCTCTCATGGCAACCATCTCTCTAATATTTATAGCCAAACCAAACAAACCGTTTCATGTCCTTCTGTATACTTACACATCCTTGATCTTAAGAAGAAAGGACCTAACAGGCGTTTTTGTTTTCCAGTAAATGTTTTTTCAGTGATTTCGTTGCATGATCGCAAAATACTCGTACATGGAAATTACTAAAAAATTGATTGCAAAAAAATTTCAGTTAGGTCCATTCTACTTGAGACCAATAGTATACTACGATTTTAGGAACTAAAAGTGAGAAACCTTTTATACTATATTGTAGAGAAGTGGAAACGGCGGACTGTGGTTTTTCTTTTGCATATTTTGGTTGGTTTTCATATTAAATTGTCCAGTTTATTGACAGCAAAAAAACAATATGGCTACAAATATGACAGCTGCTACTTTACACTTCTATTTACATGCATTTACATCATCTACATCGGCTTTTAGTAACGTACAATGTAAAAATATGGTGGCTTTTAAATGCATCCGTTTTGTTATCGTCTCATTTGGAATGCATCATGATTTAGCAAAGTAATCGAATATGTTTTCTAATAGCAAACCTTTCGCCTTTCGAAATACCTGGTAGTTCCCATTTCGAGCAATCTGCGTTGTTGTTTCATTGCTATAAAGTACTTTAAAAATTCTTTAAAATTATCTATTAATATGAATGACATTTCAGCCATGCAACTAAACTTGTGACCATGAAACGTAATCATATAAATAGTCACTTGTTCCACATGCCCATAAATAGTTCCATTAAACACAACATACTGTCTTTCGATGTGGCTTTAAAAGCTCTATGCAATCAACAAAGTGTTTATAAATTTTTTTGCTATTCTTGCTGAAGTTCATAAACTTTTAAATCTTGTTTATAATTTGTAATATTTTTACTCTACAAAGATTACCGATGAGCAGAGGTCCCGTACAGAGCACAGGGTGCTCCAGTTGTTGCATGAGAAACCTTATGATTTTGCTTGCTTGCGATTTCGGCCACCTTTATTATGAATCTCCGTTGTGCACTGACCTTATTAGCAAATTCCTTTCCTATAATGTTAATAATCCTTTTATGTACGAGTATACGCTGCCCTCTTGTGGTCGCGTGCTAAGCACACACATATCTGACATCATATTTCCATTGCAAATATTTCTACCAGACAATACTGATTTTGCAACAAGGAGTCCTTAAGGCAATTTACTTTATAACTTGCTTAATATTTCTAGCAGCTTTCGTATCTCGCCTACGTTACAAGCCTTACACGGTTTTCATTTTCTTACGTTCATTCATTTTACTTACAGGTTAGTACCACATAAGAAACCGAATTTTTCCTTCATTTCTTTTTTATGGTCTCCCTTTTTAATAGATGAGACAAATGTTGTTGTAACAATGCTATAAATGTGCGTAAAAATTTACACAACATTTTGTTGCTGATGATGATAAATGTTGCAGCAAACAATGTTGTACAATCATTTTTTGTAGTATATTTTTTTAAATTTTGTTTTTTATGCTGATGGTGTTCTTACGATGGTTGGCTCCAGTTCGGATGAAGGAAATAAGTAATTCAAAAGTGGAAAGTGGGCAAAATGAAAGAAGGGATCGTTTCTACTAAAAAATATAACAATATTACCAATTCCAAGCTTTTTTTACACACCTATTTGGAGATTAATAAGTATTGTTTTGCTGCACAGGCTAATGTTTGTAAATAATTTAATGTCGACGTTTAAGCTGTAAGGCTTTTAGCATCACAAAAATTTTTTAATAAGTATGAATCACAAAGAGCTTCATGTGGAGCATAAAATAACATTTCTAATTCTTCATCACTAATATTTTTTTTTAACTAACTTAACCTGCAAAGCTTTTGGTCTGGTCGCAGGAAACACTCATTGTTTAGGCAGGAATCGAACCCGCGACTTCCGGTTTAGTAGGCTGTACATTATTCATTCGCCTACGGAGGCGAACAACATACTTTCGGTAAAGATAAACAATTTTACACGTGAAATAATCACTGGTAAAATATTTTATGCATAATTTTGTCACTATTTTGTGTTTTCGGCATATGCGCCAAACCAATAATGATTTTATGGTAAATCCTTTGTTTGAGGTTTCATATCATTCTTAATTTAAAAGAAATGCTTGCGATTTGCGGACAACGGTTGCGAAAACTTATTGCAGTGCTTATCCGAACATAAAGCAATTCACCTTCCCTCGTTTTAATTCACTACAAAATGTTAAGAAGCATTTCAGCATTCTATGTGTTTAAATTGACTTTTTTTTTACTTAATTTAAACTTTGCAATGCTATTGAATCTGTTTGTTTTCGTTGAACCATTGTTAACTGTGCCATTTATCATAGTGATCTTGCACACTCGTCTTTTTCTGCACTTCTTCTATAATGTTTCGTCTTCTTTATTGGCAAGCCTGACTGTGAAACTCTCAACGAGACGTAATACGTACGTAGTGTAACTTATTTTCTGGCTTTTGATCGGTGCGTCTGTAAATGATCAGTTTATTATGTTGTTTTTTACAGTGCGAATGTTAAGAAAAATGCTTTATTTATACAAAAATTCGTTTCATTTAATTGCCTTTGGCATTGCAATAGTTAATTGTGCCCTCAAACAGTGCTGTAGAAAAATAAATACATGCTGATTCTTTTATTTATTTACTATTTATCGAGGAAACAGAAATTTGTATTGGTAAGTATGGTAAGCACAATGTCTCTAATGCGGTGGAAAAGAAATATTATACGAAAACTATGTGTTTGCGCATTGTCCTTTCGCTTCCTTTTTTCGTTTCGCAAATCTGGTAGCATAAAGCGGAAAGTATGTCAAAGTCGTTAAAAGCATGCCAATAAGCAAAAATTTCAATCCCAAAATTTAATTATATAATAGCGGCAAGAAGGAAGGGAAATGGGTGACCTGATATTTATGTGAAAACTTTAGTATATAAGAATGTATACCTCTTGGTTTGGACAGATTTAAAAAATGATGCGAAGTCGACATTGAGCTAGCATAAATTGAGCAATGCCACAGATGGTGGCCCTTCTTAATTTTGCTCGTATAATATGAAGGAGACGCGGTCTCCTAAAAGCGATATGCTGGGGCACAGGCAGTGATATCTTACGGGATAAAGATCTTTTGCAGGAAATTCCGAAAACTGGCCAGAGCGAAATGAGTAAATTTTATGAAAATCTTCACTGTGTGTATTTATCAGGCAATATATCGAAATGAAGCAAATAAAGTATTTACAGGGATTCGTGGTGATTTAAAGGAGACCAAGTTAAAGGAAAACAAGTTTGCATTCTCCACAGAACAATTTAAATTTAGAAAAGAATCCGCCATTCGGAAACAGAAATTGTAATTAGAAAAATTAGAATTTAATACAGAACAAATTGTTTTTAATTTGGTGCACTATTTGACCCGCAAACTTTTTTTTGATCATTAACTAGAACAGCTGATTTTGTACAGACAGTGTTGCCTCTTATTAGAAATATTTTGCGTGAAAAATAGGAAGTAGCTTCCGCCTCGCAGCTGCTTCCGTATACCAGTAGAGCCTAAACGCTTGACTTTTGCTTTAGACCAATTTTACAATTTTAGTAGCATCACTATTGGAATACTTACTCATATCACTGTACATTTCATACGCCTTTTCGTACTAAATATCTACATACTCGTACTTCATCTTAAAATTTATTTCTTGTCGCAATATTTTCTCAAGGAAGGAGTGTTTATTATTGTATTTTTTTGTGTGTGCCGTCTCCTTAATCTGCTTTGCTGTTGCATATAATTTGCAACTTTTGTTTTTAATAAAGCTGTTGCGTATTTTAATTTTTAATTAAAAAATTTTAATTTATTTTTATAATAAACCCATTTTTTCTTCCTTGAGTTATTTTTAATTTATGTGTGGCCATTATTTGTGTGCTTAATTTTTTTCATAATATTCCTTTATATGGTTTTAATGAGACATCTTTATGCTGACGTTGATTCATATTTATTCTCTTGCAAAATGCCAAGGATTGGAGAAAAATTGCTTTTGCGAATAAATACACCCCCAAAAAACGAAAGAATTCTTTGTAAAGGACTTTTATACTATTTCATAATGTGTAATATATTTATATTATTAAACAATTCTATTTTGGAACTAAAGTGGGGGGGAAAACCTCATATATTAGCCTAAAGTGTAGGCAGTTGATGTGCTTGCAAACAAGCAGTACGAGGAAGATCTATCCGTATCCCAATACGGGAAGCTCTAAAGTTTTATTTTGTCGCAGGACTAAAAAGGATTTCAAGAGTTTTGGTGGCCAGCTCATGTCTGTACAATTATTCAAGTTAAATGTATACAAAACAGAACGATTGCCGGTCCTCTTTTAAATCGTTGAACCCTACTAGATATCCATATTTAAAAGAGATTTCCATGAAAATTCGTTATTTTAAAAGAAAACAAATGAAATGAAGGACGATGTAAAAACCTTCACGTCAAAGCAATATTAACTATTCTACATACACACATTTATCATGATAAAGATTGCAATGCGGAATAAATATTATTTCTCTATGAAACCGATCTTCCTGCTTCTAGCTGCCAGCTTGAATTATTATCAAAATAATTATTTAGTAACTGAAAAACTGAAGAAAAGAAACTTAAATTGAATATTGTATGGCCATTGAAGTACACGCTAAGAAAGAAAACACAAGGTAAGACTGGCGAAAAAGTTTAGGAGCCACACGATCGATATGTAGCTGTAGCCTACCACACTGGACGGGCAACTGAATTTAATCATACGAGCAGGCTGAAGATGATTAAGCGACTGATAGGCAAAAAATGTAGTAGGATTAGATGTTGCTGTAACATGTACATTGAGATTGTTGGTGGTGGTCATGTCGAGATGCTGTGGAACTTGTTTATTAACTCACAAACTTTCAGCCATCTCCCTGTTATTTTAGCTATTTACAACATACTTGACTTATGCCAAGAAGTTGTTGAAAATATGCACTCGTACATAAACTGAAGGTATAAAAAAAAAAGAAAAAAAAAATCATGGACATGCAGACCATCTTCTTTGGTCTTGTAGGTAAATTAGGGTGGTATCTTATATTAGGACCGGCTAAAGAACGCCCAGTGACATCACCTCGTGTTATTATACTTACACTCATTATTAAATTCAAGGGATTATTAAATATTCCAGCTGGAAAGATATTTGCAAAGCAATTATATTATTTTATTATTAATTTTTAAATTCCAAATGAAAAATTTTTTTGCCCACTAAAAAAAAAATTTTTTTTTTATTTATCAAACCACACTTACTTGTTGGAAATCCAGCAAAAGTAATCATGTAAAGATGAACTTGTTTGACAACTTGTGTCCATTTACAAATTTTATTCATTTTTTCCTTAAACCCCAAGAAAAACTTCTCCCGAATAAAATTTATATGAAAATATATTTATATATATATATGAATCTCTTTTATTTTTCTCTAAATAAAATAAAAAATAATAATAATATTATTAGTAAATTCCAACAACAAAGTGTGCCATCAGCCGAACATGTCTGTGCATGACAAAAAAATTGCTTCAAGTAAATATTTTTGAAATGAAATTTTAAATATTCCGAACCGCGACATAGCCAACCGCAAAGAGATGAAAAAAATTTTAAAAGTTGTTGAAATATTTATGTATATATATTGTTGGCTAAGTGCAGCCTTAAATATGTTGCTGCACTGGTCAAAGGGCCGAAATTTCCGGTTTGCTTCACGATGCCGCCCTAATGCCACTATCATAAATGCGGTAAGCAGGCGGCTTTTGGTAAAAAGCAGTGCTTGAAAAAAAGGTTTTTAAGTTTATAAAATGTTAAAAAATACACACAATCAAAATGATTGGTGGCAATTTGTAAGTAAAATGTTGAAAAGATAAGAAAAAAGAAAACGACCAGGCCCAAACGTGTAAAAGGATTGCAAAAAAGCAATGATTATGAAAACATTTTTCCACTCACAACAACATTTTTTTAAATTAATTTTTTCTTCAATATGTGTCAGTTTGTTATGAAATATTTGCTTTGCCTCATATGGATTGAATAACGAAAAAATCGCAATTTAAGGCAAAACAGGATACTAAAACTCTTTCCAATTTCTATTTCAAATCAATCGAACACTAAAGCATTTAAAAATACATTAAAGTGTAATTAATGGCTGAAATATAAAAAACTCAGTTAAAGAAAGACTTATTTCAAGACATAAATATTCCACTTAGAGTTGGCTAACAGCTTGATTTTGTACATGTTAGTTAGCATTGTGTGCAATTTCCGTTGAAATTATAAAAAAAAAAAAAACGTTAAAATTAAAAATGAAAAGTTGCATGTTGTCATACGCTGCATTATTTTATTATATTTTCATCGGATAATTTTTTTTCTTGTTTTCTTTTTTTCTTTTTTTTGCATCTTTAACGATAAAATTCACTTTTTATTTTAAGTTCATTTAAAATGTGCGTGTGCGTAAAACAGGAATTTTTTGTTGTGTTTCATAGAAAATGAAATTAAATGTTTCAGCAACATGTTGCTGGTTTTGATTGTTTTGCGTGTTGCCTGTAGAAGATCAAACTTGTTTGTTGTTTGTGTTTTGTGTGTTTCCAGCTTTGTTATTGTTGCATTGTTCATGTAAACAAATAGCAAGAAACAAATACTGCGAGAGCACTGTAGTGCCGAGTAAAAAAATATGAACTGAAGTGATTTTGTATAACAAAAATAGTAAAAGTCTGTTTTCCAAACATAATCTTGTTTTTAAAGTTTATTTATTTTGACGGAAAACAGAAAATAAAATTATTAAAAATTTATTTATTTTATTTGTGCTATTTCTTATATTGTGAAACACACTAAATCCCGAAAATTGAATTTGACTAAAAATACAAAAAATTGATTGCTGTGGGGTTAACCAGCTACCATGCGCATTTCACAGTGTGCTAATGAAGATCTTCAGGGAATATTTACACAAATATTCTCGTAGAAGAAATTGAGAATTAAGCAATTTTTGATTACAATTAATCGAGAAGTTTAGTAAAACAAAGTTGTAACGAGTAAATAAAGTTAAAAATATAACAGTGAAAGTTAATTGCAAAGTAATTAAAATTATATTAAGAATTATTTATTCGGACATGGCATTGAAAATATCTTTCAAGGATTAAAATTTGTAAAATGTATTGAAGTCAAATTCATCCACTTTAGTAGGCAATTTAAAACACAAAAACTAAATTCTATGAGCCCCTGATCGGTTCGTGGAACTGCAAAACTGGTTTTATTTGCTTCAAATTGCGCCTTTATGCAACTTTTTCGCTTAAAACCAATATAATTATAAATACCATAAAAAATTGCAAAACTTTTGCTATATATCAGAAATTGTTCGACTATTTTCGTATTTACTGTATTTTATATGGGTTCTACTACGCACACTTGTGTACCTGCAAGTGTGGTAATGAAATTTTGAATTTGTATGAAACTAATGCATTTTTTAATCTTTGGTTTTACATTACCACTGTATTTTGTCTCAAACCCGTTTCAAACATGTGTGAACGCATTTAACATAAACACAACATGTTGCGAGTTTCTTTACTGTTTTCCAACATTTAACTTGTACCATAATATCACATATATTTTACTGTGTAGAACACCTTGTTGGGAATGCAACCAGTTCCATGAATTTTAATTCCGTAACACACTTTGAAAGGAAAGGTGCGATGTGTTGAAATAACGGATAATTAGGGAAAGAGATATTTGAGTAGACACGCTATTAAAATAACATTTTCAATAATAAAACACAAGCGCAAAAGAAAGTCAAATAATATAAGAAATGTTTTAGAATAAATACCAAAACAAAAATTCAAAAATAAATAAATAAAACGTGTGTAAATATTACATGGAGGTGTAAAACTCAGTATATAATAATAACGAATTTACTCTAAAAGAAATTGTACTTGTAAGTTATAAAAAAAAAGTGATTTTAATAATACTAATAAATAAGTGAAACAAATTATTTGTGACCTTTATAAAAAGCAAAAATCGATCAAACTTGGAAATAAAAAGAATATGGTAACAGAAACCAAATGAATTTTTAGTCATAAAATAAACACGTCACTTCAAAAAACCTGAAAATAAATTTTTTAAATCATTTCTGACTTGTATTTTGTTGCTGATTTAGGAAAATTATACGCGTAATGAATAATTTTTTCTTTTAAATCGTTTAAACAGCAAAAGTATTGAATTTCTTTCACTTATAAAATACTAAACTGAACTCACTTTTTGTTTATAAGTAAATAAAAGTGCCAGAAAAAATCAGTTAAAATTTCATCAAATGCGAAATTGTAGTGAAAAAATTTGTACTCTCATCATATTTAAGAAAAGTTAAAAATCTGTAAATTCTTCAAATATTTGTAGAGTAAAATTTTAAAAAACCAAATAAAACAAAATCCCATAACATATAATACATCAATTTATTGCGCAAGAATTTAAAAACTGTTTTAATCGAATCTAAAAATTTTACAAAAATCTTTAAAAATTACAAAAATATTTAACGGAATATTTTAATGAAAATAATAAAATTGATAATAAATAAATTTGTAATAAAACAGACTTTTAAAAAATTTTACATCATAAGAAAAAATTCCTTAAATATTTAATGAAAATATTTATTGGAATAACGAAACTACAAATTATTTTAAACATATAGTTTTGTAAAAAAACAATGATAACTTTTTTTTAAATCGCAAAAAGAAATCTAAACAATTTCAAAAATAATGAATAAATATTAAAATATGGTTTAAAAGTTCAATAAATCGAACAAACAAATTGATGACACAAAAACTTAACAGATACAGATTATACGAAAAAAAAACCAAAAATTGTACTTAAAACATATTCGAAATCAATTTTATAATCTCAAGCAAAAATCTGTAGGCTGTCTTTTTAAACTTTCAACTAGAAAATAAGAAAAAAAAAATAGAAAGCGGATGACCAAGTAAAAATATAATTAGCTAAAAATGTTGAGAGAAAGAATAAAATCAATTGGGCTATTAAATACTTTCCAAACTAGAAATCTTAAAATTAATTCAATTTACTAAAATCAAAACATTAATATATTTCGTGAACTTTCAGTGGCAGCATAAATATTTAATGAATTAAAAATAAAAAATTAGAATAAAATTATAATGCATATTAAAGCAGTATCGAATAAGAATTTTAAAAGGAGATTTTGCTGCGAAAAGCAAAAATTTAAAATAATAACAATAATTAGCAACAAAGCCAGAAAACATAAAATTAATTTACTATAAATATAATTACACCAGAACACAACTTTCTTTACAAAAGACTTAAAACACAAGAAAAAGCATTATTAACAGATACTCGTACATAATAAATAATTAGAGCAAAAAACTATAGAATCCAAAAAAAAAATACAATTTTCGCATAAATTTAAAAAATTACATCTGAAGGAGAAGAGAAAAAAATAATAAAAAAACAATAACAACCAACAGCCAACAGCAGCAGCCGTCAGTTAAAATTTGTAACGTTTAAGTCACACTTGTACTACAAACGTTTGTAGTCTAATTCGTTTGGAACACAAACGACATAACCACACAAACATCTTGGATAGACTTTATCTCTACGAAAAGTAAATTGCATTCATTCCTTATTTAAAAACTCTTTAGTTATAAATGAACATCGTATGCCAAATTTTGTTCAGTTTGATTTGCTTCGCGCACTTTTATTATGAGTTTTCAATCATCTGCTGACTTTTCCTTATAATTTGAAATATTTATTTTACCAAAATGTATTTAATACAGGTGAGATTCTTTTGTTTTGAATTTTTATTTAAATTAATAAATATTTAAAAAAAAAATTATTTTTACATTTTCATTTATTGTATTTTTATTTATTTATTTATTTATATTTGCTTTTAACAAATTAAATAATTAATAATCTTTACATTTTCTTTTTAATTTGTTATTAATTATAAAAGAAATATTTTGAATTTAAATAAATTGAATGCACAACAATGAAGACCGAAAGCCAGTGATTTCCTATTGCCGCCAAGATAATCAAAATCATGAATTAAAATTTTTATAAATATTTTGAAAACTGTCGTATATTTTGCACTTTGCATTAACAAAACAAAAAAATATTTTATAATAGATGTTATCATTTCTCGGTGGGCTTTTATTACTATTGTTTGCGTTTGCAACTATTTTTCCATAGATAGGGAGCAACTTTGTAATGGTTTGTGCGATTGCAATTAATTTTAAATAAATGCCGCAAAGAGGGTTGGCTCCGCTAATGATAATGAGGTCGCGAGTTCGATTACAAAGCTTTGTCGGTTCGGTTGGTTTAAAAAAAAAATTTTAAAGCATAAATTTATTGCTTACCATTATCAGCTGTTTTAATCACAGAGTTGCAATTAACGAGGAAAGTGTAAAAGGCCTTTTGGATAAAGCTTAAATTTATTGCTTACCATTATCAGCTGTTTTAATCACAGTGTTGCAATTAAAGAGGAAAGTGTAAAAGCCATTTTGCGTGGCACAAATGCAACTTCATTGCGAAGGTATATTGAGTTGTTTCCCTTTTAATCAAATCAACCTAAAATCAAAGTCAAAAACGCACCCAGGGTATAGCTAGGAATTCAACCCGCCATCTCCGCTTTAGTAGTCTATTCATTATACATTCCCTTACGTAGGCAGCCAATTATTCGAAGCAGCATAGATTTTCCTCACATTTTCGCCGTCTAGTGAATGCATCTAATACAAAGCCCATAACTAAGTTACAGGAATTTATCTCAGTGTATGCTCGTAAATTCATTTTCTTAATTTCCTTCTACGAAGCGCAACAAATTCTTACAGCTTTTTATACAACTGCCAAGTCATGCAAAACTAAGTAGAATCATTTTGATAACATGTCTCGACTTTCATGTAACCCAACGCTCCACTATTCAACTTTTTCTCTCCTTGGTTGTTAATGGAATTGATGTCGGTCGGTCACATGAAAATTTCTGGCATATTGATTATTTTTTTCTTTCAATCCAACATTTAAATCTTCATATGGCTTTTAAGCAATTATTAAAAATGGCCACACAAATTCATTGCTGACTTAAAAGCGGCATCAGAAACAATATAGAAATTCTAAACATTTTAGAGGGTGATTTTTTCTGTGAACTTCAAATGTGTAATGAAATCTGCAGCTTGCAGGACAAATAGAAACTTAACACTAACTAAGCATGTACCAGCTGTCATGAGCTATTGAATAATAAATAAATTAGATAAATAAATTTTACAAAAAAATTTTTGCATTAATACAATATATATTAATTTTATTATGCAACTACACCTGCCCGTCACATTGGCCAAAATAAACTTTTTTATGCCAACTTTATCGAAAAGAGTAAAAACAAAAAAACTAAAAGAATTTTAAAAGCATCGGGGTTTCGGTTTTGTTTTTTGTTTACACAGTGTGATAATTTTTGGCATAAACTGTATCTATATCACACTGATGGAGGAGGAGGAGGAGAAGTGTCGTTTGCTCGTTTCTCTTCTTTTAAATCTTCTCTATTGTATATCAATTATTTACTTTAAAATATAATCAAGCTGCAATTTCTGGGTATGGAAATAAAATAATAAAAATTTTTATATAATGTCGGGAATCGGGATGGCTAAAACATGAAATTTTGTGCGAAATATTGTTAAATTGCGTATGAAAATATTTGCCAAGAAATATATGTAAAGTAACGTTGCATTCGATTACTTTCAATTTCTTCCTTCGAACCCTATTTTATCCAACAGCTGATAAATATTTTCAATCGTTATATTGAATGCCCCTAATTATTATCATCACTTATTCTTTGGTTAAATGGACAATATGAAAAAAATTGTATTATAACGTAGAGCATAATTTTCAGAACAGCGTGAACTTGATTTGCTATCGATGTGGCGTTGAGTATCCAAGCCAAATAAACTTTCATTAAAATCGAAAGAGTGATACCAACTCCAGCGTGAAACGAGATACATAAACAAAATAGTTTGCATTTTCACCAAACAGCAAAAGAGCACCCTATAAGAAAGCACTCGGATTCTTCAGACTATATTTATGTAGTTTGTTTATTTGATTCGGAATTGTATAAAGTCGTTGAAAGTTGTAAATCGCAATTTGGCATTGTGTTATTGTTACTTTTTCAACTCCGTTATAAAATAAATACGTGCCTCAAACATTGACTTGAATTACTGTATTACGAGTATCATTCTGGTAATATTTACGTTTACGTTGTCGGCCTTTCAAATCAGCCGGACAAACAACCAGAAACACATCATTAAATCAGTCATTTGCCACATTTCGTGTGCAACATTTGAATTTATTTCCACAGCTTTTTAAAGCGATCTTTTATTTGGTATTTCCTAAAAGCCTGAATCAAAAAAAAAAAATAAAAAAATTATAATAATATTAATAATAATAACAAAATCAGTGAAGAAATGAAATTGTATTCAATTCTAGAACGATGTGACTATATTTATGTTTAGAAATTTAACTCGAATCATGAATGAGTGAAGAAGACCTGCAACCGGCAGCAATTATTTCATAAGGTTACCAGAGTATTTATAAGATATTTTATAAGCTTTGAAAAGCTTTTGCCAAACAACTACAAATACATTTGTTTATTTTTTTAGTGTAAAAGCAGAAAGTGGAAATGGTGGGGTAGAGCTCTATGTGATTTAGATAGATTTGCAGCCCACCTTGTTTGTACTGCCCAACTTGCTAAACTTTCTCGACTCACTCGAAATTGTTATCACACAATTAACTTTAATTACCTTAATTAATGATTTGCCGTTTTTATTTTATCTTCTTTACTTTTTTACTTATGCCGCGTTTTAAATTGGATTGAAAGAAACTGAACGCATTGCAATATAAAATATCTTGATTAAGATAAATTTATTGTGGGTTTATTTCCCTCCATTGCACTACTCTTGACAAATAGAAATGCGTTTAATAGCAAATTAAGGGCATTTAAAAGCTTTAAAAATCACCGACAGGAAATCAATATGGCTGAAAAGACTAATGATTATAAACAAAAGATATTTGAAACTATTACAATATACGAGTACTAACAATTACTTGAGATTAGTTGGAAAATAACAATGCAAGAAATTTAAATTAAATTAAATATAAAAAAAAGCTTTAAAAAGAAAGTCTTTTAACAACTGCACCCAAAAAAAGTCTTATTTTATTGATGACGATCTCTTGAAAGTATTAGTACTAAATTAACTGAAATCATAGATAATAAAAAAAGTGAAGCAAAAAGAATGGACTGGAATGAAGGAATGAAAAACCTAAAGTGCCTTCAGTAATGCACTGCACCAACCGTGTGGCCAGTCAATTTACTTTTTTCTCAGGTGTTCTAAAGTAATACTATTACTTTTCAGATTGTGTAGTACAACTTTTAGTCAAAGATTAGTTGGTCGTATTTCTCGATAAATCTCAGTATATTTTCTTTCCTCATTCCAACTTAGCTTCGCTCAAATACAAAAAGTTTGAGAGGTGCACACATATGCACCGAATGATTCCTTCAGAAGTGGAAAAGAAAACTTCTTAAGATAAAAGGCTTAAAATAATATTTTAAGACAGCCAGGCAGTTAACTTAAAATAAGTTCCGTTAAAAGTTAAATTTAATCTTAAGTGATGTAGCAGGCTTTAAAATTTGAATATGCAACTGGCTATGGCTAGTTGCACTCACTATAATACGTGCTAACACTAACACTAAAACTAACACTAACACAATATCACTGAAATGAGCAAGATTTATGATACAATCCATTTATATTATATAACATTATCCTATTAATACAGTAGAAACATGCTAATGGACACTAATAAAAATCCAAGCCGTATCGAATATGTCTGTTCACAGTTTCGATAGGCAAGATTCTTTAATGCTAAACTTTTTTATTGTTGTTACAAATGCTTGCCTGAAAAGGATTGTGTAACAAAATTAATCTTCTATTCATAATGAAAAAGTAATTAAATAATTCTGCTCGTAAGATAGACAGTCGCTTTTTTTCATTTGCTTTGTTACGATCAACCCTTCAGCTCGTTAGGTAAACTTATTTCCTACTGGTCGATCATTCCCGCACAGCTTAATGGCACCAAGCCGAACTAACTTTATGCAACTTAAACCTTGAAATAAAAAAAAAAAAATTCAAGGGGTCCCTTGTATGTAAAATAATTTTTAATTCTTTCTCACGAAAGAATTATTTTTAATAATATCTGGATATGCGTGCATAACAACGTGTTCATTATTATAAGAAGAAGAGACATAAAATATATTTATGTATATTCAAACTTCTTGAGAGTACTTGATTATCAAGCGGGGATTCCCAAAATGTCAATCAGTTCCTTTTGTTTGTTGTTGATCCCTATTCCCATCTATTACAAATTCTGCTTTCATTAGAGACTTTCTAAAAGACCTTGTACTCTTGTTGCCCTGCATTGGGACCCCATACTAGGGCGAGTTTACTATATCTCATATAATTTGAGAGAAATATTTTGCAAAAATAATTAACATATTTTTTTTTTAAAAAATATTGCCTAAAATCTTTCCTTTTGAGTTTATTTCCCGATCCATTGTTGCTTGCCTTTCGTCTTCAATATATTTAAAAAGGCTTTGCTATTAATAATTTTATTCCCGTGGCAGGATAAACAAAATAATAAATATTTTAAAGGATATTTTAATTATTAAGTGACTTTCTATATATGGTCTAAAAGGAAGAAGAAAGTAGAACATTTGCAAGAAGCTTATTTGAAAAATTGTGTGCTTGTCATAAAATTTTGCTAGAAAAACCCAAAAGTTCCGTTCGGCAGAAATAGCAGAAAGGGAAATCTTTTCCGTTTAAGAAACTATTTTTATTTTATTTTATTTACATTTAAATTGATTAAACTGATTTCGGTTTTTAGGCTTAAAAATCACAGCATGTTACGGAAAGGCCCATTAAGCACACCACTACACCACTTATTAAGCTATACAGAAACATTAGCATTATTCTTAGCATTGTTCTTCTACTTTTTAGAGTCGGCCATTTGATAAGATCCTGTCTGGATTTATTTGAAGGAAGAACATACTTGTTCCTTCCAAGCCGCCTTAAGCAAAATAACAAAAACTGGTTTTGAGTAGATTCGATAGTATTAATGTATTCGTATGAGTCGAAGTAAGCAATCCATATGGTCGATCTATATTCCTAAACAGGACGCGTCAAGGACATATATAGCTTTTTCAGTGATATATGGCTCACAGAATTCTTTACACCAGCGCTTCATAAATCCAAGTGCACCATTTTCATTATAATCGGGACATTTGAGCTTAGATTCACAATTTGGCAACTTTTTCTAGTATTGCCAGAAACTTTCAATATCCGACTGCAGGAATGACTGAGCATTCGCGTCATTTAAAGAGATGAACATAAGTAGGTTAGAATGCTGTATTACAGATGGAAGATCATTAATACAAAATTGTGTGCGTGTATGTGTGTTAAAGGTCAAATTTATTATAAAAGTTTACATTACGTTTTACAAACGTTTTGTGGCACGGCTTGTCGTATCCTAATTCTTCTTGGACATGGACCAACATTTATTCTATTTTTTTTTTGTTTTCCCATCTTATGCTGTGAGTGGATAAACCAAAAGAAATGTGGCCAATTCCATAATGTTTTGCTTATGTTGTGTTTTCTTTCTAAGTTGTTTGTTTATGCAAACGTTTGGCTTTGTGTGTACTTACAGATGGACACGCTTTTTCCTTTCGGCTATTATATTAACCCTCATGAGCCAATTTCTTTCATTAAGACATGGTTTTCATCATTTTTTTTTCAAACTTTTTTTTTTTGTGCTGCATAAAAGCTTTTTTAGCTTAAGTTTTCTAGGTTAAATTTAGTTTCGATTTATATTTATGATTTGTTTAGTAAAACAAAGATAAAAAAAAAAATTATTTTTTTTCCTTTTTAATATTCTATTTTAATGTCACAATTTCCCATACATGTTGCAATACAAGTTGGATCCACAACTGCGAGCAAAACTAAAGAAAAGGCAAAAACTGAAAAATATTTGAAGGCAAACCACATTTTTTCTAAACTATTTGTTTGTTTTTGGTATGACAAAAATTAAGAATGACTATTTGCAATTGTGTGTGTGTGTTGTGTATGTGTGTGATGTGGCCATAAAATGCATTTCACGGCAATAATAAAATGCTCGTGTATACAAAAGTGACAACAACTAAACTGTATTATTATTTACTTACCTTGTTTGATTGTTTGCTTATTTGTTTTGGTTCGTAAAGTTCAGAGTATTTCACTATTTAAGGCATGAATGGCTCATTTGGATTTTCTTTCTTTGAGCCAAGTTTTTTCCTCGCTTTGTGCTACAAAGGAAAAGACTGCCAAGCATAATTTTCGTTTGTTACAGTAGAAAATAGAAATAAAATAACATTTAAATGTTGATTGTTATGGATGTAAAATATTTAGACTTGGGCGAAATTAAAAAAATATATAGAGAGTGATTTTTTAATTGTTAAATTATTTTATATTTATTTTTTTGTTTTTTTTTTTTTTTTTGGTATTTAGTTGTAAATCCGGTTTTTTTTCTGTTTAAAAGTAAATTTTGTAAAATGCAGGAGGTAGTAGGGAATTGATAAAATGTCACCAAATGAATTGCAGCATATGCTGCTTGTTGAGCTAAATTAATCAACAAGGGCACGGGAAAAACCCGTGCCTGACTGCACTTAAAAATAACTAGCATAGAGAGAAGGTTGTTCTTCTACTTTACGACACAGTTCGAAAAACTAATTAAACTGTTTCGTGGAAATCAGTTGTGTTATTACTAATTTTAAAATTGCAGCAGTTAGAATTTTAAAAATGTTTTCTCTTATTGTAGTAAAGAACACATATTTTGAACACATTGCAAACAACATCACAAACACGTATATGTAATCGGCTAATTATGACTTCCGCTCCATGTCAGTATGCTTTTAGATAAAAATTAAATGGTATACGAAAAAAATATATTCCAAGATAATTTGTAGATGCCACACAATTAAAGAAATGCTTCTCTAATGGCCTGGAAATCAACATTCCACTCACGCTCTTGCTCTTTCAGTGCACACTAGCCGTTCTCTTCTAGCAGATGTGTCAAATTTGAGGAATCATGAGGTTTCTTCTCGAATTCTTTCAAGCCTTGCGGTCGTTTTTTCGCACCACTTTAGAGCCGCATTTTCATATAAGAAAATGCTGTATTCCAAATTATTTCAAATTCGATTACCCGTAATCTCCCATCTCGCTTGCACTCATTGACTAATTTATGAATTTATTCGCAAATTACCTGCCATTTTCTGTATTTTAGAATTTTACTTCAAACAAAAAAATTTTGGAATTATTGCCAATTTAATTACGAGATCACTTTCAATTCTTAATCATTTTCTAAAGTTTTTTAATGGGTGTGAAGGTTAGCTTCTGCTACTTAGGTAGGTTTCGCTCAGAGACTGTGTATGTTAAGCGTTTTTCTCTTACAGCCCGTTAACTTAAACGAAATTAAACCATTTGCAAAGTTCTGAAGAGCACTATCCTATTCAACCAGAAATGAAATGGCGGGAGAATACGGACTACTACACTCGACATTTGAGCGTTTGAGGATTTCTGACCCGCTTTTCTTTTATTCAGGATTATTGTAGGCTTTAAAGTAATCGAATTTTAACTAAAGCGAATTGCTACATTTTATTATATCCACTTACGTCCCAGAAATGGTGCGGAGATGCGGATTCTACGGTATTTTATTATTTTTTAAAGATTTTGATTAATTGGATTTTCAAAAATTTCGAAGTTAACATATTCGTATATGTATATATGGATGTTTTGCGTTTCAAAAGGTGGCAAAATAAGGACTACTAGCCATATGTTTTTTAACATGTCACGCTAAAAATTTTCTTCTTTAGAGCCTTTATTACAGAGCGACGTCTTAAGCAAGTGATAACACGGTGATAGTGCCAGTATCACGCTTTCTTACACATCTTACAATAATTTCATTAAATTCCACTTGCAAAGCCAAATGTCAAAAAATCACCCTGTATGATAATTTTCAATTAATGTGAAAATATTTTTAGCCCGCTGCTATTATGCTCTTACTTCGCTGTTTGTAAACACATAAATTATTTCTTTCTCGCCAAACAGCTGCAGAAAAATTTTCAAATTGTTTTCATTTCCCTTAAATAAGCCAACACAATCATGTAAATAATTCAAAAGCTACAACTTCAGGTAAATATTTCCTTATCCGAAAGCTGAAGGTGTGTTTTTGTCAAATATAATTTTACGGCTGTTATTTTCTTAACGATTACTAAATAATGTAATAGTTTGAAACGAAAATAATGTTAATAACAAAATGAGTGGGCGATTTTTGTTACTTTCTAAGAAAGCAAAATAATTTAGTTGAAGCATGTCTACTTTGCTTATGCCGCTGCCTGCCGAGCTGCTAATTGTGCTTTATTTATGACACTAAATTTAATTTCAAAGCTACAAAATTTCACTGTGAGTTTTAAAAACTTGCAAGTAAAATGTAGTGATTCCAAAGTGAAATGTAGTGAAATGATTTTCCATTTCTTTACAACTTTTACTGGAGCGCTAAAGCCACGTTTCGCCTTAAACTTTGGGCTTTGCACTTTCCTTTGCTCACAATGCTAAGATTTGAAGAGATGGTCAACTGTATTATTTTCAAGTAATGAACACTTTTTAAAAGCAAATCGAAAATGGTTTACGATTGAAAGAATATCAGACACTGACAGCCAAATATATTTTTGACAGCACTGATCCTTAGACAGGTTTTACTGCATCCTCGATAAATTTCAAAAGATAATTTTTAAATTAAGTGACACACATACAGATATTTCTTTGGGGATATTGCATCTCTTTATAAACATTTAGCACAAGGTAAAGTAGAACCACTTCCAGCCGGTAACGTGCTCCTCAAAAAGCGATGATATAAATGTCCTGCCTCAGCATGCTACCGTACACCCGCTCAATTTACAATATTTTATTAGGCAAACCCTGACCCCATCAGACATTTAGGGGTTCCTTGTAATTTTAATAGTATCATAAAACAGTAGATTAGTTGGCCAACAAAGGCGAAAATAAAATCACTGCTGGTCGGTGTATGAAATTGTAAAATTTCTCTCATAATGAAGACTGGCAATGAAGAGTAGGATTTCACGTTTAAAATTTAGAAACATATCAAACGGCGAACGGCTTCTTTCCACCGTCTAGGACGAATAGTACTTGTCTAGTTAAGAGAGCTTGAGTCTGGCTAAATAGCATTAGATATAGCAGTTTGCCCCTTGTCTTTACCTCTTTTAAGTGTTGAACTCCACTATTTACTGTCCTAGGCAATCGCACTATTCATTCCCAAAAAATTCTTACGTAATTCTGCTATCTTATTTCAAGTGATGGTATTGAAATGCTGTTGTAGCTGCCACGCTGTTATAGAAAAATTACGTTAAATTTTTTGCTACATCTGCTTGCAAATCATCATCCTATGGAAATTCCCAAAAAAATTCTCAAACTGTGTACGAGTGTTAAAAAAATAAATGCATTATCTTTCTTTTCCACCAGCCAGCCCACACTGTCCTTTACTGAAAGAAATTTTCCATGGTGTTAGTTTCAGAGAAAATCAAATGAAGGATGTTAAATTTCCTTTTAATATTTTTGAGTTATTTCTCAGTAACACTCACTTACCTTTTCCTGACTCATGTCATGCCACCAATCACATAAAATACCTGCAAGATTTATAATATAGTTTTCGTGCATGTGGGACCACGAGTTAATCTAGGAATTTTTAATGACTTTTCACCTAATAAAATTGTTAAAGAAATGCTTCCACACTTTGCGTGCAAGAGGTAATCGGTAGCGACGATTTTTCTACCTGCAACATAAAACATGTGCTTTTATTCATTTCCCGAATTAATCTCTTGCTCGATTCAATCAAACCACTGTAACATGTAAAACGAGCATTTTCATAATAATAGCACCAAAACGGGTGTGAAATTTTTTTAATTTTTTTTTTCTCTTTCTATTTCCATAATATTTTTTTAATCTAAAATCTTGTACTAATTTGTTGCTATAAATTCCTAAAGAATTTCAAGATTTTTTTCTCCTTAATTTTGTTCACCTCATTTTAATTTACTTAGTCACATTTCGTTACTCTTGACAAGTAATTGTATAAAAATATAATTTTGTCGAGCTTGACAAATTGCATAAAAATGCTTATGGATATTAACAAGCGTGTCACAAATTCTATAGACATATTCATTATGTAGTTGTGTGTATGCAGGTGTGTATCTGTGTGTAAAAGCGAAAAGTAAAATGAGATTGTTGTTGATTTTTTTTTTAAATAAATATTTAGTTTTTAATTATAGCACGAACACGGCGAATTCAGCTAACAGATGCTATTAGTTTTACTACATGAAGTAAATATTTGTTGCTTTTTCTAGCTGATTCTTTTGTAAAAAGCTGCCTGCTAAAATATGGCCATGTGAACAGCTTTTGGCATTATTTTTCTAAAATATATGTACAGGGTGCCGCCATTTCAGTAAACTTTAGCCTTGACAGTTTATTTTTCACAGTCGTGAAGCTGAGACGTCTTAAATTTATGTTGGAAAAATATTCAGTTGTTTTAATCGATAAAACATTTTATGAAAATCAATCATCGATTACTGTGACGATGGGAAAGTTACGTGAAATTTTTGCAAGAAGCAAATCTAGTGAATGCTTTCGTAGAAATGTACTGCAGGATCGGCTAAAAACTTTATTGCTACTCAAGAAAATGTTCAAAACAAACCATCAAGCGCAATTCGGCGGTATACCCATAAGCTTGTTTCACCACACTATTTTTCGCAAAGACATGCAGTTGTTTCCATTTAAGATACAGTTGACACAAGAGCTTCTTCCAAAAGACCATCCAAAAGGATATTACATCTCGCCTATGACAGCTCCGATTTTCATGAAAAAATCATAATGAGTGACGCGACCTTTTCAGTCGGTACTAAGCAATGGGAGATCATCAAATTATTCGTTGCAATCACTAAAAGTGGCACTATGGAGTGCAGTTAAGTCAGTAAGCATTATTGCACTTAACTTTTCTGAAACTGGAAATAGTATAAAGGTAACTGTCAATGTAAAACGATATCGTGATATGCTTTGGGCTTGATTAACATGTGGTTTCAACAAGACGGTGCCACATCGTGACTTCTTTTATGCTAACCAGCTAATACTCCGAAATAATCAAATTCAATGCACTTTCAATATTCCCTGAATAAAATTGTTTGGCATTCATTAGCATATTTAAAAATAGGAATAAAATTATCTGTTATGAAAAATGAAAATAAAATAAAAAAATAGGAAATAATAAAAGAAACCTCTGAAAATTATCATTATCTGGTATACTCAGCCAGTTTATTTATAATTAATTATTTAGATTTTTATGTGATTACTAGTGGGTCCGGCCCGCGTTGCTGGTCCCCAACTTTTCTTTTATTTTGAACTATATCTCGGAGAAAATCGAATTCAAAGTTTTTAGTTACTTATAATAGAAAAAAATGTTTTATTCAAAAATCCAAATTGCAATAACGCAGACAGTTTATTTTTTTTATATTTTAAAGTGCAAAAATTTAATTTTTTATAATAATAAATTACACATCGATTAAGCACTCAACTCTTTCAGCGAAACAGAGGATAGGGTAATCGTGCTAGTGTCTATCGGGCAAAACGCAAAGAAACTAAATATTGCGCCATCTGCCGGGCGAACACTCCCCACAGTCTGGAGATCATGTATATAAAATTTGGACAAAATCGGTTCAGTAGTTTTTGAGTTTATCGGTTACGAACACATTTCATGCATTCATTTTTATATATATATATAGATAGTAATCGGCAAGCCTGGATGTGATTTCGTGCTGAAAGTAAACCAATCAGCTGATCTGCAACTAAACAGTATTTAAAAATAGTGGCCAAAAAATCAGCTGATCTGCAAGTAAACCGTATTCAAATATTGCGCAAAAGAATAACTAAATTGTGAGCATATTCCAATGGCAATAATAAATTTCTTCTGCATGTAGATTTACACCTCAGCAGTGTGTATATATGTAGTTTGCATGGAAAAGTCAGTATAGTAATAGAAGTTATTGAGTGCAGCACACATGAAGAATGCAAACAGAATCAACAATCGAAATCTTTATTGTGTACTCAATAGTGTGACGTCTAAAAAAATAGTAGGGCACTGAGAGGAATGCCAAGGAATGGCTAATAAATTTAACAAATGACGTTTATTGGCTTTTCACATTACCTTAAAAATCCACAATCCGTTAATGAACAGTAATCGATATTGTTTGTTCTCTCTAACACACACACGAGTACATAATCAACATTTGGTTTGCTCCATATTTAAGATGGCACGCAACTAGAGAGGAGTAAACACACTTTTTCACAAAAACAAAGAAAAACCACTCATGAACTCTGTGGTTTCTGCAAATAATAAAAAACCAAAACAGCAATATTGAAATTTAATCCATTTAAAGATAATTTCGTACTTTTTTTTACTGTTTGAAATTTATGTTGTGTCAACGAAGGGAAATGGTCGTTTCAGAACAGCATGACTTTTTCCCTGGCGAGATGGGAGTGCTGTCTTTGTTTCCATACAAATTTATTAAGGAAATCTTTTAGAATTCTGAATAAAGAACAGCCTCAATTTATGTTGTCCCCATATGCTGAGCAACAAAATGTTTATTTCCTTTTAAAGGGTGTGGTCAGAAGTTTTGTCATCATATTGCAATAAAATCGAATTGGTTGTTTTTCAAAATTTTTTTTTAAGACTTTTTACGTTGAAGTGTTTTTAGTATAATCAATTGGACCACCCACTAGAAGAGGGAGTAGTTCTTCTTTAATCAAAAGGATTCAATTTTCGTTTCTTTTGCATTCAATTTTGAGAAGGAGATCATTTTTGTGTGCTAAAATTGGCTTATTTCCAATAAAGTCTTATTGATACTACAACTTTTCCTTCCGACTTTTATTTGTACGAAAATTCTCTTGTTCAAACTGATAGCAAAAGAAAGTTATACTGCCAGTGCTTTCATCATTAGGTTATTGCAATTTTAATTATAATCAAATCGAAATAAATAAATAAAGATTAATAATTTATAATTTTGCTTGAACATTTTTAGTTTCCGCAGCAAAAAGTCCTTTTATTTATAAAAGTTCAGAAATTTTTTTTAAGGACCTTTTGCTGGAATAATTAAAATAATATTATATTGCATACTTTCATATTGATTGGCATGTTGTTTAGAAATTTTGTATTAAATTTAGCATTGTTGGTCGATAATGCAAAAATAATTGTTTTATTAGGTTGTATTAAACAATTCATAAAAGGTATTTAGTATTTGGTGCGTTTTTCCTCGCAACTGTTTCCGTATGCAGGTGTTGGGCCATTGATAGTGAATACTGTTTGTGTGCCACTTTGGAATCTTTTGTGCGATTGCAATGAACTTAAAAACAGTGTTAAAAGTTTTATTATTGGTTTGGAAACTATAAATTTACTGCTTGCAAATGTCAGCTGTTCTTATAACAGAGTTGCAATAACGCAACAGCTATTTAGCGTTCTACAACTGTATTTTCATTATGTATTTTATTATTGCAACTGATTTGCATCGAACACTGGATACCGCCATATAAATATCTCGAGTCAATTCCCCCAGAAAATTAGCTTTTTTACTACTACGAGTACTTTTGAACAGTTAAAGTCGTTGAAACTTTAATAATGAAAAATCCTTGAAGTCGAATATCAATTAGTGAAGCCTGTTACTCAGCTGCTGAAAGATAAGTAGTTAAATATTTTTCGATTCGTCAAAATTACTTACAATAATGATAATTGTTTGTAAACAAAATGAGGTACACATTCTTACGTCAATGCCTGCGGCAGGAAAAGATCTATTTGAATTCAAATTGAAACAATTTTTTAAACCATTTCACAGTATTTAAAAAAACAAATTCTCTACACACCGTATAGAACAAGATTAAATAACTACTTTTGTTCACAATATAATTTTTTCTTAAAAAAAATTTTTTTTTATTATTAATCTAAATATTTTGATATTATAAAAAAAAAAAAATTTACACCGCCAAAGTACACTAAATGCCACGCATAGATAATCTATTATAATTTTATGCTGTCAGTCATGTGTTAACAATAACAGCAAATAAAAATAATTTTATTTTTATTCATACATTTCAAACAATATTCACCTTTTAAGGCGTGATGTAGTCATTTATTTGTCTGTTCGGAGCCTTAACAATAAGAACTGTATGTAATGAAAAATACGAAACACAAAAGGGTTTTTTATTTATGTGTTTTGAATCCCCATACCATATCAATTACTGGGGAATTAATTCTTGATAAGAATTTATGTTTTTTTCTTTTTTTTGTTTTTATTTTATTTTATTTTTTTTTTTTTTTGTATTTCTCTTGGGTTGTTTTTAAGAATAATTTTCAAGTCAAAAATAAGATTTATTTCAATTTGTATATACAAAGTGTCCGTTAAGGATCTTGTCACTATATATCATGACTACGATGTTTAAGATATTCTTCACGTTTCATTAGTTCAAAGCTTTACTGTATAAAAGAATTATGGGATACTAAATAACAAAACGATTTATAAAAAAAAAATCTAAAGGCTTTGCTGAAATTGATGATCAAACAAATTTGATGATCAAATTTAATTGCGTAATAGCAACCCCATTGTGTAATAAGGAGCCCCACAAAAAAAAAAAAAGCAAAGAAAAAAACTTCACGCAGGCGCAAAAATATTTTTTTGCCTCAAGAGAAGAACATAGAACAAGATCACTGAATAGAAATATAAGGAAAAGAAAAAGATTTAGTTTGTTCTTGAAATTTTTTTAAAAGGCTTTGAATTATAGTTGGCAATTAAAATTAAAGCGATTTAAATCATGAACAGCTAATAATGAACAGCTAATAATGAACAGCTGATAATGAACAGCTGATACATGATGTAGACAAGATGACGAAAAACAAAACTTGAAAGAGTTAAGACCGTGGGTTCGATTCCTACCTCAACTAGTTGTAAATTTAAAGAAATGCGCCCTCCTTTACAGTTATTTTTCGGGTGTATCGTATTAGCTAGTCATTAACCCGAGAAGTCTCTCTTCTCGTCCTCATTACATGAGCAGCAATTGCTGGTCTAAGGAAACAACATGAAAACAAACTTGAGAAATAACTCTGAAACCTTTTATATGGCTTTATGAACGCAGCTTTGATATTTAAGTCCTTTTTTGTATTTCTTAGCATTTTTTTAGTCTTTAAATATACGGAACTGTTCCGTGTGATCTATGATTACTTTGTAAGAATAGGAAAAGCGATCACAATTTAAACGGTAAAGGACTTCGAAAGCCATGGTGTTGAAAATTTTAAACTCGTGAAGATCTTGTTCAGATCTGGTACTGGAAATCAACGCAAGTTGGATGTATAAACTAATTTTTAATTTGCTCTTTTGATTTTTTAGTGTAAAACTAATATTTTCATAATTTTACGATTTTTATAAAATTTTTATATTTTCATGATAAATTTCGTGATAAATTTTATTGGTTGAAATATTAAAATTAATTTTCCATAATTTCTTTATACACAAGAGATTTCAGTTTTTAATTTTAGAATTTTAAAAACTATATATTTAGTTTGATATACGATTTAAAAAATATTATATAATTTATATATTCGAAATTATTGCTAGACAGCTTTTTAGAAAGGATTCTTTGAGTTGGGAGTCTGCAGCGTATTGAATAGCATCCTACTGTATTAGTCAGGAAGTGGCTCTTGCTATTCCTGCCTAGAACGAGACTGGAACCAGATTGGAAAAATCCATTTTCCAATTTGGTTGATAAACCATTTTTAGTTGAATTATAAATTGTATCTGGTCACACTTAATATGGTTTGTCATAACGAACAGTGTTTCCAAAGTTGTTTCACAGCAATTGTTTTATTTCTCAGAGCTGCTTCGGAAGGTATTAAAAAAGAGAGAAATAAATTGTCGGAGGATTTTTATTTCTTATAAATTTTAAAATTTTTTGTTTTATTTTTATGTAAAAAGAAATTATTGGTATTTTTTTAATCTGCTCCGCCATAAATTTTTTTCCTTATCGCATTCGACAAAATTCCGACATACGTTTAATTAATTTTTTTTTTTTTTTGGGTTTTTTTTTTGCAAAAAGTGCTTTATTTTTGGTTTCAAATTAAGCCGGATTGAATTTACAAGGATCTAATGATGCGTATTGGAAATTTTTAATTTACTGTCACACAATACATTTAAAAGGGTCAAAAGGTTGAATTCCTTTCTTATAATCCTAAGCCGTTTCCAAAGTACAGAAGATTTAAATTACAAACCTTTTTTAATCTATTTTTGCCTTTAAATTTGTTGTTGCCTTCAAATGAGTATTTACGCCCGACAAATTGACTATTCGATTAAAATATTTTCAATGCGCATTTTAAGGTTTTTCTATTTTTTTCCTTTTTTGTTTATTTAATCAGATAATTTTTTAATTTTGGATAAACAAACATGAGCCAAGGAATTTAAAATTATTCTTTTTAATGACTTTAATAATATAAAATAATTATTCACTCGTATTAATTCGTTGGGTCTCATCTTCCCCAATAGAATGATGTGGAAGACAAGCAGAAGAAAATCGCTTAATTCATTGAAACTTGACCTTCAGCCAGTAAGCGCATATTCGTGGCAGTCAGTTGCATATGCAAGAGCGCGTATAAGAATTTAAAATCTTAGAATGTTGTTTACTTAAATTATAATTTTTATTAAATATTTTAGCTGCTAAGAATTAAAAATGACTTCAGAAGGGGTGTGGCTTATGAAAAGATTTTCGTTAAATGATGGGAAATGTCATTTGAAATACCGTGAAGATTAACTGCCAGGCCCATTACAGCTTGTATTTTCCATTTAAATAGAAAACAAAGTAATGAAATTTTTTACTGTTTTAAGTATACATTTTTTAACAATATTTTCCATAGTATCGTTAATTAGAAAATCCTTATTAGCCCTTCGATGGTATAGTGGTTAGTATACCCGCCTGTTACGCAGGTGTCAGGGCTTCAATTCCCCGGGAAGCCAGAAGCCAAAGGCCTCAGTAGCCAGTGCTTCTATACATATTGCAATTACATTCATATAATTGTAATATTTGGTAAATAAATAAATAAATAAAATCTCTATTAGCTTTTAAGTGCTTGACAAAGTTTATATGCTGCTGTTTCAGGCGGGCCACAAATATTTGCAACACTTAAGTGGCCCGCCACAAATGGTTTGCCATCATGTTAAATAGTTAATGGGAATTACTTTCATGTTTAGAAATAGTTAATTATTATCTTTATGCTTTAAAGATACGTGTATGCCTTTTTTTAATTCACTTATAAAATATTGCTTGGGCCTGCCTTAACACACTGTGGGGTTCTTTCAAAATTAATAAAGTAAAGAAATATCAAATAAATGATTACTTTATAATTTAGCAAGTTAGTTATTAGGTATGTTAAGCCGCTTTTTGCTTAATGAACATTCATTTGGCCCACCACAAAAACTTATTGCTAATGATTTCTAGCATATGCCAAATGTGGACCTCCCCAATTTTTGACGAACATCTTAAACGAACGTTAATATATTTTTTTCTAAAAATTCTATTTCAAGATTAATAATCAATGTGGCTTATAATTTATTGGCGGGCGGCTAATAAATTTATTAAACATTTTTGTAGAATGAATTCATAACAATATGAAATTTTAGATTTCGGATGCATTGCGCACGCCTGAACACTTTAAAAAATCATTATCTGTAACATTATTATTTACATTTATTGCGGGGATATTGAAAATAATGTATCACTTTTGATTTTAATGATAACTTTCCCAAAAACACGTGAACATTAACAGCCACCTATTAAGTGAAACAAACCTTGGAAACATTTAATTGAAAATGTAATTAATGCAGGTGTTCCCACTTAAGCCCTTTAAACACGAACAACGCCGACTTTTCAAGCAAAGAGTTCACTTCTATGAATTTATTAAGCAAAAAGGTTAAGATCTTTTTATTCACATTTTTTTTTATTTATTTTTTTTTTTTTTTTTTTTTTTTTGTATTAACAACAATAATAATTTCCCTTTCTTTTTCTTTTCAGGTACGTATAAAAAGTTATTGTATAAAAAGAATCTGTACTGCCTGCCCTGTCCGACCAGCTAAGTATTTATTTTTCAACACTATTTTCCACTGTTCCAATCCGCAGACATCATTTGATTTTTAACCCCCTTTTTTGGATTGCTATTCACATACAAAACGTTTGAATTAAATCCAATTAATTTCAATATCAGTTTTAAACACAATCTGTCTGTTGGAGCTGCATTTTATTCTTTCTTGACAAGTGCATTTCATAGCTTGTGAGCTTGTGACATTCGCATTAATTGAGTTCAATTGAAGTGATTTTCAAATGTAATATTTTTAATAGCAGTGGAAGACAAAAAGAAAATAAATGTTTTTTATATTGTGCAAAACAAATGAAGGAAAAGCAATTAAATAAAACTGAATTTGTTATAGAATTATATTTGTGATCCTGATCCTTCTTATGATTATTGTGAAAAATATAAAAATCTAAATAATTAAAAATAAATTCTTGGATTAGGCATTTCAAAAAACAAAGTTCGGTGACAAAGTCCTTTGGCTGCAAAACATCTATAATTTTGTAAATATTCTATTTTAAATATTATTTTAAAATTATCCTTTTTGCATTATTTTTTAAATAATACGTTTTAATAAAATGATTATTTCATGATTTCATGATCCTTTACTGTGTTTCAGAGAAAAATTAAAATTGATTGATGGGTTCTAAAAATTATAAAAATTGTATAAAAATAATACTGTGTGAACCAAATGGCCGCACACAATAGTTAGTAATTATTATTAATTATAATTTATAAAGATCTAAAGCTGAATTAAATATTAAAACTATTTAAAAAAGAAACAAAGAGCGAAAAAATAAAATCGAAAGAATTTTATAATAGAACTTTAAAAGCAGTTCCATTAATCTAATGATATTAATGGAATGTTTGTTGGTGTCTCCTGGCACGTTTGTATTGAGGATTGTTGAAAGCTCCCCTCTTTAAGTTAAACTCATTTCTAATTGTTTCATAAGTCGCGCTCAGAGACTGGGAACTGTAAACCTGTTAACAGTTTATTTTATTATTAAAAAAAATAAATAGAATTGTTTCTTATAAATTTTTTTGTGGTTTTGTGCACTGTGTAGATGCCTTCAAACTTATCAGTTGACCTTCAACTAAAAATTCTTGCAAAGTAATTTCATACCGTGTTATATTTCTTATGCCCATATTTTGAACAATCAAGTGAAAATATCAAAATTACAATCATAGCAAGCCATGTAAAAGTTTTTCAAATGCTTAAATTTTCAGGGGCGAAGGTGACTGTGAACCACGCCTATACTTATTTCATTCAAGTTATTCAGGTTTATTATGAAAATCGGCGTTCATATCAAAATGCAGAAAAGAAGAAGAAAAATCATCCTTAGTGATGAGGCTTCGTCCATAAGCAAACTGCCATGTTCGGGTGAATGATAATCCCAGAGTGATTGCCGAAAAACCAAAGTCCTCACAAAGTGTGACTATTTCTGGGCCAGCGGCATCATCAAACCGTATATTTTCTAAAAGTAGGCCAATGTGAATGATATTCGCTATCGTGAGATGATAACGAACTTTTTATAGACCGAATTGGAAGATATGCATGTGGACGATATGGGGTGCCACAGCTATCGAAGCAATGGCTCTTATGCGCGACAAATTCAATGGACGTGTTATCTCACGTGGTGGCGTTGTCAATTGGCCGCCTAGATCATCTGATTTGACACCGTTTGATTTGTAAAATGCAATGATAGAGAAATACGGACAGCAGAACTCTGGATAATTTCACATACCTTTTCTTTTTATTCGAAATCAGTGTAGGCTGTGATTAATCGAATTCTAACAAATACAAAATTTAATATTTTATTCTTTACATGCCCGTGCAAATGTGAATGACTCTTTTGAGAGTAAAAATATCGGCTACAATCGAATTGGTTGGCCATTACCGGCTACTAAAATCTTAAAAATTTAAGATATTTTAAAATTCGATTACTCACTTATGAACTGTACTGATTCTGGTTCTTATTTTTATTGACTTCTAAAATCGGTTTCACTATTATAATTTGAATAAACTGATATGCGGCCCACCAATATTTCCACATCATTCTTTTTGTTAGTGAAGTAATTTATTTCAACAATTAATTTTCACATAAATCATGTGCTCGAAATACAGTCTCAGGGTGTCTCAAAGATGGTTTTAAAATACTTTGGAGACTTTTGTTTTGTTGGAGTCTCTAAAGAAAAAAATATCAGCAGCTAATCTTCACACAAATCTCTTCAATGACAAAATATTTTGAGAAAGTCGTTTCACTTCATGCCTACAATTAAATGGGCCACTGTGGCCGTTTTCCTCAAATGTAACTTTTCTAGCAAACTAATTCAGAAACTCACATTTATTTTAATAATTCTATTTCAATTCATCATGTCATTAGCAAAGTTAATACTTATTTAATATATTGTATTTGCTTGAATGATTTGATACCTGCATCTATAGAAGGCATCGATGGCTTCCGCCCAGACCCGCATAAATTATCAGGTGTCAAAACATGTAATCTTAAGCTTATAAATGCTTTCAAATGCTCATAAGCGGCTGAAAGAAAAAAATACGTATAAAAACGTTGTTGTTGCTGTTGTTAATAAAATATCTCTACGCTAAATTGCTTTATTAACCTAAAATTAAATTTATTTGCTGATTATTTATTTACACGAGTATTCACTCTTGAAGCTGTTTTGACTATTTAAAGTTATAAATTGGGGAAAGTTACATAAAAACTATAAACATGTAATGCATCGTTAAAGATTCAGTTAAATTTTTATTTATTAGAGACATTTTAAGCGAAAACCTGATTGTGATTTTTTTTTTTTCAAATGAATTATTCATTAAGTTTGAAATTTTGGAAAATATTTAAATAACAAAAATAAGAAAACCGCAACTTAACAATACATATCGAGAGAGCAATTTTTTTCAAAAACTATATTTTGTTGATTGGTCGGCGATAATTTAAGAACATCTTAGCAAAATATTACATAATTTATTCTAATTGATTGGGGCAGCGACGTTGCCACAACTTATTTCGTATCTATTGCTCTCGACTTGTATTTTGTTATTAAAACTTTCCATTTGTAGTTCTGGGAATAGAAACATTTGCCTATTAACTGGTTTGCAAAATAACGTTTGAATACACTGCCTGTACAGAAAAAGAGTGAGTGGACTTTGGTATCAAAAAAAAAATATTTACTGATAAAATATTACGCATTAATGGAATGACAGGAAGACTCATAAGAATTAATTACAACACTTTCATCTAATCAGTTTCGGTAAAATTAATGCTTTTTAAGATTAGCACATTTTTGTTGGGGAAAGCAAGTTGGTTCCAGATGCGCATTGTTCGGTCAAAGAATGAATTCTCTGCATTTTTTTGGCATACCGACTACAAAATGCTCCTAATGCTGCAATTGTAATATATTCTATAGTAGTAACGATAGAATAAACGAAACACACACGAAATTGAGTCGATTTTTTAAGAATGTCTTTTAAAGTTATTTAAACGTAAGTTTAGCAAAAGTGGGGAATAAAGTTTATTTTCAAATTATTCGTTATAACACCTTACCTGGTAACGCTGTCAGAGCGCGAAGAGAATTGCTAACTCTTGCTACAAAGCTAAACCTTAACCGATCCATTTTCTTGCTGACGTAACGCTTTTTCAATTGATAGCCATTGTCAAGGCATCGCAAATAAACGAGAATTTGATTTCGCTGCATTGGACTGATATTATAATATCTTCAAGGGCATAAGCTTTCAGATAAGGCCATGTGCGCTTCATCTTGCTATCCGATAACATCGTAGCTTTAACTATTGCCTACGTATAATAATAATCATTAGTCTAAAAACAATTTGCCAACATATCAAATCGAGATTTCTTTATATTATTTAACTTAAATAAAGCTATAAGTTAAATAAACTAATAGCCCTCAAAGCTATAAATATAAGTAAGAAATCTTTTAAGCTTTAAAATTAAAGCTTTAGTAATTATTTACTCCTTTAGAATTGCAGTCTAATGTCATTATTGACTATAAAGCCCAATAATTATTAATTATTGATTAAAGAGAAATTTCTCATAAATAAATCGCCTATTTGCAGCCATTTAATCGCAACAATGGCTATTTTCTACTAATCATAAAGATATTGGAACTTTATATGTTATTTTTGGAGCCTGAGCAGGAATAGTACGTACTTCTTTAAGAATTTTAATTCGAACTGAATTAGGACATCCTGGAGCATTAATTGGAAATGACAAAATTTATAATATAATTGTTACAGCTCATGCTTTTATTATAATTTTTTTTATAGTAATACCAATTATATTAGGAGCTCCAGATATAGCATTCCCACGTATAAATAATATAAGTTTTTGTTTATTACCTCCTGCACTAACTCTATTACTAACAAGAAGAATTGTTGAAAATGGAGCTGGTACAGGATGAACTGTTTACCCTCGAGATCGAGATAATCGAGATTGGGAAAAACACAGAAGAAATCTACCGGAAACCAGAATGTACTTTCTGTACGATTCATGAGTTTTGTTTTCATTCTTTCGCTTTCATGAGATCACTAATCTGATATTTGAATTTGCACATCCCCAAACTGGCCCACACACAATAATCATTATTCTTCATATTTCGTTTCATCTCCCCACCTTTCATTATCTTATACGTTGGCAAAAAAAAATCGTCAATATTATGTACTCGTACACTTTATTTAGCCGTTGAAATGTTAAGTTTACATGGATTTTAAAAGCCATTCCTAATTTGTTTTTGTTTCGTTTGCAGTGTTAAGAAATTTGTTTGATTGTTTGTTTGTTTGTTTGTTTGCTTGCTTGTTTGTTTGTTTGTTTGCTTGTTAACCATAAAAGCGGTTAAGCAGTGCCACTAACGGCCATTTCAAGTCAAAATGCATTTAATAGAATTAAGTTTTTATTCAGAAGCCTGCTTAGAATTCTTAATTATTCATCTCTAAATTGTGTTGACCAGTTAAACATTTTATTTAAATTAACTACACGCGTTTCGGCCTTACATATCCGTGTTATATGAAAAGAAATACAAGAAACGTGGTGTGCATTAATAAATTATTTATTTATTTTATTTATGTTTTTAACAGCAGCAACGCAAAAACGTTACAAGCAACCACACCAGAGAAACAACAAGTCATTTACATAACATGGTCGTAGGTCAGTGACATCTGTCTCTAAAATATATTTTATAAAAATTTGAAATAAAATATATATTTTTAAAATATATTTAAAAATTTGAGCTGAAAAAGCACTCCGATCTGCAATCTGGAATTGTTAAATTATATTTAATTAAGTTTATTAAGTTGACATTTTATTTCAAATGTTGGCGCCAAACGTTGTTGAAACATTTCTGGAATACTAAAAATATTAAAAACATGTTAAGATTTACCTGGATAACGTAACGTAACATTAACGTTGTCATACTAAATAAAATATGCACGAGTGTGAATACGTGGGCTGATTTTCTTCTGTGGCATTTCAGCTGATCGTTGTCAAATGATCACCTTTAAAGTGTTGACTGAAAATTTTGCGCGAAATTTCGATAAAAATGTTTCACTAACATGCTAAATACAGGGCTACATTGGATCCGACGTTTTGTGGCAGTTGTACAGTGACGTTGTTCTTATACTTAGGCGGCTAGAAAAAGAAATTTTGTGTTCCAGGTGAATGTCAGACAATAAATATACTGCTTGATAGATTTCGAGAACCGTTGCAATGTCTCACGGAAGCCAAAAAACAAGACCAGTGACCTCTCTCAGCCCAGCTGCAGAGAAGAGCTCACTGCTCCATTTTACAAAAACCACATCAAGTATCAGGGAATGGCTAAGAGAGAATTACATTTTTGCTAAATCAGTTACGCTGAGTGGCTTTAATAATTAGTGGTTCACCACTACTAGATAGTGCCATAATTCTCATTCGTTTAGTATGAAAGTTTTGTATAAACTTTCACACATGAGTTTTACTTGCACAAGTGTAATGATTTGCTCAAATCTACAGCATTCTGGAAAAACTTTTTACAATATTATTTTTGAATTTTTGAAATTTTTTATTTTTTTTGCCAGTTTTAGCATATTATCAATCGATTCCATTAAAGTTTCTAAACTTACCAATAGATGTTCATTTAAAAAAAAAAAGAAGCAAACTTGCCTCTAACCAGTTTCGTAGTATTCATATGAATAATAAAATTTTCAATAAAATGTGATTCCATAACTAATTTATGCAAAATTTACACACTCCAAATTGGCAAGCAGTCATGTTTATGATGATTACAGCCTGCCAAGAGTTGAAAACAGTTCAAACAGCCTTTTTCTCGTAATAGATTTATGAAATAAGAAACCAGTTCCCAGCAATATTTTGTCATAGAAATTAACTTTTATTATTCTGTGGGGAAAAGTTGTTTTATTTTGTATTAATTTTTTAATTTATATTTCATTTAAAATTAAATTTAAAAACAAAAGAAAAAATTAACTCAACTACCTTGTACCGAATTCATTTTATAGTCTATTCCAAACAAGTAAATATTCGCGAAAAGCCTGACTTGTTTAGATCACATGGAAATAAAAATTGTAGCAAAACAAGACTTTTCAACAAAATGAAAACAACATTAAATACTTGTTATAAAAACGCTTCGTTGTTTTTCACAACTATTTCAAATCTTTTTCTATCACTTATCGATTTGTCTTTGATCGGAAAGAATGTGAACGCAATACTTTTGCCTAAAAAGTGCTGGTGCGTTGATGAAGGTTTTTTTTTTTTTGTTGTTTTTGGATTGATTTTTGCTCAGGTTGTTTTAGTGGATACTTTTTAAAGGCTGAAAGAATTTATGCACTTTGCAAACATGGTGCGAATATGTGAACACCTTTTGTTTGTAAGGTTTCAATTAAAGGCATGAAAACGTTTTTAAATGGACAGTCGTGTGGCTGGTTGTTTTCTGAATAAGCACCTCGTACTTAAAAGGTTATAAAAATTAAGAAAGTGTTAAGGTAAAATAGGAATGCCTTAGTAATCTCCAGCTAAGGAGGTTGAAGTTGTTAAAAATACACTTCTCAATTTAAGTTCTGGAGTTCCGTAGAATGACTATCTTTCGGTGCTCAGGAGTCTCCGCACGATTTCTAAGCTTTCTCAGCTATTTTTCTCTTTAATGTTATTAATATTTTTCCTTTTTTTATTTAAGTTTAGAATCTTTGTTTTTATATATGAAATAATTACTATTTTCAAAATGGAAATTTTCAGAAGTTTCGAGTATTGCTGTCAAGTTTTAAACGAAAAACAGCTGACTGAGTAGCAAACTTGTCAAACACTGTTGCCATAAGCTTTCAAATGGAAATAGCCACAATATTGGTTCATACCTGTATCAGCAATAAATATTTATTTCCATTTAAAAACAAAAAAAAAAAAAAAATAATAAAAAAAAATAATTAATAAAAAAAATTAATAAAAAAATAATTAATAAAAATTTTAATATAAAATATGTTAAAACAAAATTTGGTAAAATTCAAAATTTAAAATTTTTTCTCTTTTTAAAAAAGTTTTTACTCGAATTTAAAGAAAATAAATAAATTTATATATATTTCTGAATACTGTACTTGGAGAGTTTCCGAAGATATATAATATGGCATTCTTATTATTTAAACAAAATTCGTGTAATAAAAAATATAAAATGTATATTTTTCTTCTAAATTTATTTATTTGAAAACTAATTTTCTGCACCTTTCCAATGGTATATAATATGATGTACTTTAATGTACTTCACCGCTTTTATAGTATTTAAAACATTTTTACTAACAAAATGGCCCCTTACGTCCTTCTCATATTATCAGGGGTACTTCCTATATATACAAGGCAAAAAGATCGATTTTCGCAGTTTTATTATTTTTTTTTTTTTGTTTTTCTGGTCGTGTCTTGCGTTGTTTGGTGGCCAAAAGTGAGAGTGATTTATGTGAATATTGGGCACGTGTGTGATGCAAAAGAAAATTTCTCGACTTTTTCTTTCTGTGTCGCCCACATAGACGTGATAATTACACACACTAATCGAAGAATATTTTGATGGTCCCTAAAACGGACTAATTAAACTTTTTGTGGCGCTGGAAAGAGATATTCGCAAAATATGCTTCTGTGATGGGAAATTCCATAAAAATAAATTATCCGAATTTCGAAGAAAAGTGCAAAAACCAGCAACTTCTAAGCAGTCAACCGATTTGCATGAAACACAATGTTAATCGCCTGCAATATTTTTGTTTCTTCCATATAAATTTCAATAAATTGGTATAGAATTTTTCATTTTTTCTACAATTTGCTTCACCGTATCTAAACTAGTCTTCCTCAGCAGATCTAATCTATATGACCTCAAAGGCAATATATTAGGCGATCACACTGCATTTATATGATATCTGGAATGGGTTTGTGAAATTTCTTAGAAGACTTTGAAGGCATGACATAGAGCAAAATGCTCATATAAATTACTTCTGGTAGGCGAACCTTTTCCCCCCACGGGATCAACCCTATAAGCACAAAAAGGCGGCACCTTGAACTATTAAAGTGCATTTATGGGATTTCTTTGAAAGTATGCGTAACGATATATGTACATACATGACATCTGGTAGCGATTCGGCCACTGTGGGCACAACATTTTCCTCAGCGGATAGTCAGCTGGAATTTGGAAAGAAGGATAGGGATTGTTGAACAAGTAGATAGATAGATCATTGTTGCACCGCCTCTGGTGTTAACTTAGGCCATATAACATGGGCTTATTTGGCTACCAATTCCTAATTAATTTTTTAATTAATTAATTATAATTAATTATTTGAGAAGTATTTAAAAATTCATATAAATAAATGATTTGATATTATTAAGTTAACTTTCAAAAAGTTTCAGCACCGTTTCACTTTTAACTTAAACAACATTTAAATGTTGTAACCTTTATAGAAAACTACATATAAAAACATTTAACAGATACAACTAGTGGCTGCAAAAGTGTATCTCAAAAGACGTGCGAGTAAAAAGTACGATGTCAAAATTAACCTCAATCATGCCTGCATGCCTAACAATGTGCCCTCATCTTAAAGCCAACTTATTTTCTTAGAAATTTTTCATTTTGCTTTTGCTTTTAAATATGCTCGTAGAACGTCTCAGCTCACGATAAACAACAAGTCACCTTTTCATATAAGAACCTTTGCAAGGAGAGAACAAAATTAACCGATTTTATTGTCTCTTAACACGACTTGATGACAAAGGAAATCATGCTTAATTACTTCCGATTTATAAGAACATCATCGAAATGATTTAATTACGTCTTATGTATAGTTAATAATTCTTGATTGCAGTTTAAAAAAACTCCATAAAAAGCAGAAACCACACAACCAGAGGATGTTGCTTTAATTGAATTGTTTATGTAAATATTTAGAGGAAATTAAAAAACTCTTTACACAAAAAAAAAAAAAAAAAAAAAAAACATTAATATTTTTTACGTAAACATTTATGGGCCCATTTTTGCGCATTAACAAGTTCAAGTTTGTAGACATGCAATTTTATAGTTTTTTGCGCTATAAATGTTTCAATTTTTTTTTTAATATATTTTTACTAAAAAACATACAATATCGCGTGTTTATAACCGACACACTTTAAAAAATAAACATAATGGCAGCAATTTAAAGGAAATAATGCATGAAAACTCTTTGACAAGCAGCTCGTGTGAAGATGAACAATTAAATGTGTGCCCACCAAATTAAGTGATTTATTTCCCATAGTTTTACAATAGAGGTTGAGATATTTTAATATATTAAATCTCATGAAATTACCTCAATTCTCTACGGTGGTAAGTAATAAATGCTTTGAGTCTGTAAACAAAAAACAGCTGACCGAATGGTGTATCGAAAGGTCATACTAAAAAAAATATAAGAGCCCCATAATGGGGTACATGATCGCTCGAGAAGCGGCGGCAGCACTCTGTATAATTTCGTATATGAGGAAATAAAACAAATTTTTTTAAATATATTTACAACATATAAAATATAACAAACAAATTTATGAATTGCAAATTTATTTATAATATCAGTTTTGGAATTTTCGTTTTTCTGTAAAAAGGAAAACATAATATAAAAATCGCATACTTCTTTGTTTTTTCATAGAAATCATTTCGCTAACAAAAATAGAAGCAGATATAGGATCGCGACAGTTGCAACACTGGTCGTAAACTGAGGTAAATGTGTTTATTTTCGGAATTCGGCGTCGCAGATTGGAAATAAAATCTGGCGAAATAAATCCATGTATGATGTTTGCAGAGGTTGTATAGCTCAGCTCCACCAAGGTCATTTATAATATGGAGCTAGGCTGTTTAAGGAGCACTATGAGCCAGGAGTTTAATTCCTAATTTTATCTGAAAGTTTAATGAGAATTTATTAAAAACAATTGATTGGCTTTAATTTCTTAATTCAAGAATTTTTTTTTTTTTGAGCTACCTCTAACAATGTGGCACATGTGTTGTATGACTGAAAATTCCTATATGCTTTAGTGTGGTAATTTTTTGGTTAGACGTATATCGTTGGTTTCAAGTAGAAAGTCACCAGTTTAGTGTATATTCAGTTCATGCATTGAAATCACTAAAAGAGATGTGAGTCCGGGGTTTCTACTTTAGAGCAACGATATGCAACTTAGAATTTTCATTTGCTTCAGCGATTTTGCACTTATAGGCTATTTAAAAACCGCTCAAAGTAAATAGTCAACCAGTTGCAGTACTCGAAGACAAATCTTTTATATATCAAAATGAAACCAACTATTTGTATAAATGAGAGTTTTCATTCATTTTAATTTTTTAATTTGTAAATAACAAGCAAGTTTTTTAAATTTTCCACGTGTCCTCTTCAGCGGAAAGTCTGAGATTCATGTGCAAAAACCACTTCGTTTTACCTGTACTATTTCCGAATAGAAATTTAAAATTTATAGTATATTTGTGATAAAATTTATTATATTATTATTTATTTTATTAGATTTAATTTGGTTATTTTTAAAACATTTTCATAAGCGTGAAAAGTTCTTCGACATTTTAACCAGAATTTTTTTCAAATTTCTGGCATTCTTTCCGTAGTTTTATTATAATGTGTGGTAGAAAGGAAATGTATTCGTACAATTTTCCGATATGAGAAATCTTGCAAAATTTAATAACAACTTAAAAGATAAAAACAAAACTATTTTAATAATTTTGTCTTCACATTAATCATTTTGTAATATAGTTATGTATATAAGTATTCGGCAACATTAAAATTAATACCGCCCATACAACTAACTTGACGTAATCAACAATTTTTCTATTTTTATTTTAATATCTGCGAAATGATAAAAGTGATTTTGTTCTTTCACTTATTTTTGTGTGCCTAAGAAAATGTGAAAAAGTCATGAAACTGCAAAAGAAAACAAATATCGTGATAATAAATTGCTTTATTTAAATCAGTGCAAAATTCACTTAATGATTCACAAAACTGGTGAAATCATTTATTTTTAGTCGATTTTTGGTTGCGAAATAATACATGCAAAGATCGTGTAAGCATTAACGAGTACTGAAAATTTAAAACAAAAAAATTTATGGAAATTTATAACAAATTTCGTTTGTGGGCACGTATATTTAACTATATTTAGCAATTAGTTTAGTTAGAACCTTCTAGTTAATTATTTTTTTTTTCAGTAGTTAAAAAAAAAATTTTTGTATTTCTTTTTGGTTTTGTTTTGAAGAAAAAATAATACGAGAGTTATTAGGATGAAGTTTAGGCACGATTTGCTAGTATTGATTCTCAGATTTGCAATGGTAAATAGAAATACAATAAAAAATACAATTTCTTTTATTATTTTTCTTAAATAGTACTTTTTAGGCTTAAACGGGGAATAACCTATTTCTATTTAACGTTTGTGCGACTTCGAAACTAAAATCCAAATGACTACTTTCCTGACAGACAGACTTTGTGACAGAAATTTTAAAATCAACCATCTTCGCAATCACGCAAATCGAGGTATTGGTGTAGATAAAGTATTTTTCAGATTTGATTTTCGTGTTGTGAACAGCAGCTATTCCTTACTGGATGCTTCGATTCCACTCAATGAAGCTCAAGTTTCTTAATCATATTAACATACTATTTGACTACTTCTGAAACCTCCCTCGTATATTTTCTACTCTATTAGACTTAAAAATTTTTAAATATTTTAATGTTTTAAAATATATATAATATTTCGTTCTTTGCTTTTAAATTATAATTTTGGGTGCATCTGTTTGATCACTGTAAATCAAATACTACAAACTCTTAATTTGGCTGCAAAAAAATTAAAAAAAAAAATAAAAAATTAAAAAGGTTTTCATCACGCTTTTTTACTTTGTGTTTGCTCTTTGAAAAGATTTCTTAATTTCGCTTACAAAATTCATGCCAAAATACCTATTAACCCATATTTACTCTCTATTTTGTACATGCCAGACGCCTTTCATTAATTACACACTTTGTGCCAAAAAAATACATACACACATGCACATATGTATGTATGTACGATATGTCTACTTGGTACCTTAATTTACGTACATACATACATAAAGCCATACACACACATATGCGGGCAGATACCCACCCGCCATCACAAATAATTCCAACATTTTCCCACTTTGTTTGTGTCAGTTCGCCTACAAGCTCCCACTTCAATTAGAAACTCGTAGTCGAAAAAAGCTACAACTTCAACAATTAAATAAATGTCTTCCGCATTTTCGGCATTTCTTCAACAACTTTGCACCTTTTCTCAAAATAAATTGACAATAAAATATTTTAGGACCGCAAAAATAAGCCGCACAACACAATTGATCGGTCTATCCGATAAGGTAGCGTCGTAAAACATCAACAAAAAAATTGTCATTTGTCGTTAAAAAATTTCTTTTCTTTCCAACGTAAAAATAGTTTAATTGTATTGAAATCTTATAAGCAAAGCGAGTGATTCACACGCTTTTTTTTTTGCTTTTTTTTTTTTGTCAAAAGAAAGCAAAAATTTGTGAAATTTATTTTGAGTAAAATAGAAATGAATTTGAGAAAATTTATTGAAGCGGCTGTATAACATTTTGGCATGTTTCAGAACGTTACAGTGCTACACTGGCAAAAATCGCTGCAAAAAAACACGCACTGCAACCGCGCATAATTTGTCATTTAATTTTTTAAAATGTTGTGGGCCCATAGTAGATTCGAACTGATACATCAATACATCAATACATCAAACCGATTTAAAGTGTCGCATGGCGTTTCTCAATACAAACAAAAAATACTTTTTGTCGATTTTCTTCAGATGCTCAAATTATCAAAATGAGCAATTCGATTTGGCTTGTTATTCAGCATTTAAATGTTGTGGTGGTTAGTATAAATCTGCTAGTGCACAATGGGCAGTTTTGTAAAAATAAATGTTTAGATTTGAGGTTGATTTTAATTTTCTTCAATCTTTTTCTTATATAAAATTGCGTTAAGCTGATTTAATTTTTTCTTTCTATAAAAATAACATTATTTTACTTTTTTTTATAAAAATAATGATACAAAAAAAAATAAAATAATTAAAATTTCCAAATTATTTTTTAACTTTTCAATTAAATTTTTTTTTAGCGGATTATTCAAGAAATATATTTAATACTTAAAGACTTTGAGCAGAATAAAATAAAAGAGTTTAAAAAAAATAATTAAAAAATTTATTAATTTAGAAGTTGTTGCCATAAAACAATCGTTTTTAAGATTAAAAAGTGTAGTATGCGTTGTTGCGGTGCGTGCTACAGTGTAGCACTGTAGCGCTTTTAATAAACTTAAAGTTCCAATTTCCATGCAACGTCTTATATAACAAGATGAGACTTCAGCATTATAAGATTGTCAAACATAAAGTTCAGATAACAACGTAAAATCTGATATTCAGATGTTATTTTAAATGTTGGTAGGCAGCGCCTCCTTTGCACCCTTCTTAATTTTTGCTCTACATCTGTTATTGCAATAATGATTTTACGTTTGATTTACTGTGCTATGCCACCATCCTGAATTGGAGAAAGCAATTTTTTTCAATGTTTTCTTCTTCTTCTGTATTCACTTTTTAAAAATATTTGCATTTAATTCCTTTGCTGTCCCCGAAATTCCTTTTTCATATTTTTACTAGGAATCGTATCATCCTGAGCAACCCTCTATAAGCACCGCATGTAATATCTTTCGTTTACTTTAAGAATAATATTTTTCAGAGTTGAATTTGAAACTTTTTCAGAATCAGTAAATTAAACTTTATCTGTGTCGGCGAATTTCTTGTAAAAAAAAGTAAAAATTAGTCATACTGTAAAATTGCTTTACAAAATCAATGGAATTTGTAAGCGTATTCAATATCAGCTGCTCGCAACAAAAATTGCACTAAATCATGGCAAGTTTGATTATTTCAAATGTCAAATACTAATTTGTTTCAAATTTCCAATCAAAGAGAAAAATATGGGTAAATTTATTTGGTAAAATAACGTGGAGAGACTGTGATATCCATAATCTCATGGGCCACCATTATTTTCCGCCCATTTCTTTCTTTTCGCTTTTTATTAACTATTAACTCCAGTTGTTGCCATTTAAGTGAATCGTATTCATTTCAATGAAAAAACGAATAAGACGAATTCGCCTTAAAGTCAAAAGTCAGCTGTGCTTTTAAGGTGGCTTCCTTGTGCAATTTAAAGAACTTAAAGGACAAGTAATTGGAACTGAAGTTCTGAATCATATCAATGCAATAGTTTCAAATTTTTCTGATAGAAATTGGAAACCTTTCCAATTCGCATCTGCCTCCATTCCAGTAACCAGTAAGGCCGTGTTTTTATTTGTATTGAGTAGCAAATTAAGCATGCTGCTGATGAGTGGCATTGGCAGACATGTTTTTCTGTGCAATTTATCTTCAATAGATATTTGAAAAATTCTCTAATGGTTACCATTGACCCACTGTGCAACGCCAACATGTTTTTCTTTCTAAAGAAAAGATAACACAAATCATTCTAAAAGTTTTCTAAAAATATTTATTTTAAGTTTCGAATGATTGGGTATTGTAAGTGTGTTTAGGTTTTCCAAGTTATATAGAGAAGATCGTCTAATTTGGTTATTTTTAGTCAGAAGTTTTTCTTTTAATTATCGGCTCCTGAAGTGCCGAATAATTTTATGTTCTTTTAAGTATCCTTTGCCGCATTCAAGAAGTTTTCAAACCACTGATGGCGTATAAAACTGTTGGATTTATTTGGTGCTTTCGTTGTTGTGGCAATTAGGCATGGTCTTGCCAAAAAACAGTCTTGATTAGGCAAGACAGCTTAAAACTAGTTGGCAAAATAACTAAACTAGTGTAATGCAATTAAAATTTAAAGTGGTGTTGTCTCTTTCATTTGTTTGCCTTCTAATGCACTTGTAAAGAAGGGGAAAACAAATTTTAAATTTGCTGTCCTTCCACGCATATGCTTTTTTAAATAACAAAACATTGTTTATGATCAGTCGCTCTTCTAGAAAACAACAGTAATACCCAAATATATACAATCTCAGATTGAATTTCATACCAATGAAATATTTTTGTGTAATCTTAAGCCAGATATATAATACAATGAAATTTTATTAAAATTGGCAACGCGTATTGCCAACGTATGTCTGCCCTCCCAAACTTAAGGTTTGTCAGCACGATTCATTTGAATGTTTAAAAAAAATATCTTGTCATATTTCCTATTCTTTCTACTTAATTAGTTATACTGTTTTCTTTTCCCCCCCATATTTTATTTTTAATTTATTATAACTGAACAAATTTAAACGTTTTTACACAAATTCTAGTAACTGCCTTACGGTGTCGTTAATTATTATATACTATTATTATTATTATTTTGTTACTGTAAGTTTGTTTTTATGTTTTACTATTCAGTTGCTGAAAATGAATTTTGGAATGGCCTAAAGAATTCTCCCTACCAAAAACACTTAATGGCTTTCCTCGCTTTGCTCGCTTTAATCTATTTAATTAAATATTGTCTGCCTATAAATTTTTATTTCGGTTATTTATTTTCTTGGTCAATTGAAATGACCATTTGCTGCGATGATAAGATATAAATTAATTAAGTTTTATATTGCGTTTTTCTTAATTATTTTAAGGGGATTTCAAAAAAGTTTAATAACATATTTAATTGTTTACTTTGAGGCCATAGATAACGACAGTTGATAATACACGACGCATAACCGCTAGTATTAATCGTTACAGATTAATTTATTTAATATCAGCACGCATTACGAAGTTGCACAAACACCATTCGAACAATTTTTTATACAACATATGATATTAAAAATTTATAATTAATTATAAATTATTAGATAAAAACTATGTGTCTGTCTGAAATTATGATGTTTGAGCGAATGAGCAAAAATTGAAAATATTTAAATAAAAAAGGGAAGTCATACAACTCATAGCCAAAATATTAATTATATAATAAAAAATACTTTATACGCATAACAAATATGTTTAAGAAATAATTGTTTATACGAGTATATGCAGAGAAAAGTTATGTATGATGGTGGGGAACGTGATTTTTAGAATAATAAATCGCTGTAGGGGATTTTATTGTGGTATAATAATTTTAACAAGAATTGAAGGTTTTTCATTGCTACAAAATTAATTATTGTTATGAAATGTTGAAGTTCGTGTGTATACAAATGATATATTTGTGGTGATCACAGTGTGGTGCAAAGGTGATAAGACAAACTTGGTTGCTTTTCCTTCTGAACTAGCATTTAAGGTAGTTTCCTCGTTAATTCTATTGAATTTGCAACTCTGTTATTATAACAGCTGACCTTTGTAAGCAATATATTTTTAATTTGCAAATGGACAATAGTAGTTTCTATTTTATTACCTACTGTACTTTTTTTGTGGCATTTATTTAAATATTTAGCGGGATGGCAAAATCCTTGGAAAGTTGCTGAAAGTAGCGCCCACCGTACACGGCAAAATAGTTGCCAACACAAAAAAGCGGTAATAAAAATGCACCGTATCGTGAATGCCACTGCTATGAATTTAATGTAATGTTGCTCATTTTAATTATAGTGTATTATATACTTCTGCAAATCTGAAAGACCTTTTATAGAGTAATACTAATAATATGATTCGAAATACACAGAATAACAATAATAATTATCATAATAATGATAATGATCATAATATTTCTCACATATATCCTATCGTGTAAATATGTTTGTGACACCACAAGATACTTTATTAGTTTGAAATACAGTACTTTACAGATAAAAGTATCACGTTTCAATAAATGTCACGGTTAAGAATATTGATACAAATTTTTCGAAAACCTTTATTATTTTTTAAATTTTTCATTTTTTTTTTTTAATTTTTCTCGTTTTTGGGTAATATTTAAATGAATCGTCGCAAAATTATTTGAAATTTTTTAGTACACGATTCTTAATTACGTTACTTGAATTTGACTTGAAAATCAAAATAAAGTAATTTTCGTTTTTTAAGTAATCAACTTTGATTCGGTAACGCATTTATGCTTCGTTACCGAAGCAGTTCAAATAATTTCACGATAGACGGCAGTTTCATATGATGTTCAGTATTGCTGGGAATCCCCATACTATTGAATCCCAGCATACTTTCTAATTCGCTTAAATACCCTTAAGTACGCTTAAAGAATTCCTTAGTGCATTTAACCGTAAAATTTTCTTTTACATGAATTTTTTTAATTATATTTATGAGGCATTTTAAACTGCAAAGTAATTAAGCGCGACTTATGTAAAAGAAGCAAAAGAAATAAGTGGAGAAAATTGTTTCATTTACCGATTATTTAACCATGAAATCCGTTGAAGCGTGATGCACTTATCTGCGCAGTTCTAAATGACGATTTCGAAAACTCTCTTAAGGTGTCGCATATTTATACTTATAACTTTGGACAAAGCAAAAGCATGTTTTATTTAATTTTAAAAATTAAATTTGTTTTTATTTATGAAAAAAATTGTTTTTCTTGATTTCAAGAAGCAGCGTTCTTAATTAAAAAAAATTGGCCGGAATGACAACAATTCATATATACTGGTAATCTAGTTAATATATATTTATTGATGAACAAATTAGGAAAATATTTTTTTATTATCATATAAAAGAAATATTATTTAATAACATAAAAAAATATATATTAGGGTCGCTCATTTAACTGCTAACTTTGGCAACATCAGCTGATTTTTTTTTTAACAATTTCAATTCTTGGAAAAGAATTTTCTTATATAATTGCTAAATATTAAATTGTAGTGGAGCTTAAGATCATAGAAGTTACAGCTCCTATCCTAGCACGTAAGCTTATAATAAAGTTATTCGCCTTATGTCTATATAAATAAATAAATTAAATTGTAGTCATTCTGAACTCTGGCTTTGAAAGAATCATCACAAGATTATTTCCAAATTTTTTGCTACCTCTGTAAGGATTTTTAGTTGTGTAAGTTTGGTTCAAAGAAATTAATTTAAGAATTTTATCAAATTGTGGGGAAAATGTGCCTTTGAAGGCTCCGTCATCTCTGTCACGAAGACCCAAATTTTGAAATATATTTCTAAGAGCTCTTGAATTGAATATCAAAGGCGTAAGAGGCTAAAACACGCACACTTAGCAGCTTAAAAGAGCTGCCCTATTGCCTTATTATTTTTTGCGCACATTAGCAAACAAACTGATAAAATACAGAACTGATAGCCACGAGTCCATCCAATAGAACAACGAACGACTTTGATTACAAATGACCTAATTGAAAATGTTGCATTTATTAAGATTTTGTTGCTTAAGTCTAGAGGCGAAATATTATGTTGATTTAGCAATCTTAAAAATTGTAATTACATTTTGCATTTAATTACTTTTAAATAATTAATTACATTGTAATATAATAATTCCACGCTTTTGTGTTTGAAAATAAAAATAAATTTAACTCTAAAAATATAACAGTAGTGGAAAATCCTGAGATAAAAACGTGGGCTAATTATTACTATTTCGAATTAAATATGAAAATTATTAATTGCAATACACATTTTATATGGAAAGAACAAGATATTTAATTAAAATAAAAAAATGTGGTAATTGTATTCATATGAAATCTGACATTCATAAATTTAAATTGTCTGACATATACAACATTATGAGAATTATAATTCTTTTAAATAAACATCTAAATCGGGACCACTGCAGTAGTGACACATCATGCGTTTTCAAATCATACAGAAAATTTGAATTTTTTCTTTTCTTTTCCTTTGAAGTGACAGCTGAAAGACTTTTAATACAGCGTGGATGTTCCATAACGATCACTTACGATTGATTCACTTCACTCAGTTTAGTACAGTTCATCCCTTAATACTGTTCACACTTCCCAACAACAGTTTTTTGTTCTCTTAACCAAACAATATGCCCTTCTTATAGAGATCTATTGTTTCGTTTGTTTCTCTCTTATATGTCGGTGTTATCAACAACTTGTTTTTGGAACTGCTAAAATTTTCGAGTTAGCGTTTTTATACTGCCTGCTAAGTGTAAAGAAAATATCCAGCTGAGCATAGTAGGAGACATTCCAGTAGCAGGTTTGAATTTTATAAGTAGACATTATCAATGGGCGGATGCCTGAAGCAGATCCTATGCAATATACGGTGCAAAAAAAAGGACAAAACTTATGGCGTTTTCTCAAAAAGAGTTGTGCGTTCGGTTATAAACATGTTGCTCCCACGCAGGCCGAAGGCTTTTTTTAATTTTTATTAGCTTTACCAGACAATGTTCAATAAAGTACTTTCGAGTCAGAAGAGTAGGGAAAATTATATTTTAAAAAGTATTTTTATATCCGGTATCGTATGGAACCAACAAAAGACAATAAATAGTACGGCTGTTTAATTATATGAGATGTTGAAATAAAAAAAATATTAGTTTCAGAAGTAGATCTGCAATAGTAGAGCCATCTGACAATTGAAAATTTTTGTTTACATATTTCATTACATATAAATACATTTTTCTGTTGAAAATATAAAATGTCATTTTTACAGGGTGGGGAAAACCTATTAAACAGTCAGCTTTTCAATTTTAATGATTTATAAGTCAAGTCACTCAAGTTATTACCATGGCGAGCTACATTTTGGTCCACTGTCACTTTAACAACATATCATTTGTAAGGCAATTGTGTTTTATATATGATTCCGAGAACAGAGGATCTACTTAAGCAGCACAATTAAAATTGTTAAACCACTACTATGGGGTATTTATCGGCTCAAATACGTATGAAAATCCCTTGGAATTGAATTTTTATAATCTCAGGAAGAGAAACAAGAAGTTGCCGCAACTAGTCGTATAAACTTGAATTTTTGCTTATCATGTTTTTTTTTTTTTTTTTTTTTTTTTTTTTTTTTTTTTGAAATATATATATATATATAGTATTATAAAACTATTAAAAATTTAAAAAAAAATCGTTTTAGTCGTTGCTTTATTGAAAACTGCCACATTTTTCATTATTAGCGATTTCAAACATTTTATAGTTGACCGCACCATTTAGTTGGATTTTTTTTATTTTATTTTGCTCTCAGAGAATGATAATGGCGTGTGTGATTTGTTGTTGGTGGTGTGTTGTGTTCTCTGTTGTGCCGATGGTGTTGTATCTACGAGTATATCGTGTAGTTTGTTGTGAACAATTTTTACGCATTTTTTTGTTTTTGTTGTTATTTTTATTTTTCGTATTAAATGTTGTTGCTAAATATTTTATGTGTTGTTAAAACTGTTGTTGTCTTCCCCATGTTTTTTATTATTATATTTTTATTTTCCTAATGTGGTGGCTTTTAGGTGGCACAGAATTGTTCAACGCCATTAGTATCCGATCTCGCTACAACAGCTAAAGACAGCTGCTTTGGAGTGTATTAAGATTTTTTTTTTTTGGTTTCGCCTATTTTTTTCTCTTACGATATTTTTGTGGTGATTATTTTTAAAGTTTCGTGTCGAGTGCGTGTAAATATTCGAAAATCGCAAATGAAATAAACAAACAAAACTTAGAAAATAACAATTCAATTCAATTCATGGTACGGATCGAGTAGATGCCCAGAGACTCGCACATTCCGAAACGTGAATTTTTTCAAGACAAGGGATCAGATCTCTATTTAAGTGTTTGAATTGTTTTTTTTTTCCTTTTTCTGGTATTTTTAGATTGACAGAAATTCGAATGTAAAAATATACAAAATATTTAGAACAAACGTAATTAAATTTATACGAGAAGTGAAATTGAAAGATCACAAAAATCAATTAAAGTTTTTTGTTTTATTAGTTTCTTATGCAGGGTTTGATTGCGAAGTAGTTTGTTAAACTCACTTAATTCACTATTTTTCGAAATTTTATATTGTTTTGATCCCTTTGAATTCTTTTTAAAAATTTTTTTTTTAAATGTGAATAAATTCATTGGCTCACTGCCCAATATTTCATCTAACGTTTTATGTTCCTTGTACGAGTATATCATTCAATTGTATGCTTTGTGCATTCCATATTTCTTTCTATTTATTTAATATTCCGGCAAAAGATCTATCATATAGCCACAACTAAATATATAAATATTTCTATATATGTATGAACAGTCGCACATACGTATGTACATATGTATATAAAAGCAAGTACAAGAACTAAGAAAATTAACCTTTTGAGGAATGGAATATGCTAATAAAAATTTAATTATTAACGCATTTGCCAATGCAATGCCGATTTAAAAGTTGGCTGCATGACACATGGAATTTTACTTCAGGAAGAGCAACTGCATGGGAGACATTTATTGCCATTGATATGTGCCAGCGAATGGAGTTGAATCACCGCATGTCGATTGAAAGGATGGCTGTGTAACATATGGAAACTTAGTGTGGAAAGTACGACTGACTGCGTAGTTGAGATTCATCGTCTGCGATGTGTAGTAACGTGAGGAGTTGACGTTAACGAGAGTACTTTTAGAAAGACCAAATACATAAATATGTATGTATATCTACTCGTATATTCTTGGCGAAATGGTTTTTGTTTAATGTTCGCATGTTGCGTGATTATTTACTGCGCCATAAGACTTCAAAAACCATAAGACAATGCATATCTTAATATCTGATCTTGATATGATATCTGTTGGTATGCATATTTTGATAAAGAAAATCACGTCTAACTTAATCACATCTGTAGTTGAAGAAGTCTCACAGCTCTTCCTAAGTAATTTTCCTTTACTCAGTTTAATAGTAAAATCTTTAAAAAAATCTTTGATATGACATTCTGTAAAGTAAAGCATAATCTAATCAAAACGCATGATGTTAATTGGAAATAAAAGAAAAAGTTTTCAGAGAATTGTCTGAATATTTTTACAAAATATCATTCATATGCTTACTGGTACAACTTTAAGCGAGGGCCCATATTATCAATAAGTTTGAGACGGTTGAGCCGTATTATCTCCTTCTGCTCTTAAATTGTTTCTGGGCTTGTAAATATCGGCAAAACAAAAAGAAGTCCTTCGGTGTCACATCACATGATCTTTACCACGATCGTTTGGAACTTTATCGATTTTAATCATTCTGACTTTACTTGTCTCCGATTACAGCCCAGCTGATTACAAAATCATTTAACGATTATTTAATGACGCGAACTTAATTTTGGTAGTAAATTCTATTAAAACGAATTAAAGTACTTCGATTCCACGCTTTGCCCTCAAAGTGTTTGTTCTTTCTTGTTATCTTGTACTTGCTTGAGTCTAATGCTTAAAAATAAACTTTTGAAATCTATTTATTTATTTATATTTTCCTCTCTTTATAGTGCTTTTGCTTAAATATGTGTTTTATGTTTTATTTTAATTTTTGGCTAATTTGTGAATCTGCGTGTATTTTTTGTGAAAATAATTAATTTGAAAAAAAGTAATAATAATAAAAATAATACTAAATGTACAAAACTGTAGAAGTATAATGTTTAAATTTCCTTTAAAACGTCATCATCACAATCAGAATCATAATAAAAAATCGGCTTCGTCACCCAGCAATGAGGGATTCATTTTTATACGTTGTGGTCATAACAATGGCAATAACAACAACAACAACAACACGTCTATTAACAAAATTAATTGTTTGAATGAATTAAATCATAAAAGTAACGCCAGCGGGAATAGCAGCGCTTTAAGTGACGACAGCAAAAGTATCATCAATCCCCAACTTACAAGTGTTGGCTTTAATGAAAATGTTGCGACAAATGTATGTGTGTTTGTAAATTGTATTATTTATTTATTTTTTTTTTTTTTTTTTGTTAGTGGAATTTAACTTTAACAAGCATGGAAATATTTCCTCTAAATGGTGTAAAATTAATCAGCAATAATACTATATGAGTTATCAATTCGCAGTATATAAAATAGTATTTACATTAATGATGGTTAAAGAAAAAGGAATTTTAAGATAAGGAAATGTCAGGTACTATTCCGTTCATAGGCGGAATTATTGTACATTAAATAGCTGAGATGGGCACACGATTGGGGAGAATACAAATACTCATTTCTTAGTATTCCATTGTAAGGTTTGAAATGGTCAGCTTAGGTCCCTATAGATTATCTGAGCTCACTTTTCAACTACTCTTAGCGAGAATCGTTTAGGAAACAGGATTTAAGGTTATTCATAATTGCATTGCTGAGGTTTATATTCTCAAAACGAAGTACATATTCAATATGCGTTCATGGGCTGCTTAGTGAATAGCTCTACAATGCGAAAGAAGCCAATTCATTTCGGAACATTTTTCCAAGCCTAGCTGCCTTTGTAATCCTTCTCCTTAAAACGTTATGACATATCAAATATGCCATGATGATGGATCTCTCAAGCCTCCGTAGGCGAATGAATAATGCACAGCGTACTAAACCGTATGAAGCGGATTCGCAGGGAGTTTTCCTGCAATTTGAGTTACTAAAAAAATTTTTCTATGTGGTCTCACATTGAGTGGGTCTCTCATTAAATAAAGAGAAATGGCAATTGTCACCTGGCGAAGAAATTCGTTTTTTAAAATTACTCAGGCTACAGGGGAAGTTAAGTTCCCATTGGCCGAAAGATATTATGCTTAAAGGATGTCTATTAATCCTTCAAAATCTTTGCCATTATTTATTTTTAAATATTTTTTAAGTATTAAATTTCCTTTTTTATTTAATTTAATTACATTATTTAACTTAATTGTTTTAACAAACTAAATTAATGGCAAATTAAAATAAAATTTAAAATTTTGTTTCTTTTTTTAATGAAAACACTAAAAGCTTCAATGGGCGGATATTATATAATTAAAATTTTATTTTTGTATTAAAATTAAAAGTGCAAGAAGAGAATAAAACGGAGAAAGAAATGAACTGCCAAAATAAATCGTATTAAATCAACTGCCAATGAGGGAAGACATTTTCTAATGTTTTCATCAACTTTTAAATTCATCCTCGTCTCATATTAGTTGATTATTTACAAGAAAACTGTGCGTTGAGAACATAAACATTTTAATTACTTCCCCTTTAGGACTCACGTACAAACGCAAACTATCGGAAAGTTATTTCGAACCGCCTGCCACCACACAATACAATACCTTGAAGTGAACTTGAAATATGAACGCTGATGTAAATGTTTATTTGGTTCCAAAAAAAAAAAAAAAAAAAAAAAAAAAAAAAAAAAAAAATTAAAAATAAAAAAAATAATAAATAAACAGAAAATGTAAACATGTGTTGCTACATTTCCCTGTTGATTTATTTTATTTGAAACATCATGTTTAGATAAAACAAAATTAATTTGTATCTGTTTGGGTTTTATTTAAGCATTCCCGGTACTCCCACCTCTGGCGATAACGCCTATCAGGTATTAAAAGTTTGGCTATTCCTTTTTTTTTTGCAACGTGCTTTCCTTAAAATTTCTGATAACACAAATAATAATTAAAGAAAAAATTTATTATTAAAATATAAGCAACGTTGGGCGAGAGGTATGAAAAATTCCAAATTTGTGTTTTCAGAGAAACTAATGAGGTGACGAAAAATGTTTGAATTATTTAACGAATTTCAGATGTGAAATGCGCAGCGTGTTCTTCGGAAATTTATGACATTTTAATACGTTATAAATATAATGAAATTTCCAGTGGGGGGAAACTAAAGAAATAAATAAATTATAAATATCTGTTCAAGAACTTACACATTATGCTGACGCCTCCAAACAAAACTGTTTTTTATTTTTTTAATTTTTGTAAGAAAGTGTTTGAAATATTAATCTTTTCAAAGAATGTTGCCCTGAATAAATATTTTGGCTATGAAATTATTTTTTTTTAAAGATTATCTGGAATCATGGAGCAATTGAGAATATTAATAAAAATTTTGGTTCGAAAATCTTCTTTAATTTGGGTTAATTTTGGAGTTTAAAGTTCTGAAGTACGAGTGTCCGTTTATGGCGCTTATCCTTTAATATATTTTCTCCTCTCTCTTTTATTCTCTTTCATTTTCAGGACCAAAAATAATTAAATATTAAAAATATTTGTTGCATGTTTTGTAATAGAAATGCTAATATTTTGCTATTCTCTGTCTTTTTTTACAGACTGTCCAATCGTCGTGGCGACCTCAATTGCCCCTGCCAAAGGAAGCTCACCTCTCAAATGAGAGTGTACAGCGTAACCGGCTTCATCATTTACAAACCGAAGACAACGACGTTGATATTGAAGAGATACAAATTATCGGCAGCGATATGGAACGCTTCCATTTAAGTGGCAGCAATAAAAAAGATTCTTCACTTAACGGTTCACATCACTCGAATGCCAGTCACAATGGCAGCAACTCGAATAAGAAATGGTCCTTCGGACGTTTGTTTAGGCGCAAAAAGGATATCGAAACGGAATCATCTTCGGAAGAGGATCGTAAGGCGGGTTTTATGCCGATATCAAAGTGCAATCGCAGTACCGGTAACTCTTCTACCGTTATCACCTCCACGCCAAATAAGAAAACCAAATCGCCAAAATCAACTGCTCGTGGCAGTAAGTTGATGGCCGCTAATACGGATAAAATCGTACCTATTGAGATAAGAAATGAGTCTCATAATATGAATGCTTCTTCGGTACAGCATGTAGATAATGAATATTTTTTGCCAGTTGAAACAGTGTCCCCTTCAGAGCCGTATTATCAAAATAATCATCAACTGCAGCCGCCTAATTCAAAAACTCCACAGCGTTTGCATCACTCCCAACAGTACCTGCCTTATGCAGCTCAAACGCAACAACAGCCAATGAGTAAATCTGCCCTTTCTTTGGATCGCAAGTCATCTCGGACTAAACAGCGAATTTCGCAAAAAACTGCTCTTAATGGTGTGCCAGCTACAACAGTAGTGGGTTCTTCTTCGGAAGAAGAAATCATTTCCTTAAATTCCACTACTTTTTCAAAATATCGCAGTGATGAAAGCATCCATAGCGGTGGCCAAGGTAATCTTAATGGGCAGAGTCGGAGATCAAGGGCAGCTCGTAACGAACGCTATTACAAGCGTTTGTCACGTGATGGTGAAGTTAGCAACGGGCAGGTTCCAGTCCTCTATGCTCAACAGCCTACACAAAGATGGAAGACCCAACCAGTTCCGCTGTCTATATATCAGGCTCCTAAGCCTCAGATCACCACTCCGCAACAGTCTCAGGCCCAAGTACATTCGACGGCTCCACAAAATAGTCAATATTCCCGCTTGCGCAATACCAATAGCTTACAGCATATGGCTCCATACGTGCAATGGGGCCAAGTGCAACAACAGCAGCAACCAAAGAATTTACAAAATTCCGTTGCTGATACTAAACGCAGCATCAGCTATGATAGTCATATACATTTGCAAAATGCTAATGGTCGATTGCAAAACAAGCCAATGCCTCCACCTCCGCCTCCGAGAGACCCCTTGCGGAAAGTCAATATTACAGGTCATACACAAGATGGAAGTTCAGTTGATCTGAGACCCTTGTCGTATGCCTTTGATCAGCCAGGAGTGCCGGTTTTGCCTACAACCGGCCTAAATGGTCGTTGCGTATCCGACGACAAGATTTGGGCACAACAACCGCACTATCAATCCATACACTCGTTAAATATAATACCAAATAATGGTAACCATCAGATACCGGCCTCATCCAATCGCAGATTTATAACCAGAGCTGAAAGAGATGCTCAACCCGGTAAAAAATCTTTGCCTAATGGGCTGGATTTTCATTACGTGGCCGACGCAACACCACGCTCTCGTAAACCTATACATATGCTTGAGCCAGAGACATTTGAGAATGATATAACAGAACCACCATTGAATGGAATATTGCGGACCACAAAGAGTGGTCTACCTACGTCGCCGGCTAAGTCTAAAGCCACAGAATTTTGGAAACGGTTGGATGGCGCGGTAAAAAATACAGCTGCACCTATACCAGCACCACGAGGTCGCGATATGCAGCGTTCAGCTGGTGTTGAAGGTGTTGCGAAACCACGTTCCGTTTCCGGCTCACGTGCAGGTGAGATAAAAAGCTACCCAGTGCCCATGTACTCGGAAGTTCGCAAGCCCAAAAATAAGATTGGGAATTACAACCCAACAACTTTGCCAGCAACGGCGAGTAAAGGCGATGAAGTTGATGGTGTAATTTTTGGAAGTTTGCATATTAAACCTACTCAAAACAGTGCGAACAGCTTTGTGGAGTTCTGCAACAAAGACGGAAATAAGACGCAATCAATGCCGAATCATTATCATAGACGTTCTGGCGAAATTCGTACTACCCCTAATAAATATGAGGAATATGTTAACGAACGCCGTGAGCAACATCATAATCCTGGCTTTGACGTTCTCCAGGCACCGCAATGGAAACCAAGTGGGGTTCATCACATAGCACAATTGAGTTTTCCTCGCAAAAAGCCGGCTAATTTGGAGGAAGCCATCAATGAATTAGAAGCAATTTATCGGTCATTAGGGCTAACTGAGGAACCTGAATCTAAAAAGGAACGCATACCAACTCCTAATGATTTTGAGAAATTTGCTTTAGCTCATGCTGATGAGTATGATGAGGAAGACTCTCCTACTGGCGAACCCGATCCCGTGAGGGATGATGTAGCTTATCGCAATATTAAATTGGCTAACTTGCAACACAAAACAGTAGAGAGACAGCCGCCATTCGGAATACCCCTGGGACCCATAGTCCCGGCACCGCTTACAGATTATTTGCATGTGAGGCCCAAACGTAAGGAATTGATTCCTTACGAAACAAAATCTCCGGATGTTATTAAAGATGATTTGGCTGTTAGAGCTTTACGCAAAGATCCCGGCGATAATAGGGAAAGGTACCAGTATCCTTCGAACATTTTAATGAAAAAAAACCGTGCCACACGCACCCAATCAGCCAACATTTATGCATTGATTCAAAGGGATGCGGCCAAACCTTCTGGCGGTGACTTGCACTCATATTTGGAACTGACCAAAAGTATTGATCGCTCGGGTAGCATGTCAGATTTACACAAGACCGAATCTGCTAGTGATATACCGAGCACTCTCAAACTACTGCAGAGTCTTAGGGAACAGGACCTTGAACAAAACCAACCACAAAGCCAAATAAAAAGAGTTCATATTCCTTTTCGCCATCCCAGTCAAGGAGGCGCCATTTGTAAATTACCAGAGAAACTCAGTGAGGATGAGAAACGATCTAAACCGACACCCATGCCCATGCCGCGTAAATCTTTAACACCTGAGCCACAAAACACAGATACACATAAAATGGAGGAGGCTTTAAACAAAATTGCTCATGATGCCCAGGAGAGCAGCAAAAAGCTATCTGAAGAGCTAAAGGAGCTTAGAAAGGAGGCCCATATTACGGGTTCCCAGCCAAAGAAAGGTGATCCTGAAGATGAAAAATTGGTAAAGGAGTTGCAAGAAATAGAGAAAGTTTCTCAGGCAGCCAAAAAATGTGGGGAAATGCTGTTGGACACCTTGCCGGATAGCGGCCTAAGCGAAGGAGAAGAGAAAGCTAAATCACGCAAACTGCACAAAGAAGACAAATTAATAAAAGCCATAGATCAGGTATCAGAGGCTGCTAATAAAGTGTGTGAAAAGATACTAAAGGATATTGTTACCACCGAACCGCCTGTGGTTGTGCATGAACCGGTAAGAGTTACACAAGCAGCGGAGAAAGAAGATCTGGTTATGCCAACACTAATTAAGAAACTAGATCCTATGAATACGGCCAATATTGAAGCTATAGCTAGAAGATGTATGCGCCAGTTGAGCGATTTGAGTGACAATCATGACTATGATAACTTGAATCAACCGGATATAGCGGTGGCATCATCGTGTAATATTCAACAGGTTACAAAAGACGATACCACAAATGATTTGACTACTTCTAATCTTACAGAAATGCGAAAACCACCCAACAAACCGAAACAGCAACAGATCGAGGAGATCGATCGAATAATGAAGGAATTTGAAAATCAAGCTAAACAAAATCTAAATGAGAAATCAAAGGGAGCACCTGTTGTGGCTATACAAGAACAACAAAATAGTAAGGCTCCAGGATCAAGTACTACTGCCTCCTCCTTCTCTTCATCCAGTGATTGTTTGGCCAAATCATCTAGTCCCTCCGGTAGTAGGCATTTCTCCTCGAGCGTCACATCTTTCAATCCCTATTCGTCCAGTGATTATATTAAGTCACCCAGTAGTGAGTTTCACGCACCCAGCACTGATCCCATTAATACTTTTAGCACGACATCCTACGAAGTACAATCGACAACTAGTGCTACGCCGAATCTAACCACCGTCAGCACTTTCAGTTGTTCACCCTCACCGCCACCGCGCAACCTTACGCCCAACAGCAATTGCAGTGTTACAATTGCGTCCAATACTCAGCGAGGACGCTCCACTTCGCCCTCACAATATAATTCCGCCGAGGAATTGGCCATGATTTTTGGCACTGAGGAAACGTCTAAAGTGAAAAAACTACAAAATAATTCAGGTAAAAGTGGTTCGAAAGCAAATGCTAATGCGCCAGAACTACTGCTAAAGCAAGAAACACTAAAAACTAATGCTGCATCCCTCCCAGAATGTACTGCTAATACCGATAATTGTGAATGTTATGCTAAAACTAATCATTGTTTGTTGTTAGTCCATCCCACATCATTCTCTCATAATACTAATAACGCTAGTAGTTCTCCCTCATCATGTGTATCATCATCGGCGCCGTCGTCCACTTCATCGGCGTCCTCCTCAGCATCATCGTCCTCATTATCTAGGTTAGAAACTATACCCGAATTCGGAGTAGATTTTAAACGGGAAAGTCCCGACGACAAGTTTAAAATGTCGGTCAATTACAATAAAATCTACAATAGCAAGTTAAATATACTCGTGGCTAAGATGGGAGGCACCAGTTCCCCCCAACCTCTAGCCCAATTTGATTCTTTAGGTTCATTAGAAGAGACTTCCTCAAATCCAGATTCGGGCAATGTTAGCTTAGCCGATTTCCCCTTAGGACAACAAAATCTAAGTTCTAGTGTGGTGCAATTAAGTTCTCCTTATAACATGCGCTTTGAAGTTAGAAATTGTTTTAAGACTGAGGTGACAATCGCTACCCAAAAGCAACCAGACGAAGAAATTATTAAATTGGATGATTTGGAAATTGGTGGAAAAGTAGGGCTCGCCACACTTCCCACTGTCGAGGAATTAGAGAATAGTTTAAGAGAGCGTCTCATTTTAGAGGAGAGTTTTAAGCAAACTGAAGAGTTTTTGGAGAAGCAAAGCCTTTTAAAAGAGAAATTGGCTCTGGCCAAAGAAGACCACGACTTAATGGGAGAGAGAATTATTTGGGCCAGAGATGAAATAATGGCTGAGGTAAAGGCCCTAGAAGCAAAGGCTTTACGAGTAAGACAAAATATTACAAACGAAACTCGTTTAATAGGCGAAGCATCAGATGGAGAAGAGGAACAGGAAGAATCTTTGAGCGAAAATTATAATTCTCTTTTGGAATCGGATGGCAACGACTTCCTAAGTCTGGAAGATGAAAGAGATGTTATAAGAAAACACTCGCGCAAGCGCAGCTTTGTAATAGAAACACCACAATTGGAAATGAATATAATGGAGGAGAAAATTAATTATGAATTTAATCTAAATAGAGATGAATCTCCCACAACTAATGAAAATGGCGATAACGATGAAATCACTTTTCAAGCATTGAGTCGCAATAGCGAAGAGCTTAAGGAAAATGAAGAGCAAAGCGGCAGCGATTTGCGCCTGCGTCTTCGGCAACCTACAACCACAGAAGAATTACCCAACACCAGCGCCAAGGCAACTTCTAGGCTCAACGTGGTCAATGTTTTGGGTGAACAGCGCCAAGCGGTGAATAGTCCCACACTATTAGAGCATCTAGTTGTCGCTTGCACACTGGGCATTATCAACACGGATGATCTAGTTACACTGTGTCTTATAGTTATTGGCATTATAATTGTTATAGCGTTGGCCTTCTTTTGACTACAAGAGCCCTTAATTTCTTTCCTCAAATAGAATTGTTAATTGTTGTTGTTATTTTCTCTCTTTTCAACTCACCACCTCAAGTGCACTTATTCCTTGGCAAGAGAACCGAAGAGCTTTAGACATGTTTTTGAATTTTCATTAGCTTTTCCTGAAGTTCTCGTTCGTTTCGTTTCTAAATATTGTTTTATATTATTAATAATCTAGTTATAGTTTTCATTTAAGTGCAATAATTTCTAAACGTTAATTAAGAAACCTCCCGAAATTTTGAAAGAACTTCAATTTTACTTGAATGAATCTATTTTAACAAAAATTTTGTATATAATTTTTTTTTTCTTAATTCTCCTTAATTCTTAATCGTTTCATATTTTTTATTTCATAGACTGCAACTTGTGCCAATGATTTGATTATTTTATCTATATTAATTTTAATTCTTCTTTGCTTCTTTTTTTAAATTAATTTTTTTTTTTTTTTTTAGTGTATCTAACAATTATTTTATATTTAATATTTTTCTTTCCGTATATTTTCAGCTAAATTTGTAGTTTAAGAAGCATTTAAATTTGCAATTTTGTCGCCTTTAGTTTCCAAAAAAAAAATTATAATAATAATAATAATAATAATTAAATTGTTTATTTTTTACACCGAATTTATAAAGTCGAACCTGCACCAGGTTTTCATATGCTTTCTATTACCTGCTTTCGAAATAGAGCAGGGAAGCATTTGTTTTTTGCCCCCAAAAATCAGTCGAAGTATGAAAACGAAAAATCTTTAAAATCTAAGTTTTTTGTGTTTTTTTTTTTTAATTTTAAAATTTTAAGTTTCTTATTTTTAAGTTTAACAACTTTAAGTTATCCGAGTATATTATTTCCTCAAAAATCATCATGATTACATATTATTTAAAGTATCAATTGAAAAAAAAAACTACAAATAAAAATAACAATAATAAAAGATTTTTAAAAATAATTAATTTTTGTTTTAAATGATTTACATTTAAAGGACTTCTGCGTCGTCAATTTTGTAAAATGCCAGACTTCATATTGAAACATTTTAAATGGAATGATGGAATATTTCCATATGAAATACTTCAACGCTTGGCCTCAACGATTCATCATTTAGAGCAAAGTTTAGAGCGGCTGCTTTTAAAGTGCTTTTAAGTATCACGCACGTGACACATAAAGTAAATTTTGCTGTGGAACTGCCCTTTCATTGGCGAAAGAATACTTTCCTTTTCGCAGAGCCACACCCAAAAGTGCTTCTAAATATGTGAAATAAATTTGTTTGCTTTTTAATTCCTTTCCCGATTTTAATATTATTTTATAATATAAAAATTTTCTTAATATTTCTGGAATCCTCAAATTTCTCTTAATTGGAGATATTTTAATTTCATGATTTTTAGTTTGAATTACTAATATTATTTAAAATAGAAATCAATGGAGTTCGAACTAATTAAAACTCATCACTATTCTCGCATTTGTTTTTATTCCTAAAAACCATTACCGTTTTTCATTAATGCAATGAACTAGTGGCATCTCTCCACCATAATTTCACCTTTTATATTATTTCACCAATATAATTATTTTTATGTATAAAGTTTGAACTAAATTAAACTCACAACAATTCTTGCATTTGTTTTTATTCCTAAAAACAATTACCGTTTTTCATTAATGCAATGAACTAGTGGCGTCTCTCCACACAAGACTTCATTTATTTCGTTGAATTAAAGATCTATTTGTGGCATGTGTGGGTAACTAAATGAGGGCCGTTCAAGTACTTTTTCATGGTATTTTCCCCATAACTGCTTTACGGAAATACTCCAAAGCTGGGAAGGATCTATCTTTAATCTTTTTATTACTTTTACAAAAATTATTTAGTCTACATGAGAGTAAAGCGTAACATGGAAATTGCAATTTATTCACTGCAAGTTATTGCGCAACTTGAGCAAAAGAATTAAATCAAGCTCGTGGCCAAATTAGTGAGCAACTTTATAATCCTTCACAATGAGTACTTCTCTATTTTTTAAGTTCGATCAGAAGACTTGCCGACTACTCGGCAATTACTTTACTTCCTCTTTTTATAATTTTAAAAATTTTTTTTTTTTTTAAGGATACAAATTATGAATATTTTTAATAGTCTGTTTCTTGAGTAACTGAATTCGCTAAAAATGCCTTCCCCAGTGAAGAGAATTCCAACATCTTAAAAATGGACTTATGATGTTACTCCTCTCTTCTGTGCTGCAGTTACTATCAAAATTTATTTTACCAAACTTGCCGTATTATCGAACTCTTTTTTTTTATATATGTAATGAGTTCTAAAAGCGGAGAACTATTTCCGTCTTGTCCCATTTTGAAGATTTTCTGTTTGTATGGCCTTAAATTTTGTGTTAAATTATTTTTTATTTATTTTTTGTTTTGTGTTTTATATATTTGCTTGTAATGTTTTTCTTATAATTAACCTTTTAGGCCAGTGAATACAAATAAAAATTGTTAATAAAATTAAAAAGAGTCTGTGTTTTATTTTAAGTTATGTAAACATGTGCTAAATGGCTTAATTAACAAGCAATTAAACATGCTCCTGTTTCTATGCCCGCTGCTCCTGCAATTAATCGTGTATATAAATTTTTGTAAGCAAATTATTACCTATAATAATTATTTAAAAAATTATTTTTAGCTTAAAATTTGCGGAAATTTTCTTACTTGAGATTTTAAATAAAAAACTGATATAAATATTTTAGTCAAAAGCAATTGCTGAACAATTAATTGAACAGGAAAATTGTTAGTAAAACATTTATAAACTGTTTGTGTATCCGTTGTAATTACTAAATAGTATAAGTGATTCCCTTAAAAAGTAATATTAATGGCAAAAATATTGGCTTTTAAGACATTACTAATGAAATAATATATTTTTTATAATTTATTACAATACAAATATAATTTTTATAAAAGGATAATAGAAATTCAGTGATTTGCAAAGAATTGAGGATAAAAGATTTTCCAGCGTTGAATTGCATAATTTTCAGCGCCCTCTATGAGAATAAAGGAAGCAACAAATTCACCTCATACTAATATTTGGTTTAACTGGCGGTGAAAATCTTAGCTAGCTCGAATTGGTTGTTGTCACTGCTGTGCGTTGGACTACTTGGCAGAGAGCATGGACAAACGTACATTAATTTAGCAGTGTAGTGAGAAAAATTCCCCTCTCATACTGAGCAGTCAACTATTTAACGAGGTGCCATTGTAAATTATGTTTTTCGTCTTACCATTTAAACACATAACGATGAGGGAAAATGAAAATGTTCAGAGATCGAAATATGAATAATATGAAGACTTTTAAAGACTTCCCGTACCTGTCATGCAGTATGTTTTTTACTCTGGCAGTCAATTTGTCACAGTTTGCAAATACAGTCTTCCATTTATTTTTATTGTTTAATCTAAACTAGTTGCATATATGGAAATGATGAAACTTCATGAAATTTTTTTAGAAACTGCATATATATTAGTCAGTGTATATACTTTATTAGCAGCAAAACTGTTGACATAATTTTTTAAATTTCATAAACTTTTTTTAGTTATTATAAATGCTTTGTTAGACTAGAGAAATATTCTTCTCTGTTAAAAAAAAATCTTAAACTTTATTCCGCTGCATTAATATTAACCAGTCGAGTGAGCAAAATGCCACGTTTTCATTGAACAAATAAAACCCTACACGTGCTATAATTGACATTTAGAAAGTGACTAGAAAAAGTTCAGTGACCTTTATTTTTAGAAAAGCAACAAAAAAGAAATTGGCAAATATTTAATATGACTCGTTTAAATATTTATTTGCTCAGTTAATAAAGGCAGCGAACACACCAGCAGAGAAATAAAAACACCCTAAACACTCTGGTTACAAATAAAAGGCAAATAATCAGACGCACGTTATTAGTGCGTTGCTTTTCAAAGAACATTCTAGAAGTAACACTCATTTACTGAAACTGAAACACGCTCAAGTCCAACTATTGCAGAAGAAGTGGGACACCACTTAATATGCCAGGTAAAGCAATTGTATCCTTGTAATTACTTCCTTGATTTTAATAGATCCTACTTGGGTAGTTGTTCACTCTCAACACCGGCGCAAGACATTTAGATTTCCATTCGTTGGTATTTCCCTGTCATAAGCTTAAGTTATTCTAAGCAAACAAATTGGCCACAAGTAGAAAGGGGGTTGAAACAATGTAAGGGGCCTTCGTCGCTCAAAAAACTTAACCTGATTCAGTTTTAGTGTGTTTAACGTAGAAAAAGATTGTCATCTACACTTGTGTAGGTAAGTTTGTTTCTTGGCTGCTGCCGTTTTATTTTCCGAGAATTTTCTTCTCTCATCCCGGTAGGAAATTTCTACGAATGTATGGCCTCCAATAAAAGGTGTTTGATTAGCTGAGTTATACTCGCATTGACATTTGCTGGACTTGAACGTTAAATTTCAATATTTTTCAACTCTCATCTACTCTTTTGAAACTGTACCGGAATCGGCAGTTATGGCTTACGTGTCCTGGGAACCGAAATATTCTCATTGCCAGGCAATATCCAGGATTATTATACATTTCAAAAGTTTCCATAACTATTTTAGAAATTTCATGTTGCAATTTATTTATTAATCGCTCTTAAATGTAAAATATTTCTTACTATTGTGTAAATAAAAAATATATATTTTCTTTTCACACCACAATTTATTTATTTACCGATAGTAATCAAAATATTTTATTTAATAATATTGTAAGTTTTAATTGCTCTAACAAAAAGGTTTTCTCTGTTCCCAAAAAAGCCTCTAAAAGTTTGCAGAATACACCTCATCTATAGCATGGACCTGTTTGAGTTCAATTGCTCTTCTCTAGAATAGAGCCTGTGTAAAATTTATTACATTTAATAAAGCCGAGTAAATTTTACGATTAAAAATATTAATAACAAACACCCATTGGAAAGGGGCTGAATAAATAAATAGTGGTATGAAAAGAAAAAGGTTTAATTTTTTATACTTAATTGAAACGAAATGTAATGAAATACCGAAGTAATTGCTCTGTAATGCAAAATATTTATTATTTTCATTCATAATTTTTTATTCAGAAAAATTAATTATTAAAAAACTTTGAAAAGTTTTAGTTGGAAAATATTGCACAATATTTTTTTTCGGAACTATTTTCTATTTTCTGAATAATATTTTCTTTAAGTATTTTCTATTTGCTCTCATTTTAAGGTTTTTAAGCCTTCGCCGTCCAATTTTATAATTCTGCATTGATTGTTATGAATATTAAAATTTTTTTTTTTAAATTTTCTGCTTCCAACTGGCTATGCAAAAAATTTTCAAAAATGACAAAAAAATATTCATGAATATTATGAAATATTTTTTATAAAACAGATAAAGATTCTGAAAATCTGTGGTAGAAAATTATAAAAAAAAAATGTTTAGTTTTCAAAATAATAACTTTTAATTTGTTATTTAAACTCGCTAAATGCGAAAAGCAATTTTTTATTTAAAAATATTGCCAAATTGATTGAATTTGGGTATCAGCTGTTTTCTATCAGCTGATCAAATTCTTTGAATTTTCATTGAAAAATTTAATTCAACTTCGGTTCTAATAATTATTGGCATGAATTTAAATGAATAAATTTAAAATGAATTATTGGCCATGCCTTCAGTCTGAAGAAATGGTTTTGCTATTTCCCACCTGGTCTATTTCTTTCAGAACATGTGCTTAGAGTGTACGAGTAGTTTGTAGTATCCTTTGTCTCAAACATCTAATAAGGATGGCTGGAAGGAACTTGAAAACTATTTTTTTCTTACCTCTCTCTTGTATTGTTGCTTTTATTTGCATAACTTGCATATTTTCATTGTTACGCAGCCATCAGTGGTTTCAAAACATTTCCGCCATGAGAAGGATTAGGGAATAAAAGAAAAGAAATTTTCCATTTCCAATTTGTAAGGCAATACAAAAAACTACGATAGAACAACAACACTTAATAGTAGAAGAAGCAAACGTGTGAGAGAGACTGTGCCTGTGTGAGTGAGTACATTCATGCATGGAGTTTCGTGCATGTGTATGCGGATGGATTGGTATAACAGGAGTGGTGTGAGTCCAACGTCGTGTATCTGTTTTTGAGAGTGTGCGTGCGGGGCATATAATGCAAATACAAATTAATCAAATTTTAATTGGTTTTGTTTAGTTCCTTAAGGTATTTCTTTAATTTTGAGGCAAAATATTGAACTCACATTAATTGGGAGTTAAATTTGCTTTGCAAAGAGGGCGTAGAAGGAATGAATCGCTGGCATGCTTTCCTTGGTGCGCAAGTACAAACAAAAAGCACTGGTTTAGTATTGAGTCTCGTACAACTTTCTTCTCGTTGCTCAAAAAAAGCATGCGGTTTTTTTATTGGGGTTGTAAGATTTTGTTTATTATATTTGTTGGCTGGCAATTTCGAAATTAGAGATGGCCGATGGCCGATGACCGAGACATCGATAAGTAAGTCATAAATCGATAATTATAAATAAAATTAATATTAATTTTTTTCTGGGGCTTAATTATTTTTGGATCGCACTACTGTGGTTCGGTGACGAAAGAAATATAATAAATCTTTATTTGTTATCGATTTAATTGCGCCAATATGGGCCATTGTATATTTTATAAATTTATTACGAAGATCAGCTAAAGCATGCAATCCCTGAATCTGAATCTATTAGTGATACCAACAAATGTTGCAGTGACTTACGAACATTTAATATCTTAAAGAAAAAAGTTTACGAAAACTTTTAATTATCGTAGTGGGCCATGGCAAAGGCAGAGGTGAACATGCTCGACAGCTGCTGTGTTATCAAATACCGTGTATCAAATAAAATATGATGCAATTCAGAAACGATTTTGTGATAAAATATTTTCAAACATAAAATGCAATCCAACAACATAAAATCAGCTGATTTAAATGGTATTTGGCTTTTGCAAAATTATTATAAAAGCTTAATTAATAAGACTTTGCTTGAGTTCTTGCATTTAGAAGTTTTAACTTTAATTTTCAGACTTCGGTGCAGTTCTCCTCATCAGGTGGAAAAAATAATGCTGATGCTGGAAAATGAAGTAGCAAAATATTGAAAAATTAATTTTATATTTACATTTTATAAAGAATTCCTGGTTATTTTTTAAAAAAAGCGATAACAATTTCGTTAAACATATTTTGTAACATATTTTGCAAAAGTGCCCACTGTGCGCTGTTGGTGAAATTTTCAATTCATGGAAATATTCCGGCACGTGGCCATGTGCTTTGCCACACATTTGATATTCTGGCCATGCTCGATTTTGGGCCAAGAAATTCGGCCACACTCAATGAAACGTTTTAATTGTCATCACTAAAATTAAATTTTCTTTCCGGCATTTCTCTGCCTCTCACTACCGCTCTTGAGAGAGCGGCACTCTTTATTGGCGTGTGTGTACTTTTTTTTTTTTGTTATTATTTTTCCTAATATTGTTGTTGCTTCAGCAACACCCGGTTCTAGTGGGTGTTGTTTTTATACGAAAACAAACAGCTGATTCCTGTTCCCTTACTTCCCCCTCCTCGCATGATACTCGTGCGAAAGCAATTGCTCTTATGCTATGTTGGTAGGATAATGGCATCAATAATCATTTTGGGCTCATCTCGCATGCCGCACCACACCATCAGAACAAAATATAAAAAAGTGTTTCGTTGGTTTTGTTGCTGTTTTGCCTGCTGCTTGGAATGGGTACGTAAAAACAAACAATAACAGAATGATGAAACGAAACCTGTCTGTATTGTTTTTGTTGTGTGTTGGCTTGTCTCGCAACAAATTGTGGCAAAACTAGAACCTTCATGTGCCTTCAAAGCATTTCGGCCAAGTTAGTTGTAAAAGTCATGTTGCCGCAAAAACAACATTTACCCAACTGCCTCACGGAGTAAAACAAAAAACAATAAAAAATAAAAAAATCAGAAAAAACAAAAAATAAAAAAACAAAGAAATGAAAATAGAAAGTTGTACTTAAAGTGGTTTAAAAGAGACACAAATCCAAATGTGGGATTAAAAACGAAATTGCTTATGGTGAAATAAAATAACAGAAAACTATAAATAATTAATAATTAATAATAATTGTTATTATGGAAATGGGCAGGAGGCAAAGAGGATTCATAATTAGTGAGTGAATCATCATTATTAAAACCCCAAGTCCTGCACCAGCAAAAACGGAATGAGTGACAGAAAGCCAACCGCTAAACTCAACCAGAATGTAAAAGAATTAAAATTGTTAAATTTGAGTTTTTTTTATTTTTCTGCTGTTGGCTTAGTAAAATACTTTAATTGAAGCAATAAAGAATTCAAAAAGTTTTGAAACAGTTCTTTAAGTGCTTTAAAATAAAGCGTGTCTGTGTGTGTGTATATGTGTGTGTGTGTGTGGAGCATTGTGTGCATGGCTGGTTCTTTTCTCTTCTTTTTCAATTAACAAAAAACTAAATTCATTTAAAGAAAATACAGAAAGTTTTATCCAGTTTTTGAGTTTGTGCTGTCCTTCTCCAAACTTCCACACTTCAAGCGTTTGTTGTTGACTGTGTTTTTGATGCAGTTGAACTTTGCATCAAGTGCACTCACAATCTTCTGTTTAACTTTTTTTGTTTCGGTCTTAAGGTGGCTTTTCATTTTGATTTCCTTTAGGCACCGTCTTCTTGCGTAAACGGTTGCCTTTGAATTCAATTTTATGTTGGCTGATTGACTTTTTGCCACTTGCCATTGTTGGTGTTTCATAATCTCCTTTGTGGGCTAATTTGGTTGTTAACCTCGTTGTGAAATGATACATTGTCGTACTGCTTATCGTACCGGTACCAAAAATTGTTTGGCAGAATTATATTTTGGCCGTGGCTTTGACTTCGTTCGAATAATCGTTCAAGTGCTGCCGATTATTCGCCTACATTTATCGGATAATATGAGTAATTTGAGTAATTTTTTTACGAGTAAAATGTTTATAGTAGGTAAGCCGTTTCTCGAGAGGGAAGTGGCGTGTTGGTGTAGGTTAGAAGATCAGCTGTAAATTATGCGCTATACTGCGCTGAATATAAAAGTCTGCCATCGGATAATACGAGTAATTCGAGTAATTTTTTTGCAAGTAAAATGTTTATAGAAGGTAAGCCATTTCTAGAGAGGAAAGTGGCGTGTTAGTGTTGCTTAGAAGATCAGCTGTAAATTATGCGCTATACTGCGCTGAATATAAAAGTCTGCCATCGGATAATACGAGTAATTCGAGTAATTTTTTTACGAGTAAAATGTTTATAAAAGGTAAGCCGTTTCTAGAGAGGGAAGTAGCGTTTTGGTGTAGCTTAGAAGATCAGCTGTAAATTATGCGCTATACTGCGCTGAATATAAAAGTCTGCCATCGGATTATACGAGTAATTCGAGTAATTTTTTTACGAGCAAAATGTTTATAGCAGGTAAGCCGTTTCTCGAGAGGAAAGTGGCGTGTTGGTGTTGCTTAGAAGATCAGCTGTTCATGCGCCATCTTGCGCTGAATATAAAAGTCTGAAAGATCGCTGGCGTGATTGTAGGGAGTTAGTTTGGCCTAAAATAAGTTCTGTAATCCAGATCAAGTGTAGAATTTTTTTCTTATAAGAAAATTCATATCAAATGTTTTTAATTTCATTTGGATTAGATTTGCATCGATGTGATCTTCGCTGTTTGCTCTAAAGTAGACAGGAGGCCGTATTACTTGTTTTCTCGCTGATCTAGATAACCCTCTAAATCCTCACTAAACGATGTCAAAATGTGTTAAAATTCTTTTTTGCAGGCATGTCGGGGGTCTGGTATCCACTGTGTTGAGTGAGAATGCAGGCAAGCACTCTCTTGGTTATAATTAGCTGTGCCATGCCCACAAAATATTTCTCTCTCATGATTACGAATATCTGTAGGAGTTAAATATTTTTGGCTGAGAGTTTTACAGTGTAACACTAATAATTTTAGTAATATTAATCAGCTGTTTGTAGGCGTCAGACAACGTTTACAAACATGTAATTCTCGTATCGTAACTACTTTGGGAAAAATATTTGTATACTTCTAATCGAAACTGTAGGGTTTGAGCACAGCAAACTCTTTGCAAACGCATTTCTTCTAATTACGAGTACATTTAAAAGAAAATTATTTAAATCTAGTTTGTAATCCCATTTCAATGTATTAGTTATTCACTCAGCATCATTCAAGCATTAAGCGTAAGTGTTCTAGCCAAGATGCGATTTAGAGAAGACAAAATAAATACGAGTGCAACAAAAACATGCGACATTTATCTTGCTTAAATCTTTGCAATCTTGAATTTAAAAGAAAAGAAAATAAACTCGTACAAATCATTCTTTTTTCCATTTTCATTTGTTTAAACAAAAGGCAAAAGGCAACAATGACACCAAAGGCTGGTGTATTCGCTTGAAATGCGATGACAAACTTTTTAACTGCCTGGTATTTCTCGCTGATGCTCTGTCGGTGTCTTGCAGCATATGAGAGGCAGCCGTTCAAATGAAACCTACATGGAGCAGTTTGAAGAGGCCAGGCCAACCGTTTTAATGTGTACGACTGACAGAGTGGCGGTGCAACCTACAGTCGAGCATAAACCTTCAAAAGCAAAATAGTTTGACTTTATCTCCGTTTCATCGTTTCGGTTGGCTGTCTCTGCTCTTTGCTATTTAAATCTTTCTTTTCTGCCTCAAAGCTGGTTATAGAACTAGATTTGCAGCAACAACTTTAATGGTCTGGCTTATAATTTAAAGGCTGATAAACCAAAATTATGCGATTAGTTGCTTAATTTGCTTGCTCAGATATTTTCATATATTTCTTTTCGAACAATTTGTTTGCGATTAGTAATCGATTAATCGTTATGTGAATGCATTTTGTGTACGTTTTTTATATTTCTTAAGCCGCAAAGAATAACATTCAGCTCGTATGTGGTAATGAATAACTTGTTTGCCTGAAACGATTTCTTTTACAAAAATTCCCAGGTGTGCTTACAAAAGTGGCATGCTGGTTAAAGGGTGTGCAAACATCGAAAGTGAATTGACCTGCCATATTGAGAACCTGTACTTGAATTATTTCTTGCAGCATCGTTTGCATTAAGCGGTTACTAAAATGAATTTTCATTGAAGTTAAATAATTTAAAGCAATTTCATGCTATTGAAAATTAAATTGCCATAAATGGAAGACACTGTAATCATTAGTTGTCACTGTAACGCTTCACAAGTGAAATATGGAGACGAATGGCTGGTGATACATAGCAAACCACAGATTATCAGTTTCTGGGAAAGCGCATATCCAGTACAATGTTTCCCCTGTAATGGCCACGGTTCTGAATTTGCTACATTCTTATAATATTTACTTCACACACACATACATACGTGTATATTCTGCATTGAAGCAGTTCATATATTAATCGTATCTCATATCGCCTTCCCCGACCTCCGCATAAAACCATATGGCAAGATCAATACGATATCTAGATTGATTGCATCATACGAGTGATGACGTTTTAATTGAATTCGCATTTAAAGAACGATACTTAAAAATAAAAATTAATTTTTCTAAAACTGGTGAACTCCCACTTGCTCATCTTTAATGTCTTCGCTTCTGTCGTCAAGAGCACTACTAGCAAGTTTGTACTTGTATAACCTTTTCAATTAAAAGATTTAATTAACTGATTCCTTAATTAATCAAATGTTATTTATATTGTATTTTCTTGTTTATTTGCCATCTAATCCCCTACACAATTCAGCAGCTCCAGCAGTGGCGTTCATTGACACACAATTTTGATCGTGTAGTGGGAATTACGTCCTACACGGTGCAAGCAGTTGTTCTTGTCCGTTGAATGTCACGTTTGCCAAAAAGTTTAAATGAATGAAATGTAATGAGCGAGATACTTTCAGATGTTGCATGTACACATTCAAATGAATGTAGTCAGTCAGTCATACTATTGCAAGAGGTGAGATAAAATGGAGGTAAATAGAATTTGCCACATGGACGTATAAATTTTCGTACTTTCGTGGCAGCGGCCCAAACAAAAGTGATACACAAGTTTCCTAAAATTTGCCAGTAGGCCGGACATACGGGAAATATTCTTATAAATATTTCTTATCTCTATATACATATAAAAGTATGTTCATACATACATATGTATGTGTGCATGTGTTTACATATATTTGATTTAAAGTATGAAAGAGACTTGACAGTTTCCAGCTCCCTCTTGTTGAGTGTCTGTCAGACTGTGTATACACAAATAATGACTGCCTGTCTACGAGTGCTTGTTTGTTTGCTTGTCTGTTTATCTACTATATTTGGTTACCTGACGGGCGTTTTTGTTCCACTGCGTTACAGGAGATAAATATATGTATATGAAATGTACAGAGTGACTTGTCAAAAGGTATACAATATTTGAAATAATTCAAACACATCTAAAACCTTAAATAAATATTTTAAGCAAACATTTATAGTAGTCACGGTAAGTTTATCGTGTGCATTATGTTTCGTATTTCTACACATTGAAATATTAGTAAGACATACAAGAAATCAAATTGAGCTACTCTGCCTCAATATTGACTCTAGAAAAGGGAGGCATCTTAGTTGTTACAGCTGCTCTGGGAAAAATACCGCAATCATATTTCTACCACATTAGAAGCGATTTCTTACATGATATTAAACTAATTAATATTTGGCTATAGAGAGTGCTTCTGCAGTCTCCTCTATAATATATTCTCTCTTTCTCTCTAATTAGCTTCAGCTGGCTGCCAACTCCAACAAGCTATAAATAGAATACATGTGGCTTTAACAAAATTATTTCAGCGTTATAGCGATGAACTATTTAGGCTTATTTCTATTTGCTATGTCTATAAGCGATAATGAGCAGAAAGAGTGTTCCCAGCACAGTAAAAAAAACTAAAAATAATTTACGTTTTTTAATAGCAAATGATATTTGTAATATTACAAATGAATTAGCAATACAGAAATATATGTTTACATATCGATTTAAAAAAAATTATTTTCTATTCTGGAAGTTGAGGTTTTAAATAATATATGCAATGTCAACTCCTCATACTATTGCTGGCTCTATGAAAATAATTACACAGCTGGCTACAGTGTTATAATAGTCCGTGTATTCTGTAGTCTTGTGCTTAATACTAAAAAGCAGCGGCGGACAACTTTTTCCCAAACATACCTCTTCCAAATCTACGTTACTTGCTATGAGATTGACCACACGTGACTGAAAAACGAGTTTACAAAAAAATCATGAAGCCCGATTAAATTGCCTCTCAGCTTTCAATAGGCTCATTTGGCTAATATAATGTAGCACTCTTACGATAAAGGCACTTTTTCCACTAATAAACGAAAAATTATTTATATTTTACCTCCGATCCAGTTCAAAGGCAAAGTCTTCCACTCTTTTTCTCTCCCTCAAGTTTTTAATATATTTTCATATTTTAGAATTATTTAAAATGGAAATTTTCCTCATTTCTCTCCTTTCCCCCTTCCGCCCCTTTCCATCCCTTATTTTGTTTTTAGAAGAGAAATTTTTTTTTTAATTTATATTGTATACGTAATGATTGTTCCCTCTGTAACAAGTTATCATTTAATTCAATATGGTTCACTTACAACCAGCTTTTAATAAACAAATTTATAAATTAATATTAATTATCTTGAGCTTATTTTAATAATTTATTCACAAAATAAAAGACAATCTAAATGCGTGCACGTGATTTACATTTTGAATGTATTAAAATTGTGAATTAATCATTTTTATATTTTAAATTGTTTGTTAGTTTGTTTGATTGTTTCGGCCGTCATCCCAAAATGTTTGAAAGGTTTTATGAAATAGGATTTCACGCTTTAGACAAATTAGCTTTAATTGAAATTGAATCTATTAAAGTCTACTTCCGTTGCTTAAATTACAAATTTATAATGATAAATATTTGCAGGAGTCCTTAATCCTTGGCTGGGTGTTGTGAGGTCCCCGCCTTCTTTTAATATTTTCTATCCAATTGTAATAATAATTATGGCGTTTCCTTTTATCATTTTGTATGCCTTTCCTCATGATACGACTCTCAAAGGACTATTTTTCAAACGGATACTCATAATTTATAGTGGTGTTGTATACAAGTATTTGTGAGAAAGTGTTAGTTATTCATCGAGTTGGGGGAACTTTAAGGATTGTGTTGACGATTGTAAAAATTCTTAGTGTTTTAAAAAAACTGCTTTAAAGGAAAGTTTTTGTTGTACTTGCATGCAGTAGATTCTGTAGGGGAGTGAAGTCGTAATGAGTTGAGACGGGGGTTTCAAAGAGATTTCCAATTATAGTTTTAATGTCTAGATGTGTTTTTTCTAATTCATAATTTTCAAAATTCATAATTTTATAAAGAATTATTCCAAAAAAATGGTTTAATGTGTTTTGTATTGAAAATTTACTTTTTTAAAAGATACTTCTTTTTAAATAAAAATATTATTTGTGTTCGGTACTTTTGCCTGCTTGGCTGGGATTTCGAAATTTTAACGTTTCGTTATTCAGAAATTTGTGAGATTTACAGGAGCCACGAAACCGAGTTTTGGATTATAAAATCACAGCTAATTCGAACTCTTCTAATTTTGAGATGTTTTTTACTGTGCAAAATAACTTTTTATTTTATTATACAAAACAAAAAAAAAAAAAATAATAATATATAAATTAATGGGGCATTTTAAATAATATTTTTAAACAATTTTAAACAATTTTGAACAATCTTTATATAAATATATATATATATATTTTTTTTTTTGTACATGATTTATTTACTATATCTTCAAAATATTGAAATCACAATAATTATTCAAATCTTAATATATAAAAAATTAATATGTATTATGTCCAGCCATTGCTAGACAAAAAAATGATGTGTTGCGCTGGATTTTTGTTTTTGTATCCTTTTGCTTACTTAGCTTTGGCTAACGGCAACCAGGTCCCTTCTACTCAAACGCGTATATTCCCTATCGCTTAGGATATTACGGGCTAAAATATTGGGGTGCGTTTCTAACCTTTATAGGTATCTTCCTGCATATTTTTTAATTTCAACTTTCACCGAGGGCACATCCAAATCTTTGTGTATATTTGAGTTTTTAATATACCAGGGCGCTGCTGTAATAGTTCGTAAGATTCTGTTCTGTTGTCTTTGAATTTTATCCACATTTGACTCAGAGGCAGTACCCCATATTTCGATTCCGTAGCACCAGATAGGCTTTAGGATGGCTTTATACAGCAAGAGTTTGCAGTCTAAACCTTAGGGTGGAATTCCTGCCCATCAACCATTTTAATTGCACTGCTTTTAATTTCATTTGTGTTAATTTTGTGTCAATGTGACATTTCCAAGTTAAGCGTCTGTCGAGGTGAATCCCTAGCCTTATAAAAATATATATGGAGAATATTTTTAATCATCTTTATAAAATTTTTTTTAGACTTTAAAGGGTATTTGTTTGGAGTAAAAAGTCGATGAATAAATTATTTTCGTTGAAAATTAAAGAAAATTTAAGAAACAGAATAAATGAGAATTCCATTATTTTAAAGAAAATTTTATGTAAAAAATTTTTTAATATTTTTTAGTAAATTTTTAAAAAAAATTATTGTTTTATTTTTGTTTGAATTTATGAATTTCTTTTCACTGACTCTCACTAAAAATTAATCTGTGTTTCTGATTATTTTAACACTTTGATATAATTTACATACATACATACATATATACATATATTTTTAATGCAAAGTAAATGAAGTTATTGGTCTCCGTATACACAATGCAAATCTGAGAATCTGAAAATTAAAATTTTTGTAGGAATTTGGTTTAGGCATCATTTACACTTTCTGCTTGCATACTATATACAGTGAAACCTCCCAATAGTGGTCACTCCCTCAGGTGTACACCTCCCTTCAATGGACAATTATCAATATACAAAGCTTTAAAATTGAAATTCCACGCATGTAAACCTCTCATATACGGACATGGACATAATTTTGAGTGTTATTTGGGTCGAAAAACCTCTAATATTTGGACCAAATATAAAACAAACTGTTAGAGCCTTTAAGTTTCACTATAGGAGCCATCTAGTTAAAAATATTCTTTCGAATATGGACACAACTTTAGGCTCTTTAAACAAATACGACATTCTTGAATCTTTATATATTGTCAAAGCCGCATGGAAAAAGTTTCCGTCGAAACTATTCAAAAGTGTTTTCGAAAAGCTGGTTTTGATGGCGCCTTTTACAATAGCCTGAGTATGACGACGAAAATTATATCCCCTTAATAGATTTGCAAATATTAACACAAGGCTGTGGGGCCTTTTCTACTGAAGAATATCTATGCATTGATCAGAAAGCAAATATCGAGAATGACTGCATAACTATTGATAGTGACAATACGAGCAGCGAAATTGTACTCGAAGAAGATTCTGATAAAGAATACTGGGAAGAGGTACTTAATAAAGTAACAAACGTTACAGAAACTTTAAAATACCTCCATAATTTAAAAAATTTTTTTGCCAAACGGATTTCAAGGCTTTTAACTATGTAAAAGTTTAGAAAGTCGTCTACAATATTGCATGGTTGTTGAGAATCAAGAATCAGAATGAATTAAATTAGTTTCTTTGTGTTTATTAAAAATAAAAGGTTACATAGAAAAAAAAAATTATAACTTAAAATTTTTTATCTCACCACCAAAAAGTGGACAAAAGACACCTCCTTGCAATGGACAAAAGAGCGCCGACCGTGACTGTCCAGTATTGGGAGCTTTCACTTTTTTTTTCGCTTTTATTTTAAGTGGCCTAAACAAAATGTTTAATTATGTCTTTATATAGTGAAATTATTATTTAAAACAATGAAAATTTGCTATTATTTCAAATTGCCTTCAGTAGTGCAATTCAGTAGCCTTTAACGTTTTAGAAGAGGTTTTCAGTTAGTCAAAGGTGTAGCGTTTTGCAGGGACGCGGAGGTGATCGCTAACAAAGCTATTCGATGTTCAATTTAGTTGGAAATCATGCAGTTCAAACAAGAATACATAGAAGAAAACAAACTAATTTGTGTTTGCATAGAACAATTTATTGTTTTTGTTTCTGTTTCTGTTTTTGTTTTTGTTTTTGTTTTTTTGTATTTGTAAGTGCATTGTTTGCGTATTAACGTAGATCAACAACTGAACAACTAATGCGTTGGCTTCCATAAGATAAACACCATAAAAATTATATTATAGGCGTTTAGTTCCGTAAATGAACAAAAACAACGCAGAAAAGCGATAAAAAGTTACTGTCATCTTTTCATAACGCCGTTGATAAGCGTTAAAAAAGTTACTGAATTGCATTCACGGATTTCACTTAAAATCAAAAGTATGTGTATTTATGAGAAAATATAAAACTCACTTCACCTGTGCAATATTATTTTATTCAAATGTTGAAATGTTGATAAAGTTAAAGAGCTTTTTAAAAGGAATTTGGAAGTCGCAGTAGTGTTAAAGTACTGTTGTTATCCCCTCCTCACTTCGGATTGACTTGAATTTAATTCAGTTTATTTTATCATAATTTTTTATATATATATATATATATTTTTTTTTCGAAATAAAACCACTGAACAAAAAATTTACATATATTTATTGCTTAAGGAATTTAATATTATATTGTGCCCGGTAATAACCATAATTTTCCAATAGCATGAACACTCAATACTAATGATATTTTTTATTATCTTTCATTGTGATTTTTAATATAGTTTTTCAGCACTTGTGCCGTATTTTAACTCTATAACATAAAAATAATTTCTAACAACCTTTTTATTACTATTATACTCTTTTTATCGTTACAGGTATGAAACGTAATTTGTTGTCCATTCTAATGTCATGGTAGAATGGTAAGTTATAAATATTTTTTTCTATGCAGACATAATAATTTAACAATGGAAAAGTATGTCTATTCATAGAAATCATATAAAAAATATTATAAAAATAAGTTTTTAATACATTTTTTTTTTTTTTTTGCAAAATTAATATGACTACGGTCAGAGAACATGCCTTTGCGTATTACGAGCCACTTGCGGAATTCAGAAAATGAAATAATAAAAAGGATTATAAAAACGAAGATTTAAGGCAAGAATGTTTTAGATAAGGGCAGTACTAGTTAGAATTACAACAAGTGCAAAAATATATGTACAAGGCCAGACTTATCTCTACTTTATCTAATTTATGATTTTTTATATGCAGTCGAACACGGCTATAACGAACTCCAAGAGACCGGATATTTTAGTTCGTTATAGAAGTAGTAGAAAATTTGTCAAACCCGTATAAAAAAAATTACAATAGCTGATAATAATGTTGATTTTAGAACTTTATAAAGTTCACGGATTTGTTATTTACTTTTCTTTACTTTCCCAACTTCATTAATTAATTGCATTTTTGTTGCAACCGAAATGGAATTGCTTTTATTTTTATCTATATTAAACTTTTTGACTTTTTTAGTACCTAAGTACCTAGTACCATTCTTAGTACCTTGGATTGCTTGTTTTAATAGTCTAAAACAGCTGTGAAGTGTTGCCTTGTGGCGATTTTTTTTAAATCGGCTTTTTCTTAGTTCCCTATAAACGTTGTATTGCCTATTGCCTTTATAAACTGATTATGTGGCTCATAAAAACTAGTTCGCTTTAAAAAAAAGTTCGTTAATAAAAGTTATTCGTTGTAAAAGTAGGGATCTGTATGAAAAATAGTTAAGAAAATATTGTGACCGGAGAAAACAGTTCGCTATTCGCATTGTTTGTTATAAACATCTCCGACTGTATTAAATATACATATCTTTATATATTAATGTAGATCTTTGGTAGACTAAAACTTGTTAACGTAACATCATATTCCGATTTCGTCTGCCGTTTGCAATTGAGGAATTTAGTAGTTCAGCTAACGACACAACCGGCTTTACACAATGGCTGTTGAATACAATTCAACGGCTCTATTCACATCAAACCAATGCTTAACGTTTAGCATTCACCCCTTTCACCAATATTTTTCGAAATTTTCTTTCTTTCCCCTGAGATAAGTTTGGGGCTGTAATACGTATTACAGTCAATCTATTAGTTTGCAATTTTCAAACCGGAATATTGACATGGGGTCACTTTTGGAATCCCACATATTTGACTATTTAACTTCAATGAGTACATTTTTTCTTTCGTCCATATTTTGCACTCGGAATGTTTGACATTTAAGTTTTCTTCTTTCTTTCTATTATCTTAAAACATTCTTCGGTCTCTCTTAGTTTCCTATCCTCTAAGCTTTTAAGGGGAAACTTTTAATTATATTATTCATTAAGGTCATCACAATGCTTATAAATATATTTACGAGAATTTTGCGCAAGCATAGTCATGGTCTTGCCATACACTTTGTATTCATTTAAGGGTGTTGGCGTGTAGATGCCCATAAAATCTTTTTCTTAGTGCCCGTCATAATTTTGTTGTAAAATTTTCTATGCTTTTAGCATGCAAAATCCTTAACGAGTATTCCTTTTACCTTGCAAGTGTACGAAGCTCGTCTAAATGTAGTAGGAAGTGTTTTGTCCTTAAATGAGTGGAATAAAAAAAAATAATGCAAGAAATATGCTCGTAATAAAAGTATGAAAGATACTTAATATAATAATAATGTTGCTTGCAAAAATAGTTCTAGTGGCAAATGTAATAAAGCCACAAGTACAGGTTAGTTGTTATTGCAAAAATTTAAATTTTATGTTGCTGGAGAAAATTGTTACAAGTTTCTCTTCTGTTCTTAGATGGTGAATAAAAGTTCTGTAGTCTTAAATGTATTAATTATTTCAATTTCCAAGATCTACTCCCTGATTGATATCTGTTCATCAGGAATACTGAGTAATTCCCAAGCATTTCATTTGTGTTTTACAACACGTTACAATATTGTCAAGAAGGAGTTTAAAATTAAATAGTGTGGAGTAAGAAGGATATTGGAAAGACTTACACAGAGTCTTATTCATGGTCATGGTGCACGTGAATTCTATTACAGGAAACTACCGATTTTGCGTCAATAATGCGATAAAGAAAAACAATTTTTTGCATAGATTCTTTCCTATTAATAATAATATAACAATAACAACTTCTTTCAATTAGTTTCGAATACTGAAGTTTAATATGAATAAATCGAAAAAGGGATTTCGCTTCTTGGCCTGTAATAATTATAAAAGCAAAATAATTTAATAAGTAGTGTTATATATATATGTTATTGTCAGTCGTAAAACCCTAACCTAATTTGTATCATTTGAAACTAATTATATGAGATTTTTCTAATAAATTAGCTGGCAGTAAATCCTTCTAAATTGTTTACAGTTTTATGACAAAGTCATTACCAATGACATCCGACTGTACTTTTAAAATTATTTCCCTCAAGTAATGCCGACAAAGTAAAAAAACAAAAAAATGATTAAAAGGCTAATGATTTCGAATCCCGTGTATTATCTTTCGAATTAATAATTTTTCGAATTAATTGTTCATGATTTTCTAATAGAAGGCAAACTTAATAACTTTCCAGCATGGCAGAGTAAACGCAGTTCTGAATTCATAAATGCTCAGATTAAGAAATAAATTAAATATGAAATGTTATTCCTAAATTATAATCCCGATATTATTTTTGTATGCTTTTAAACTAAAAAATCACTGCGCAGCAGAGAAGAAAATATCTAAACTGGCAACATTGCAATATCCTTAAAAACCGGCAAGAGATCTTTCACAAAGTAGTGCAGCTCTCATTTGCTCGAAAAACCTCTCTTTCTTTTTAATACTCTTTACTACATTAAATGCATTTTTCCATGCGGTTGATTTTTTGCTTGTTAAAGGCAAACCAGCAAACAGCCAACATGTATTGTTGTTTCTCTTAAAGGTAGAAAATCAGAACACACATTGGAACATGTATATTCTTCTAAGTACAAAGCGAACATTTTTGGCTGAATACGGTGCCTTCTAGTTCCCGATCTCAATATGAACCTGTTAGTAATTTCCTATAACTTTTTACCTCTCGTGTCGCCAATGCAGAAAAAATACTGTAACAAACGGTTAGAATCTTTATAACACACTCGTAATTAAAAAAAAAAATATTAGGTTTTTTAACCTCTTCCCGTCTCTCTCAACCTGAACGCTCATCCCATATTAAACTGCGTCATATTTTAAAATAAAACTATTTTACAAGATAAAAAATTTTATCGCAAACAAGTTCTTCACGAATTAGATTTAATTTCTGATCGAATGATAACGCAAAATTCGCATGTTTCAGTTAACTGATATCATTTCAGATAATTGTAGTCTTAAGTGTTTATAAATTGTTCGCTGGGTATACGTTCCTATATGGAAGCACTGATACACACATAAACATGTATGATCAAAACCAGCAATAGTTGAACAAAAAAAAGGTAGAACGTGTTTAGTCTTGTTGAAAATGCGATAAGAAACGGTTCTTAAAACTAAACAGAGTTGAAATTAAAATAAAATAATTGAAGCGATAAAAAATTATTAACAAATTAATTTTTATATATAACATACGTATCTACATAGTTCATATGTATGGAAGGAGTTTTGTACAAATGCGCTTCTAATGACATAATAGTCCCCAATGTAAATAGCAAGTGCTACTGTTGTTATTTGGTTCCGTGATTATAATTTTTGTGTATTTGGCAAAGAAATTAATAATTAAAATAAAAAATTAGTTAAACGCGCCGACAGCGTTTGCAATAAAATAGAAAAAATTACAAAAAATCGGAAATAAATTGAACTCAGAAGATAAGACTGAAACACGCAAAAAAGCAAAAACACAAACGAATTCTGGTTAGTCATGCATGCTTCTTTTAATATTTTTACTTTCTTTTGTAATTGTTTTATTAGTTTATTCATGCTATACGTAGATATATACATATGTATGTATGTATGGATGTATGTATAAACATTCATGTACATTTATACAAACATACTTATATGTATATGCATGTATGTCCATAGCTTAATTCAGTGCTGCCAACGGAAAATTTAGATGTACACCTGGGATGTAGTAGAATTACCATTTTAAGTAAAGTTACACCTGATTAAAAACTTTCAGGAAAAAGGAAAAGATGTAAAATTTTTTATGGTGGATAATTTTTAGACTGTATTTACACGAGTCAAGTCTTAATGCAAACCTTTTCACTTTTCTTCTTAGAACGATTTTTTTTACAGAAATATTTCCTTTTTACAATGAGTGGGAATAGAAGGTGGGGTGGTAAGATTGAGTACTTGATATTGTGTACTCGTTCCTTTTCGCTCCCCCCTCTGGCCTAAAAAGTATAAATCCTAAAATTAAGACTCGAATTGCGTAAACACAGCCTAACTGAATATTACCTCTATAGGTGGTTCGCAACTCTGCAGAGCAATTACAAAAATATTTCAGTGCCAACAATTTACATATATGTATGTATTTGTTCAAATTTGTAATCTTCTCATACACATTACATAAAAAAGAAAGGGAAATCAAAAGGAAAAGATATATGTATGTATAAATTCGTAGTTTTTTTACATGTAACAGAATCATGTTTCTCTCAAGAGATGAAAAATTCCACAAGAAAATTATTGTATTAACATTCACAGTGGCAACACTGCATTATTTTTTTTTTAATCGTTCTATATGAAAGTAACGGTAAATGGTTTTGTTGTGTTCATGTATTATGTTTTTTTCTATTGAATGGAGAAAAACAATAACAAATGAGAAACAAACGAAACAAAATAAACCGGCTTGCAGTATTACTTATTATTTGTTATTGTTGTGTGAATATCTTTCATTATTTGCCGGTAGGGGAAGCAGGCAAATTTGTTTCTTGTATAAAATGTTGAAAAAAAAACCGTTTGAGCCTGGAATAATAGCATTGCTTTCTTAATTTTAATATTTCTAATTCCTAAATTAATTTTTTTAGCAAATGGCTGTGGGCTAAAGTTCATGTTATGTGGATACATATGTACATACATATGTATATATGTACATACATATGCATACGTAATTATAATTCTCGGAGAATATGAATAACGTATAATTTTAGCATAAATGCATCGTAAACATTGTAAAATAAAATTGTAAATAAATATTGCCGCAAAACAATTTATTGGTGTAGTTCATAACATCGTTGACCTTCAGCTGAAGTATGTACACGATTAACAGGTACATTTCCATTTGCATAAATACAGACTTAATAATTCGATTTACACACCAGCATACCTTCTTTTAATTCTCTTATGTATGCATGGATGCTCAATAGGAGCTGAGCGGAGAAGTAGGCATTGGCACAAACATATGTACATACATGCATAAATACGAATTTTCTCAGCTTGCAGGAAATTGGCTGCTTTTATACCCTTAACAATTAAATATGTATGTACATATTTCTATGAGTGCACTTTAAAGATGTTATAATTAAGGGTTTGCTAAAAGACTTAATTGAAAATAATTAAAGCGATCTTTGCTGAACCACTTCTAAACTGGTTATAATCGAAAATCGCCTCTCCCGTTTTAATAATTAAAAGTTAAAAAATAAAAATATGAATTCTTCATGCTTCTTTAATGGTTTTGCTCAGGTAGTAATAAATCGGTGTACTTAACTTTGTTCTTCTGTCAAGTCTTCATATTCATTTAGTTTTTAGATGCGGCAGCGTTTTTATTCATTTTGTGGAGCCCAATTTATTAGCCATATGGTGGTTTTGATGCATGGCGGTCTTGTGGCAAATATTTCTTCTTAAATCGAGGTCATTTATATGTGGAGAGCACAGTAGCAGTTTCAGTTGAACTAAGCTTTCAACGTTTGACCTTCCTAGAGAAAGTTACACAATTTTATTTTTGTTAATTTTTTTAGCCTTCACTTCGCTGGAAAAAGTTTTTAAATCATTTCAAGATAAATAAAGCATGTTAAATGTGAAAAAGTATTTAAGTTTGTATGTTTTTTTATTTTATTTTTTTTTTTTTTTGTAAAAACAATGTTAAACATAAAGAAATTGTAGGTCATGATAAAAGTGGGCTGTGTTAGGTTGTACATTAGAAAAGTGTAATGTCAATGCAAGGGCGTTTTGCTTATGATATTCAGTAATAAGATGGAAGCTGCTTTACATGTATGAAAGAACTCATTCAAACAATGGGGGCTTTTAAGATGAGGCACATGTATTATATTGCTTCTTGCAATTTGCGAAAAATTTTAGTTAGTTTAAATTGCAATCAGGAAATAATTAAAAATATGTGCACGAAACTGTTCGCACTTATTATTTATTAAATTTATAACGCCACAGGAGATATGGACAAAATGTATGAATTCTATCCAGATCATTGATTCGCTAATCTGATATGGAAAGATTTAAATATTTATAATAATGATGAACATTTTTGTTTTGTCTGTCTCAGCGAAATTTTGTAGTTTTCCCCCCAGAACAAACAAATTAGAACAATTGAAAAATATATACATTTGCAAAGCTTTCGGCTTGTCCGCATGAAAATGCCCAGGGTCAAGCCGGGAATCGAACCTCGCGAAATCCGCTTTAATACGTCTCAGCCTATTATTATTCATTTATTCTCCAACGGAGGAATTCTAACAACAGAATGAAGACAAAAAAATGTTAACAATTATTATTATTTCACAACGATAAATAAGATTAAACTTGACAAAATAAACTAAATTCCACTTCACATGAGAACAATGTACAACAACAATAATGATGCAAATTATTTTGTTTTCGCTTTTGTTCAGTTAAACTTATTTTGCAACTGCCTTTTGCTGTTCATATATTATTGCCATGTGCTGAGAGTGTTCCGTCGTAATTGGATCACTAGTAAATTTGCTACCATTAACACATTTTTGACAAAAATTGCTTTACTCTGTCAGCAGAAGTTTACATAGGGGATTATGGGCATTGTATTCTTTACATAGAAAACCAAACCTGCCTGTAAGGGCAGTTTTTGTCATAAAGTTATGCAAGGAGCACATATTATGTGTATATCATGGTGGAGGTGGTCTTGTGTACTCGTACAAAATTTTAGAAAAAAACTTTTATATTTTTAATTTTAAGGTTTTCTATAATTAGAAATATTTAACATTTTCTATACCAGATCGTTGATTCAAGGGTTTAGATAAGCTTTGATTGCATTTATTTTAGGATTGAAAAATTTACTTTAAAAAATATCTGAATTGTATTTGAAAAAGTTTTTACAAGCATTTTCAAATATGGCTTATTCGAAACCTATACTGATTTTGAATATATGAGAGATCGTCTTTCGAGTTCAGTAGTCCGTCTATCCTCACCTTTTTATTTTGAGCGATATTTGCATTCTGAGGAATGCCACTTGCTCATCCATGAATGTACAAGAAAATATTGAATATCGCCTTTTTTGAAATTTTTTTCCCAAAGCAATATTTTTGAAAGCTTGTAAAAATTGCACGAATACAATACAGATATTTCATGGCCTCAGAAAGAATGTTTTAGATGCAGTGAGGAACCATTTATATAAAATATTGTACTGTTTAAGAGAAAATATTTCCATTCACAATTGTTAGGTGTCTACTATTTATTAAATTTAGGGATTTTCCATTAGAAGACGATTTCTTCTTATCGCCTTCCTTGGCAACAATTTCTATACGGGCAAGTAGCAAAAAAAAAAAAAAAGGATCGAGAAAGATGTGTCAGTAGAATTTAACTTCTTTTATTTATTTATATTTCATTAAATTTTATTAATGAGAGGTTTCATTGGATCCTTTGCACATTTCACTACGTGCTAATGCGGACCATCAGGAAATAATAAACTGCAATATGAATACTAAAAACGCATGCTTTGCAAATAAATCTCTGATAATAATATTTATTTTCAGTCACTATTGCATTTAAATTATAATTTTTATAAATATATTTTTCCACCTGCCAGATTTAAAAGTAATAATTAAAATAATATAAATAATTTAAAAGAAATATTTTTTCTAATATTCCTCGAAAAAATTTACATACGCACTCGCTTACAATCAATAACGACGAAAAGCTTTTTTAAAACATTGAATTGGCCTTGTGTAAGCCTTTTTATTTATTATAAATTAATTATTCGTCTACGTTGCTTCTTAGATTATGATTACCTCAAATATGTTTTCTATTTACGTAATGCAATGCGAGTACAGCGCACATTTTATACATTCTTAGCACTACAATATATTATTTCTTGCAACACCAATCTCCAAACTTTTATCCACAAGTCAATGATTAATGCAATTTAAAAATGCTTTAAAAAAAATTACTTAATATTAATAATGCGTCTTTTTCCGCCGTTTGCTGTTTTATTTGAACAATAAAAATTATATTTTCTCTTACCATGATTGGTTCTTATTAAATGATATTGGCGTAGTCTTGCACAAGTCTACGCCAATGTGATGAAATGCATTTATTTGCAATGCTTATAATTGAAAACATCATTGGCTGCATATGAATGAGTTTGCCAGTATTGATGTCAATACATGCCAATAGGGGAAGGTTAACTACTATCCATTAGGTCAATTATAGGTATCAATTTGTATATAAAATATTAATTTATTTGAAAATTGTTTCTATTATTGTTTTTAGTTGGAAATCGAAAACGCTTATAAGTTTAAGGCCTATGAAGCTTTTTTTTAATATGCTTTATTGAACTTTAAACGAGGTAGTTACACGCCATGGCTTGGTTTTGCAGTTATTTAAGCAGTAGTTTGGAATTTAAAAATAAAAAATATCCGATGGGTCCATTGTTTGGTCCTGCCAATTATTGTTTTTTTTTTTTTTTTTTGGTATCCTCCCCGCATTATTACTCATACGATCATTATAATGGAAAATACTGTTGTTGTCATCAAAATTGTTTAAACTTTTTCTATAAATTTATTTTATTTCAACACTATGAGGTGATTGTGTCTCGTCTTTTTCTTTTCTCTATCTAGTGAATTGTGCAGTTCACATTTCGCAAGTAAAATAATTTTTAACTCTTCAACACAAGCATACGTAATCGATTCTGCTTAGGTGTTCTGCTAGAACAGCCCCGCTGAAACTTTTGAATTAATTAGAAGAGGATTTTAATTTCAATACTTTCGTCTCAATTATAGCTGATGTAGGGACTTCATTTCGCTTTAACCAAAAATGCAGACCTTTTAATAAAATCTGCGAATTTTTTGCTATAAAATTGTTATAATTTTATTTTCTTATAACAGGTTTCCTAAGCACTTTTTTTTATATATACGATTGATGTTATTCTATTTCCTAAAATCGATCAATATTTTTACAGTAGTTTATGCAGGCTCAGTTCATAAAGTACATTTTTTATGAACGATATATTTAGAAAAGTTTCAAGAAATTTTTAATACAATTTTAAAAAAAAGTTTTAGTTTTTGGAACTCTAGTTTTTATCAATTTTTTTTTTGGGAAAAAACTGATTATATTTTCTATAGAGCGGAAAAATAATGGTACCTTGATGGCCCCTCATTGAAAATACGCAACATCTTAGACGAAAGAGGACTGCCGGCCTAGAAAATATTTTTCGTGAGGAATTTGCTTTCGTACTGTTGTAATCGTAAATCTCTGTCTCGTAAAGTTTTTTTGAAAAATCTTAGACTAGCCCCCCCTTAATATAATTCAGTTTATGTGTTTTAACCACTCTAACTTCTCATACTAAAGTTTATTAAGCAAAAAGTACTTTTGCCAAAAAATGTTTTTTAAAAGTTACGTATTGCAGGATTAAATTTTCTTTTAATTTTTTTATATCAACTTATAAATATATTTAATTTTTTATATGTAATTTTTTACATGGTTTTAAAGGATACTCTTAGAAACACCTCCTTTAAAAGGTACTTTTTAGAAAAGGCATTGCAAAAATAATTCTGCCCAGTATGTTTTCTTGTACAGCTTAATAAAGAATTTATTTCTGTACATACGAGATTAGTTACTTTGTTTTATCGACAAAGCCATCTAAAAACAAAAACTTTTTTTAGTGTTTCCTTTTAAACGTGTTGCAGGATTACAGATGAAAAAGAAAAACACAAATTACTGCTTGTAACATGTAACTGCTGTTAACCTTAACCTTCCTTTAAGGCAAACACATGTTCATGTTTAACCTTAAATTAAATTATGGGGTATTTGTAAATTCGTCCTTGACCGACCATATACGAGTGAGTACATGCATATTTTCTCCTTCATTTCCGCCCATTTAATATTTATTTTTAATTTTGTCTTGTTCTGTTCGTCTATCTTGCCATGTGACAACTACTGCTGACTGATGGCTTGGTTGAAGTGCAATGATTGACGATGAATGACTGACACTTATTCTCGGTGAAGGTCTATGCAAGCATATTGTAGATTCACATAGTTTATTAAGCCTTTTTTAAACCTAAAATAACTTTGTGCAAAGAATTGCAAATGTGTACTCATATTTATAATGTTTGCTAAGTGAATAGCCCAAAAATTATGACCGCGACATTAAATAAAAAATAAAATACAATTTTGCGCATGCGTGCTAGCTGGTATGGTATTTGATAAAAGTGTTTATCAGAATTTTCTTATTAAAATTAAAAGTAAAGCAACATTTTTGTAGTCTTCCTTTTTTGCAATTACATATACATAATTGTCAATCCTTCATAATGCAACCCATACACGATACAACCGTTGGCAAAACTCGCTTAACCACAAACGTTGCAACGCGTTGGCACAACGTGCCAAAAAATCAAAAAATTTAGATTTTTCATACAACCGAGACACAAGTTCATACAACAGGCCCACACACGTTACAATCTTGATTACAACCTGCCCAAGTTGTGCCAACGCTTGTATCGTGTATGGGTTGCATAAGAAACATGAAATAAATAAATGGGCATCCACACATGCATATGTTTGTATGTATGCAACTACATTTCTAGAAACATTCTCAGAAAATTATTCGCAACATATTATTCATCATTTCTCATCATGATTGACTAAAATTTCCCCAATCGGCAGTGCAGAAGGTGTTTGTTGCAAGTTGAAACTTTTTCTAAAGGATTGCTCAGTCTCTTACTAGTAAGTATTTGCGAAAGCTCTTCAATGCGAAGTGAATTGAATCTCAAAATATTCTTTTCTTATAGAAGTAAGAAAGGTTTGGAGCGGGTATCATAAAGTGCATATAAGATAAAAAGCTCCGCTGTAATAAAGCAAGTGCGTCAATTAGCGCACAATTTACTTCCCATATACAGAATGTCACAAAAAAAAAAAATATTTTTATAATAAACAATTTTAATAAAATAGAATTTACATAAATCATTTGTCATGAGGATGACTGGTTTACGTTTTTTTTTCTGCCTTTTACATTATGAATAACGCATTCATGTTGATTAATTTGAGTTTTAACGCTGCCATTTCTTTCCTGCAAGTTTTTTCTTTGCTTTTTCAATTTTACTGCAGTGAATTGATATTTTTCCACATGATTCACTTTTGAAAAATAATAATACTAATAACACTGTAGTTAAATCGGTAATCAATTTAATCTCACTTGAGTTCGACTGTTAAGAAATTTTAGAAATTATTTTCGAGAATTTTCGGATTGTTTTCTATATAAATTTATATTTAAAAATATTAATAAGAAAATTAAATTAATAACCTGAATAATCAGGTTTATTAGCAGATGTTGAGCCAGTATTAAAGGAAACTTCAGTATAAGAAATACTTCAAAGTACAGCCTAGATTATTAAGAAAAATATTATTCAATATATTAAATACCTTTCAAGACGCAACGTTTCCCATTAACCATTTAAGAATATAAATAAGTAATTTAAATACATCAACTTTAATTTATAAAGTAAAAAAATCGTTTTTAAAATTCGCATCACTTATCGGACAACGCCAAAACTGCAGAGGAACACTAGGCAACAAACCGTTTAGTTTTGTATAAAAGAAAAAAGTTTTTTTTTTTGCAAAGTATTTATCGAAATTAAAGGAATTGTTGTAATAATTGCAATTTTTTTTATCGAACTTGGAGTTTGGCCGCTGAATAGTTAATAATTTTTTATATTATTTTTTATAATTTTTTTTAAAGTAATTAATAATTTTTTGACCTTAAATTTTTTTTTATTATAAATATATAATTTATTTTTTAGGCTTTATAATATAATAATCTTACAGTCATGTTAAAATTTTCCACAGACTGCTTTACTCAAAGTGTTCCTGACGAAGAGCTTCAAAGGATTGATCTAAAGTCTAAAAAAATTAACTATGTATATATAAAAATTTTTTTTTTTAATATTTAAATATTATTGATTTAAAAAATCAGTGAATTAAATAAGTAGATGTATACGAGTTAACAAAAAAATAATTTTAAATTATTGGCCTTGATGGTCAGTAAGAATTTCAATACAATAAATATTTTCAATGCTTAAATTAAAAAATAATTTCAATTTATTTTAATTTATGAAATACTTTGCGTTCATTTGCTGAATTCTGAATTCCATTCCGGCTTACATATCACACCTTATGTACATCATTTTTGCAATATGCCAGCACATATCAAATAGTTACTATTAGAGAAAAAATATCCTTTTGTCACGTGCGTGATACTCTTGTCTTCAATTAAAATTTAATTTTTAATATTTTGCTGCAAATTAATGTTTAGTTTTATTCTCAGCGTTGTCATTTAAAACAATAATCATGTTTAGGGGGTTTGAATGGCTTTGTATTTGTTCTTAATTAATTAAGAAGAATAAGCCATTACGAAAAGCGTCGTTTTAATTCCAAAGAGTATGAAAAAATCAATAAACTTTCAAGTTAATGTGTTTGTACAAGAAAATTGCATAATTACTCGTACACTGCTGCAATTAATTAAAAGTCTTTCAAGACTTTTAGCAAACATTATAAATATGAGTACTTATATCAGGAAATTTGAAATGTAGTGCTACGTGCTCCACTTTGCTAAGTACCTTTTTGCTTTTTCACTTTTCCTGTACTTTCATTTTAAACTTTCTTTAATTTTTCTCTTAACTATTTTTAAAATTGGCATTTTATTACGATTCCTATTTTAAATATTTATGACCCTTTCCCACAAATGAACTTCTGTCCTAAATATGTTATTTGTGTGTTTCGCCTAAGTAGTATATTGCCGGCTTAAATCATAAATTTGGCTTTTCTGAAATGAATTTTAAAATATCTTTGTTTTATGGTTTTAAAGTTAGTTTGATGTTTTCCATTAAATAGAGTGTTTGAGGTTGGCCGAGAGCCAGTTAATTTTTCCAGTTGTACGCTAAAATGCAAAAGAAAAAAGCTGAAGAAGCTTAAACTGAATTTAGAACAATCAAAGGCGAAGCAAAAAAGCAACAACAAGGCAGCACTAGGCTATTCAGGTTATTCAGAAGTAGACCAAAAGTAAACACATGCAGGTACTATTTGGTAATAGTATGTGCACATGAATGTCAAATAGATTGCGGCAGTGGTTCCCAACATGAATGCAATAACGCTTGATTTGGTAAACATATTTTGAAGGTTTATTAATTTAAAGCTATGGCGTGTTTCGATTCAAATACGCATTTTTTATTTTACTTTATTTGAGGGATTGTCATTGTTGCTTAAATATCTGGTTATTCTAAGAAAATATTTGATTACAGGTTCCCTGTAAATGCGCATAGGAGCTGGGTAAGCCCACACCAATCACATTCAATGTGTTTTTATGTCAAATTTAATGTAATTCTTTTGGAACTTTTAAGACGTTTTGAAATAATATATTTTGTATATATTGAATGAGAAACTAATTATACAGTTTGAAATCAAAAGTAGTTTTAAAAAGTTTAACTTAATTTATAAGGCCTACTCATCAAATGATTTTTACAGGATTAGAAGAAAAGGATAAGAGCCCAGGTAGACTTTTTTGTTAGCCCATTTTTATTAATTGCTTTACGGTGCAGCTACTTGCATGTACTTATATTTATATTATTATCATTATACTGTTTGCATGCTGTGAACAATTATCACCTTGTAATCACTTGAGAAAACTGCATCAGAGTTTTCCATTTTATGATTGATTGACGTGGGGAAATACGTCATGACGTTACCTTGTACCATTGACGGTCTTGCTAACTAGTAAAACTAACGACGGAGTTATCAATTTTTTTCTTAATTCTTTTTAATACAAATACTTTTGATCATTTGGCAACTTGCCTTATTCATTTCGTTCACAGTGTACGAGCACTAAAGTAAGTTTTTGCAAAGAGGTGTATGTGTTTTAAATCAACCAACCGGTACGTTTTTTATTGCTGGTTTCTGTTTGCCATCATGGCGACATAAAGACTTCCGTTAGTTGGAATTTTTTGGCAAAACGGAAAAAGAAATGAAATAACTGTGTTTGTGTGTGTGTGTGTGTGTGTATGCGCCTATTTGTTTATGTTTTTTATGTTTCCATTGCTGATAACCAACGTAATAAATAGTATGAAATACTCACATATTTGCCTAAATTTATTTGTAGGCAAAATTTAAATTTCAGAATATTTAAATATTTATCACGAATTCAATTTATAATTTTTCGTTTTTTCCTCTCTATTTGCAGGTACGAGTTATAATAATTACATTTGCAATTTGAATATTATTAAGGTAAATAGTTTTTATAATTATAATGAGCGTTATTATAATTTCTGTTATTCTGCATGGTTTGATTAACACAATAAGTTTTGCTCCTGTAATTTTCTACATGATCATAAATTTTATTGCATTTAATTTTTATTTTATTTTCCTATTTATTTTCATTATTATTTGTTTTTTCTATTTCCTTTAATATTTTAAGGTTTACGATACCAAGGCAGTTTGATACTGATGATTACAGATTGTGGATAGTTAAAGACCACATACAAATATATTTATTAAAAGAATTAAATTTTTACAGGGTTTTGCTTAACCACTGCCAATTGTAAACCAATATTAATACGAAATTAATAGTTCAAAGTTTGTAGAATTTATTTATTAGCAAACAATTGAAATGTTTTTAAAACCTCAATGTTTTACATCATATTTAGCGGCCAACATTATTAATAATTAAATCATATTAAAAACTATACAGAGGCTACAAATGCAATATACGAAGCTATGTGTGTATGTGCACACACACTTACGTAGTATAATTAAGTATATAACTACGTGCTGTGTAGTTACGTATTCATGCATGCATATTTATACGCTAAAAACATTTATAAAATTGCGGTCTGACCTTCAATTTACTCTAGCATAATTGTTATTAATACCACTTACTGTGCCATTAAAATCTCTGGCAAGAACAACAACAACAAGAACAGCTCTACAAGCGTGTAATCGTACACGTACGCATAACAAAACTGCAGCAACAAGACTTGCAACAACAACCAACGCTGCACTCGTGCTCTACAATGCAGTCACAGTACGAACACAATCACACATTTATTTGAGTAGTTGATTTAATTAATATACGGATGCGGTGCATTTGGAGCATTTAAATGTGCTAAATTACGCTGAAACATGTTTTCGCACACATTTAAGTTGTTTGCAAAATTGCTTTACTTTGCAAACTTTTTCTTTTATAGCAACTTTTTTGCAAGATTTCAGAACCAAATTAAGTTTTTTCCTTCGTAAAATTTCTTTCCTGTCTTAATGAATTTGAATTTCAATTGGGAGCCCGAAAAACCAGCTCCCGTTTATCGGTTGTCGGGTTTGTAAATGCTAAATAAAAGGAGCGATAATTTTTTTTTGAAGTGTATTGAAGTATATATTGGCATATAATGAAGTTTACAAAAACCATCTATTTGATTGATGGCCGACATCTCTTATAATATACATATAAATAAAGCTCATCGGAAAGTTTTCGTAATTCTTTTAAGAATTTGACACAAAGTCGTCTTCAACTATATACTTCCAATTAGTTAAATGACGACATTGGCTCTCAAGTACTTTATTACTTGTGAAATTGTTAATTAGGTTTCGTGGAATATAAAAGCTAAAGTTGCCGCAAGAGACTCCTTTCTTGTGAAGAGTGATCGATTAATTTAATAGCACAAAATCGAGTTAAAAACATGGCTGTTGATCACAAACTCTTCTTCCATCTTGTATAAAGTTAACTATTTTCATGTTTTATTTCAATTTTTATAAATGAGAACTGTAAAGCTTACGACTTGACCACAGGAAAACGTCCAGGCTCTAATTAGAAATCGAACACGCGACGTCCAGTTCAGTAGGCTGCGCATTATTCATTCGCCTACGGAGGCGTATAATTAATTTAAAGCAAGTCTTGAAAAAAAAAATGTGTATTTTTTCCGGTAGTAAGACACTGTAGCAATGACAAGTTTAGATTTTGGTGTGTAATTTAAATCGTCCATCACTAAGAATTCTAAATAAAATTTGTGACCTGACATCGCCTATATGAGTTTGCAAAAAATATAATTCGCCAATCTAAATGATATACAAAACAAGTACAGCCTGTTTACATATGAAATTTTTGTTTCAGCAATTTTGTGCTGCCAATTAATTGCTGCCTTCTCCTAAATGTAAGGAAACTTAGTTTTTGTAAATTTTAACCCTTTTATGCCCTTTATGCCATCTTCTTCCTGCTTGCTTTTGACATTTTCCAATTTCATGCACTTGAAACAATGCACTCTTTTCCATTCATCATTCCATTTTCATTTTGTGTTATTTTTTTATATTTTTAACATTCATTTAAAGAATGCAGTTTCACTTCACTTTCACTAATGATTCACTTCTTGGCTTCTTAGAATATCATATGTGGCGATCAGAAGAATTTTGTAAAACTCTTTACTTATCCCATACCGGTTACTCTGTGTAGTGTACGTCTGATAAGAGGCAACTGCTTAAAATTAAAATTTAAAAATTTATTTCTCGACAATTTTTTTCTATAACTGTCAGTTTATAGAAGACGATCAAAAATTCTCGCCTGTCAATTTAAATTGAAAACAAGAACAAATTTTACTGATTGTTTGATTCTCTTCTGTAAACTGACAACGAGAAAAAAAAAATAGAAAAAATTAAAAATAAAATGCTACTGACCAACAATTTACTTTATCGAACACTGTAATAAAATGATCAGCAAAGGTATTGTCAATTTCAAACAATTAATTAATAAATAATAATGTGCAATAGGCTAATGATTCAAAAGTTCATTCAGCATGACAAAAATTAATTTGTAATTAATTACAACCTGCAAACGAAAAATTATAAAATGGCAGTTGAGACAATATTCCATTGAACATGAGCAAGAATAATTTCTAATTAATTTCAACTTATAAATGGAGACCTTGAAAAATTAGTGAGAGCTTTTGAATAGAAATAAAATAAACAAAAAGTTTCCTTAAATGTTTTTTGCCACTTTTTTGTTTGCCCACAATAGGTTTCTTGCGCATTAGCCCCATTATGACCATGGAACAACATCCTGATAATTTATTGTTATAAACTTTTTTATTTTTTTTTTGTTGCAATATTTCTCTATTTGCAAAAACTAATTAGAGTGTAAAAAGTTAAACCCCGATCCAGTTATGAAGTTTTCATGCTTTTATTTGATTCGAGTATTTTATAATGACAATCGTTTCACCGCTATTTCTCATTAATATTTGTGGCATGACAACGATACTTAATAACCAACAACTTTATAAAAAAGCAGAAAAAACTCCAATTATTTGCACAATTTACAAACATTATAATTTATAAGTAGTCGCACATAATCGACTAGTAAAAAGCAATAAGATCGCATATTAAATATTTATCGTATTAAATAAAATTCTCCTGCCAATTGAAACCGGATCAAAACAGCATCTTTAGTTTTATTTGTAATTCATGTACTCGTACTCGTAGTCGTAGTCGTAGTCGTACTCGTACTTGTATTATGTTAACAACATATTTTGCTATTTTGAAGACTACGTAGACGGAGTTGTGGTCGTAGCATGATTACAGTTGTTGCAACAGAAAAAGGTACACACAAGTACGTACTCGCGCATACTCGCATAACGATTATAAACCGTATGACAATTATGTCTTATTTATTTCATGTTGCATTTTAATAGTTGTTTTGCTGTTTGCAATACATGTTTGTTATCGCTTCAAAATTGTGTTAACAAGTTAGCGATAGACAGTGGGCTGGCTAGTGAGTGGGTATCGAAATTCAAAGATAATATTAAAGCAGCGTTGGGTGTCTTAAAAGCCTTGTAGCAATGATATGTGTCTCCCTGCAGCAAATGTAAAAATATATACGAGTTCACAAATAAATAATTTACTTGTACTACTTGTTTCTTTTGTAGTAAGTTTTTTGTATTAACCCTCGTCATACCGACAACGAACATTCTAACTTTTACCAATATGCGAATTTTTTTATTAAATGCATTTCTTGCAATCAATGTTTAGTGCAACAATGTTTCGACGCTCACTTGACTGCATTTACTGCATTTTCATATTAAAGGAATTCCTTCATTTATTCCGACATAAGCCTATTATTTTTATTTCTTAACCTTTGATGTATCAGGAGACAAGTAATTATCATTTGTTATTTAAGATCAAACGTCAGTGCATGAATTTAAATTTAAATGCCAAATCTTGGGCACTTGAATGCTTTTTAAGTCTTATATATTAATACGGTATTCAGTGTTCGGTGCAAATGACTGTGTGAATGCAGAAGTTCGTTTCAGGATTTCATTGAATTGCTACAACAAAAGATACACATTTGCATTGCAATTTATGAAACACATTAGCCCTATGCACAGTCTTGTGCAAATGGTGTTACGCCATTGCATTTGTAAAATGGCTCAGCATTATTCTACTCTACACTAAGAGAATACAGAGAAATGTACATGCTACATCGTTGCAAATAAGCAATATTAAGCAATCATAACTTATATTTACTTTACATATGCAACTCTTAAATTGCAAAAAGACAGCTGATATTGGTCTCAGCAGCAAGCTAAGGGAATTGCATTGCATTCGACAGTGCTTATCAATCTGCTGTGAACTTTGTGTTTACAACAGCCACTGCAAACTAACTCAAACATATCATTCACAATAGAATAAATTTGCTATCGCAAATGCACCAGACCGTGAATACGGCTATTGCCGTACGACATAAATTGCGTTTGCAACTCTGGTAATGGAACAGCATAAAGGCCTCATTTCACTATAGTGAATATAGTCAATTATATATGCTTATATTTTACAATCAGAAAACATATGTTTTTGTATTACATTTCAATGCAAGTGTGGCACCAGCAATGCCATTTTGATGCGATTTTTTAAAAGCACTTTTGTAATAAATAATAAAATGTATTTCAATTTCAGAAGATTTTTAACATCAAGCAAATTTATTAATTGAACGAATTAAAATGTTATAAAAAAATATTTATTTATTTTCTTTAATTTTTTCATTTTCACAAAGAATTAGAACTTGGTGATTAATCTGTTATTCATTTTTTATTTTTTCTATATTTTTCTATTTTTTCCATATTTTTTTACATTTTCCATCAATGCTAAAATCTTATATTTAAGATATAAAATTATTTAAACATTGAAAGGTTTATACTGTGAATTTAAATTCAAATATTCGAATCATTCCAACCTAATAAAGATCAGCATTTCAAGTAAAAAGAAAATCCTTTGCTTCTTTAATCGTGATTTACAGTTAAAATTTACCTGAAATTTTATTTAAATTTTTTATCGTGTTATTAAATTATTAGAGTAAAATAATCATACAATAGTCCTTTTTCAAAAGGCATAGAACAACAATAGCTGTAATCAAAATCTCATGTCCTCTCTCTCACGTATGACCATAACCTGAATGTTGTTGTCCGCTCTTAACAGCTCCCATCCAAAACGTTGGAACACGAAAATTCTTCAACCTCTTTAGCAAATATTTTGCAAGTCCTGCAATAATTTTAAGTTTTGTTTACTACTGTTGAAATATAAACTGGTTGTGCATAAAATATCTGTAATAAAATAAAATTATTAAAAAGGTTTTTTATTCTCAATTTTAATATTGTATTACCAACTTTGTTGAAATCTTTCTTCCTTTAAAGAAATAAAATCTCGAATTAAAGTCAACAAAAACATTCATCATTATTACACCCAGATGACAACAAAGGCAGGCGCCTTGCTTGGTATCATGTTTGTGATCTTTCTAATTATGAATGTAATAAAACAGTGTCGAAAAAATAAAGACACAACCGGTGAAGTGTTACAAACATAAGCTGGATACGCCCCCTTCCATTTGTATTTACATTGCAAATCAAATTATTCATTGAATTAATAACATTTTTAATTGAACTGTTTGTTCATTTTTTAATTTTATTTAAAGCTTAATTGTTAAAGAAATGTAGAAACCAATTTTAATTTCGAAATAATAATAATAATTTTTTGGTCATGTAGCAAGTGGGCCCACTGTGGCAAATAGGTCGTTCGATTTATACACAAACCAATTTCAATAAATAAAAAACTTGGAGTTTGCCCTAAAAACTCTCTTTCACAACACAATTCTTATATTTTTAACATGCAAACGGCATCAATGGAAAATAAATCAACTTAAAAATACATTTTTTTAAAAATAAAAGAAAAACATTTTTAATGCTTTTTAAAATAATTTTTTTTTTTTTTTTTTTTTTTAAAGGCAATTTTCTGACAAATTTATTGATTTTCTATATACGTGCGTGTTGTCAATGCCATCTTTTGTACTGCAACATGATTTATCGCAATTTATTATAATCAGTTCCTTAAGAAAATGCGGATTAGGGGTTTGCACTTGAAATCAACTGCGTTTCGAACCGTTTTTACTAACTTGCCACTAGTGCACTGTACCGAAAGCAATTTTTTCCACTGGCTCTAGAAATAGATGTTTGAAAATTGTCTAAAAAAAAGGCGAATAATTAATTCCGAAATTGAGCGAAAAGTTGTGTTTAGTATAAATCAACCACACTGAGCAGAGAACGGAGTCAAACACCAACTTTTGTTCTAAGAGAACTAGATCGTGCTGGAACTAAGAGTGAGAAGTAGCGAAAGAGAAAGTAGTTATAGAAGGAGGTGAATAGAACAGTATGTCCAATTTGTAATCGTATTATTTGGTCATTGAAAGAGTGTTGCAGAGGCAAACAAAAGGGGGTGTACTCGGTATGGTCTCGGAGTTGTATTCCCATTAATGGTGATTTCTTGCTGGTAAATGTTACATGGTTGCTGACTCAGCCATCGACCAATAACAATTAAGATAAGCAATATGAAAGCAGTTGAACAAAATTCATGAGAATTATTGACTTTATGACTGCCGCAGGCAGGTATGGAACTGCCACCTTGGGGTATGCGCATTTCGAGTTGAAATATTAAATGAAAATAATTTCAAAAAAATTGGTATACATATTCAAATTAATTATATCTATTATCTAATTATATTGTTTATAATTTTTCTCCTATTTTTTCATTATTTTTATCTTTGTTAGTTTGAATATGTATACTAATTTTTTTGAAATTATTTTCATTTATTTAAGAATTAAATATGCATGCCGTAGAGATAAAATGTAAACAAAACCGTATTATCAAATATATGACAAAATGTTTATAACTTTCTCAAATGTAAAAGCGAATGAGAAGTACAAAATTAGAATTTAAATGTTATCTTTTCTTCGTGCCTTAATTATTTTGTATTTTGTTTTACACTGCCTTAAGCAAGTACCTTCTAATGTGTACTGCAGAATAAATTTTAGTTCTCAACATGAGCGGGTATCCGCAAGTAAACAGCTCTCTTTACTGAAGCATTCTCGGTTAATGAAGCGTTTACACAATTCATGACAAGTTCAAGTATTTGAATTGACACTTAAAGTGGGTACAACTTCAAGACATGGGAAAATGTCGTAACAAATACAAAAAAAGTACTTGACTTTTCTGTTAGCAAAACACTTATATCGAATTGATACAAATAAAAGGACATTGTAATGGATGATGTAACCCAAATGAGGATCTTTTCAATAATACGATTTCTACATGGAAAGTATTTTGTTTTAATAAGAAATTGATGCATGAAAAAATGTAAATAGTTTCGCGAATTTCAGAGTGGCAGCACTCGGCATTGTAGTGGAATGAGAAGAAAAGCATAGCGGTAAAGAAACGAGGTAGTGCAGTATGTAGGCTAAATGGGCACCTCCGATATTAAAGTAGATGCTTTTGAGTTCTCTTTACTAGGAAGTAAGTCCTGAAGTCCTCGTCTGCTTAAAAAGCAGGATAGTGTGACCTAAAAATGTGCGATTTTATTTTACATTAAATAAGAGTGTTCTTGCTAGCAGAGTTGCATTTAGTTTAAGCAGCTGAACCAAGAAAACAAGAAGATGCAAAACGTTTATTTATTTCAAAAAATTATATTTGAAATTTTTCCAAAAAAAATATTTTTTTTGCAAATATTTTGTTTACTTTATGAATGGAATTTTTATTCTTCCACAGTTTTATAATATTTTTCGAAATTTTCGAATTAATTTAAGGAAATATCGAAAAAATTAACAAAAACCTTAACATTAATAATTTAATTGAAAAATAAAAAATTACAAAATTAAACAAATATTTCTTTGCAATTATTTAGAAAGAAATCTAAAAATAAATTTTCAATTAAATTTATTTAGTATTGGAATTGTATTGGCTTCAGTTGAGCTTTATTACTTTGGCAGTTCAGCTTAATTATATCATAATTTAGTAACGTGTACAGAAGTATATATTGATTATACTCCACCTGATGGGTAATAAAAATTAGGACATGTGCCGTGGAGATGATGATTGCTGGCAGGACTTCTTTGAATGGAAAAGGAATTGCATATTGAGAAAAGTTCTACTCAATTCAGATCAATTCCCGGCAAATAAAATTATTTTATTGTTATTACGCTTTTCCACTAAGATTTAAATCTAGGCACTTTTCAATTACATTAACAATTTTCGTAGTTCTGTCTTTGTAGCAGCACAAAGTGCTTTAAGCTCATCTCGTTTTAGTTATTGCAACTTTCAGATAATAAGTTCAATTTGTTCACTATTAAATCTGTATACGGCTTCAGTTGGACCGTAAAAGCCAATATAACTAAACCATGTAATCGTATGTAGTGGTGTGTTGAACAATTTAAAATCTGTTCCTGACAATAAAATTATATGAAAATGATGTATCTGAAGCGATGTGTAAGTACTCGTATGTGCAAACACATTTATTTAGCTTTTAAAAAATTCATAAAAGTGCTGCCTCTTTCAATTAGTAAACAATGTGTGAAACTGTATACTAAAGCAATGAATTAAACTTTTATAGAATTCTTGGCAGCTAAAAAATCATAAATTAGTGATTGAGTGAGTGAGCTGTGCTCGTGCTCGTCTGTGTTGGTTGCCTGATTGCATTAGCATTTAATAAAGAATAGTAGACATTTTAAAATATTTATTAGTACACACTTTACAAGATACAAGTGGTAAGAGAATATGATATAGTATACTTGTCAAATGTCATGTTAATATGGGTTTTCATTGGAAAAGATTATTATTAGTAAACTGTGCTTGCTTGACTGCCCTCTGTTTTTCTCCTTCCTTCCCATGAATTTATTCATTTTCAGTGTTAAAGCTGTTGTAAACTATCAGTCAGGCCTTCGTAAGAGCTTTAAAATCTAAAATTCAATTTCAAGGATTTTCGTCGAGGACAAGACGAGTTTAGTATTGCCTACAGTTGCCAATTGTCACTGATTCTTGAAAATGACGAATTGAATTAGTGAACCCGCAGTGACTACCAAATTTTTTTAGAACATTATGAACCATTCAATCAGGAGTGAACAGCAAAATTAAGCCATGTTATGACAATTAATAATCTACAATGCTAAACAAATATATTACGTCTATATTATATAAAGACAGTGGGCCATTAAAAAAATGGAAAAGAAACATTATGTCATTGTTTACTGACTTGTAAACTCTGCAATATGTTCTTTCGCATTTGTAAAAAAACGAGTTTAAAGAATTCGCTAAGCTTCCAGTTATTACAGTGACAAAGATACCGGAACTACGGATTTATTTCATTCCCAAAATTGCTACTTTCCCATTGGCAACTTCTGAAACAAAGAAGTCTGCCCAAAGATCATATAGGAGTTGATATGAAATTTTTGGTGATACAAAAGCTTGACCCACCACAAGCATCATTGAAAAAGTGAAACTACATCATCAATGACTTTTGTTGTGAAAGAAAGTATTCTTTTAAAAATTGAAATTTACCCGAAATCTCGAAAATTTTTTTTTTCTTTATTATTAGCAAAAATATATTTTAAACATTTCAAAACATAAAATAAACATAGAAGAGCAAAAAAACGCAACTTTTCCATTCAAAACTACACAAACGAACTTTTTCAAAGTTTGACGATTTTTGGCCAAAAATGCAAAGGGGGTATGTACACTTATCAAAAATTGAAATATACCATAAACCTTGAAAAAAATGTTTGTCTTTATTATTAGCAAAAATATATTTTTATCATTTAATAACATAAAATAAATAAACAAGCGCAATAAAAACGCAAATTTTTCATTCAAAAATACAGAAACGGGCGTTTTCACAGAATGACTTTTTTTGCACAAAAATGCAAAGGGGGTACCCTTATCAAAAGTTGAAAAATAGCCCAAATTTCGAAAAAAAAAATTTCTTTCTATTATTAGCAAAAATATATTTTTAACATTCGAAAACATAAAATAAACATACTAGGGCAAAAAAAACGCGAGATTTTCATTCAAAAATACACTAACGAACGTTTTCAAAGTTTGACGATTTTTGGCCAAAAATGCAAAGGGTACCCCACTTATCAAAATTTGAAATATAGCCCAAATCTCGAAAAAATATTTTTTCTTTATTATTAGCAAAAATATATTTTAAACATTTGAAAACATAAAATAAACATACAAGAGCAAAAAAAACGCGAGATTTTCATTCAAAAATACACTAACGAACGTTTTCAAAGTTTGACGATTTTTGGCCAAAAATGCAAAGGGTACCCCCTTTGCACTTATCAAAAATTGAAATATAGCCCAAATCTCGAAAAAATATTTTTTCTTTATTATTAGCAAAAATATATTTTAAACATTTGAAAACATAAAATAAACATACAAGAGCAAAAAAAACGCGAGGTTTTCATTCAAAAATGCACAAACGAACTTTTCAAAAGTGCAAGGGGGCAAAAAGGAACAACACCATTTTCTTCTAATTTTAAAGAGCATCTTGTCAAAGAAAAGCTTTGCCTTCTTCAAAATAGGACGGATGGTGCTATTAAATTCAATCAAATGGGAGATGGACACACCTGACTCGATTTTCATGTGCCATAGAAAAAATGTATGTAAAAGAGAAAATCTTCACCGCTGATGCCAAAGATATGCTCCCAACTAGTTGAACATGCCCCTGTAAATGCTGGTACCAAATTATAATACAGTTAAATGATCTTTTGTGTAAATAAATTCTACGACATTCGTTCACCTTTTTTATGGTCATTTAATGTGCCCCTTCATCAGAATAGTGTACTCTTCGAATTAATATGTATGACAATCGCTTCAATAGAATCTTTTTAAAGTTTATTTTTATACTCATTTTGGTAACAATCTGTAAATAATTTGTAAAATTAAAACAAATCTTTTCAATGTTAGACTTCTATTCACTCCGAGCTCATAAATGTCTTGGCATTAATTTAATCTTATCATGAGTAGAAGTCTTTCAAGATCTTTGTTTACAGCAATAAAATAATGATTTTATGGAAATCAAGCCTAGAGAGAGTTCAACTGGATTTGAAATGTTAAGTTCAGTTCTGCTTTCTTTTAAGAGTTATAAAATGTTTATAAACGACTTGTTGGAACGACAAAGTGGAGCAGAAGGTCACACAAAATGTATTTTTATTCTTTTATAACAAATTTGTTGGAAACTGAATGTCATACCATGATGCAATTTTCTTGAAATGTCGTATTAACAGCTTTAAAAAACTCGTTAGCATTGTAGGTGGCAAAGTTTTTGCCATTTTAAATTCAGCGAAACATCTACAAAGAAAAGAAAAATTCTGAACAACCGACCAAAAAAAAAAAAAAAAAATTATTTATAAAATACGTAAATAATGTACAATAATTTTTATTGTAATTTAAAATGCAAAACATTTATTTTATTTATCTGAATGTGTTTCTTTTACGTATTACGAATGAGCGGGGGAGTTAATGGAAATGTGTCTGCCTGTCTATTAGCGAATTCCTGCTTTGGTTTTTTATTTCCTGCATTTGCTTTCAGTTGTAAGATCAAGTTCATTAAAATGATTCAATGCTTCTTGTTTTGCATTTGGTTTCAAATTCTTGAGCAACAATTTAGATTGTTTCAGTAATAGATTCTTTAACTGATTACGTTTTTCATTGTATTATTCATGGATGACTTCTAAAATTAAAAAAAGCTCATGATAAGCACATTCAAAACCCTAAACGCCTTCATTGCATTAAATAAAGAAATAGTGACAAAAACTTCCTACAACAAAAGCCAGTGCCATTGAAACGAAAAGTCAATAAACTGACTACAACGCGCCACCCTCTACTAGCACAACAGAGGAGTACAAACATTGGCCCCCAAAGGTCTGGGCGTTGATCACAAATAAAATTATTTAAAGTTTTCTTATATCCAATTATTAAAAATAATATTGAAGTGGTTTATACGAATTAGATACTATCAATGTAGATGTACTAAGTTTAGTACAACGGGCGAACACTTGTAAGATGGTATCTGGAAAGCAAAACGCACCTAAGTTGGTTTTTGACAGTTTTTGAATGTCAGCTACATCCGCGCAAAACGAACGCTTATTCATTAGATTATCTGGGTTTACAATAGAAACCATCTCCATGTATTCGAATTGTCATGCACACTACATTGGTAAGCATTAAATGGGTCTCCTATTTCTACCTTTTGTCCTTCACAGAAATCAGGTGAGGTACGTTTTGTTTCTTCTTTCAACTTTAGGGAGTGGCGGTAATTTATCAAAATTTTTTTCAATTGTTTTTTTCAATTTTGTTTTGGTATTCTGCACGAGACCTTTTACTCATGTCTTTTGTCAAAGTCAACGGACATCGTTTTCTTGAATTTATTATATCTTAAGAAACTATTGCAGTTAAATTTGGCTTACGCGGACAGCTAAAACATGCATTAAACTAGTTAGGTCTTGAGTTCGAATTCTATAAGGCCGAAAACATTTCAAATACCCGAAAAAGGTTTTTGTGTTCCGAACAGATAATTAAAATAATATGAAAATCCCAATTCAATTTTACAAAGAAAAATTCACAACTAGAAATGTAAATAGTAGGATCGGGTGCCTTAGGTTTCCCTCATCATCTTATTACCATAATGCATCTATCAGCGGATTTACTTAATTGTTTATTTTCTTACATACATAAACTGGCGAAGCAATTTTATTATTTAGATACTTGTCTCAATCACTTGCATGTCTAATATTTTCATTGTTGTTGTTTTTTATATTTGATACTTAATAGTTCATGTTTTGAACATTTTTTTGTATCTAAAACAATTTTGTAATCGAAAACTAGCCTTAATTAAACTGCTCACTGAGTCTGCTGTAGGTGTGAGTTGAGTTGTTTGGTTTTTCTAAACTATCTCGCGCAAAGTATAAACCGAAAATGGTTTTAACATAAAAAGTGACTGCCTGGTTGTCTGAAACTTAATTTTGTTTTAATTTAATTTGTTTATTTTTTTTTTTTTTTTTTTTTTTTTTTTGTGTAATTTGACATGCGATCTTGCCTTATTTTGTTGCCAAGAAGTTTAAAACGAATGTGTTGGAGCTGCTTTTTTCGCATTGATTTAAAAATATAACAATTACGTCATGAAAAAGCCTGCATTATTGTTGGAAAAAATTGTTGCTATTTATTGTAAATTAATTTGCTTTAGTAACTTTTTTAATCTATTTGTATTTAATAAAAATACACAAACTATTTTAATAACGTGGGTGCTAACAATGGATGGCCAGTCATTTTATAAAATATAATATCGAGAATTTTTTTTGGGAAATTTGATACTACAAGCTCGGCTTCTTGCGCCCTCTTTTTTTTGAGGTTAAGTTTTGAATAGTTGGAGCAATTTATTCCTCTGGTTGGGCGGTGTATTTGTCGTTTAGTAAAAATTAAAAATATTATTCAATATAAAATTTGTTGCATTGATTACACAATTAATTATTTTCAGAAACATTTTTTAATCTAATATTTAGTGGGTTTTTATCGATGCTTACCTTCCCGAGCAGTCACAAAATCAAAAGTTTTCTTTAATTTTTCTGACGTGATTTAGTTCAAGTATTTCACATATTAAATTTTAAAATGCTGAAGTGTCGACGACATAGCAAACAGTTTACATCGTCGACGATATACACATTGATATTGAGCACATATACAATATTTCAAAGGCGAATTGGTACAAATGCTACTAAGTACTACCATTTCTCTTCTCTGCACAATGGGTATTTTCTATATAAAAAGAGACGCCAGAATTACTGAACTGTTTAAATTTTTATTTAAAATTAAAAATGTTTTATTAATAAAAAAAATTTTGAATAGATCATTTTTATAAAGAAAGTAAAATTACTAAGATTCCATTAATAATATTTTTAAAAATTATTCTAAAATTAATTAAAATATGTGTCAAAAAAATATCAAAGTTTTCTCAAGATATAATTTTCTATTCTATTTCACCGAAAATCAAAACAAATTGGAATCATTTATTAAATTCCTTTCCTTATAGGCCAATCCACGAAACGTTGGGAGAAATGTGCAATAAAATTTAGTTTTATTGGCATAAAAGATGAATACATGTGTAAGTGGCACATTTAAAAGAATCATTTAATTTACTTCGGTCCTTTGCACTCCTGCAACAAAAATTATAAAATGTTATCGGGAATCGTTAAAACTCCATGAACATAAAGAAACTGCGATGCAAAAAAAATTATTCTACACTTCAGCATAATAATAAGAATTGACTTGTCATGTCGATTCTCGCTAAAAGCTTACAGGATGGAGTTCAACTCCCGTCTTCAATTGCTTTCAGTATGTGGGACGTACTTTGTTTGCCTGGTACTTTCTATCGGAAATATGTTTGTATTTATATGTTTTGCATAAAATATCATGTATGACTACAGCTTCCTTGTCATCTTTGACCCCGTTCAAAATGTTTTTGTTTTAAATTAGCCCAGGAACTTTATCACGCCCACAAAACCAAACAGCAACATGGAAAAATCTCAGTTAAATTAAAATTAATTAAGATCAACAATAAAAAGAGGCATTTATTTTTATTAAAATTACATTGTCCATATTCTTCCTCGTGAAAAGTTATTACACATCGTATATTTAATTCTTTTGTTCAGACTACACACAGACAATTTGTGTTGTGAGTCAAAATCAAATGAGATACAAAAGTAATAATTAATAAACTCCCACATAAAGAAAAATACAAACAGTAGTCTTTATTGCAGCAATAATAAAAACAATAGCCGAAATGAAAAACGAAAATAAACAACAAGAAAATTTAAAAGATTTAACAAAATCTTAACAAATCAACAATAATTGTGATTTTTTCTTCTTTTGTTATTCCAACTCTCGACAAACATGCAACAATTTTATCGATAAAAAAAAAGTAATTAGCCGTTTAGCTAGACTGACAGATAGACTGACAGCTAGACAGTCGCAGGCAACCATGTTGTACTTTATAAATGCAGCAAAAATTTAGTTTTGCCTCACTGTCGAGTGAGCGATTGTTTGCAGTGCAAATAAGACTCAACGTGAAAGTGCGTTTCAAAAGTTTTCGAATCGTCATTTTTTGTAAAGTTCAGCATGATTATTTTGTAGGGAAAGAATCCCAGAGAAGCAAACACATCAAAGTTTGCAGATATATTAGTTTGTAAGAAGTAAGCTTTAGTGGGGAATCGAGAAACCGTAACACTGAGAGATTTTTTTGTTATATTTTGAATGACGTAATAAAGTAAGTACGCTAGGAAGAGGCCTTAATTGATGTATTATATTATCTAATAAAGATAAGCCGGATCAATATTCATTAGGCCCTATACACTATATATATATATGTATGTATATATATATATATGTATATATATCTTTGATTCTCATTTATTTCATATGAATTTTAAAATAAACTTAAAATAATTTTTAGTTTTATACACTCACGGCGAAAAGAAGTTTATTATAAGAAAACTAAAATAGATTCATATCGAATAAAATTGAAAAACTTTTTCAAGGCTTGCTGTAATTCAATTTTTGCAATACCCAATTGGTTTTTGAGAATATCGGAATACAAGAACAACATTGTGGATTATTTTACACCACTCCGTTCCGATGGATTTGGTTTTACCTTCAAACGGACTACAGGCATATACAATAGTTTAACCATTCAACAAAAAAAACACAAAATAAAATCGAAACTGATAACTGAAAAACAAGCAAGAAATAAATTGGAGGCATTTGGCCGCTAATCATGGGCTTGAACTGCTTGAGCTGCAAAAGAAAGAATTTGATACAAATTATAAAGTTTTTAGAATGCAGTGTACAAACACTAGACATCAACAATAATTATTGGTTGTGCTTTATTTTTCGCAATTTAATTTGCACACAAGATCAGTTCACAAAGAAAGCCGAAGCAGAATTAACGAGTGTTAAATGTAAATAAAGGAAGTGTAAATGAAAAGTTTTAGCAACTGCAACAAAGCCAGCGTTTGCACAATAGCACAGCAACGGTAATATCCAGCAGAAAACCATCTGACCTTTAACCAGGAATTTATTTAAAAATCCTGGCTGAGATAGCGGAGAGATTGTACTGCTATGCCTCAGCTAAGCTTAAATTGTACTTTAGTTTAATATAATTATAACCACGAATTAAATTTTGGTAGTCGGCCGTAGCCGTAAACACCTCTTTGTGGTTCCAGTTCTGGTTATGCCACTTCTTTGACAAGCTTGACTTTCATAAAAATTTCATTCTCCAATGGCTTCCAAATATTAGCAGGATGGCATCTTGGGTTTCAGCAGATATTACGCGTGTATATGAAACTGATATGTGGCAGGCAGTATTGTGTAAGTCAATGTTTTGAGAAGATCCTATTACTTCTTTAACATACAAAAATGGTTATTACTAAAGTCAGCGTTTGTCAGATCAGCTGATTTCATTTCAATGCTTTTCCATGCTTTTAATTCAAAAGCAGCATTTCCGCTAAAATACATTCAAAATGGATAATAGATAAATTAAAAATCTAAAAGCTTTTATCGTACGTGTTTCAAAGCACGAAGCCCAAAATCCTTAAATAAAAATGGGTCTCAAGATATTAAAAAGTTGTTAAGGATTATTTGGCAAATTATAATTAACTTGGCTCATCTGTAGGGCATCCCTTATTCTCTTATCCTTCAATTTAACAATTCAACATTTTTTTTGGTTCGGCGCTTTTCTCATCGTCATTTGTTTTGATTCTTTCGATTTTACATAAGCACATGTGGTTGCTGTCGTTGTCGTCTTTCATAATTTAATTAAGAAAAAAAAAAAAACCATAAAAAACGCCAAGGAAATATTCGTGTTCATTTGTGTACATGAACAACAATGAGAATTAAAAGCAGATGTGAAATAAAAAATATGATTGAGTGAATAAGTATCTCTTAGATACACAAGCCAATCATAATATGAGCTAGAGAAACTACAACACTTTTGTTTGTTTACTTGTCTGTTTCTAACACTTTTGTAGTTGTTCGGTTCTAGTAAGTGTCTTCTGTATCTACTAGATACAAATTATGTGTGTTTGTATTGTTGTTATTGTTTGTTTGTTCTTAAATTTATCATTTCTATACCAAATTTATTTTAATTCTTTTTTTGCACAGTGGTTTCATACTGAAGAAAATATTAATTGTGGTGAAAATGGGAAAATATTTTGCAAGAGAATTATTTTGTATCAGTACTTATCAAATTATTGGTGGTTAGCATAAGCAGTATTTGAAACAACATGTCAACGGTCGGATATAGAAGTAGAGACGTGGAGCTATAAGTCCTTTCAGCTCCTTCCAGTGATTAATTCAGATTAACAACATTCACGTAGTTAAAAATATTAAACCGACTTAATGGGATCTGAAATTATTGCCAGCTAAAGATATTCCAGGATCGATTGTATTTTTATGGACGTTTTGTTTATCAACTTTGTCGGTGCAGATATCGCCTACTTATTGAACACGAAAAGAAATTTGGATCAGAGTGTGTCATGTGCGGCACTAATAAACGATTGTTTTCATTAGGAGTATTGGAATTTGGTGACTTTTTTTAATTTGTGAAGTAAAAGTCATTAAATATTTCATCGTTCCACCGGATACCTTTGATCGTAGAATAACAACCAAATTATTATTTTCACTTTAAATATCCTTTTGAAAGTTCTACGATAACAGATCTATCTAGAACTTGTCGTAAGACCTCAAAGCAATCACTAGAACCCATGCCTGAGCCTCCTGCGTTTTTTTTTTAAGAAAATTAAGTAGTTCGTGCATCTATCGGTTGCTTTGCTATTCAATTTAAATTCAGTAATCCTTGCAGCAAATATTGATTCCATATGAATGTTAAAGTTTCAAAGTTGATTTAACTGAGAGAGGCTTTTTTTTTTTGCTTATTTGTGCCCACTGTGTGGTGTAGTAAGTGCTGTTCTCTCGTCAGCTATTATTCTCTGTCGCGGCTGCCGTTTGCTGCTTGTTGAAGGTGAGAGTTCTAGATACTTTCGTTGCAAATACACAATCTTTTTGTATTTTGTAAACAGAAAAATTGAAGCAGACACACATTGAAACACAGATACTCATGCCACCACTACTGGGAGTAAATGAATGAATATACGGCTTAACTGTCTGGCTGCCTAGCTAACTGACTAGCTGACTGTCTGAGTGAGTGAATAATGATGAGCCCAGAAATTTATACAATTCTTCATTTGTTTAGTTTTACTGCTGCAGCAAGTCGTCGTAGTCGTCAAATATTTTCTTAATTTTTCCATTTTCAAATTATTGTCTCTTGTATCTTGTATCTCGTATCGCACTATAACGCATTGTGTTATTTATTGTATGTTGCCGTAAGACCACGACTAGACGTCTAAAGAATCTAAAATAAAATTTTAAGAATTTACAAATAAAAATCCATCATTTTTAAAGAAGACCAAATAAGAATATATTAATAATTCTTATTTTCTGTTAACGTAAAGATAAAATCTTGATTTTAAGTGCGCGTAAAAATGTATAATATTTTCAATTGTGTACATTTTTAAATAAATGGACGAATCGAATTTTGTCAAAAAGAATAATATTATTTATGACGGAATCCACAGTTAAGATAAGCTCATAAAATCTTTAAAAAAATAAATACGTGTATAAATAAAACACGACAAAGTTGTATATATAAAACGTAAAATAGAAATATTTTATTGAATAAATCAATAAAAAAAAAAAGTTCATAAAAGAAACAGATTTTCAAAAAATTGTTACCATGTTGGCCATCAAAGAGTGCTTAATACGTGAAGGTGTCTTAAATCTTAATCTAGCAAATGATCAAGCAAACGCTGCGTCCATGAGCCACCAGGCCACACAATATGATACAAATACACCCTACACTTTATACAAAAACGGCTGCAGTTTTGGCTCAAATCTCAATATGCTGAATAATTCAACAAAAAGTTTGTATTTTAAAATTTGGTTTTTTTTTGTTTTGTTTGATTTCGAAATTTTTAAAATTCATGTGGTTTGTTTCTCAAATTCTTTAAATCCAAAAAAAAAAAAAACTAAAATAAAATATATAATTGCGTGGTCCACTTTAAAGCATTTGTTACAAAAAAAAGTTTCTTTTTTATATTTATAAAATGTTTAGAAATTTATTTTTGAAAATCTCACAAAGTGCAGTCAATTAACGAAACAGATCACCCATACATACACACATACACATATCCGTGCAAACACTTTAAAAATTGGCCCAAAATAAACAACAATATGCGTTTTATCACATACAAAATCTTACCAACAAAAGCGAAAAAAAATTCATTGATGATGACAGGTTCCGAAAGTCACTACACATTAAAGTAAATCTTAAAAAAATTCACAACGAATATTTCGACAGCAACAAGGCATATCACAGATTGCGTCTCACCTTATGTGGTATCTGGTTTACTTTTTATATCGAATGTTTGCTCTCAACGTTAAATATATAAAATGATTTACATTCGATTTTAAATTTTTATTTATTTAATTTAATTTAATTTATTTCAAGCAGTATATATATTTCGGCCAAAGTAATTTTAAACGCTTTTATTCAGAGAGAAATATACGAAACGGAGTATAAATCCGTGTTTAAGAATAGTATTATTTTCTTGAGGACCAAAGTTCCACACTCGAGAAATGGTCGAAATGCAAAAGAAATATTTCACCTAAATTAATTTAGTTGTGATCTCTATATTTAGCATATAAGCAAAAAATGTAAAGATATATTTGTGGTAAACTTAAATGCCAATAAATGTTATTCGCTTAATTTTATTTTACTTGAATTTTCCGAGATAATTTTAATAAATAATTCACATTGGAATCTTCAAGTGATGTACATGTTTGCGATTTGAGTATTGAGAAATCACTTAGTATGTGATTCGACCAAATTTTGTACTAAATGTTACATTTCAATACTCTGGAATATCGGCTTCAATCTGGTTCTAGATGGTTCCGTAATCAAATTTCGAATATATGAGATACTTTTGTTGAATGCATTTGCAAAGCATGATAAAACAGTAATAACTAATTTCATATATCATAACTGAATTTCATCCCTTCAAATATCCTAATGAGACAAAAATAAAATGGCCGGTGCCACCTGCTTGAAGATCTGTTTAGAGACATCTCGCGATGACCTAAAAATTAAAATGGTTTAAGCCACCCGATTAAAGATCTGTTTAGATGCACCTCTGAATGACAGTGATCAATTCAGAGGATCTGTTTAGTAGCGCCACTGAATGAGTAAATATTTTTGGTGATACAAAAGCTTGACCCACCACATGCATCATTGAAAAAGTGAAACTACATCATCAATGACTTTTGTTGTGAAAGAAAGTATTCTTTTAAAAATTGAAATTTACCCGAAATCTCGAAAAAAATTTTTTTCTTTATTGTTAGCAAAAATATATTTTAAACATTTGAAAACATAAAACAAAAATACAAGAGCAAAAAAACGCGAGATTTTCATTCAAAAATACACAAACGAACGTTTTTAAAGTTTGACGATTTTTGGCCAAAAATGGAAAGGGGGTACACTTATCAAAAATTGAAATATAGCCCAATTCTCAAAAAAATATTTTTTCTTTATTATTAGCAAAAATATATTTTAAACATTTGAAAACATAAAATAAACATAGAAGAGCAGTAAAAACGCAAGTTTTTCATTAAAAAATAGACAAACGGACGTTTTCAAAAAATTACGATTTTTGCCCAAAAATACAAAGGGTACCCCCTTATCAAAAATTTAAATATAGCCCAAATCTCGAAAAAAAATTTTAATTTTTTTTAAGATCTGTTTAGATGCACCTCTGAATGACTGATCAATTCAGAGGATCTGTTTAGTAGCGCCCCTGAATGAGTAAAAATTAAAATGTCAAACTCAGTAGAATAGGTTGATTTTGTTCTAATTTCTGTATCAAAACTGACTGAAACTTCAATTGAGAATACCATATTGAGACCAATTATTTGTTTCAAGTAAATTGACTAAATATAAATATTTATCTCAATAGGCTGGCAGGGTTTAAAATTGAGAGCATCACTTAGTAGAACGTTAAAAAATCGGGAATATTTTTACAGTATTAAGTAATTACAACTCAGCAGAATCGAAAAGGGCTGTAGTTAGTTTTTGTAGCTGCGAACTGTGAACAACCCTAATGTTCGCTATTCACTAAATTAGCCTAATTTTATTTGTCAACCAATAATTAACATGGCAATACATACACCGATGCATACACATTTGAAACTTGGGCGAAATGCAAATTAAATATTTTATTTAAATTAATTTAGTTTCGATCAGTTTATTTTCGATATATAAAAAAAAATCAAAATATATTTTTTTGGGCTGAATGAAATAGTTTTGAATATTTGAATATTTGAATACTTTGTAGTTTTTTATAAAAATAAGAAACTCGCCATTCATTATGGAAATTTCTACACGCTGCCCTAAATAGTTTAATGAATTGCCATCAAATGGAAGCTCGTCGAATTGCCTGCATGACGAATTGATCAATTTTAGCTGATTTACCAGGGCAGAGTATTCAATTTGTTATTCATTTGTTTTTATGGCCTTCACCACAGGTGGACACATTTTTTATATCATTCTTTTCGGAATCCGTGAATTGTTTATATAAATGGCGAGTTTTTGCACAATAGCAAAGAAGAGAAACGGAAGCAAACCGAACTGATACTTGGAAAATCAGGCATACACGTGAACGTATAAACGCTGATATGAATCGTTTTATATATTTTTGTCTTCTGTTGTTAAAATCCATTCCTGCTCAACAATAATTTATTTTGTTGTGCTTTGATTTGATTTAAAAACATTTAGTACAAAATAAATCCAAAATTGAATATCTAATTAAATAATGCAATTGCCAAATTTGTGATGCCCCATGAGATTTGTGTCGTGATATCATATTTAATTAAAAGGCTTTGAAATGCGTATTGGCCGGAATTTTCTGCTGAAATTCTTATCATGATCTAAACGTAATAACTTTATATAATAATTATAAGTTTTATATAAATTAATATCTTTTCAAAAATCATTTGATACTTCAAATATCAAATGGCTGAAGTAGTTAGTCCAGTGGCCAGGCAGAACCTATAGATACTGATATTTGCTGATTTATCGCAGTTCAGTGGGAAGTGTTAAAGGGCAAAGCCTTGCTTATATGGACCACTTTATATCTTTAATATGTAACAACAACAATAATAAATCGCATTGATTTTCAAATTTTTCAAATTTTCTTTAAAATTAAGCTCTTTGACATCAGTTTGGTTGACGCGATATCTTTGTATTTCTCTATGTATTTCTGAACTGCGACAAACCACGTCATCCGGTACTGTTTAAAGAATTTCTGGTATTTCTTCGCCATGGCTAAATAATTAATTGATTACGAATTGGTTGTGGGAGTTCCCCTAATAGAACGAATGCCCCTCTTTTGTTTAACAAGGCATAAGAATAGTTCAATGATGAATAGTTTGGAATTTCAGCACTTCATTTTTATATTAAAAAATATTAATTGATTCTCTGGCAGGTCGCAGCTAAATTAAGGTGAACCTAAAATGATAAGGAATTATTTTAAAGGCGAGAGGTTAATGCAATTGATTTAAGTAATTTTAAATCAGAATACAAATTTATATATTTTCAATCACATGCAATCATTTGAATGTGTTAACGCGAATTCACTGTAAATAATTTTTAGTATTTTAATTAATTTTATTTTTTCCGCTTATAAATTTCCAAATTAAAATATATACTCAGTGTAGTTATACAGATATGTATTTTGTGTGCACACATGTTGTTCAAAGTACGCTTTTAAAATAATTACACAGTGTTACGGATTCTACAAAGGCAAAAAAAAAAAAAAAAAAATTATTCTGAAATAATTAAAATCATTAGAATCGTGCCCGTGCCGTTTCGACTAAAACAATTTTTCTATGAAAATGTTGTATGTTGCGAGCCACTGTGACAGTGCTTAAGTTAAGCTGTTGTTATTAGCCAGACGGGCACCAAAATACTAAAAAAAAAAAAATTTATTATTATTAAAAATATTGAAGAAATCTTGTAATTGTATAATTTTTGTATATTTTAATAACGAGGCCTACCCGCTGGCGACATCAATAGTTAACTTTTATTCCAAACATATTTCTTGCTTGTCAAGGTGGCAAAGCACTGTGCATTGTTTTCACTACCGCCAGCAAAGATCTAAAGCTGCATTAGAAAACGAGAATCTATTTGTCAACTAATAACGTACAAAATTATCTCTTTTAATTCATATTTTCGTTTTTATTTACTTTTGTTACGAAACGTAACTTGTTTAATATTCTTTTGTGTTAAAGCTACCACAAAACACCAGAAATGCCAAGAAAACGAGTTTCATTTATGTCTCATAGATATTTAAGCATTATGAATGAGTATTATGTATTTTTATTTTGCTTTCGAGATAGAAATAAAGTACAATACGAATTAGAAGATAAAATCGTCAAGCAGCAAAGAACAGAACAGTGTAACGAATTGTTTTCAAAACAAACTTACTAACAGGCAACAAATATTGCTTGTAGATGCAGCAGTATCGCCATACGATTTACGTTATTGTTATTATTATATGAAAATATTTCGTTGTAATTTAACTCAGTTGGCGGGTTTCTTCTGATAACTCTCTCTGTATTTTTCTACAATTTGTTTTTTCTAATAGTTTTTTCATAATTGTTACGTATTTCACAAGGACAATGTTAAATATTTAATTCTGTATTACGTTACTATTGTTGCTGAATTTCTTGTCTTGTATGCATTTTTCATATCACAACGCAAGAGTGCATAATAAGAAAGAATATGCACGTAAGCCGACACTGCACTTGATGAGATTTTTCAAGGCTCAGTTCACCTCAAGTTGTGAATGTTATTATTTTTCCTTTTGCATAATTTTATTTCCTTTTTTTGACCTACTGTGTAATAAATTGTTTTCTTGTCATGTATGTATGTAACACTAAAAATTAGATAGATGTCAAACTGGGAAGAAGAAAGTATCATCTATGAACACAATTAAACTGGAAAATTTAATTTTTCCATTACAAGTTTTGTGAGTTTCCCATTAATGGAAATTATTTTTCATTATCTTATAAATGCAGGAAACTTGTTGCATTTAGCTTATATTGCGTTTGTACAGAGTGTCAACTTTGACTGACGATGAGTTGGCAGTAGCGCCTACTCAGCCAGTGCATTGAGACGGAATTATGGGAAAGGGATAGTGGCAGTAAGGACACTGTAGGTTTTTGCTCTTTATTTAGCATTTGATTTATTCTTTGTACGTCGCTAATGAAATACTGCTAGAAAAGAAGCGGAGGAAGGTGTATGCGAATCGATGCGAATGCATGTAAATTGGCCAGTCACTGAGATATCGCCACTTAAACATCATACCAACAACTAATACAGGATGCGTAAAAGCACTTGAGGAAAATTCATGGAGAATTTTATAACTGCCGGAGGTAGGAAAGGAAGCTACGACTTTAGATATTTGGATTGCTTACAACCTGCTCACAACATCCCACCTTTTTAATACTCTTCATTGAAATTATATTAATTCAATTTATTATGCTTTTTACTTGTGTATATAATTTTAATATTTTTAGTAAAGGATTTTAAAAGAATTTATATTGTATTGCTTCTATTTGAAAAACGTTCATAGTGTGAACCAGCTCTCAAAAATGTGCCATCGTTGCCTTAGTAATTGCTATGGGGCAGAAGATATAAATCTATCTTTCACTTATATCAAAGATAACTAAATGTGCACTGATTACATTTAAATTAATTTATATACGACTTCTTTTTCAATGTAAAGCAGCCTTAACATATTAAAAATATAACAATGTCTGACTGTAGTGTTGTACAGTGTAATTGAAGGTTGTATAAAATTGTTAAATAATTAAATCTTTCGTACACGTGTGCACTTGCGTTACTCTGGAAACAAAACTCATTAAACATTAAAGAGCTTAAAAAAGTAAAACGAAAAGCAGCAGCAGTCTATAACACAAATTTACATTTAACTAATAAGTGGCATATAATTGTTAACAAAAATTACTTTAACAACAATTTTAGCCAAATATTTGACAATATACAATATTTTTTTCATACTCAACTTAATAATTACGTTGTGCCTTAAACAGCAGAACAAGCTTAACAGCAACTCAAAAGTATTAAATTACAATTCAAGTACATGAAAACCTCAAAAAACAAAAAAAAATTATAATAATAATAATAATAATAGAAAACGACCTGTGAATGGATAGAAAATTATTAAGCAACAGAGTACATTCATAGGAAAGGAATAATTCTTTCATGGAAATTCCAATACTTAAATTACTCAAACGTATTAAATTTCAAATTACAGTTAACAATCTAGTTCTTGAGTTTTGTTTCTTGGCAAACAAAAACAATGTTCTGATTCCGATTCAAAATTAATTATAATTTTTTTTATTATAAACCAAATATGGTGCAACTATAATTTTTGGCAGTTTTTATTTGTAGTATCGGTATGGAACTGCCCATACTAAATTAATCCATTACGTAGGTAACACAAAGCGGACGAACGACGAATTTTTAAGCATTTGGGGGCCTATCAAAATTTGTGAAATTTTTTTTAACGTTCTATTTACACGCTTCAAAAATTTAATCAAAATATTGTTTGAATATATTTCAAAATCTTTTGAAAAAAAATATGATCAAAATTTGTTGAAGCTAATTCACAGTATTGATAAACTTTTTATATTGAAAATGTTGACTTTGATCAGCTGTTTTGCATCTTTTGTGAAACAATTTATTAGTAGTAAGTATAGACGACAAGGACCAACTTGGTTAATATTGGGGGAAGAAGTAGCTGCAAAAAAAGGAGAGGGAACATTGCGTTCGACCTTTTCTTTTGGGAGGTAATGCTGGTAATGATCCTGACTGATACAAAAACTTTGTGCGAATGTCACCATAGGATTTTGATTATTGTCTTAAGCTCGTCACCCGATCAATAGACAAGGCTAGTAATAATATGCGGGAATCTATATTCGCCGGACAACGCATGGCAATTAGTTTGAGATTTTTAGCGGCGGGATACAAATTCAAAGATATATAATTTATGCCGGGCCCTCCCTGCGGTTAACAATTCCCTGATATGTACGATATTGGTCAAAATAATGATCATGCTTTTATAGTTCTAAAAATTGCCATATACGATTTTGATGCTTATTTACACGGCGTCAATGAAAACTTCAAAAGTTTTATGTAAAAAAATTTTCTGTTTACACGAGTTTGAAGCATTTTGAAGAGCAATTTTGAAGAAAATTTTAATTGTATAAATATAGCTTTCGCAGCAAGCAATTCTTTCCTTACATATCATTGGTCTCATTTAGAAAGGGCCTAAGTCGCATTTTTTGCAATAGAATCTTTTAGTATTGCCACTAAATCAGCCATAAAAATATATTGCCAAAAAAATATGAGATTTAGGGCCTTTCTACATGAGACCAAGTTGACTTTACCGTTTAATAATGGAAGTAATGAAAGGAATAGATTACACAGGATTTAAAAGGAAGAGATAAATAACTGTTCCCAATATTTCCTGTCGGTTCGCCAGCAAAAAAAACTTCCTGCAGTCAACCGGACAATTTAAGTAAATATTTTTCTTTTAAATGTTCCAACCACAACCACCCACAAGTTTATTTTGCTATAATAAATATTTACACCAAAAGTCATCTTTTTCAAAAAGTATTTCAATGTGAAACAAAGAAAATTGTAAGAAAAATTCTGGTACTCATGCACACGCCTTTTTTCGATTTCATTGCAAATTTCTACATAAATCACATGCTGTCGGGGTACGCTTTCCTAACCAGAAAATCGCTTTTCTTCCACAGTTGACGTTACATCTAAAAGTGTGTAGAGAAATAATTTTCTCTTTATGTTTCAAAAATTATATTTTTATATCTTTTAGTCGCCTGCTTAAGTTTATTTTATTTATAATAAAATATCTTGGCACTTTTCCCATAAAAATAAATTAATTATTACAAAAGCCCGTGTACAATATTTATGATGCTGTTCAAACATTTATTTTTGTAAACTTAATCAAATTTTAATTGTTTGTAATAACAATTAGTTTCATAATTATTAATTAAATCTTAAAGTTTATAAATTGCTTATGATGCTCACAAAATTGTTAAAGAAACATGAAATAATTAGGTTTCCATTTGAATGGTACCACTGTAGACGTTAGTAATTTTATACTATATTTATTAATAGAATTTTGATTTCAATGGTGGAGTAGCGACAAGGAAATTACAAGAGCTGCAGTGCCACTAGCATGTTCAGTACATAGGCGATAATACACTTTTCACTTATATTGCTAATAAAAACTTTAGCAGTGTTCACAGTTTGGTGTTTTTCATTTTGCAAACTGTGAACACACAATGCCGTTCGTTTTTATACAGTATGAAGGGTTCACTGTTCAGTATATATGTAAATTGAAAGATCAACACAAAATACTGACCATTTGCAGGTAGCTCTGAACTACGCTGTTGTGCTTCGTCTATTAATATGTTTGTTGACGCTAAAAATTTCAATGAGATTCAAAAATATATACTCTATACGAGTTGTAATATGCGAAATCTGATTAGACATGTATTATCAGAATAGTAAGAACATCGTATTTTATCCGTTATATATTTACAGTGAATGTAAAGACGATAAAGAATCCTAGCATATTTATTTATTTTATATAGCTTAAATGAATAAAAATTGGCTTTAAAATGTGAAGGCTATAGCATTCACGTCACTTTACAACACTATAAAAAGCAAGGCTATATCATTCGCATCCCTGAAGGTGTCAAACATGTCGTTACACTGCAGCTTGTTACATCATTACTGGTGACGAAATTTCTTAAATTTCAAGACTTTATTTTGAATGTCTAACAATGGCCGGAGGCCTATATTTTAAACACAGCCGAAGATGCAATGTGTAGCAGTAGTATATTTCTTCCTCCACTTCTTATGCAAATGATTTCCGAATATCATTATTCGTTACTGTACTGATGTGCCTGTATAAGAACCATATTGGACGTCCTTGAAGGTCAAATTCCACATAAATATATATTTCTTTAGGGCTGATTTTGTGTATAATGTGTAGTTGTTCAATATTCCCTTGTATGCTACAGTAATCGCTTGTAGTTCCAATTGTGATTGAGTACGCTTTCGTCACTTTAGCGTACAGTGTGCAAATGCCTTATACTTTTGTAGTTTATGAGTTTTAGAGCCAAAATCTGATGCCGCTTCAGACAATCGTATTTTATAAAGAACTAAAAAGATATTTCTAAGGCCACCACTGATCACTTCTAGTTTGCTAAGCACATATTTCTCTGTTATTTAATGCTACCGATACTTTCTACTGGAAAATAAATAAAAATAAAACTCACTGCAGTAGAAATGAAATCTTGATATGTGTTTATCTAAGAAGTGCAATAAAAAAAAATGTACACAGAAATTCTTATCCAGAGCCAAACAAACAAGAGAGGAATGAGATCAGAAAACACTTAACAGCTTTTTATTTAAAATTTTTACTACGATTCTCATTTCCAAATATTAATTTTGAGATATTAGTGCGAAAAAAAGGCAATGCCGAATAAACAGTCTCTTTATGTCTGGAAAGATGTATGACCTGAGAAGCGTATGGTTTCTATATTCTTCTATGTGTTTGTGAAACGAAAGAGAAGAATAATCGGATGGCTGTGCTTATTCATTTGAACACATTTTCTGAGATCTTAAGCGGTCTTAAGTCCTTCTCAAGTCATTCCATTAAAGAAAATTCCGGTATTTAATTTTTTTCCATAAAAATAAATTTAAAAAAATGTAGCCAAATAATAATAATACATAATTTCTTCATCAGTTGGAACTAAAAAGCAAAGCAATGCATTATATGTTTTTCTGGAATATCGAAATTAATTATATTTTTCGTTCTGAATATGAAATGCTGAGTTCCCAATAGCAACCGTTTGTAATTAAAAATTCCAACTTGAAAATTTTTTTATAAATTGGCTTAAGCAATAATTGGCTTAAATTGGGTAACTCCTTGCAGGAGTCGAATTTAAAAAAGAATTAAAGATTCATGGTTAGTTTGAAATAAATATATTGTCAAGTCAAAGTAGAGGCATCCATTTATTCGAATAAAAAATGTAAAATATAAATGAGACATTTTTCTACTCGTAATAAAATGAATTTTATTATCGTTTTCCTGGCCCGTTAGAGTTGATTTATTTCATTTATTTTCCAACTAATGGAACTTTAAAGACGGTATTCGGTGCTTTAGTTTTAAAAGAAACAATATTTTAATTCTAAGCTGGCAACTAATTTTTGCTTCTTTTGTAATAGTTATGCTCTATTTGGATCAAATTCTGGCATTAGTTCCTGCTCTAAAATATTAAAATGACATTGAAATGGCAGAGTGCGTTTCTGCTAACCATACTTTTATGTACACTATCTTTGTGATTCAAAGTAATTTTTTGTTTGTTTATTTTTTTGTGGTCAGCTAGTTTTCGCTTTAATTTTATTATAAATTTTTTGGCCTGTGAAATTTGGTTGCATTGCAATCAAACTTTTAATAGAAATGAAAACCACTGTGTTCGTTTGTAATAAAAATATGATCGAAGTAACAACAAAGTGTCCGTGTATCGGAGAAAATTTCTTCTATCTTCTAATAATAGATTTCCGATTTAACCGATCCATCCGGAAAAAAGTTTTTTTGAAGTCATATTCCCTAATCGTAATATATTGGCAGACATGCTTCTAAATATCGTGAAATTTTTTTAAAATTCAGCTCTTCGGTTTTCATCTTATTCCTTTCCAAATTTTTTTTACGTATTTATCGAGTAAAGATAGATTTTCAATAGATTTTCCCAATCGATAATTTTCACGATAATTTTGGCGATAATTTTGATCAACAGTTTGCAAGACTTTGCAATAAACCGCTGCATCCATACGGAGGCATTTATTATCAAATCGTATGATGAATAAAATAAACAAAACTTATAAATTATTATTAAAAACGAAATTTAAATATTTTAAGCAAATAAAAATAAACAATGAAAAAGATACATCACCATTTATTTTTATAGCAAAACGATCATTAAATCAATGTCGCTTAAAAATATATTTATAAGAAATATTTGTGAAAATTGCGGAGTTTTATTAAAATTACGACACGTCATCATTATCTTTTAAAAATCATTTAGCATCTTTCATTAATTTATTTGCTTGCATTTTAAACCGAACGAATGACAGGAAAAAAATTAAAAATAAAATTTTATTCTAAATTAGATGGAATAATTTTCAAATGGGGCAATGCCAAGTGAAAAGAAAAAGTCCAAAAAGGAAGCATTCTGGAACTTGCGATCGTTATGATATAAAACACGCAGATAGACACGGGATCGTAGAATGTTTTTCGGTGCAATCAAGAAATTTAACACAATGCACGAGGGGTGATCACAGCATAACCGCTATTTTAAAATTTCGTAAGATACATATGTTTGAATTTGGTATTTTTTTTTCTCTTACGTTGGCACACATGTGTCTTTTATATGTCGGATTGTCAGTTTGTTTTTGACAGATAAAAAGGTCAGTCGTGTTTTGATGTGCTCTTCGATTTTTTATTATTTTTACTAAACTTGGTGCAGAAAAAACTTCGTACGGGAGATTTTGAACATCGATAATGACGATCCAGATTTGGTGTATGATTATGGCTTTGTGTATTATATCTGAGAGGGATTACTTTGATCACACCTCGTACTTCAAACACACAAGTTTGTACCAATATCAGCGCCTACCCCATCATCATTAGCACTCCCTTTCAACATTTAGTGTAGAAACATCTGCACAAACACTTCTTAACAAAGTTTTTCGCACAGTGTAATAGGGGCGGGCGTAAATAGCTTAAACTGCGAGCAACTTGCATACGTTTCGTTTTTATAAATTTATCTGTTTATGCTAAATATATTTTTTCTAATATTAAATATGATAATTTTGAATAACAAAACAAATCAATTCATCTGATACGGGTATGCATACTTATTCCATTTTGACGCATAAATTAAATAATTAAAATAAATTAATTTTATTACTGATTCATTTAATTAAATTATTTAAAAGTAGTGTAATCGGCAACTTCTTCTCCCATAAAACGTTTTCATCAATGAATACAAACAACATTACAATAAAATAAGATTGAGTGGGAAATTTCATAATATGTGAATAATTAAAATACTCGTAATAAAAAAGTAATCGACAAAATTAAATTAATGCAAGTTTGGTAGTGGTTCCCATTTTTATAGTATAGCGTTGGTAGCCCTAAAAAAACAAACAATTGACAGTTTAAGGTCGTAAAAATGGCGGCTTGCACTATAGAACCATGTGTCTTCTCTGTTGCACAATATTTGAAAAATAATGAAAGTTTGGTAGTCGCAGTTCGAAAATTTTGAACTATATGCGGGTAAAAACATGGGTTTGATCCCCGCCTGCTGCGATTGTAAAATACAAAATTTAATTTTTTCTTAAAACCATTTTTGTTAGGTATTATTGAGACTTTTAATGGATGGAGGGATATACTGGCCACTTCATGGTCAATAGCAAACTATTGGAATCGATAAAAGTAACCATTTGAACTGATACTCATACCTCTTCCAAAAAATGTTTACCAAACATTATTTTACATCCCATACTTTGACACAGAAGTGCTTCAACACAACTCAATTTATCTATTTCCTAACCATCTGGCGCTGGATTGCCCGAGTCGGGTCTAAACTCTAAACACTTAAAAAAAATTAAAAAAAAAAGTAACGGTCACGAGTACTATTTTCAGAATGCCTTCGAGTATTTCTCGTAGCGCTGCCTTTTTGCCATGTAAGCATGTAATTTATAAAATTAATTAAAAAAATTAATCAAACTGTTGATCGCTCTAAAAAATTGCGAATTGAGCAAAATCGCAAGACATTGAAAGCGAAAAAGGTTTCAAATTATTTGACATTTTTAAATTAAATAAATGTTTTATTTATTGTTGTATTTTCTGCACTTATTTTCTATTTCATTAACCTCACCTTGACTTAAATACAGGTGGATTAGTTTGACCGAATAGAATTGTTGATTTTTTTGCCAACTTTTATTTTCCTTTTTATTTAAAACATTCACGGTTACTGCCTATATAAAAACAAAGATAAATAGTGACAACACAATAGACATACATATTTAATCCGCTTTTAATATGCACTGCCTCTATTTAAATCAATTTATCTTTCGGTTTTTTTAGTTTTCAATTTGGATTTCTATTCCGTTTATTTGTGAGTTTTCTTGAGCGCATTTATATCATTAATGATCGTTGTTGTTGTTGTTGTTGTTGTTGTTGTCATTGAGCATTATTTTTTATTTTATTTAAAATGGTTGCTATTTTTAGCATGTTTCAACACATAACCATAGGAAAAAGGGTGTTTCATAATGAGGTATAGTTTTCGTTGGAAAATCTTTTTCCCATGTTTGTATTCTTCGATTTGAGATTTATATAAAATAATTATAATATTGGTTCGTCTGGTAGGCTTTCGTTTATCTTAGCATAAAGTGCACAATGGGGCCGAGCAAGACCGCTCGAAATTCAAAATTCTTTTGTACATTTAAATAAACTTAATAGAACAGGTTTTTTGAAATCTTAAATAAAAACCTACTTTTGAGAAATATATTTTACGAGTCCACTTTAAATAAAAAACTCTCTACATTTCGGTGGCTTGCATGCCGTTTTGTCTTGTGTTTTTAGGCCAACTGCAATAACAGAAATTCATTCTTTATTGGCATGAGTCTTTTTGAAGGCATTTGCATTTTTACTTGAAAACAATTTTTGTTTTCTTAGATTTCAATACAATTATTTTATTTATTTTATTTTATTTTTTTTTTTATTTTAGAAGTTTTGGTGGGTGTTATTGGTTTCTTTTTTTAATTCTCTTACAAATTGGCTTAGCCTCAATTTATTTGTCTATTAATTTGTTGTTATTACTGTTGCTGTTGCTCTTGCCTAGAGTTTAGCACTTTATGGTCACTGGTGTGCCCAACACGAAATTATAATTAAATTTATTTGCTTAACTTTTCCTTTCCTAAATTTCTTAAGTATTTGGAAAAAGTATCTGTAAGAAGCCAAATTAAATTTATCTACTGTAAGGAAAATAATGTGAAATCTAAATAAATAATAAATTTAATAAAACGACCGGCTTAATGGGAATGATAAAAAATTTCTGTGAAAGTCAAGGAAATTATAGATGAAAGAAAATCATAATATTTTATCAAAAATAATATAAATTTGTTTTCTTTTCATTATTTTCAATTTGACGTTCTTTACGCTTTAAAAGTTATCGAATTTGTGCACATAATGTTTAACTAAACACCCAGGCACATTTGGCAAATATTTGATGCAATAAGCGTTACCACAAAATGTTATATTATATGATTTCATTTAGCTATTTTTAACTGCATACATATATATAAAGTCAATTTGATTATTATGCTAATAAGTGACTAATTTTTTTTTTTTTTTTGACAATTTTGCCTGTTAAGGATCAGCTGTTTAACGAAACAAATTGTAATAAAATTTGACGCAAAAACTATTCGTAGAAATGCTTCCCCTCATATAAATAAAACGAAATTACAAATTAATATACATATATAAATATAAATTCTAAATTGGTATGTTTTCTTACTAATAAGTACACGCTATTAGTCTCAAGTCGAAAGGGCCTAAGTGGTTTTTTTTTTGCAATAGATTTTTTTTGTTTACTTCTGGCAAAAAATTTAATTACGGAAAATATCATCTATTAATATACATTGAACTGAACTTGAGGCCTTTCTATACACTTTTAGCTGTAATGTAGCGTTTAAATGAATGGAAGAGATGCCACACTTGATTTCTAACGTGCAAACTAGTTCCGGCAAAACATTTTATTGGGGAAAATATCAGCTGTTATATGTTTAGAATTAAAAATGCATATAGAAAAATGGAAAGTATTTCAGAATATTGTTGTTTCCTAAATAATAATAAATTAAAGCGTTAAAGTCGGATTGTGGTATTTCGCGTTATTAAAAATGGAAGCTCAGACTTCTACAGGGCATTTTAAATATATTTTTAAAAAAGTTGCCTTAAAAACTAAATGAAAAGAAATGCTTGGTTTTATAAAAAAAACTTTTTTTTTGTCTTAAAAATAGAAAATCTTTCGTTTTATAAGAAAGACATTGAAGTCCGAATCATGTAATCCCACAGTCACCCTCTCCTATACGCATAAGTACATTTATTTTTATAGCAAACGAATGAATTAAAAATATATCTCTAAGGATTTCTATAGGGGAATTACGGCACTACTATAAGACGTTGAAATGTCGAGTCAAGTTTAGCTTCTTAACTGAATAAGATGTCGAATTAATATTATATTTTCAATATTTGAAATATATTTTTAACTATTCATATTAAACGATACATGTGTGGCAAATTTTTAAAATTTTATTGTTTCTATTGTGGCTGTTGCTAAATTCCTCTCTAATAATTAATTTCAAACATTAATTTTTCCCAACATGTGTTGGTGTATTTTTTCAAAATATTTTTATGCCATTCCAACAGAACGGCCAGCTTAATTGAATTTTATGAGGAAAACTTTTCAAAAGTTTCGATTCATAACAGTGGGACGCCGTGTGTGTATTTAGCACGGCACAATAAAATTCAAAGTAAGTGAAAGTCGAGTTTGCAAAATGGCCCTGGGAAAAAAGAATTGCACTGAAATGTTCTTGGAACGAAAAACATTTAAAGGAATATTGAAAATAATATGTTTCTGTATTGTAACCGCCTTTGAGAGTATTTGTAGGCTAAAATAAAAGAGTTGACAACATTTTATTAAATTAAATAAATTAAATTTGTTATTAATATATAGAAATGGAAGAAAGAAAACGAAAAAATTAATATCAGGAATTGCTGTAATTAGTAAACAGGAAATTCTCATTTAGTTTTTGAAAACTCTTATGTAAGAAAAAAAAAACGGAAGATATAGATTAAATAAGTAATTTTTTATGTGTTTTGTTTTTTCTTTATTATAGAATCCGTTACTGATATTTCTGTGAATGACTTAAGTTCAACGAATTCAGCCACTGCCAAAACTAGCTGCCAAAAACAACAAGAATTACAGTCAAAACAAACAGAATCATCATCCTCCAAACCAGAACCAAGAAAATTGCCCAAACGTTATCAAGGACATCATCCGCACTTTCATCATCATACAGCGCCAGCTTATTATACAGATCTTCATCTGAAGATCCATACACCCGATGCCAAGGATTCAGTGAATGAAAATTATCAAAGTGTGTATCGGACACCATCGAAACTGATCAAACACGAACATCAATTTCCAAAAGCAACACCAGCAGCTCTATCCGCGCCAACACCCCTTAGTCCACACCAAAATTTGATAAAGGAAACAGAGGCTGGTGGAAATCAGGAAAAATTTTTTCGCGCAGGTGTCACCAACAGCAACTGCCAACAATCCAGCTGCAACGATCCTTATATGGCATCAAACAAAAGATCGCTGAAACATACCAAAGGTAATAGTAGTTCTAGCTCAAAGTTCGCAAAAAATGAAAACAATAGTAACGAAACATTAGCGGCACCGGCACAGTTAGCCGATACAATTTTTCTTTCCACCAATTCTAAACCTCATCTTCCTACTGAAGTTCAATTGCCCGAGCAGAATATAAGTTATCGTAGTCGTAATGGTCAGCGTTTTTCCAATCGCAAACGAAGTGTGCGCGTTCGCAGTGAGTCGCGTCCCATAAGCGCTTTGTATGAAATAATATACAAAGAAGAAGGTATTGATATTACTACCACAAACGACGAAAGTTCTTCGGCGGAACACAGTCACGAGGACGGCGAGAAAACACATAGCAGCCGAGCAATTAGATCTCATAGATCCCACTCTCGATTGATGTCAACGGACAGTGGTAGTAATAATATGAATACGAGTATGTCTGGTGTAATAGACAGCAATTCGCCAAGCGGTGATCACTCCCAGCATAGAATAGTCTTACACCGGAAAAAATATTCACCAAAACCAATATTTATAAATGATCTCACCGATGAGGATGACGATGATATCGATCACTTGGAGGAAGGTTGTTCATTTAAGAAATCCAATTTCCGAGACGAATTGCAAAAATCAAAATCCTTGTCAATGCCATCGGGTCTCTTAAATTTAGGAAAAGCTAATCAGGCTTCCGAGAATCAGCTTAACAGTCATGACACATTAACCCACATATCAAATGTAAAGAATAATAAAGAATTATCATCTTGTTTTAAGTCCGGTAGTGATAGTAGACGTTTGCTAAGCTATAAATCAATTCATCCACGACAACAGTCAACATCATCAAACCCATCATTATCATCAAATGCTACCACCAACATCGACACCGCGTTGAGTGTAAATCCCATTTCCGTATATTTTAGTAGTAATTCGCTACAAGATCAGACACATAGCGGTGATGGCAACACCATTAATCATGTCCAGAAACAAGATCAGCTTAAAAAACAGCAACCGAGAGCTGAACGCAATTCACGCAAACATCGACGTTTGCGTGACGATAAGCCCAGACGTCATACTGACGATGCCATAAGAATATCTTCATCCGAGATAAATAATCTTATTGGTGATCATGTAATTCAAAATAATGATGATTATGCTCATAAGCGCTGTACGATTGGTCGTGATGATGCTGATCAACATCATGCTTCACATGATCACGATCTTAGTTGTACCGATAACGATTTTAATAATTTATTTAATACTGCTGTTGCTAACGCTGAAAGGTAAGTGCTCCCATACAAATTATTCTAATTTTTTTTCGTATATTTTTTTTTTTCTGTTCTTTTGAAACCTAGTAGTTATAAATCGTAGTACAAATTAATGTAGAGTTGATTTAAAGATTTTCGTTTTTATTCTCATGTTTTCCAATGTTTCTCCTTTTCCACAGTAATCACTCGCCTTGAATATAAGAAGCATAATTATGCAATTATCCTTGAACTTGACTGTCTAGAACGAAATATTTCTTTAGCTTATAAGCGATTCTTTGAATTAAACGATAATTTGGCTGTTTATTGATCTTCATTCAAAGAAACTTCTTGCAGCATCTGCAAAAGTTAAGTTGAAGAACACCTCGGTTTTCCAGATCTGGTTTCATTGCCGATTATCAGCAAAAATTTTTATTATAAAGAACTAAAAAACAATTAAAACTTTTTACCAAATTAGTTCTTGCTCGCGATAATAGTAAACAATTTCAATTGGAATTTAGTTTGGCAATATTGGGCAAGAGCTGGCCTTTTCAAGTTTCTTTGATATCCAAAAAAAACATGGACTTTTCAAAACTAATTTCAATATAAAACTTATTTACATTTACATCAGTTATGTTACACTTCAGTTAATTTTTTAATGCGGATCTGTTTTACAATTTTAATTAAACTTCAATCAGGCTTATCAAATGACTGCAAATGTTGTCCTGTCACTAATGAAAATATTACTTTCGTTCAATTAACTTTCTTAAAAATCCACTTTAATCGCAACTCCCAGCAAATATCTTTTACGCATAATAACACCAAATAAACACCCATTGATTTCTAAATTCAGACGCTAATAAATTATTGAACAAACTCTGCATTTTTTCCTTCATCTCTGCCGTGTTTTTTTTTTTTTTTTTTGTATTTTTTCTATTTTCACAACGTGATTTTTCTGGACATTCGACTTGTCTTAGTTAAACCAGCTTTTGACAAATTAAGGCGTAGTCAGTACGCCAAAGCATTTATATGTACATACGCACACGTTCATTCATTCAGCGGCTGTAGCGCTCATTGCCCAAAATGAAAGCCCATCACATATTTAGCGCTGTTTGTTGTTGTTATATGTATTATTGTCTCCATTCTGTCTTTTTATAAAAATGTTTGTCATCATTCCAACATGATCATTTTTATGCAAAATCAATTGTAGTTTCACGCACTTGATTTCTCATGCTCATGCTCTGGTATTGCACAGTGGCTACATAGTGGCAAAATTCTTTTTTAGTTTAGATATTTATCAATTGTGTACATTAAATTTTAATCGATTGTATGAATATGAATTTATCCGTGAATAATGGAGATTGCCATAGAGTGGGTACCCAAGTACAGAAGAGGAGATATTGAATTAGATTTTCGGAATTATGAAGCTATTACCAATAGCCAACAGCTGATAGCCTTCGTTCACCATATGAACAGTTTCTTTGCGAAATATTTTTTAATTGCCTTTCATAATGATGCTTTCTTAGTTTTCGCTATTTCACCATCATCAGTATAGAAAGCTTGGCCAACCTTAGAAAATATAACTTAAATTAGGCAAGGCCATATTGACGTTTATGTCCTAGAAAACATAATAGATTGTCCGAATACTTATAGCATAGTATATACTGTTACTCAATATCTTCTCCCATAAACCGACTACAAACTGAGAATTTTTGAAAAAACTTGTTCCCGGTACGAACAGCGAATTAATGATCGGCGATATTGTACTTTTAGTACTTTTCATTTTTTAAGCTTTCATATGAATCTCTACTTCTAGTAGAGGAAAGAGAAAGGTCCTGCAGTATGTGCTTAATGCTAAGTTGATTACTGACAGTTGGCACTGCTATTTTGGCGTTTCCTTTATTCCAATTTTTGTCGCAATAGGAAGGGAAATGAAAAATAATATATTATTTTAATTTTATTAATTTTTGTAAATTGCCTGTTTATGTATTAAAGTAGATAAATCAGTTGTGTGTTGGCACAGACGTCAAGCTTCCATTTAACACCTGGAACATTTTAAAGACTCATAACAAAAAGAAAAATAATAATAAAATAGGCGATTAGTTGTGTAATTAAGCGGGGCTATACAACGATAAAAATTTTGTGTCATCTAACAAAAAATTAAGCAATATTGTGTCAAAATATTTTCGAAATGTCATTCTTTGTGCTGATCTTTTTAAAGCTTCTTTACAGCTTTAAATAATTAAATGGGAAAGTCAGAAAAAGAATTAATTTTTCGGCGGAACAGCGTTATTTCCGTTTATGTAAATTTAAATCTTAAATCAATATTCAAGTAATCCGTGCTCACTGTACTACTATAGTTGCGATAGTTTAGGGGCACGCCTATTAATAAAAAAACTGATAATGATGAAAATGTGTTATTTACCCCACCGAGAAAACCAGAAAAAATTAAATTTACTGTTTTTATAAAAACCAAAAGAAAGATACCTCATCGTGGTCCAATATAGGAAAAATATGTGCACATGCTTAAAAGCGGCAATAAATAATTAAGTAAAACAACCGGCTATAAGAAAGTCATAATTAAATTGTGCTGCATATTAAAATTTGGATTTGAAATTTATATTCAAATATAAAAGCAATCGCGTTCCCATTGTAAGGTTGCTCGTAGTGACACTACACGAACAGACAGAGTTGGTGTTTGTGCCGATGCCAGCGCTGCTGTAGGCATATTTATAAGTACAACTCGCTCTAAACTAATGCCCCACACACTGAATTAGCAAAGTTGCCAGCAAGTTTCTCATGTTTTGGGAGGTTTTTTTCTACCTGATAAATTCTATAAATAAAATCTGTGCTCGTTAACATGAAATAAATTTGTAAACATTTTTTATTGCGATTATTAATTTTATTGTAAATATTTTACAGGAAAAAGTTAATAAATACATAAAGATCGTCACATGTATAATTATGATCATAAATTTGAATAATAACATTAATTATGATGTCATAGAAAGTTTCTATATATAAAAATTTTATTAAGCTGATAAGGTGCAGTAAGAACAGCGTTTGTTATCGGCAACAAAGTTGTTATAAATAATTTTCCATGCGACTTAATTTTATTATAATGTCGCTAATATTGTTATAAATTGCTTAAAATTATATTTTCCGTTTTTGTAAATTAAAAGTTTTTTAAACAATTAAAATTTATTTATATACCTAGTAAGCCTTTCAAATTTCGCAGTATTCTGAATTTTTGAAATATATAATTTAAAATTTAATGCTTTGAAAAGCATTAAAATTACAAATAATTGCAAAACTCACTCACATTCATATTAAGTTCGCTTACTAGCTTTTTCATAAGCTTTTTTTTCATTGAAGTGCCAGTTGGTAAAGACAAAACAGGCAAGAATATGGAAACTGAATTCAAATGATTCCAGGTGGGGCTCCAAAACTTCTTTGGTTGTTCAGAAATCAAAAAGGTCCGACAAAAGTTTCCGTTTGCCATGTGCCGCCATAACAAACAGTTCATTGTTCACGGTAACACTGTTACACTTAGTGCACGCCATCCACGTTACTTCTCTCCATTATAGTCATAAATCCCAGCTAATTGGTTGAAACTCATATGAATGCACCTATTTATAAACCTTTTCTTCGCCTCTACTACACGAATATATTGAGACGATTTTGTAAAACTACTTGTTTGTATTCATGTCGTTTAATACTCGTAATAATACTGGTCGTTATCATTTTTTCTATAACTTTGACAAATGTTGTGTTTTCTGTTGCTGGTGAGGATGATGGGCAGCTTTTTGTTTTTGTTTCTTCGTTGTAAATAAGTTACATGGTAGGGAATCATTTGATTTATTTTAGCGGAGAAATAAAAAATAAATAACACGGTGAAATAATGGTTCACCTTTCTTCTTCGAACGTTGTAGTTTTCGAAAGCGAAAGCTTTTTATTTCTGCCTCTGATATTTAAAAGCATAAATAATATGCATTTAGTTGCCATTGATATATATAAAATTAATGGCGGCTTTAGTTTACCACAAGGAAACAAATAAATAAATATGCATTAAAATCGATAGATTATTTTAAAAATATTAAAGTTGCATTAATGCGGATATTGTTTTCATAAAAGTCTCCAACTTCGCATCTTATAGTAGGCTGAAATGATTTCTTTTACAATACTTGCATAAACTAACCGACTTTTCTTCTTTTTGTTTATATTTAAATCATGACAATTTGTGGCCTTGTTAGAAAAATTAAATAAAAATATAATAAATCAAATAGGAATTGCCTCAAAAATGTCTTAGGCAATAACTCCACTAAAGTTATCGCATAAATTTCCCAACTAAACTTACTTACAGACATACGAGGTGTGATCAAAGAATAGCCGTTATTTTCAAATTTCGGGAGTTACGATGTTCGATTTTGGCAGTTTTTTGTCTCTTATGTTGGCACACATGTCTGTTATATATGTCGGATTGTCAGTTTGTTTTTGACAGATAAAAAAGTTGGTCGCGTTTTGATGTGCTCTTCGATTTTGTACTATTTTTACTAAACTTTGTGCAGAAAAAAGTTCGTACGGGAGTTTTTGAAGGTCGTCTGTTACATATGTCGGAGTGTCAGTTTGTTTTGACAGATAAAAAGGTTAGTAGTGTTTTGATGAGCTCTTGGATTTTTTACTATTTTTCTAAACTTTGTGCAGAAAAAAGTTCGTATGGGAGTTTTTGAAGGTCGTCTGTTACATATGTCGGACTGTCAGTTTGTTTTGACAGATAAAAAGGTTAGTAGTGTTTTGATGAGCTCTTGAATTTTTTACTATTTTTTCTAAACTTTATGCAAAAAAGCTGTTGAACGTCCACATTAGTTCAAAAATGTAAAATCTTGTGATGAAACATGGGTGTATGGCTCTGATAATGAAAGCAAAACCCCATCATCCCAATGGAAGACTTCAGAAAACCCAAGACCGAAAAAAGCACATCAAAGTTCGGTGAAATGTGAAGGTTTTGCTCATTGCTTTCTTCAATTGCAATATCGTGGTGCATCATGAATTCTTGCCGCAAAGTCGTACTGTCAATAACTACTACTACCTTGATGCGGCGTTTGCGCATAACGCATAGAATTGTGGAGTTTAGCCTCTTCCCTAAACTGAAGACAGGTTGCATTTCAGCATACTAAAGTGAACAAAAAACAACAACATTTAAATTCTAAAAAAAAGTAATTAGAAAAAGGAAAATGCGAAACAAATGTGTTACAGTCTTGTTTTTCAATTGCGACCGCTTTTGTAACGCACTGCATCTTCGTAGCCATGCATACATAAGGCATGCACAAGTATGTATGTGTGCTGGTCGTATGTTGGACAAGACTTCAAGACTGGCAACATATTGTGTGTCATTTTTTCGCACTTAACTGTTTATTTAGCTAATCCGGTTTTCTAATATCTTTGCTTTTTTCCGAACTGCATAAAAATATTTTTTTTTATTAATTTCTCTTAGCATTTTTGAAATACTGTTTGTCTACTTTGATATTGATTACATCTGCGTTACCAGCACCAAAAAAAAAAATGACAACCGCAATATAAGACAGCTTTTCTGACTTACGAGTAGATGGACGCTGAAGATAATGACCAGAATATGATATTTTAATGCTATAAAAATTTTTCTGTTAATTTAATAAAAAATGCTGTGATAAGTTCCAAGGACGATACATATAGGACGAACGTTACCGCAAGGCAAAGTCCTTTCTGCAACTCAAGAGAGCAAAAAAAAATTAAGAAATGTTTACCGATAACTCGCTCCAGCTTTTAATATACTTTTTAGTTTAAATTCATTATGAGAACCGATATTGAACTAAAACTATATAACGATATAAGACTATATATACTGATTATTTCTGAACGATTAGCAAATTCTAGAAATATATAATGATCATAATTGTAGAATGGGCAATTGCATATAATAGATTAGTTAGAATTAGGTAGAATATAGCAAAATAGAGGATAAAAGAAGAATGCAATAAAGTATATACGAAGCATAATTTAAAGACTAGACTAGTAAAACGTAGATCTGAAGAGAAGCACAAACAGATGTCTTCCGAAAATAAGAGCATTAACATTCTATTACGCCAAATATTGGAAATGTTAAATATTGTTAATAGACCAATAGGTCAGAAAATTAATTTTCGAAGTCGAAAATGTAAACCAGAATTGCAGATATTTAATTTATAAGAGTAAGAAAAGAAAATTAAAACATTTATAATATTGTAATAAGTTGATAATATTATCTTTCTGTGGGGTTTTTTGGGTTTTCCTTTCAAATATTTGGAATATTTTTTTATTTTGTTCTTTTTTTTGTAATTTTTTATTTATAATTTTCGTTCTTTATAATTTTATTATTTATCATGCAGAGCAAAAGAGTTTCATGAAATATTGAACAACAAAATAGCAGAAAGTTTTAATTAAAAGAAAAACTGGAGGGCCTGTAGTCTGAATATTAAGAAAATGTAATATACATTAATGGCGGGAAAAGTTATCCTTGGAAATATTGGAAATGTTAAATAGAATTAGCTTTTGCTTGAAGAAGTAAAATAAATATACTTACTTGTACATACTTATACACATATGTAAAAAAGGTCAAATTAAATTAAAGATAATATTTGTTATATTCTTTCTATATTTCTTTGATTTAATTGAGATATTCGTGAGTAAAGCTACTTGGCAACACTGATCATTATGGTTATTTTTATTGTTTTTGTGAAAATAAAACCCAACCAAGAAGTATTACTAAAACTTCAATCTTATTAAAATATAAAAATAAAAAATCCAGTTTTTCAGCACACGCATACACACACACATTCGTGCGTACATACAAGCATCTGTAGGATTCTTCTGCGTTGTCTTTCGGCACTTTAATTTCTTCGCTGTGTGTTTTTCATGTGTTTTGTTTATTCGTTTATTTCTTTTTAAGAGTCGCTAACTGTCTGACAGAAGCATATACAAGATACGAAGCAGCATAAATTGAGCAGCTGATTGTTCTGCCAAGCTGTCCCATTGCTTGCTTAGTGTAGAGTAAAGTTATTCTTTATTCGATTAAACACTTTGACTTGCAACCAATTTTTTGCGCTGTTTAAATCAGTGCAGTTTGACACTCGCTTAATGTTTCCGAACATAAAAGTGCCAGCAGTATGCACTCATGCAACTGTAATATGAGCTGCCAATGAATCAATTACCCGGCTAATTGTGGAAAAACTCCTATTACTTATACACGAATTATAATAAATTGCTCTCTTAAAGTATAGTACACTGATTATATGAGGTGATTGTCTTTATATTTATATTTATATTTATTATCGGTTCATATTTGTATCAATTTTATGACTTTTATATCTTTTCCTTATAAAACCATAATAAAACAACAGAAGTTTCTTGACAGTGTATTATTACGAATTCAAAGCAATACGACAGTTATTTATTGGGCGATATAACAGACATTTCACAGCGGTGAAGTAGTAACTTACATTATTACTTATCACTTTAGAACACTTTTGAATTGACCATATGTATTTCACTAAAAGCCTGCCCACTGTGTTATCTGCCAAACAGATAACATTAAATGTTATCGGACTCAGGGGAATGCCCACATAGTCAACAAGATAAACGGTCTACAGTCAACATTGTATAGGACAAAAAGCAGTTAACCTAATTCAGTTTGCTGAAAAGATAGTAATATTGGCAACACTGGTCTGATAATTAGCCAATTATACACAAAATATATTCCTGTAGTATTAATAATAATAATTGGTACTTCTTGAGCACTTCCAAAGTGATTGGCTTTGACGATTTTTTTTTTGCAGTAATTTAGAAATTCAATATGATACCTTTTGTCTGGCAACCACAAAATTTTGATTTCATTCATCTTTGGAAAATACCCCCATTATATTTTGCAATCTTTAGTTATGGCACCCCTGGTGTGCAATGTATCTCTGCGATACCATTGTAATGTTATATTTGTTGTTGTTGTTGTAACAATAGTTGGATGTTTGGTTGACTAGTTTTATTTGTTGTTATCATATCTGTTGTTGTTTTCTTCATTCTCCATTGTACGTGCATGCACACATCTGTATATTTTTACTTTTTGTTTTATTTCATTGTTCGTGCGGTATTTGCCTTGTATCTATCTGTCTGCCATCCACTCTACACAGCGTTTCAAATAATAGTTACGTTTAGTTTTTACCGAACCTTATAAGAGTGCGTGTGTGCCGTCGTCAGGAAACAATCCAGTCCGTATTTCGATTTAAGTATCAGATACTTTTAAAAGTATCTACTTAAAAAAAGTTTGCTAAACGATCTTTTTATATTTATAATAAAAAACAAAAAATATATACGAAACATAGAAAATTATACTTATTCGCATATGAAATTTTAAAGTTGTTTAAAAATTCGTAATAAATAAATCTCTAATCATTTAATGTGGAAGTGCATGAATTGGTGTTGTTGTAGATGCGTTTTAAAGTGTTATTTTTGTTTTTGCGGCATGAAGGAGAAATACTTCAACATTTAAGAGAATTTTGTTGCAACGTTTACGAAGCGGCACGAAAAGCACGTTGTTGTTGAAATAACAGAAAAGTATGTAATTTTAAGAATAATTTAAAAAATTTGCAGTGTCTGTTTAAAAATAGTTTTACCATAAACTTAAATACACTGCGAACATCAGACAATATGTAAACACCTGCAATAAACGAAATTATTGTACAAACTACAAAATTATGTTGCATTAAATGGAATAAAAATTTATTCAGTAAAGGCAACAAAGCAATATCAACCAAAATTAAATATTGTAATCAAGCACAATACTGATAAATTAAATGTTTCCCTTTTAAAAGTGGGGAAAAAGAATTTCTCCAGTTGAGGATAATTAATTATACTGCTTGCAATAATTATTCAGAAAATATTAATAAAAATAATAAATAAAAAAAGGACCTTTAAAATTTTCGAATTTAAAAAAAAAAGTGTAAAAATAATTTTTATATAGAAAAATATATGGAAATTGAGAGAAATACATGATGCATTACAACTAATTATGGAGTTCTTGTTACCATTTCATTTTGGCTTATACTTCCCATTTATTTAGATTTGGCAGTTGATTAAATCTCTCTGAATTGGGCATAGGAGTCGACTGATAAGCCCTAATGATCCTTTAATTTCAATGTATTTTTAAGGAATGAGTTAGTAAGGAAAACATTAAACGATTTTGTTATTGTTATTTTAGTCTGAGAAAATCGCGACAAACGAAAATGCTAATGGAAGGAAACATAACTTTTTAAATTTATAGTTGGTTCAAATATGAAAAGCTCCCTTTTAAAAAATGTATTTTTAATTTAAAAAGCTTTAATGAATATTCGTTATTAAATTACCTTATTTGCTTAGTATTTAATTATTATGTTTAAGATCAGGTTTTTATGTCTTTTTTTTAATTTTTTCTAATTATGCAAATATTGTTAGAATGTTTTTTTTAATATGTAAATAAAAAGGCAACGTCGGCTTAATAAAAAAAAGTGTAATAAATGGATGACCTGAACTTTTTACCACATGGCCCGCTTAAAAGGGAATAAGTAAGAGCTGTATAAAATACTTCAAGTTTATTTAATATTTTAAAACCGTTTGCCGTCTTTAATGGAATAAAATTTTGATGCAATATTTTCTGTCAATCCACATCTGGATATATTTTTGGAAATGAATGACTGGTTGTAACTGTAATTAATAATTGTGTCACTCCCAATCATATTAGAGAACTAAAAACTGTGTTTATTAGTACAATCCGACTCTAAATAAATTCAAATTAGTGGTGAAAAATTTCACTGCTCAGTGTAATAATACAAAGATTGCCATGATCAAAAAAAGGGAAGGTGCCATAGGAGCGGAAATAAGAAATATATGCGCGTTTGTTTCATAAGTAATATACTGCTCCAGAATAGAATAGGTTCGCAAAGCGGTCAGATCACCCCTATCAGTTACCTTATCTGATCTATCAGATACTGTAGATAACTAGTTCAACGGCACTTGATATAATTACATTTTTTTAAATGTTTTATGAAATATTATCTTCAGCGTAGAAACACAAAATTACGAAATTATTAATTTCAATGTAATTTGGTGTTGGATATTTCTGAGAGAAACTGTAGCAACAACAAAAATCTGTTAAATATAAAATCTTTTAATTCAAAAAGGAATGCTTTTGAAAGAAAAAGTGTAAAATATCTATCCAAAAAAAGGTTAACAATACAGATTAGAAAGCTTAGTTTTTTAAAAGGTTGCTAAAAGAAAAATAACTCTTCTCTGGCCAATCAATTTACATACATACATAACCCAGTAAACAATTTCAATTGAAATGAGAGATAAAAGGAATGCTGTATCATGAATTCTATAGCAATCAACAGCAAAAATAGAAGTTGAAGTCAATTGAAACATTCCATTTAAAATGTAATCGAGTTCAAGCCTCGAGCTTTAAACTACAATTTTTTTCAAATTAAGTTTATTTCCAATTACATTTTAATTATCTAAATTTTAATGATTCTTAAACAATTTTTTATAATTAAAGTTCTTTTTAAATTTTAAAGTAAAATATATTGCAGGGTTGAATTGCAGGGCTTATTATAAAAGTAATTAAATTCCAATCATTTTAATGTTTGTTGGGATACACGTATGATTGTACTTACATATACAAACATCCATACATATATTCATACATATATGTATATGTATTTTCTTACATATATCGTGTGTTAATCATTTATAAGAAATATGTAAATAGAAATCATCACAAAAAGTCTTTTATTATTTACGCACAAAAAGAAAGTAATCATTGAAATCATTTTTTTTTTTCAAATTAATGGAAAAAATTAAATGTTTTTTAACAAAATCGTTTTGGTTTGCATTACAAATGTATCTGTGTACGAATGGGTTTAGTGAAGACTTGCTTTTCACGTTACCGACAATCGGATGCTTAATATTTCAAATCGATTAACTCCGCAGGGTGATTTTTTCATTACTTTTATATCAAACAAATGTGTCTGATAATAGGTTTGTTCATTATGGCACGACAACATTGTTCAGCAGAAGTAACCGATTCGCTCATTGAGAAATTACAAAAAAATAAAAACTATGGAACAAATTCATTTCATTCGGATTTTTTGTGGCACATGAACTTGCTATAACTTGTAATATATACTATTACTTTCCGAGTTCTGGTATTCAGACAATTATAGTTATTTTCTCTTTAATATTGGCTTACAATTTGGCAGTAGTTGCAGGCTTTCTTAGATAAATTAAAATAAGCTCTTTACTGTAAGATCAATACCAAGTGCTTTCTCTTAAGTGAACTACACGAACGTTACTACCCATAAAATTTTTATATGGCCCATATTTTGTCCAACTTAATTGACCATCAACAAGATGCAGTGAAAGATAAATTAAATCAAGAACAAATTTTTGTTATGAGTTGGCACAGCTAGTAAAATTCTGTCACGAATAAGCAGCAATGATTCTGGCCACTAGCCAGTAGAGCTAAAAACGTTTGGATATAAACAACTTGAATGGCTAAGAGGCGTTACTAACACTGGGCGCTAATGTAGGTGTTAGTTAAGGTTAACTTAGCAAAGCGAGCGTTAAAGTGACCTTTAACCACTTTTCAATATTACAACTACGTTGTAAATGAAAAATAAATTTTTTTAGTACGACTGAACTACAGCGTTTAACGACTGCTTTTTAATTGTTAATTAAAATATTAAAAAGTGCGGTGGCGACATCGCTTTGCAAAAATTAAAATTCTGCTCTTATTTGCAAATTTATTATTAATTTTTTCCCCGCCAAAAATTTTATATATTGAAAATGTGACAACTGCAAGTTTCTGAACTTGCCAGTAGCAGTTACATGTAGGCTATATTATCAATTGGAGCACTATTTGCTATTTCGGGCTACCACTTAATGATGAGCTCCTAAAGTAATGATTTGCCTTTAACTTATCGCTCACTTTTACTTTAAAGTAAAGTTATAATAAAAAAAAATTATTTGTGCGGCCGGTAAAATCGTACCATTAAGTAACTCGGACTTGTAATAAAAACTCTTCATTTTAGATTTTAGTTTAGTTAGATTGCTTGAGCTGAGAGAAAAGCTTTTTTTTAACAGCTTGTGTAAGTGCGTGCTTTAAAATCTGTCTGACTAAACTGTATAAGATAATGATAATTTCGTGGCACAAATAACAATATCGGAAAACCACTCATTAAAAAAGTTACCATAAATTGATAAGAGTGTAAAAATATTATATAATTCGTTAATATTATAAAATGCTTTGAAAACAAGCATCAGCTTAAGCAATACTCTCAATGACACCAGCCCAGCATCTTTAGCTGAACTAGTCTTTTGGACAACAAGTTTTATCACAAAAAATAGAATAAAACAACATTTAAAAGGTAAACAGCTTAACTGTGTTTAATTTTAAAAAGATTAGTATAAACGATGCAATTAAAATTTAGCTGACGGTATAATTTTTTTCAGAAATTCATAGGAATTAAATAAAATATATCTGTATTAAGTTTCAAAAGCTGTTCGAGCTACACACACAAACATTTCCACATGTAATGTAAATGAATTGCTGTTTGATTGTTGAAGCATTTAAAATCGCGTAGATTTTATTCTTTACTGTCTTTATTATCATAATAAAGGTGTGATGCGATAAAAAAAAAGATAAAAACCTTCTCGTCGTCGTCAAATTAACCTTCTGACGTTTTTGTCTATTATCAATTTCTTCTAAGCAAATTTGCTGTGGCTTCTATTTACTTTGCATTAGGAAAGCTGGGCGTTAAATTAGCACAAATTATCCAACCCCCTCGAATTTTATTGTTATTAATTTTTAATTTTATTTTATTGTTTTTTAACAAAATAAAAAAATTCAGAATTATAAATCTAAAGTTTAATTTGAATATTGAAATTTGGGTTTGAGTTTTTAACGACTGTTAAAAATTATTTACTCCTGCCAACTTTATACGAATAGCTTTAAGCTTTTGGGTTCTTTCAATTTTATACCTCCCTTTAAATTTCTTCATCTGCTGACTAATTTCTTCGATCCACGCAAAGCCGTTTCAACATGTATTCTTTCAGAAACATTGAGTACAGTGAAGACAATGTTCCTGAGGAAAGAAATTCAGACAAAAAATTGCTTTAAATTTAGCAAAACAAAAAAAAGTTGCACATTACAAGACTAGCATTAGTAAAATAAGGAAAAAAAATGGATATTTCGTTAATCGTGGGTTCACGCAAATCGGGATTGCACTGTACTTGAAATTATTTGAGTTATGCCTGAGAAAAAAAAACTTAATACTTAACACTTACTTTGGATATTAACTTCCTGGCCATCTCACAAAAATTCCAATTTTTTGTCACGTTCGTGATTATCTTTATCTCCAAGTGCATGCCTTTACTGTTACTAAATATCCTGCCAGTACTTTATCTCCAGATGCATGCCTTTACCGTTACTAAATATCCTGCCAGTACTTTTATTAAATTTTAAATAATTTTAAGAGAGCAGAAATTTGGTATTTTTGATTTTATTTTTTGTTATTAAAAAATATATTATAATAATTATCATAATAAAATATATAATTTTATAAAGAGTAAAATAAAAATATGTTAGAAAAATTTCTATATATCTGTTTTATAAAACACATAAAGACATTCGTATGTGTTCGTATAAAACAGCTGTTTTTGAGAAAAAAGATTTTATTTAATGCTAAAATGAATACTTTGGAAAAAAAACTGAGGAAAGAAATGTTTTCTTTTTATTATTGTAGATTATTTAAAGAAAAATATAACTTTTCTGAAATACAGATACAATTTAAAAAATGTTAATACGTTTGTTATGTTAATCGCCAAAAATTATCAATTAAAGTAAACAACATGAAAAACATTTTATACCCGAGAGGGGAAGGTATGAAGTAAATGAATAAGAATATTCGCCAGAAAGAAAACATAACAAAAATTAAACAAATTACTACATTTAATATTCGAGGGGTATTTTAGTATTCAGTATCATTAATGTAATTAAAAAAAACACTTAACTTTACTTGAAAGGTCTCGTAATAAGATAAAACTGTAAACAAATTGCCTTCAAAATAGCGATATTTACTTTTTCCTTGTTGGCCCCTGACTTGACATTTCAAGTTGGTTGAAAAAGGTTTTTTTTTTAATTATAGAAATATAGCACGGGACGAAGGGTCACTTTCTTAAGAGTAGGCTCCCTTAAATATGCAAAAGGGATATTTTACATTACACATTTTTAATAAATATCTATTAGGTTTCCTCGCTACTCGTGTGTTCTATTACTTAAAAGGACATGAATTGCGAAGCTTTGGCTTTGTCTACAAATAATACTCGGTATCTAGACGGGAGTCGAATATGCACCTCCTGGCTAATAGTAGTTACGAGTAATGGACTGGTGTAAATGAATAGCCATAATATTATATTGTATTCAAATATATATATTTAGTTTCTCATCTCAAAAGGATGAGGAATGTTAAAGCAGCCCCTGGAGCATATAAATCTGTAAAATGCTATAAGGACAGACTTTTAAATCTCAACATTTCTAAACATGTCCCTTCTAAACGGGGACATTTGCTGGCATGTTCCCTTTAAACGGCGACATTTGCTTGCAGCATAAGTTGCCCCTACTACTGGCACAGCAATACTTTTCAAGGAAGGGAGTAGCCTTGATGCCAGTCTGCATTATAATGTTATGCTGCAGTCATAAGAGAAAAAAATTCTCCGGCATTTTTCAGAAGTGAGCCATAGAAGCTAAATTGGCTACCAAAATAGGTTAACAGCATATAGCTTGATAGCACAGGTGCTGCAATACCACTCTATAAATCTCGTCCATTATCCCTTTGAGCTAATTCCGCATGCTTATTAGTTTACGTGAAATAAATTTTATTCAATAAGAATAGGCGTATTCGCGATAGATGGCTTATAATAACATTCAAGAAAATAATCGCTTTCCTCCCCTAAGCATAAGCTGAGTTCATAAATGGACTAGCTGTGATTAAACATTGTTGTTGTTGGTTTTGGCCAAAGGGAATAATATCATATCTTATCATAAATATCAGTTGTCACTTATTTGACATGACGTTGCCACATACTTTCAGAAAAAAAACGACTTTTTATGGGCATTGGAGAAATTAAACATGGCCGCATTGCGTTAAAAAGCTATTTGCGTATAATACGTTACAGGTGTTAAATATAAAACTGATAAAAATTATTCACAATCGATAGGAAACACCTCGATAGTTTGAAATAGATAGAAAAGTCAAAATTTTGCGACAGTACTTTCGTTTAAATGATGAAATTAATTTTTTATTAATCGTGAATATCGTCACTACAAATTATGGCTCTTGTAAGGCTAACAAACTAAATAGTAACCCTCGTTATTAGATGTTATCGTTAGAGACAAAGCGAACATAAATTGGGTGAATGCTAATTGGGAAACGATTTACATAATAAATTTTATAAATTACATAATAAGAAGGAGGCGCAAATTATTTATTTAATTATTTTTAAATTTTTTACTTGCAGATTTATAACTCGTTCGCAACGTTTACAACAGCAACAACAAGCAAAGCAGCAGGAATTAAATGACTTCCGGTCATCACCTTCTGCTGCCAATAAACTAGGCCTAAATGTAAAACTGCAACCTTCTAGGAGCTGTGAAACGACGACGGCGACATCAACATCTCCAGCTGTTGAAAGTAACAGAGATTACATTAAGATTTCATCGGACAGCAAAGTTGAACATTCAGAAGAAGAAATGACTAACAATTCGGGTGAAAAATCAAAGACGACTACGACTGTGCCAGCGACAGCAACAGCAACAGCAGCAACAACAACAACAAGCACAGACATTAAAGAATTGAAACTAAAAACTCCTCTCAGCCGTCTAGTAACATCAGCATCAATTTCTCCATCAGCGGCAGGCACCGCTGCTGCTGCTGATAACTCCAATACAGGTAATTGATTGTGATGTTTCTGCTCTATAATTTTTTTTATTTTGTTTCCAACACAAATTGTTGCAATTATTATTGTTGTTGTTGTTATTGCACGTTATTGTTTTACACAAGTTCTCTTCATGAAATACATTTTTTGTTTTTGTTCTTCTTGTTTTAAATGCATTTTTCCGATTCAACTGCATTCATACATACTTTTCACATGTTTGCAACTCTCTGTCTTTACTACACTCGTTTATTTTTGTCTTCTTGTTTTTGTTGTTCTTGTTCTTGTTGTTGTTACTTATAATTATTAATTACAACAGCATGTTTCTTTTCCTTACATTTCATAGCCGTTTTCTTGCTGTTCTTTTTTCTCTCGTTTAATTCAGATTTTACTGGACATTCTTATCGCTTTTGCATTTTTTCTGATTTCTGATTTTGTTGACTTTTATTCAATAATTAAATATCATTTTGAATTTTAAAATTAAAACAAAAAAATAAAATTTAATTAAATCATGTAATTTTTATCAGCCAGTGTAAATAAAAAAAATATTCATGGTATTTTGTAAATGTTTCCTGTAAAAACTCATACACTGTTTTATAGAGCTTTTGGTCCGCTCTTTCCTGTTATCAGTTTCAATGGAATAAAAATATTATAAATCGTAATTGAGTTTTTTCTCTGCTCAAGAGCTGCTAAAAATTTATTATTATTTACAAATTGATTAAATTTATATAATTTTCAGAGCATTTTTATTTGCTATTAAAAACAATGTAATGAATTAGACACACACACAAACAATTATTCTGTGCAATAGATTGTTTCATTTTCAACTGCTGTTACTGATTAAAAATGAATGAAAATACATTCTGTTAATGAAATAATTTTTTTTTTTTCTGAAAGTCCACGCCTTAATTTTAATTAATAAAATTTTAAATCGCAACGAGCTATTTCCATGCCGAATTACAAACTAACCGTTTTGCAGTGGCTTGGAAGTGTGGCGAAAACTTTGAAGAGTCAGAGGAGGTTTTTCTCTAAGGCGAATATACTGCTTAGCTTTTTAAACAATTTTTGACTTGTTTCTCTGCTCAGATGCATTTATTTCCCCCTTATTCTTGAGATATTGGAGGGCACCTACAATTTTAATTACATATTTTAATTTAGCTACAAATCGCAAGCTTATGAAATTGGATGGACTTGGAACCTACTGAACTTACTTATTTATTTTTATTGATATTTCATTGCAATTATTCAAGTTCCCCTTTTTTAATTCATTTACTTCAAAATTATTCAATTCGAAACTGCAAATTTATGTGTTAACTAATATAAGTGTTGTTCGAGCGTATAGAGTAACTTATGATGCATGAAAGGTGAAATGCTTCATGAATGAATGCATCAGTCATCGAACATTTTGCCGAACTCAGTAACGTAGTTTGGCATTGGCGACTAAATGACAATATGGAATATATCAGACTTGGCCATGACTTATGACTAAACATTAATTAAAAACTTTGAAAAATATATTCTTATAAAATTGATTTTTTGGGGAAGCAACTCTGCAACATTAGCAACACGTACTAGTTTATTCATCTAAGATTGTAGACGGCATAAACTTCCTTGACTACCGCCAAACAGAAACAGCATGCATCACACTTCGAATTATTTCATAGAGCGAGAGAGAGAGAGAGGGAAAACTGATACTCTCTCTATCTCCCTAAGGCAAGATTAGTTTACCTTTAATTTCATATTTCTAAGATTAATTATATTTACATTAGCTCCCATCCACAATATGTAACTTTTCATTCTTACTTTCATAAAGAAAAGTTCTAGTTGTGGAGAGGAACTTTGCTGTTCATCGTATCTCAAAATTCATGAGTGGAACAGTAACCCCATCAGCAATAGGTATTCAAATACAAAGTCATCTACACGTAAGCAATATTACGTGCATATGTTTTGTATTTTAAATTAATTTGGTAATTAAAAGCAAATTTCTCCGCCTCTGTAAAAAAAAAAATTTCCCTCATGAACCCACTAAACTAAAATAAAAAAAAAAAATTAAAAAAATTCGAAAGCACTAAATCCAGCCAAGCGATAGTTATTACGGAGATTGAAGCAACATAAAACTTTATTCAATGAATGGATTTCGTCTAATATTTCATCGTTGCCTTATGAAACCAACAAATTTCACACATTTTTAATTAAATGTTTGTTTTTATTTTATTTTTTTTATTATTTTTTTTTTTTTAGTTCATAAATTATGTCACTTTTTATTGACTTTTTCTTATTGCTATTTGCATTTTTAGTTCTCTGTTGTTGGTTGGCAGATATTGTTTAATACCAATAAAAATAAAATGGATTTCTTACAAAATATGACTATTTTATGGCTTCCAGCTAATTTGTGTTAAATTATATACTCGTACCCACGAATGTGCATGCATGTGTGTAAACACTATAGTCTGTCTAGTTGTCAGTTCGGCGTTTCTAATATTTTATTAAATCTATTTGATGGCTTGACGTCTGTACGATTGTCTGCCTCTATACGTTTGACTACATAAATAGACAATATAAATCTATCTGCATCGTTGTAGCGGCAACAACAGTAACCACAAACTTACCTCCCCACCAGCCAAATAATGTGTTATTTATGCAAATTAAAAATAAATAAAATTAAGCAAATAAATAAATCAATACTCGTACGAACTCGCCAACAACTCAATAACCAACATAAACTTAAAATACGACAACATATTGATTAAAGCTCAAAGTTGTCTACATCTTTAACGGATTGTCTGTTACTTTTTTCCTTTTTTTTATGTCATACCATAAAAGTATTTGTTAAACAATTTTCCTTTTTGGAAAATAATTTATAACGTCTTTCACAGTTTAATTTTATATTAAAAATCTGCAGAAGGAAAATGGTTTTATGCTGATCGCATGAGGGTTTCAATTTATATTTTTAATACACTAGGAAGTATTTAAGCCACTTTTACACCATCAACTAATATCTGGCCGATAGACTCAACTGGCATGATATTCTATTCCCCATTGGGGAGTTGAATTGATTTTTGAGAAAAAGAAAATGTCCCAACGTGAAGCAGTTTTAAATCAGGCATGTTCGATGCATCTACAGGCAGGTGTCACTACAATCAGGCCTGATTTAAAATCTACTATACTTTGCGTAAAGTCACTTTAGCAATATATGGACCGAAAGTTTCCCTTATATAAAGCTCAAAGTGCTCGTGAACGAAATTTAAAGATCACTGAGCTCACTCAACCTCTCTTATAGACGGGACTAAAACAATCGCACGTGTGCTTAAAAGTATTATAATGTACAGCAAAAATGTATCAGTGCAAAATTTGTGCACCTTTTCAGGAAATGGTTAGCGCCATATAATCCGAAGAAGATATATTTCAGGCAGGTAGCAGGAAGAAATTTCTTTGCACCAAATTGCTATAATACTTTTAAAGCAAATTTTTTTTTTAAAAAGGGATTGAATTAGCTCCGATAGTGTAATGAATCATACTATATGATAGCCGATATTGTACATTACAGGTAATACCATTATACTGGTAAAAAAGTTGATATTTTTCGATTTTTGACTTTTTATTGTTCTCTGATTGGACGGCGTGTGCAAAAGTCACACGACTTTTACTTCCTACACTGTCCGAATAATCATCGTACTCAGCTGATATTGTCAACAGCTGATTCTGCATAACTTTTACTTCCTACACTGTCCGATTAATCATCTTACTCAGCTGATATTGTCAACAGCTGATTCTGCACAACTTTTACTTCCTACACTGTCCGAATAATCATCTTACTCAGCTGATATTGTCAACAGCTGATTCTGCACAACTTTTACTTCCTACACTGTCCGAATAATCATCTTACTTAGCTGATATTGGCAACAGCTGATTCTGCACGACTTTTACTTCCTACACTGTCCGAATAATCATCTTACTCAGCTGATATTGTCAACAGCTGATTCTGCACGACTTTTACTTCCTACACTGTCCGAATAATCATCTTACTCAGCTGATATTGTCAACAGCTGATTCTGCCATTTTGTCGCAATCAGGTGAATTCTGAGTTTAGTTTCCTTTAACTATTTTTAAAGGCTTTCCTGTGATTTCTACAAAATACTTCATTATACTGACATGACCGTTCACAAGAAGAGTATCTGTTGAAGAGTATCAGCGCAAAATCGTTTTTAAGCAATTATTCTTGTGCTTGTCAAAAGCCACAAATTACTAAAGAACATGTATATTCATATGATAATTGTTTTGGTTTCTGGCCATTTTTTAATTTGAATATGTATTTGGCATTTCCAAAATATTCACTTTGCTTTTCATTATCTTGCAGTCTATTTGCTATTGGCTCTTTAAATCTTGAGTACCTTAATCTTGAACTTAAAAATTGAGTTTTATACGAACCACAATTCAAGGCCTCGCGTTTTATCTGCACACTTTTGTTTATTTTCCTATTAAAAACTTTGTAAATATAAACAATAAAAAAATTACAAAAATAAATAAATCATATAACTTTCAACATGCACTTGAAGTGTGAATGATTTCTCCTTTATTAAGAATGCATCGCTATAAAAAATGTTCCAGACAGCAAATTTAATTAATATCGATTTCCTGAATTTCTGGTATTGACAGATATTGTCTACAAGTTTGTTTTGCAATTTTCATAAATTCTTTTTAATTATATTTTTTCTGATGCCGTGCTATATCACTTAGCGATAGAATATTGCGCTTTTCCAAATAATAATATATATGTAATTTCACGAAAAAGGTAGAATTTAATATATTATTTATTTTACATGAATTGAGTTTATAATTTCAGTATTATAGCTAAAATGACTTGATATTTTTAAAGTTGTTTGTTTTAAGTTTCCTGTAAAAAAATGCTTCAATTTTATTTGCAATAATAATATTGAAAATTAAACATGATTTTCAATTTGTTTTATAGAAACTATACGAAGTGTTCCCTTTCATAACGTAGCATTTCGCAAATATTATGAAAATCATTTAATGTTTTTTAAATTAATATGATCAGCTGCTAAAAAAGAGTGTTTTTATTTATTAAACAAAAAATAAAAAAGAAACTGTTAAAACCACATTCAAATTATCTTTAGCTTCATCCTTTGCCTGCCCAAAAATGTCTGACTTGCATTGCCAATTAATGGAACATACTCATCAACATGTCCAACAACATGCTCTTTCGCAACACTTGAAAATTCCCAATAAACTTAATATTAGAAATTCAAATAACTTGATTAATAATTGTAACAATAATAATAATAATAATAATAATAATAATAAAAAATTAAATTTGAACAATCTTAACACTAATTACAATAACTTGAATAATAATAATAATTATGCCACGCCTACTGCTTCATCAGTTCTTAAGCAACGCAGACATTATTCTGCTGCAGATTGTACGCCTACTTCTGCAATTCCATCACCAATAAAATATCGCAAATGTCCTTTATCACCGCTTATAATCACTCCAAATGCACCATTCTTTACCACTGCATCATTGTCGTCGCCTTCACAGCAATTGGCGCCAATAGCGCAGCCGCCGCAACAGCATTCTCAACATTTTGCCAAATTATCACCGGTCAGCCCAATTTTGGGATCTTTAACTTTGTCACCACAGTCACCAAATTCTTCTTCGACGTGTTCTTCGTCAGTGCATATAGTGCGTACCACGAAAACCACACGTTTACGTGCCGCTGCACTGGGTGAGTGTTCTTAATACACTGATACAAATAAATTTAACTACAATTAAATGTCAGATGCTTTTCTTAAAAAAAAAAAACAAAACATGTAATTTCTTAAGCTCCAATTTTGTTAAATTAATTTTTTTTTTTTTTTTTTGGTGTCAACTTCCCACCCTTCCAGGCTACTTGAAATTATTATTTTTAAATTTTTTTTTTACAGCGTAGTTGCTTTTTAATAAATTATATTTACATTTTTTACTTTTAAAAGTTTACTAATATTTGAGATTCCCCAGAAATTTTAACTCATATTTTCTAGTTAAAAAAATTATTATTGATTAAATAAAATTTGCCTTGCCAATTTAATGCCAACATTATTAATTAATATTTTAACTAAAAATATTTCAGCACTAATTTATTGTATTTAATTTTAAAAATCTAAAAAATCGTGTCAATTATTTTCTTGAAGCAAAATAGTTTTGGAAACTCTCGCACTCCCTCTTATTTTTGAAAATGCGCGAGACTTTTAGCCGATATACTACAAAAACCGAATTCTTAAAATATTTTATTTCGAATTATTATTATTTAATTTAACACTATTTTTTTTATCGTGCTACAAATTCTTTTAAAGTGGTTTTTAATCGAACTGATCTTATTAAGGAAGACTTTTCAAACATATAATAGATTCTTGAAAGAAGAGCCGTAATTTCTGAGTTACCTTAGGATAGTATTGAACCCCATTCGTACTATCGAATTGTGTTATCGATAATTTTAAATTTAAAAATTTAGTTATAAATGTTACGAACTTAAAATATTTCTTTGATTTGTCGAGTTTTTCCTACCTGAAAGTCTAGAAAGTGTTAATAATTTTCTAATGCCGGCGAGATAGGTATCCTTCAATACGGATGATTTTTTCCCATATTTTAATGTTACAAAACTACTTTGGTTCAATTTTTAAAACTATTTTTCTTTCTTTAAATATGTAAATTTAATTTTGCTGCTGAGCTTTTAGAAAATTTTAAAAGGAAGTCCAAAAAGTTCAAAAAACAAATATATTGATTTCTCAGTTTCTTTCTGTCCACTATTCTTTCTTACTGCTGAAATGTAAAGTAATATTTATAAAGACTATGATTCACTATCACACACAATCGGTCAATTTGTCAAATAAGGTACGCGCTGTGACACCTACAAGGCAATTTTCATCAATCGTGCGAATGCGTAGGATAGTGAATGAAGGCCGTAGACTGTGCGCGTTATCTTTTTTAATTCGAAAACTAAAATTAGATGCTACCGATTTGACAATTTTTTTTTTACAAAGTATAGTTCGTATAGTGAACAACTTGAAACAGATCAATACCAATTTGATCAGAGTATACCGCTGCATAATTAGGAAATTCATTAAACGTTTAAAACGATTAAAAATCTGTAAACTGATAGTTTTTTGTTGAGTTTTTTATTTCTTAAGAAATCTTTAAAAGTAATTAATTTTAATCACCACTGACTCACATTTAGTACCAAAAATAACATCCCCATGCACATGCCGATGCTGTATGCATGGATGTGTATACGTATGAGCATAATATTTCCTCTAACACCCAACAAAATCCCTAACAAATTTTGCATGAAATCATGCAAATCTTGTTTTGCAATTGTAATTTGCCATGTTTTTTGCTTTCTCCTATCTTCGCCTCTCTCTCTCACTCTCTCTTTACATCTCTCTATATATATTTCTAACTAATCTACATGCACACATCAAATGATCTAAAATTTTTATTGTTTCCTACGCATAATTTTGTACACTTCCCCTTGCGTTTATTTTTTGCTACACTCGAAAAAATAGACAAGAAAAAGGACGAGGAAAAGTTACAACAACTGCGTTATACCTCTCCCACATCACCTAAACCCCAACATTTTATACTACACAATCGACGTGATTCACCTTCTGCCAGTGTCTCTGAAATAGAGCATAATTTAAAAATGTCCTCCGCCAGTAGTTCACCAACGACTCGTAGTAACAGAAAACTAATACCTTCTGTTTCAGTCTCGATGAAACAGAATCTTAGTGAAACCCCCTTCACTGCCTCTCGAACGAATAATATACGCTCGAATGCCAATTCACCCAAGTCTCCCAAGCCGAAATTGCAAAACAGCAGTACAGAATGTACAATTAAAATTGTTGCATCTCCAAAAACTAAACAAAAACCGGAAACTTGTCCGCAAAACTCTCCTCAACAAATTGACAACCATGAAGTGATTGATGTTGACTTCATAGAAATTCATGATTTGCCCAATAGCTGTTTGGAGAACAAAGACACTTCAAGACGACATTGTTCCACCATGTGTGCAGATTCGGATGCGTCGAAAGCCTCATTGAATAATGGCGCCCTAAATATTAACGAAAGCATATTGGCATTGAGTCCCGTTCATAAATCTAGAACTGTAAGTAAAATTTTTTTGGAATTTAAAATTTTTTCTTGCCCATTTCAATGATTTTTTTTTATCTAGTTCAATAGGTTGCCTAGACATCATGACGAACGTGATAAGTCTGCGAAACGAAAATCTAATTTAAATCGCTCTTTGAACGAGGAGGCAACGCCAGACGGTGGTAAGTTGATTCGATCAGGGATTAAGGAAATATTTATTAAGGTCGAACCAATTTTTAATATTTTACGGGAATTACATACAGTGTTAACTCCATGATAGCTTGAATATCCTTTTAGTCCATTTGGTAACTACATCGATACATTGAAAGAGATATTCTACAAATCGCAATCAATAAGTTTGCTTAGTTTCGTTCGGAAATAAATAAATAATACTTAAATATTTCAAGTTTTAATTTATTTCTCTTATTTAAATTAAACGCAGATATTTCATATATTCCAGGGTTTGTGGTGTTTATGATCTCTTTTTCCTTTGGGGTTCTAAGAGAGGTTAGAGTCATATCGCTAGCAGAAAGTCGTATTACAAAGCTTTTCTTTAATAATTGCAAGTTCCTTCCATTTGAGGTATCAGATATCAATCGGTACCATCTGGAAGAAAGTGTTGCAAATACTTCGGGACTAAAAAATCGCATTATAATAACTTAGAAAACCGGTTGTATGCCAACTTTGTAAATTCTGCCGCAAATTTCTATGTAGGATGCATATATAGGGGGTTTTAAGTAAAACCATAGATAGGAGGAAGTAGTTGCCCGATAAAAATACTTGCAGAAGTGAAAAAATTTGAACTTTCGCCTATATGTTGCCCCTACCAAAAATCGCTAAGTATTTTGGTCCTTAAAATACAAGACCAAACATTAGTTATAAGAAGTAAATGTTAAGTGAATCTAGTGGGGTCGCTTGATGAATTCCCATTGGCTGAAGTATGGCAAATAAAAATGTATTGTAAAGCTAAATATAAGTAAAAATAATTATATATATATATATGTATATTTAATTATATACATATTAATTTATATATACATGTATATTGATTTTAAAATAATCTGTTGTTTTTGTAACTGCATAGAGTTTTTAATTTAAAATTTTTATAATTTAAAATTTATTCTAATTATTATTATTTATTCCTTATTAATTCTAATTTATTCTATATATATGTATATATATATATAACGAAGAAGTAATTTGGCTTTATTTTCATACATACATAAGTATGTGCAAACATATTCAATATATATATGTATATATGTATTATATTATATTTATATATATATATATTTATGTAGGAAAGCTAACTACAGGTTTGGTCTACTAAACTTCCAAATGGTAGAAAAACCACGCTGTTTCGGTTTAGTTCTGTATTTTTCACTGAGGTGAACCGAGTTTGGTGGACCGATCGCAATCAACTTCGCTTATTAAAAATTTTAAATAAAAAATACGTTCAGTTTTTAAATACACGGAAAAATATAAGAAAATTTAAACCAATTTTAAAGTGGACAAGAGAATTTTTGAAGAAGAATACCATTAAATGAATTATTGTAATAAAAGTTAATTATTAATATCTTTTTAATGTAAAACTATAAATTGCTCGCTCAATTTCTGTAAAAATGTATTACATTCATAAAATAAGAAGAAATAAAACTTTAAATGAAGTTCAAGAGTGATTGGTTTGACTAAAAACACGTTTACAAATCCCAGTTTAGGAAGGAGAAATCAAGAGAGCATAAACCCGTTACATATTAATAAAATATTTACCAAGAGAGAGAAAGTTCGTTGCATAATCACTAAAAAATTCAACAGAGCATAACTCTGTTACATTTTAATAAAATAATCACCAGGAGAGAAAAACCTCGTTGTAGAGAACCAACTAAAATAATTTAGTTGGCCACAATGTCACAATGTATAATTTGATGTTTCAAATTGCACAAGAAACCCAAAAATTAAATTTGGATTAAAAATGTAAGGCAATTCATGGCTGTGGGATTAGCCAGCCACTATGCTCATTTCACCGTCTGCTAATAGAGATCATCTGGGAATCTTTACCCAATTTTTTCCTTACAACAACTGCATATTGAAGCCGCTTCTAATTAGAATTAATCGGGATGTTTAATAAATCAAAAAAAGAAAAAGAAGGAATCCAAATGCAATTATTTTCTTTTGCATTTCTTTATTGATGATTTGTCGACTCAAAGAAAGTCTAAAGAGGAATAAACGAAAATGAATACAATGCAACTATAAATCCATATCAGTGTTGCCAAGTAAGCATTTTAAAACTTTTGCGTGTTTCAGTTAATACTTGATATTATTCGTGGGAATTTATAATGACGAAAAAGTCAGTATTTCATATTTTTTTATACCGTAATATTTCAAATTGTGCAAAAATTCAAAAAATAAAAAAACTCTTGAATTAATACATAAAAATAATGTCTATTAAAATGATTATTTAAATAATAAAGTGAATGCAGTTATACAAACAACTCGGAAAAATAATTTTTTTTTGCAATTTTAGGGTAAAGAATATCTTTAAAAACTTTTTTTTTTTGGATCCATTCTTCTCAATATAAATGATTATTTTTATTTAGCATATTCATAGTTTTATTTGCAGTTTCTTCTTGCTTGTAACAATCTGCTCACACTATGAAACTTTTATTTCCTAAAATTTCTGATCTTTTCTTTTTTAAGTTGCATTCGAGTTCATGTAATAAGTCTTTCAATTTTCCTTCTTCTTTCTCATTTGTAGCAACAAAAAATTGCTAAAAACCTAAAAAATTGCTCTACGAAATTGCTGTATCGTGTACCAGCTCTAAGCAATAAACGAGTTTTCCCACAACTCATGCAATTTCTTGAGTTGCTGCTGATATATATAATTTATTTTTATTTATTTATTTAAATTTTCATTTTTTGAATGCTTGACACACTAAGAGAATCTAGTAGAGTCTCTTGGTAAATCAGCAATGTCTGAAGTATTTCAAATACAAACCTGGGTTTGATCCACAATTTAGAGAAACTGATTTTAAACAAGTAAAGATCAATTAATTGGCTTTAATGGAAGAATAGTTCTATGACTCTAACGTTTGACTGTGAAATCGGATATTCGGTTGACACCGCCATTGGAAGCGAACAGCAGTCTTTTCGCCTAATTGGTAGCTCATGCAAAAAAAATCCATATACACATATATTTTAATGTCACAATGCTAGATAGATACATATATACATATATATTTTGATCTAGTTATATGATGTACCTTGTGTAAAAAATATGCATGCCATGCACATATCTGTACAAATTTGAATATAAGTATGTATGTATGTATGTAGCTCTATTAAATAGATATTTTAAAGCGTAAGGCATTTGGTGGGTGTTTCATAAGATTCCACTTTGAAAACAAATTAAGATTTAAATTAATTTTGGTTTTGGTTGACTGATTATGATTACTTAAGCATAAAAATCGATTTTAAGAATTAAGAATTTATATAAACAGGCACAAGCACACACAAACAAGTCGAGTCAAAATTTGCATAATTTTAAAATAACCATTTTAGTCTTAAGACATAAGCCAAGAGAAAAGCTTTAACCATTTGAAAATGTTTGGCTTGCAAACTCAACAAATTAATATTAAATCCAAGTTGGAGCATTTGCATTTGCAATCATTCACTTTAAGAAGCACAATAGATCAGCCTTTTGTTGTACTAACCCAGAAGATTTGTGTAAAATATGTTCATTTTCAATGTGATTTTAAAGATATTTTCGAAGCATGTATGTATGTATGTTCACATGTCATGAATTAATTGATTATTTTACAAGTGCTTTCTTACGTCGATTTTTAGCACTCTAATCAAAATAACTAATCGATTGCTTCCTCTTCATTTTAGATGATAATGCTGCCCGTAGAAGGCGACGACGTGAGTTGGGTATGGCGCGCCCTCTAGTACCCAATGATGATGCCTCATTGAAGGCACTTATAGCTGGGCACAAGACACGTGTAGTATCTCCAAGCAAGCCAGTTGCACGCAGTGAGTTGTCTTATCATATGGAAATGGCGAGAAGAGGGCTAGACTTAGCTACCACGTCAGATCGTCGTAGAGCTCATACAGCCAGTCCAAAAAATCAAAAAGACGGTGCGTTGTCCAAATCCTCCTTACCAATATCTAGAACTAATAAACGTTGCGATCCGCTAGCATTAACTGACTTGCGTAAGGAACGTTCTTCGGAGGTGAATCGTAAACTGAATGAACGTACTCGTACTGGTTTGGAAGAAATTATGAAAATTGTAGAAAATGTCAGTGGTGGTGCGCCGAATCCTCTTGATGCTATTACGGATATAACCCAAAGCATGAATCGTTTGAGAGTACAGGAAAAAGTAAAGGAACCTGAATCTTTGAATATGCCTTACTCGAATGATTACGACCATCACAGGCCATCACCCGTTAAACATACAACATTTTTGCAAGAGGAATGTATTTATTATGAGCCAGATCCTATGGAGCATGCAGAAATTTGCAGTAGTGACACAGAGCATGTAAATGGGGGATCATTACGTTCTCTACGGTTGCTCAAGGCTAAAAGTATAGAGAGAGAAACAGCGGCGTACGAACCAGTCAAGCTCTCGCCTATATTAAGGCGCAAAAGTACGGATTGTCCTAGTACGTTGATACAAGGTGGCAATAGTTCTAGCACACCCAATCATATCGTGTCCATACTAAAGAAAAAGGATCATCTAGCAACAGTAGATTCAAGTTCTGCTTCTAGCAATGCCTCACCTGTGACTTTTTCGTCCAGTGTCATGGATACTCCATCGAAACAAAAGCGAGCTGGTATACTCAAAAAACGTTCATCTTTAGATGAATCGCGCTACTATTCACGCTCTCATTCTCCAGATGAACGCAGTATTTTGATCAAATCAGCTCGTCGAAATTCTCTCGAAGAAGTAGCTAATGGCAGTTCCTCAGCTCAAGGATCAGGTTATCATGGCATTCTAAAGCAAAGTAGCTATGATAGCTCTAAAAGTGATGGTTGTCCTTCTGCTACCAGAGAAACTCTGCAACCTCATAGTATATTAAAGAAATCAACGACATCAACACCCTCAGATGGAGGAGAGCCTGCTCCAAAACATGTATCGATCTCTCAAGCTGTGATTTTAGCGGCGGCCGAACTTTCAGCTTCTGTTGAAAGAGGAGAAAACGTTTTAAGTGATAATAATAATTATACGCCCAATAATGAGCAATACGATATTAAGCCCATACTTAAATTGGATTCCTCTGGCACCGACGAGACATTTAAAGCGCCTAAACCAATATTGAAAAAGAAATCGTCTGGGGACTCGGATGAATATGAAATCAAACCAATTCTAAAGACTTCCCGAAAATCAAGTAGAGAAGAATTTGATTTTGGGCCGAACAAAGACTGCGAAGGCCAACAGGAATCCCAGGTAAAACCCATACTTAAGACTGAATCTCCATATAAACGACGTTCGTTGGCTGAATCCGATAGCACGAACCATTGCCAAGAAGGTGAACAACGTGAAACATTATCGCCTTTCCTACTTAAAAGACGTACACGCTCACTCGAACGTCACGATCAATCGCCTGTGATTGATTTAGCTGCTGCTCTTAATGCAATAGCTACCTCACAAGATTTGCCCAGTGAATTGATTTCTTCTTTGAGCAACTCCACAGCTGGATCAAACATTTCAGTTGCTGAACGCATAAAGTCCGTTGAAAAATTTCTTGCCAACCAAAGTGGCATTCGATTATCGCAAAGTGAGAGTTTTACAACAGCACCTTCGACCACGTGCACTGTGAATTTGTCTGAATCACCACTGCAACACGATCCGTTATGCACAGGTACCGCTGCAGAAGATATAAAAATATTGAAACCAAACGTCATGAAACGTGATTTCTACAGGGAAAGATTTAAAACACAGCCAGTAACCACGGATGAGAAGAATTTGTAAGTACAGTTTTCTCTTCTACTACTTATTGAGTTCCTTTTAAAAACAATGTTGGCTTATATAGATGCATATATCTAAACTTACATTTGTATATAAATGTATAAAAATTTGAAAATGTGTGTTCAAGTAAGTAGAAGAAATATCGTATCAAAATATTTCACAATCGTAACGAAAGATTGTAGTCAGACCCAGCCTGCTTTTAAATATATTAAATATTTTTGTATATTTTTAATGTGCCACTTGCACCTGTGTTAGCTTATAAGGCCTATCTTCCTTTTGCCAATAAAACTAAATTTTATTGCAAATTTTTCCCTACGTTTCGTGGATTTTTGTCCACTTCATCAGGGGATTATCTAATTTATTAGAAACAAAAATTGAGAAAAGGTTTTACAATATTTGTTATTATATATTTTAACTTACTTTAGTGTGACCAAAACTAATCACCGTCTGATAACTGTGCTATAAATGGCTATTAAAGGAAAGAAATTTAATAATATATTAAATATTTTTTAGAGGAAAACAATGTGAAAAATAATTTTTTTTTTCGAACATAAAATGTGAATAGATCTACTCGGACTACTTGTATTACAAGAATCCCATTTCATCCGCCGTTGTGCAGAACAAAGCAATTTCTAGAATGTTACTTGAAGCTGCATCCTCTACCTACTTGTAATATGTAATAAAATATTATTTGATCTTGCAAAAGATCTGGTTTTATATTGCCTATTAACTTTCGAAAACTGCTCGTGTAAAAATAACAGTTTTGCTTTGTTGTGAAAGCAGATCGGCTGCGTTTAAGTTATTTTTTTTTTAAATACGAGAAGACCGAGAAAAGCTTCTTTTGTTCTAAGTTATTTATTGTAATATAATGAAAAGTTAAAGCCGGAAATTTTTTAGATAAAATAAATACCGGAAAAATCCTTCATTCAGTTTGGCCCAATTTCATGAGGAATTGTTTCGTGTGGACTGTTTTCCTATATCATTCGACGATCTATGTTGCAGCATATTGCTTCAGATATTGTTCAAATAACTTTCTAGGTAATACCATTTTAGTCCGATCTATCATAATGCCGAATCTTTACTGCTTGTTCTGATAAAAATATAAACGGAATAAGAATTATAAGCCATGATGTCAACAGAAGTACATTAGGGCAATACTTACATTATTTTAAATTAATTTTTTCTAAATGGTAAAAATAAAACGTTTGTGAAAACGTGAAGATAAATATAATTTAGTAAAGCTCAGTGTCATATCAATACAAAAAAAGCTTTCAAGACTCACAGATCACTTCTTGTTCGCTTTGTTATTTTTATTAATATTAATTTTTTAATATTAAATAAAAGTGATATTAATATTAATAAAAATTATCTATATTGTTTGAGCAATGGGCCGGAGGCTTAACGACTTACGTACTGTATTGATTTGGACACATTCATTAGTGTCTGGGGAAATTTGTTATCTCAATATTTTGATCAGCTACACACTTTGCCGTCAGTCAAGATTCCACAATTGTTGGGCTCAAATTTATTTTCTATTTTTATAGTCCAAAACTGAATATTAATTTAGGAAATAACTTTTAAAAAGAAAGTTTAACAGTTTTCTTAATGTATAAAAGAAATTTTAATATAAATAAAATGCCTAATAAATCGAACAGATGTGCATCAGATCGGTGTCATTAAATCTTCAAATTTAAGTATGCAGGTGTGCGCGTGTATGTGTAAATACCAAGCAAACAATTTTCCCAAAATATTTTGCCTCAGAAAAATACGACAAGCAGGTAGATGTTGTCAGTTTCTATAAACCCTTATCAGGATTTCTCTACATTTACTCGTAATATATATATTACTTTCTGAAATATTGAGATAGAGGTACTAGATCGAAAATGACGTTTTAGAAATTCGAATAATATTTTTAACCAAAATCGCAAAAAAAAAAATGGTCGCTGGGTACATCAACGGTCAGAGGCTCTATAAATACTTTTGCAACAACAACAAAATATGGCTCTAAGAAAACACAATTATCCATACGAATCTTTTTAACAAGACCTTTTTTTTTCTATTTTGGCTTAAAGCCAAAACGGTGAAAAAGCAGTTTTCCTTTCTAATTTCCACAATGCGCTTCCACAAATTGTTACAATTTTTTACTGTATGGGTATTTGTGTGTGTGTGTGTGTGAGTATGCGGCAAATAAGGCTCCGATTTTAGAAAAGAAATAAAAAGAAATCTCTTAAGAGAGTCTGTAGAATGCATTCTAAGTCTACAGAACATTTTAATTTGGGAAGCTGAAAAATATTTGAATGATGTGTTTGTAAATAATCTGTTGTCGTTCGTGCCTGTTCCAAAATTGAAAATTTAAATTAATGCAACCAAAACCATCACGCAACTGAAGTTAAGAGCGTGTGTGCGTATTGGAAATAAATGATCTGATATACATACATACATATGTATTCTAATATTAAAAAGAAATTAATATTTGTCATTTGTATATCGTTGGTCTCAACTAGAAAGGCCTTAACATGCACTTGTTTTTGCCAATAAATTTTATTTAGTGATTGCGTGCATATTGAGTTCAAAGTTCAAAGTTCAAAAAAAAAAATGCAAACTGGCGCCTTTCTATTCCAGAAACCCCACCCACTTTATTCACATATTTATATATATACTCGCATATATGTGAATATATACATTGTATTCATATAATATGTGTGTCGAAAAAAGAATTTGAGCAGCGTATGGTACCCCCTTATCAAAAATTGAAATATAGCCCAAATCTCGAAAAAATTTTTTTTCTTTATTATTAGCAAAAATATATTTTAAACATTTGAAAACATAAAATAAACATACAAGAGCAGTAAAAACGCAAGTTTTTCATTAAAAAATAGACAAACGGACGTTTAAAAAAAAAAACGATTTTTGGCCAAAAGTGACAAAAAAATTGAAATTTTCCCAAAAATCGAAAAAAATTTTTTTGCTTTATTTTTAGCAAAAATATATTTTAAACATTTGAAAACATAAAATAAACATACAAGAGCAAAAAAAAAACGCGATATTTTCATTCAAAACTACACAAACGAACGTTTTCAAAGTTTGACGATTTTTGGCCAAAAATGCAAAGGATACCCCCTTATCAAAAATTGAATTTTACCACAAATATCGAAAAAAAAATTGTTTTCTTTATTATTACCAAAAATATATTTTAAACATTTGAAAACATAAAATAAACATACAAGAGCAAAAAAAACGCGAGATTTTCATTCAAAAATACACAAACGAACGTTTTCAAAGTTTGACGATTTTTGGCCAAAAATGCAAAGGATACCCCCTTATCAAAAATTGAATTTTACCACAAATATCGAAAAAAAAATATTTTTTCTTTATTATTAGCAAAAATATATTTTAAATATTTGAAAACATAAAATAAACATACAAGAGCAGTAAAAACGCAAGTTTTTCATTAAAAAATAGACAAACGGACGTTTTCAAAAAATAACGATTTTTGGCCAAAAATACAAAGGGTAATTTTAATTAGTATAAAACGTGGCCATTTTAGGTGACGACATGTATTGCCCGCAGTTGTCAATATTGTTCTGTGTAAGTCTGCGTTTGCACATTTAGTTGTTTAACGTTTGCCTTTAATTAAACCATTTTTAATTTTTTTTTTCGGCGTTTTTTTATTTACTAAATTTTTTTTTTATTTTTTTTTGTATTTTTGAGGTGAAAGTTTTATATATGAATTTTAAAATTACATTTAAAAAAACTCCAGCAGAAATGCGTTATTTTAACGAACCGGAAATACACTTAGAGAATTTTTTATTACAACAAAATTAATTTGGCGTTAAGTTTTTGGGAGTTTAAACAAAAAACAATTTTCAGATTAATATTAACAAATATGTTATGATTTGGCGTGTCGTGCTGGAACTAAATATTACAGGAGCCAATCGTACACAAAATAATTGCTTGTCAATACAGAAAAAACCTGGGGCCCAATGATGATTGTTGAGAAAAATCACAATTTAATAGTATTTCGAGAAAACTTTATGGGTTCAGCGTCAGTCGGTTCGATGTCAATGTCAAGTCGATAAAAAAAATTTTTTTTAATAAAAGAAAATCCATTAAATAAAACCCACAAAGCGGAACTGAAATAAAAGAATTTTTTTTACTAAATTCATATGAAACATTCAAATTCGCAGATCACTCGCCCAGCCCTCTACGATCCAATGCAAAATATTAAAAATTTAAATATGCATATAAAATATTAATAATCGGACTGAATTGTTTAAATTCACTAACTGGAACATCATAACGCATTTGCTCATTCATACATTCATAAATATTATTTTTGTTCAAGAAAAATTCAAATAAATATTTGTACTCTGGAGTTTATTGCACATATATCACAAGTCATAACTCCCCTTTGATGTGGCGCTTTTTAGGTTTATTTAAATAATAAACTTATAAATAAGTTGTGTTACCGTATTTGGTTAAGTTGAATGAGTTTTTTATTTTTTTCTTTTAACAAATGCCAGCTTGTATTACGAATTTCTATATTCTTTTCTATTTCCTTCTTTCGATTATAAAGAGAAAATGTAAAAGTTTTCTGAATTTTTGTTCTCTTGTTACTTTTATGCGACCATTGATAAAAAGGGAATTTGTAAAAGGGGGTTTTTTTTGTATGATAATCCTTAACGCCCAAGGCAAAAATTGTATTAAAAAAAATTCAATGTACTCGTGACTGCATTTCATAGGTTGCGAGTAAGAGGAGGGCTCTTTAAAGTATCTGTAAAGAGATAATATTTTTTTTATGATGCCAGTGGAACGTTTTATTAGCGATATAATGGATGAAAATTTTTGGCAAAATGCAAATATAATTTAATGGCAAAAGCCGAGACAGCTAGATTATAAATTTATATTGATATTAAGATATTGTTATTCAAAGTATTGCCAACATTTCAGAATAAATGAAATATTCCTGGGATATATTTTCTTTTCCTCCGACGATGCAACGTTTTATTGATAGACATATGCTGGACATTCCAGCAACACCAGGAAAAAAATCTATAATGAGTTTAGGGGTTTTTATAGAATCCACTTTTCAAAACTGTCCACGTTCGGTTGCACTGTAATTCGTTTCGAAAAGAGAAGTGCCGGTTCTGTTACGATCTTATGCAAGATTATTGTTCTCTTTAAGACCACACCGTTCATACAACGCACACTCATTTTCTTATTACTACTATTATTATTTCATATTATATATCTTTCTGTAGTTCAATAGTGGCTAATTAGTGTTTATTGGGGTAGTGGCGCAAACGAATTCCACTTGCACTTGTTTCCAATAGTCGAAAAGTGATAAAACAAAAACTAAAGCAACCAAGACAAAATTACCTTCTATCTATTGTTTAACAAAAAATGGTTTATTTATTCACTTTATTTGCTTTTTTTCCTTTTTGTTTGCCCCCTCATTGCTGTAATTGGGGTATTCGACTGATTTTTGGATTTCAACTTATTGCTTTTAACATTTCGTAGTTATTTTTCCAACAAAACGTTGTTAACAACAAATTCGCAATCATCGTTCAAACAAACTCAATACATGCAATAGATTGCCTTTATGTTGTTCCATCGTTGTTACAATTTCAGTTGTTTTACCAGGTGTGTTGGAGGAGGTCGCTTCAGTAAAAGGTTGTAAGAAAGCAACCAAGAAGGCACCACCGTCTAAGAATTGATTTGGAAAATAAAATTATTTTAAGCATTTAATTACAATATGTATTCAGCGTATTTTAGAAAACGGTAACGGTAAATTAATTGATTTATAGTAAAAATAAATTTATATTCAACCTTATACGACGGCTTTTGGTCTCCGTAACACAGATGATAGTTCCGTACTCATTTCCGGCAACAATTCACTATTTTATTGTTATTCCATAATAATAACCATAATAAATTTCAAGACGGTAACAATTGCAATAAAATAATGAGCGGGCGAGAGCAGAGGATACAATTTTTATATTGAAAGAACGTGATATCGCTGTGAAAATTTAAAAAAGGGGAACCTTAGCAGTCCGCTATCATCCTTCCTTATGGTGTGCTAAGGAACGGATGTTTGTACATAAAAAAGAAGCGATTCTACTCTGCTACGGATGTACTATTAAATTATTAGCCGGTAGAAAATATAAAAGTCTCCCTTCGCGAATAAGGAGTATAACATAATTTGTTTCGCGCTCCTCTAAAACTCCATTTAAGCTTTTGTTTTTTTTTTTTTTTTTTGAGAATTCAAAGAACCACAATTGTGTTGAAGTGAACTTGATACAAAATTTAATTCCATTCAAAGAAAATTCCACAAAAAAATGTTTTCATATTGTGAACCATGACTTATTGCTAATTATAGAATTTTATTATTACTGACCACATGATGAAGTATATGAAACAGCTACAAAAAAAAAAAAAACCCTACAACAACAAATTTCCCATTTTGTGGCCAGGCTCTCTGATGTTAAATGCAAAGTAAATAAAATGTCCCCGCCTTCAAGTTATATAGTCATACCATTTGATATATTAAAAATAATCGACAAAATATGTAGTATAATTTAAGATATAGAAGAACATGTTTCGTATGCATTAAGAAAGCAATAAGAACTTATTCCTTTTAATGCCAGACATAATAAAAGATTTTGCAGCCTATTTTTGGTCCACTGACACTGTTTCTATGCAATTAGCAAATCTTGTCGGGGCTTCGGCAGCTGTCTGACAGCTGTCCGACAGCCACGGTATAAAAATATCTCTTCCGTTAATGACAAGATCTGCAATTCTTCATCAGCGAAGTAAAGAAATTAACAAAAAGTGGGTGGCAAAATAAAACTTCAAAGAAGTTGCAGAGCACCTATACAGCTTTTCCTTTCTCCTGATGACGTCACAATGTATTGCATTGGCACTACTTCCGCTGTGCTAGTCTTCGAAAAGAAATGTGGTGTATTTTGAAAAAGATTGCATGTGATTGGCATCGCATGGCTCGTGTCCAAACCGTGACTGCCAGCCAATAATAATATGAAGTACATACTTATTATGTATGTATGTTTGTCGGTCTGTAGTGTGTATTTCTTATCTGATTTTCAAGCACAATAAACTCACATTTCTTTAATAAAGAAAATAAATATTTCATTTTGGATGTAATTAAACAATAGTGTCTCATATGTAATGCCAATCAATAGTCATTATTGACCGACCAACTGGTAAAAATATTGATAAAGTTTTGCTTGGGAGCATTTTAGTTATTCCTGCTTAAGTTCGTCAATTTAAATTTTCCTCTTAAATTGTCCTTTTCTGTAGTTCCATGATTAAAAAATAAGCAATTCAAAATTCTAATTCTTCAATAGCTTTGCTTGTGCTTTGCCGAATTGAGGAAAACATGATTTTTTCTTTTTTTTTTTTCTTATAATTTCCTTATTACCTGCTGAAGAGGTCGGCTATGCTGAACATAAAATCGTCAAAGTTCGCCAATACTATTTCTCTCTTCTCTCAGAGAGAGAGAGAGATTGAGAGCGATTCGCATTAGTTTTATGTGGTATTTGCAATTATGTGGCTGGCATACGAGTGTGAGTATTCTTTTATGCATTTTCCTATTTTCTTGATCGAATTGGCTAAAACAAATTTTGTGATGGATGCAAGTAGGCAGCATGCCCATGCATGAATACGTAAATATGTTTACACATATATGCACTTATATCCATACATATGTTAATGTATGTGTGTATTGGTGCACATTCTTTTTTAGAGATGTACAGATTCGCTTGTATGCCCCTTTAATTTTCCCTTTGTTTCATCCCGGTTTTTTGTTGTTTGTTTTCTTTTTTTCACTTTCAATTTGTTCCATTTGTGAAAATGAAGAAAAAATAAAAACGTTTTCGAAACTTTCCATTACATACAAAAAGTTTGTGTTTAAAATAAATTTGGTCAAAACAGAGCCGCAGATAAATAAAAAGGAAAAGCCAAAAATAATACAATCGTTCATTTGTAGACGTCTAGAAAGCATTTTTCTTTTATTCTACAACAAAACTCAAATTACTTAATTGAATCGAGAGAATTTCCTACTACACAGAGAGCATGAATAGAAATTTGAAAAACGCGCGCGCAGCTTTAAATTGTGGTGCCTCTTTTCAATACAGAACAGTGATGACACTTAGAAATGGTACATTGTTTTGCAACGTAGCGTTTAAAATATGGCCAAAAGTGTAGTAATAATTTTTAATAATTTGTACTACACAAGATAATCTGATGTGATATTAAAAAAAATCTATTTAAAAAAAACGCCTGAAAATGGTGCTGCTGGTGCCAGACTATCATACAAATATGATGCAAACAAATTGTTTCTTTGCGGACTTATGTAAAAGCAATTCTGATCGCATGAAAATTGTTATTTTATAAAAATTGTCATAAACTTTTGCAAATCGTCCTAATTTTTCAGCACACATGCCATATTTTACAGATCGTCTTATTGTGTAGGATAGTGAATAATGGTCTCTAGTCTAAGCTTCCGAATAGTTTTTGAAATATCTCCAGAGCTTGACATGAGAAGAAAAACAATCGCTTGTGAAGAATTGAATTCGGTTCGTAGAATTTTGTTCGATAAAGTACAGCAGGAAGTTCTATTTTAATTAATATCCATTTAGAGTGCAATATTTTGAAAAACATCGTAATCATATTTAATAATCGATTTTAAACAGATACAACGAAAGTAAGATTATATCTATTTATTATTTATTGAAAAAATTTGAGAATAAATACAAATTATTAAAAAATGTATTCAATATCTTTTAAGCAACTCCTTTTAAAAGTGAAAATTTTTCTGTTTCAAATTGCATTAAAAATTATTATTATGAAATTGAGAACTTTCGGTTTTTAAAAATTATAAATAGGTAAAATTTGTTTTATGGGCCTCTAAATTGCTTATTTTAAAGTTTTGTTTCTCTTAAATAGCAAGTAAAGCAAGATTGACCAATTGGAGCGACCAATTAATTAACTTTTAAAATTCGTATAATTCAATTCTATTCATTTGGATCAGCTCAAGGTACTTTTTTATAAAAATTTGAACAATGTATTTATTTTTTGCAATAGTAATTAATATTAATTTACAAAAGATGTGGCGAAATTTTGGATAATATCAAATTAAAAATTATTAATAAATATGAATTTTACAAAAATAAATAAATTTTTAAAATTTTTGTTAAAAAGTACCTCGCGCTAAAAACAATTAGAATTGTTAAAGTTCGAAAAATGTAGGAATTTCGAATACAAGATATCATCAATAGGTTTTCTAAAATGACTAAGAATTCTTTTATTATTTTGCAGAAGAAATCTCATACGGCCTTCATTACTATACAACACACAATTGCACTGTACTAATAATTTCACACTTGTCCCCCCAGTGCCATCTCAGCTACTAAACTCTTCGTGAGAGTGTTTATGTGTGTTTAAGTTTTGATTTAGATTTTAAAACAATTTCGAAACACTATAATTATTTTAGTATGGTTGTTTTATTTCTCCCGTTGGTAAACGTAAATACGATTTTTGCATTTTCAGTTGGTAACGGTCGTCATTTGAATTTTCACGCTTTTATCGCTGTTCGCTTTTAAATATTTGCTATGAAATAAAATAAATCGCGTATTTTTTTACAAAAATAATTAATTTCTTTTACTACCGATTTCTTAGTGAAACAATTTACGCAGTGTTGTGGCGTTTTGATAAATTTAAAAAGTTGTAAGCACACACACACACACACACACACATGCATAATAAATCAATATATACGAGTACATACACAAATGTGTCGAAATAAAAAATTATCAATTTATTTTTTTAAAATAATTCAGATATACTCGTAGAAGTGTTCACATATAAATCAAACGGGCAAGAAGTTAAAAATTTTAATCAAAAGAAGTGCGGCTTTTGACGTTAAATAATATAAAAAATAATTACCCGTCATATTTATTTATCAGTATGCGAGGGCTGTCTCATTATCAAGGGAGCGCATGAAAGAATTGCTGGAAGTTTGAGGGGAAATGAATTCCTCTTTTAGTTCAATGTCTGCAATATGAATATGTTTTTTAGGCTCAATGAGTCTTGTCAAGAAAGCCTTGAAGAGAAAAATATTATTCGACTCCTATTTTTAATTAAAAAAAAAAAATTATTATAAGGTCGGCGGAAAAAGCAATAAAAATGGCATATTTGGCAAATTGGGACTTTTTTACTTGATATTAAATATATAAAGTTTTTTTTTGTTTGTGTAAGCAACTCAACCTGCAAGGCTTCCGGCTTGTCAGCAGGAAAACAGCCGGTGTCTAGGCAGGGTGGGCATTTTTCACTCGCCTACGGGGGCACCCCACTTAAGCCTCATAGAATCGAATTTCATTTAAGAATATGTAATTATAGCACTAAATATGAGCGTACACCTTCAAACTGAAATGTTTGATGTTGCTCAAATGTTGGTCGTCAAACTTATCAATTACATTTTAAACTTGCTAAAACCGGAATTATTTCCTCTTTTTAATTTATTTTAAAAAAAAATCTAATTTTGCCATCATTTGCAAATTCACTGAATGGATATACTTTGCTTTTTCAAATTAAATCCTTTAACTCGAATTTGACTCCTAAATGTATTCCATCAGGATAATAATAATACTTTGTAAGGGATTTTATTAATCGGCAGGCAGTTATTGCAATAGAAAAAATTACATTTATTACTATTTTCGATAGATCGGTGCTAAAATGTTATAGTACAACAAGCGTCATTTCTTTAGTTGGGAACAAAACTGAATTCAAATTTCTTGAAAACTGGCAACCATATTTTTTAAACTTTCAAAACTGTCAATTTCTATCAATATATTTTGTTTATTCATTTTTTTTTTAATTTTTTTAAATTTACATATTAAATTCATAATAATCAGCAATCAAGCCGCCAAATTTTCAATCAAAAATAACATCAATTACTGATAAATGTTATACCGTTTTGAATGGTTATAAAGCTGTTTTGTGGGCCTTTCCGGTTTTTAGTGTGCTCTTATTCTGACAACGTTGTTTGGGCTACGCAATTAAAAATAATTTTCATTGGAAGGCAAAAATGATATGCCTCATTGCATAATCTCAAAACGCTATAAGGAGGACCAGCATTGCCTTTCTTTTGGCATAGGGACACCCCTACGAATGGACTTAGTTCTGGGGGAAGCAACATAAATAATTATTGCTAAACGGTCTCTGTTTTTCTCTCTAGGATATTTCGCTTTATATACATATTGCATCTGCCCCTTCCTTCAACCAGGAGTATTAATGCATTGTGCAATAAATCGTATCCGTGTAAAATACAACTTCTACAAGCATTTATGAATTGCATAAATTTTGTTTTTAAAAATAAATTGTTCAACTTTCAAATGACCTTCATAGAAAATTAATAAATTTCTCAAGTCCTTTTCAATAAAGCAAAAGTATCTTTCAAAAATATCCAAAAAAAAAAACAAAATTTAAATATAATAATTTAAAAAAATATTAGAAAGAAAAAGACTATCTTAAAGAAATTAAAAATTGCGCAAAATCCATTGCCAGTGTAAATTTGTAATAATTTTCCAGAGATTTGGAAATGTGTCAATGTGTTTAACAAGAAAATAAAAACATAATTTTCTTTTTGGCAAGCATTAAAAGAATTAAGCGTTAAAAGAAAAATTAAGTGAAAATAAAATAATATAAAAAAATATATACTCGTATACTCGTATTGTGGTCTTTTCTAATTTCTATATGAGCCAACAAAATTTAAAGCGAAAAGAAAAATACAGTTAAAGCAAAGTGGTTTAACCCATTAAAAAAAATAAAAAAATTATTTCAAGCAGCGAAAATTAAGAAATAAATAATATTATTTTTTATAGCTTTAAAAATAACGTGTCATCATCAAACGACACGTTAGCCAGCGGTTCTGCCTTCAAACCGGCTCAATCGCTAGAAGGTTTCAGCTTCGCTAATATATCTGCGCACGGCAATCAATCGGCGAACGTTACTCCGTCGGCATTTATACTAACGCGATCTCTTACCCAGCCGCTATCAAGTTCAATTATTACATCACCTCAATCGTCGTCAACGCTTAAGGCCGGTACACAAGTTCCTTTACCGGGTAGGTCGACAGCAAATTCTAACGGGCCTTCTTCGCTACAGATCACTAATTCAGCTAATCCGTTTTCGGGCGATTCAAGTTATTCGTGTAATACAATTAATAGCGGTCGTACATTTGAAATGTCTAGTATTGGCCAAGATGTTGATATGCCCGAAGATCAAGAGCCAAAAACGGAATTAAACAAAGACTCGGCTGAATGTGCTGCTTCGTCGGCTGGTGTTGTGCGTACGAACAGTGTTAAAGCAAGGGCAAACATGTTCCAGCAAATGCAGGGGAAGACGGCTAATGGTGCTGGTGTAAATCGCGAGGAACGTACATCACCGAAAAGGGGTAAGTAGAATTACACGAGTTATTTCTTTAAGAACCACTTGTTTTTTTAAAATCAAACTACTGCGAACTTTTTTTTTGTAGGACCTTTTATGCTCTTCACTGTAGTGGCGGGCATTGCATTATAATCAGTTATTAGTTCTTTACCAATCTTTTTTCTAAAATTTCCCAAAAATTTCGATTTTGAAGCCTTGTCGCTACCTCTGCAAAAAATAAGATATATAGAGAAAATCCAGCCGACACTTTGGTTACTGGGTTTTCCTTTGCGCATGTGCAGTGCAACTTACTGGTAGACGGAGGCAGCATTCTAAAATAGCAAAGCCTATTTTCCCATACTCCATGGAATTTTTGACAGACTTTCGGTTTGCATAAGAGAGATCTTTGGCACACTCATACAGGAATAACTACATTTCAATACCGCCCGTATTCTATAAAAAACTTTCTTTTGGCGAAGTTTTTTTTCCTTTTTTTTGGCGACCTCCTCCAGATCTCTTCCATCAACAACTATTTCTTCATGTTTCTTTAATGTATTTTCATCTTCAATTTAAGTTTACGTCGCCCATATGTTTTTCAAGAGCGAAGATGTAAATTTTGGCAAAAAATATTCTTGCAAGGAATTTTTCGAAGCGTAAATTTTTTAAATTCTGCCATGCTTCGCACTTTACAATAATTAACAGCAACTAAAAACTACAAAACCAACCACTTGAAAAACAAAATAATTTTTTTTTTTTTTTTTTTTTATAAATAATTGTCATGTTGACGAGTTTGTCTATTTAAGAGCTGGGAAAGTAAGTGTGTGCCGCCCTTCGCATATCGTAAGAGACTTGTAATTACTTTTTGCTTGAAGACTGTGCGACTGGCAATTACAGACTTCCAGACAGACAATAATAAACATTGCCAACATTAAATGTCGCAATTCCGTAAAGATTTAATTTAAAGAAAAATTAAACAGTTTCCAGAAAATAATGAGCCATTCAATTTAAGGAAATTCAACGAGTCGAAACAAAATCAGGCAATTGTTTTTTTTTTTTTTTTTTTTTTTGATAATGTTTAAATGTGACAGTGTGTCCTACTTTTGGAAGCACCGATTCAATCATGGCATGCAAAAACATTTCAATAAATTATGAAAATTATTGTTATTGATTTGATCATTTTTGCAATCTAAACGAAAGTTCTTCTTTTTACGTTTTTGCTCTATGGCCATATTTGGCAATAGTCTCTGCACATCTATTTATTGCTTTCTTGAAATCATGAAATCAAATTTAACAAGCACTGGGCGTATGTTGGCAAATAGGACTTATTTTTTATAATTTTAAATTACAGGGGATTCCCATGCGAATGTTAACGCGTTCATCAGGCAGGCAAATCTCTAACGAAACAAACATTTCTTACAACAGCTTGATAAATGAAAGCTTAAACAATATCAAATATTCAATAGTTAATGCAAATGCATTTTTCTAGTATTTTGTGGTTGACTTTTTTCCAATCCGAAAGTTGTGGTGGCCACTATAAACTGAAAGTATGCATGTATGTGTGTATGTAATTTGATAGCTTTCAATAAATAATTTCAGTGTATTTTTAATAATAAAAATTTATTTTAAAATAAATATTATTGCAATAATAATATTCTATTGAATATAAATTTTCGGAATTTACGGCATTTTAAGTATTCAATTGCAAGGAAATTTGATAAATCGGCTCCGTTTTTGTAGCCATTTTCCAAGTGGATTGTTATGGCGTACCTTTTTATTTTAACTGAAATTTGCCACAAGTGGAGAAAGAAGAACTTGGCGGGAAGACGTAATTGAAAAACTAAAAAATTATCGGAAATATTAAGAAGTAGGTTCTGGATTGTATTGAAAAATGGCGAACAGGAAACATATTATTTTGTTATGTTTAAAAAGGGATAGCAATAGTGCCAACACTAGTTAATGATATATTTGGTAGCCATTTTATTCATTGTTGTGCTGCATTATCCCCAACAGTCGTACGATTCATTTCCGCGAAAATCTCTTGTAATTCCATCCTATTTTAAAAAAGGTGCAGCAAAATGGCGTTGATGGTGCCAAACTATCATACAAATATAATGCAAACAAATTCTTTTCTTGCGGATTTATCTAAAAGCAATTCTGATTGCATAAAAATTGCCATTTTATAAAAATTTTCATAAACGTTTGTTAGTCTGTCACTCAGATGGATTTTTAGGCCGCAATATGCTTATTTCTCAGCACTCGTGCAACATTTGGCAGATAGTACCAATGTGTGTAGAATAGTGAATGATGGCTTTAAGCCCTTCTTCCACTATCCCAGACGGTCGTGCGATTCATTCTCTGAGTTTTTAAAAAAAAAAACCCATTAAATGGTGTCGCTGGTGCCATACTATCATACAAAAATATTGCAAAAAATCGGACATAGTAGAGATGACTGTCTAGTATAGTGAAACCAGGTCTTTAACGGCAATGAAATACTGCTGCAGGAAAAAAACCTGTAGAAGAGTGTGGAAAATTCATATAAAAAACTGATTTTCTAATGCCGGAAATTGGGTTCATTCTTTAGCCATTTCCGGCTGACGATCGTACAGTCTCAGCCAACAAGTTGCAAAGAAATTTTAACTTATTTGGTTATATTGTTGCACCCAATACTAATTATTGTCTTTCATATTCCAGTGCCACGCCGTTTATCACCTTCCCCCGCTGTTAATACGGATGAATCTAAAACTTTGAGTAATACGTCGCATAATCCAGATGATGAAATCGGTGAGTTTCATTAAAATAATTTTGTGTAAACAAATAGTTCGTTATATAACTCTGTATATTTCAATTTTCCTTTATGGTTTCTACTAAAATGTTTTTTTTTTAAATTTATTTTTAACCAATTGAAAAAAAAATATTTAATAAGTTTTATTTAATGGATGCAATGTGTTTTTATTTTAAGTTCCATTTCTTTCGCTCATTGAATGCAATTTGTGTTGTTCTCGTTTGTTGTTTGTTTGGTTTGCAAATTTCTTCTTATTATTTTTCTTATAATATTTCTTTTGTAATAACAATGTTATGAACTAAATCCTGCTGCTACTAATAATAATAAACATAATCGTTAGAAGAAACTGGTACAATTTAATAAATAATATTTATTACAAGATAGGAAAATGTTAATGAAAGTTTTTTTTATTCATTCATTGGCCTACAATATTTCATGAAAACGCGATAATAACTAAATTCAGATGAAAACAAAATACGAAAAAGAGTGCATACAATTATTACGTCTGAAAATTGTGGTAATACGAGTATTAACATTTATTACATTTCTTTTTTTTTTTTTCTTTTTTTAATTGGTATCATTTTATTCCCATTGCAAAGGGTGATTTTTTAGTCGTTTGGTTTGCATGTATTTTAGTAACGGTGGCCATGTTCTAGAAGAACATTGAATTTTTAATAAAAAAAAAGCTAAAAAATAAGTTAAAAGTACAGTTAAGGAAAGCAATCCTTTTTAAGGGTTAGCAGAGCCTCAGCAGTTGCCTGGCAAATGGCTGCTAACCAAAGTAACTGTTTCTATTCGCTTTAACATTTTAAAATCCATCCAGTCGCAATTTTGCATTGGCGAAATTCTTTTACAAGAAAGTTCTTTTAAAAAATTTAATTGCCAATTACTCTAAATGTTCTTCATACGAAAACCAAACTGCAAAAAATCACCCGCTATATATATTTATTTACCATTATTTTTCATTTCATAATCATTTTTTGCACTGCATTTTTTTACTTGATTTCTTTTATATATATATATATTATGTATATACTATATATATAAATAATAAGATGTTTATGTTGCGCATGCGCTGTTTGCTGTTTTAATTTCAAATATTTTTTACTTTTGTTTCTGGCTTGTCGAAATGAAAAAAATTACAAATGTATAATTAAATAAAACAATAAAAAAAATTTCTACTTTGATTTTTTTCACATAATTTTTTCTTCAATTGGAATTGAAATTTTTTAAATTTCTTACATAAATGGGGAAATACATAAAAAGTACTTTTATTTAAATTTTTAAAAAGAAATTTTAAACGTTTGCATGTTGGCGGGAAATATTTTAATATAATTTTTTTTAATGGGAAGCTTAATAACACAATATGGAAAAGTTATCTGTACGATGAGCTCATCTTCAGCATAATTACTTAGTGATTAATTACTTAATAATTGATTACTTAATTATTAATTAATTAGGATGTTCAAGGACAATGTGAAATTATTCATACAAATGAAAAAAAGAATTTTTTTTGTTTAGGGGACTCCAAATTTCTTCGATCAATAATATGTAAATGATACCAAAATTACGGGCATGGTAGCATGCATATATTTTAGATTTGTATGCAGAATGATTACTTTTGCATTCTAAAGATTAATGTATGTAAGGCACTACATACATTATACTATTTCATTGTATAGTATTTCCATCGCACAGCTAAGAAAAAATTAAGTAAGTTTTATTCGTCCACGCCCACAGAGTTATAGAGTAAAATTTTTTTATTAGAGAAATCGTCATAAAAAATAGTACTGGGCATACGATAGTTGAGGAAAGGAACTCTTCTTATGCTAATCTTAACAACACTGTTGCAACACCTTTAGGATCAAGTAGGGGCACAATATCAATGAAAAACTGTGTTGTACACGTTTACACCACGTCGTCATTATTATTCAATATTTGTACCCCTTTTAGCAACAGCAGAATTAGCCTCGAACTCATGCTTTTCGTCATTATTTATATAACAATAAAAAAAAAATACAATATGTCGCCACGTCCACAAGTGGCGATGAACAATTCTCAATTTTGTATGATATTCAGACTAGAATTCTACATATTTCTAAGTGGTTCTATGTTTAACATATTAGATGCAAATTATTTCTCAGATAGCAGATACTGCGATTGACTTTAACTCAAGAATTTATTAGCGTACATTATCGTTCCAAATCATTTCCTAAAAGTTTATAGTGTTTTCACACTAAGGATAAAACCTGGTTTTAAAACAAAATTTGGTTTTAACTTTAAAACCAATCCTTAAAATCTGCTTTTACCACACAAAATAATTCTCATAAAACCATTTTAAAACCTTTTTTGAATTGGTTTTAAGTAGATTTTATGAAATGCAACCTTGTTTTATACAGCACATATTCAGTGCTACCAAGTTGGAAAGATTGAAAACAGCTGATAATTCATTCACATTCACAAATATTCATTCACAAACTGTAAAATCATTTCAATTTTAGAACACATTTTTAAAATTTCTTTTTTTTTTATATATTAACAATAACAGCTGTCGTACAGTTTGTCAAATAAATGTGGGAAGAATAATTACAACAAACACACCTATTTCATAAAAAAATTTATTTTATTTTTAACAAATTTATTTGACTAACTGTATTATAAAACCTGATTTTATCAAAATTGTATGTAAACACAAAATCAGCTGTTTGTAGGTTTTAAGTTAAACCCAGATTTTAACTTTTGGTATGAAAACACTATTAGATTGTCTTAATAAAAGGGAACTAAAGTTGCGACACCCTAGTGAACCGAAACATTTCCATTTACGGTTTTAAATTACAGAACTGTATATTATTGAAAGCTTAAATAATAATTTAATTAAAAAAAAGTGTGCAATTGATAGGCCAGGATATACATGGGCAAACGTGCGGCAATCGGTGTCAAAATTATACAAAAGATCACAAAATTCTAAAAAATACTTTTAAAAAATTTCCATACAAAATGTTTCAAATAAATTCCTTGTAAATTCGCAAAATTTATATAATATATATATAGATATATATTGGTTAAAAACATGGCATCACTTTTGCTCTTCACAGTAGAAACACTTGGGTAGCCTAAATCCATTTAGCAAAGAAGAGGCCTATTCAAGATAAAAAAAATATTATTATTAATTTTTTAAATCGCTTTTTAAAGGGATTTTATCACATTTGCTCTACACTGTTGAGAAATAAGTACTTGCTATTGCAATGCAGCGGGAAAGAGGAAATTTCAATAGTGATAACAAAATTAATAAAATTATATTTAATTTTTTTTAAATATTTTCTCATATTCATTAATTTAACCTTTTCAGTAGTTTTATTGCAATTTTCGCCACAAAAATATTTTTAATTTTTATAATATTTATTTACACATTTTTGTGTTGTAAAAAAAATTCTTTAAAATTTATCACCAGGGAAGCGAAACATTAAAAGAAATCATTAAAAAAAAAAACAGCCAATTAAACGAGTAGAACGATTTATTTGACTTCCTTGAAATTTATGAACGATAAAAGAAAATATGAAATAAAATCCCATTTCATTTTTAACTGCAAGTGCAACGAGGAATAAGAAATTCTGAATCTTCAGATTCATTTCCGAACCTCAAAGTATGAGAAAGAAATAAAGTTGAAGAAAGAAAGCAAGCAAGCAAGCAAACAAACAAACGTGCCTTAAAACATTTTTATTGCAAATTTAAAAAAAGTAACTAAAATGAAAACACGCAGGTCCCCCCTCGTAATATATTTTCTTAGAAAGATGTGAAATTAATTTGAAAAAACGCTGCGATATTTCTCTTTCGCATGAATGTCTCTTTTAGAGCCTTCCTCATTGTCCTTATCGGAACGGTTAAGATTTTTCAGCAGTTTAAGTGAAGGCAAAACCAATAAACGAAACTCGTATTCCTTTACCCGCAGTCCAACCTTTAAGCCCATAGAACGCTGTTCGAGTATCAGTTCCTACCACTATTTCATGGGCGCAACGACGCGCAGTAGTAGTACAAATGTGAGCAGTACCAGTGTTACACCTACACCTACGGAGTGCGGCTTGCAATTATCCATGGATTCCTCGAAGAATGATAGTGCTGCCTCTACATTGACAAGTGAGTCTCTTATGGACACAACAGATGCTGCTCATGGTTTAATGGATTCTCACATTGCAATCAAAGCGGATATAGTGAAAAGTTCGCCATTTTTACAGGCCAGCCGACATTCGATAGCCATACCGGAACAGCTGCCGGAAACTGCAGCCGCGCCCATCTCTCCCTTAACGCCCACTACAAAACGTCTAAAATTAAGAACCGTAGGAAAACTTTTGCTACCCTCAAACTTCCTTAATAATGAGCGTAACAATAATTCCAACGAGCAGTCTGCTATACCAGACACCAGTGGGGAAAATGAAAATTCAGGACCTCCCAAGAAAATCGGTAAAATCAAATCCCCTTTTATAGAGAACTGCAATCAACGGCAGCTGAAACCATTGCCAATTAATTCCTCAAAAGCACTTAAATTTGATTACAATAATAAAACACAAAATTTAGTGGCGTCGGGCACGGCCTTAACATCGATGGAAAATAATGCGGACCATCATAGCATGGATACATCGATAAATACTAACGGCATTATGAGCGGTAATGGGCTAAATCAACGAAAGTATCAAAATAATTCCTTGCAAGCAGCCGGTCATTATCAAAATGAAGACTTCAGTACCGATTCCGGCAAAGAGAATGTTGATACTTCTGTTAAGGACCAAACTGCTCCCGTAGTGGAGATACGGCGAAAATTTAGCCGCAAAGCAAACACCTCACAATCACTCAATAACAATATGGGCGGTGGCATAACACGACAACTGACACCCAGATCGGTGTCTCTAAACGGACCTCACTCCTCACAGAAACTGGACGAGAAGCATGCGAAATATTTCGGTATAACAACTCCAACGAAATCCTCTAAAACCCACCAGTCACCTTCAGCGTCTGAAACAGAGGACTACTTTGGCCAACAGCAGCATCAAATCGAAAAACCATCTCATGCCACTTCAGTTGTGGCCGTCAATCGCAATGTACGCCTGTGGCAGTCATCAAGCAGAGACGTCAGCCATATGACCTCTGCCGTGAGGGAATTGAAAAGTTTCGAGGACATAATTGTCACCGACAACGAACTGAAATCGGCCTCAACCCAATTCGATATTCTGCTGCTCAACGATTTCTTATCAAAACGCCATTCCTCAAACGATTTCGAGAAAATTTTTTTGAATATCGTGTGATCAATAAGTTTTGATGTGAAATGCTTGTGATGGCTCCTTTAAAAATTGCATTTGTATTTATTAAGTCCAGCCTTTTGTCAACGCCTTCTAAATGTCGAAATGCCGACATGCCTTTAAGAGTAGAATATTAAATAAATTAATTTGTTTTAGGAACGAATGAATATTTTTTTAATTTTTTGTTTTATCTTTCTTAAACTATTTTGTAAGTTTTTTATTTAGATTTCATTACAATTAATTGAAGAATGAAATTGCGAATTGCTTCTCGCAAATTCCGCGAAAGGCGTGAGAGAAAGTATATTTTTAATTTTGGAAAATTAAAGTAAAAACCAGTTTTCACTTAATGGCAAATTGCTTTTTCCAATTCATAAAGCTTGAGAATACATGCACAAAATCGACTTTACGAATTAGGAATCTTCAATTCTGAAAATTTTTCAGAATTCCAGCATGTGATTTTGAAATTCTCGGCTTTGGCTTTTCGGAAATTTTAACATTTTCATGTTTTTATGATCGAAATTGTAAAATAAATATTTACCGAAATTCGTATATTAAACGCCATACGGCTACAAATACAGTGATACCCCGCTATAATAAATTTCAATGCATATTTTAAATTCTGCTGAATATCAATTTTTTTTTTTGGGATTCACAGCAATTTGAAAAAAAAACTATTTTTTTTTTATTTAAATTAGAAAATTTAAAATATTATGAGAAAATATTTGTTCATTATTTTTTTCATGTTGCTTTTAAAAACAAAAAAAAATGTAATTCTTAATTCTTAATAGAAGTCATGATTTCATTCATTATTAATTTTCTTTGTATATTTTTATTTCCTTTTCTTCTAAACTTATCTAAAGATTTTCTTTTAATTAAGAAAACGAATTTAGTTTGAAATTACTTTCTTTGCGAAAATATTTTTGGTTAATTTTTTCTTTAATTATTTTAATCGTATAATTTTTCCCGGAAACTCGCAGTACTTTTAATTTAAAATAATTTAATAAATTCAGTTTTAGCTTTTAATTTAATTTCCATGTTCTAATTTCAATTTGAATAAAATCCTTTCAATTTATCTTAATGAAATAAAAAAAATTGTTCTTTGGTTGCGATTAATCGGTTATTTGCTCATATTTAACTCCAATACTATTTCAAACATTATTTTATTGATTGTTTTCAATGATGCTTTTTAACATAATTTCTTTTATTTTTTTTTTAAAAAATATTTATTATTTTCTAATTTTTTTTCTGGTTTTATGTGTATTTCGAAATTGAAAATCTTTTATTCAGAAAATTATTTGAAAAACTTGCACTTCCTTTAAGAATAATTCTAATTTAATAATTCATAATTCTGTGAGTTAAAAAAAAAGCTTTTGGGAAGATAATTTTTATAAATGGATTGTGCAAGAGTAGAGTCTTACGAGACACGCAGTTAATTAATATATTTTCTTTACTTGAATCTGTTCGAAGTAACCGGTATTGTAAATGTCATGGCTGCTGGTAAATGGAATTATTTCTCTTAAATTTAAGAACGCAAAAACGCTACGGGCAAAAATTTCCCGCCTAGCAAAACTTTTTCAGCGTGGAGAGTCAGTTCATGCCGCCTGCAAGGGCCACATGTACGACCAGATGATGTACAGAGTTTTTCTTTAAGTGCATGTATTACACGCGATTATCTCAACGAAAAAGCAATCTAAAGCCAGCTAGAAAACTTTTTTAATCACCAACAGAAAAAGAATCTTCACAATCAATCATATCCTGAAAGAAATATGAAACTTCAATATCAATAACTAAAAATGCTTTGAGTCCTTTTAAGGATGAAATACAAGCTGAACATAAAAAAAAGAAAAACGAAAGAATTAACCACAATAATACGTGTTAATAAACGAATATAAAATAAACGATAATAAAATGAACGATAATAAATATGCGGATTCCTGTGATCATTCTCTAACAAGACACCACAATTCATAAAAGATCCTTTTAATTTTTTTTATTTAGCAAAACCAATTTTAAAAATATTAAGTGTGTCAATAAAATATATAGCCTTTACATTCTAGCTTTAATTTATTTAAGAAAACTTTTTATTTTCAATAAACAAAATGTCTATTAACTTTTATTCATTGTATTTGCCTTTTTTTTATTTTTTTTTTCTTTTTTATTTCGATAAGTGTATATTGTTGTAATTATTAATATATATAATCATTTTTTAAGGAGCTCTCCTGCTAATTATTAAAAATTGAATTTAAAAGAAATCCATGCATTAAATATTTTATTTATTATATTATAAAAAGATATTAAAATGTTGCCACAGTGCTTAAATTTTATTCCTTAAATGAAAAGGAAAATATAATATAAAGTTAGTAAATGAGAATAAAATATATATTATATGTACTCGTATGTATGTGTTATTTACAAAGTAAGCATATACAAAATATGTTATATAAACATAATTAGTTAAAATAAAATTTTGAGAAAAATATTGAAAATGTTAAAGTCCGTCAAATTTCGATTCATTTAAATGTTGACTTACTTTCCACGTGACCTCTTTATCGGTGGGAAAAATGTATTCACTCCGTGATGGAATGGGAATCGTTCGCCTTCACAACTTGGAATGCTGAATAGTTTGAGAGAATAGTTTTTAATTGAGTTTTATAAACTTGAAATATTTGATAATTTTTTTTTTTGGAAATATCCGATATTTAGAAACTATATATCGAGGCTTGGATAAACCAAATTTTTTCAAAGAGTATCTAATTTGACGTATAAGAATAATAATAGAAATTACATAACATGTTTAGTATGAGAACTAAGTTCGAGAAATAAGCAGGGCTCAAAAGCTGGGTACTCGTCAAGAAATATTTTCTAAATTACGTAGACCCGCTTTTTATGATCAGAAATACGAAAGTTTAAAAATATATTAATCCTCCTAATATTACTTTTATTTTTTATTATTATTGGTATTTCTATTTATAATTATTTTGTTATTATTATTTCTTTTTATAATTATTTTATTATTATTATTAGTGGTATTTCTATTTATAACTATTTTATTATTATTATTTCTATTTATAATTATTTTATTTTTATTATTATTGGTATTTCTATTTATAATTATTTTATTATTATTATTATTTCTATTTATAATTATTTTATTATTATTATTTCTATTTATAATTATTTTATTATTATTATTTCTAATTATAATTATTTTATTATTATTATTATTGGTATTTCTGTTTATAATTATTTCATTATTATTATTATTAATATCTTTATTTTTATTATTTTTTAATTATTTTTATTATTTTTTTATTATTTTTATTGTTATTGTTATTTCTATTTATAATTATTTTGTTATTATTATTATTGGTATTTCTATTTATAACTATTTTATTATTATTATTTCTATTTATAATTATTTTATTATTATTATTATTATTATTATTAATATCTTTATTTTTATTATTTTTTAATTATTTTTATTATTTTTTTATTATTTTTATTGTTATTGTTATTTCTATTTATAATTATTTTGTTATTATTATTATTGGTATTTCTATTTATAACTATTTTATTATTATTATTTCTATTTATAATTATTTTATTATTATTATTATTATTATTATTAATATCTTTATTTTTATTATTTTTTAATTATTTTTTAATATTTTTTATTATTTTTATTATTATTGGTATTTCTATTTATAATTATTTTATTATTATTATTATTTCTATTTATAATTATTTTATTATTATTATTTCTATTTATAATTATTTTATTATTATTATTATTATTAATATCTTTATTTTTATTATTTTTTAATTATTTTTATTATTTTTTTATTATTTTTTATAATTTTTATTATTATTGGTATTTCTATTTATAATTATTTTATTATTATTATTATTATTAATATCTTTATTTTTATTATTTTTTAATTACTTTTATTATTTTTTTATTATTTTTATTATTATTATTTCTATTTATTATAATTATATTAATATTATTTATATTTTAAAAATTATTATTATTGCTATTATTATTGTTATTATTTTTCTTATTTCTGTTTTTATTATTATTATTATTTTTATTAACTTTATTATTTTTATTAAGACTCTTTATTATATTTTTTTAATGTTAGAGAATACAATTCCAAAACTAAAGTTTTTATTAAAGAGCGCCAGCGGAATTGACTATAAAAATTGTTAAATTCTTCAAAATATAAATATTCCTTAAGATATTACTAGAAATATCTGATGATTTATTTTCATTTCTGAAATCCACTAACAATTTTGCTTTGATTTCCTTCACATACCTCGTTTTGATTACTCGTCTTCGTATAACAATCAGAAAAAAATAAAAATTCTAATTAAAATTATTGGCAAATTAATTTTTTTTGTTCGTTAAGTGTTTCCAGCAAGCTTTTTTATAATTTTGCATGTTCATTTTGGAAAAAAGAATTTATTTAAACAGAACGTTTTCACTAATAATAATAATGAAAAAAAAGTTGAATAATTTTCTTTAATCGCTGCTTAAGATGTGCATGAGGATTTTTAAATAAATTTTATCAAAGAGGTACGTAAAAGAATTAAAAGAGAACTTTATAAAATAGGATTAAATTTAGAAAGAATAATTTATAATAATCGTACAACGTTTTCTTACTATTCCCCTGCAGCGTCATCATCCCGCAAACAATCGCTCTTGTCCAATGACTCAACGCGCGGTGTTTTCAAATCCAAATCGGGTTGTGTCGGCTTTATGCCTACGGATTTGAGTAATGAATTAAAAAATCGTCTGAAAAGTTCCAAACACGCAACCGTTTCTAATCTTAGCAAGTCGGCTACAAGCGCGAACGCCACTTCGTCATCGTTAGCAGCTCGACACGATGATGCCGTTAATTTAGTGCGCAATCTTTCGAATTTGGGCCGACCATCAGCTCCACTGAGAGATCCCATGAAGCTGGAACCTGACATTGCCTCAGCCTCGGAGGGTGAGAGTTCGGGTGGCCGTGAGATATCAGAAATAATTAAAAATAGTGCTGTAGCACGTCGGCGTAAATTCAATGAAGGGTAAGTTGAACAGCACCAGGACTTGAAAATTGTGAAATACAAAATTTTAGTTAATATAATTAAAAAAATGTATTAATAAATGTTTTTTGATATTAATGTACGAGTATTTTCTTATATTATTCAATTTGTTAAATTTTTTTACTCAAATTAATTAAGTGTTTGATGAATGTGTGATTTGCTTATTTATTAATAATAAGAAAAATAAAATTAATTAACAATTAGTTAGAACTAACAAAAAATAATCTTCAAATTTTGTATGTAAGCTGAAGCTTAATTAACTTTTTTTTTCTAATTTACTAACATGCTTAGAACTTGAGTCATTTACGAATACTAAAATATTGTTAAAAACAGAACTAAAAATAATTGAAAAAAATATAGATTTTTTAAAAAAAATTTTGCGCCCCTCAAGGTTTAGTTGAGGTTTTAAGTAAAATGAGATTTACATTCTCGAGTGACGATAGAAATCATTAGACAGGGTGTGATATTTTTCCCACAAGCCATTAATTAAGTTGTGGGTTACAAAATTATTAACTCAAACTCTGCTCAATGCATTGCGCCGGAATCGGGGGAAAGGCACCATAGTGGAGTGTGGAGTATGAATACGAATTTAAACAAATGGAGCAGTATTGCAAAGTCTCTAGTGTCCAGTGTTTACTCTAATTTTATTTCGCCAATGCTTAGAAACGATGTTAATTATTGGCTAGTAAATGCCAAGTGACCATTAAAATTTCAGCAACATTTCGCTGTTGAGAAAAGTTCATGAAAATTTTTTATTTTATGACTTCCCGAGGCAGTGATCGAGGACACACAAAATGATCCTTTGTAGTTGGCAAAGTTTTTAGTTCAGCCAATGAGTGTGAGTTTGATTATAGTAAAGATGTGCGTACAGTCAAAATTTTCTTCATGTTTGTTCGATTAAAAATAAAACTTTGCATTTTCAGTGAAAATTTATCCATTTTTTTAATTACCATTTTTGTAACGACACATTTCAATTAATTTTTCATCTGCTTTTAGTACATCACTGTGAGAATAATTTAAAATGAAATACGTATTTAAATAAATAAATAATTGCTCTTGATAGAAAGATTAAATGTGAAGCTTTAACTGTATTGATCTTGTTGGCTATAAAAATTTAATTGTGTATAATTAAATCGCAATTAAAAAATTAAACTTAAATTTTATAAACTGCAAAGTTTGAAATTTTAGTCAAGTTTGTTTTCCATTCCGTTTCATTATCCACCCAAATTTACAGCCATTCCTAATTTCTTTGCCCTACATGTACTTGTCTTTGTACATTTTGCTTTTCACTATCCAATTGTCATGAATTAAACATCATTGATTTCAAATACTAATATTACAAAGAGCGCAAAAAGTATAAAATAGCTGCGTTATAGCCACAGCTAGTTAGTATATGTAAATTTTTTTTTGCATTGAAATTACTTTACATAGAAATGAAGTGCAACCATTTTTGTAGTAACAATTTCCCACAAATTAGATTAATGCAAAATATGAATTAAATCTGTACACAGTGCTGAATACCCTCTCATACAAATTGTAGTTAGTTTATACATTACATTTTTTACGTTAACAAAATTCTAAAATTAATTGTCATATTAAAAATATGTTAATTAAAAACAAGAAACAAAAAATCAAAAATAAGAATAAGGAGTTAGAAAAACTATTAGCTAAGACTGGTCTTGATATACACTTTAATAATTTTATATTTATAAAGAAAAATTGAAACTGCATTTTTGAAACTGCACATTATTAATTTTAATTAAATTAAACTAAATGTATTAACAAAAGCCTAACAAAGAAAAAATGTGAAAAATGTCTTGATCTTTTGCACAACCCGTAAACAATTAAAAGTCATAAAAAAATTAAATAATTACAATTGCAAAATTTTCTGGATCTTATAAAATTAAATCATTTTCTATTCTTTTAATGTTGGCAATTAAAATGCATTAGCTTTTTTTATGCAAAACTGAAAAATCATCCTCCTACAACTGCACAGCACTTTTGGCCTTTTAAACAAAATCCTTACTATGTGCAACAGCAATTACAACAGCAACAACAATTACAGCAATCACAGCCAAAAGGTCTATACAAATAAACTTTGTTAAAACTAAATGAAAATGAATTACCAAAAAAAATAAAAAAAATAATAAGAAAATAATAGCAATTAACAATTAACAACTAAATTTATTTTTAACTTAAAATTATTTAATTCTATTTTACATACGTACATATGTATTTGTATACGTAGATAAGCTTTTCTAAATTTTAATTTTTTTTTAACTCATTCTTAATCCTAATAAGTAACTAATCTTCACTATTAAAACAATTTTAATGGGGAAATAATTAATTAAATGTATATTTTGCCTAAAATAAAATAAAAAAGAAAAATGTATTTGTTTTCTTTCTTTGTTTTAAGTTCGACTTTTGATTTTTGATATAAATAAAACAGTTCAAAATTTCAAAATTATTACGTGTTTTAATTCTGTAAATGTAAATGTTTATAAATATTGTAATTTATTTCACAGAAACTAACGTTTTAATTTAAATAAATACTGAAACTTTGCTGAGTCTAAAAGTATGCTACAGTTCTTTAGCCAGTAACTGTTTTATAATTTCGTTATTAGTAGTGTAGACTTTGACTAGTTATTTAATCCACAACCAGTTTGCAAAAAAACCCTCCACCGGCTTGCCATACTGAAAAATATGTAACGTGAAGAGTCAGCCGGCGAGCATAACATTCATTAACTATTCCATGAAATAGCGTATTAATATGTTCAACAGGGTGGCTTTACTACCAGTAACAGGGAAATAGTTTTTGTCTCTTTTTTGCACATCGTTCTGCATCTGTTTAAGATTATTTCAAATTTAACAGTTACCAATATTCCGCAGTAGGGATTTTTTTAAAGGGAAATTTTTCACAATTTCTTTAGCAATAAGTATTCCAAAATCTGGTAATATTTTGCAATACCATCCACAAGAAAGCAAAACTCGAACTTGTCAGATAAAATATTGTGAATATGACTGTAAAAACAATGTAAACATTTTGTTTGTTTTTTGTTTGTTTGAAACAAGTTAGGAAAAGAAATACAAATTAATTTATTTTTGGAATCTATAAAATTATTAAACACATCAAATTTCAATCCGGCAACTCTGTTAAATATTATTTTTTGTCTTTCATATTGTTTTCTGCTGCTTTTGTATTTGAAATTTGTATTTTGTTTTATGCGGCTGTTTTGTTGCACCATAATGCGCTTAGTAAACAAACTTTCGGCTATTTAGTTATATTTTGGACTTATTCCAGTGCGGTTGTGTTTCGGAATATTATCGTTGGTTTGTGTTGCGAAAAGTTACTAACAATATAAGTCAAACAGTTGCCGTTATTCTAAATGGATAATAAACTTTACTTACAATATATACTTTAATTGTTATTGCTTAAAGCTGATCTTGGGCACTCGTATTAAGAAGTAGTTGCTTAGCAGCAGGCCGAGTCGGTCTTTATCAAAACGGAATAATTAAACGCGCAAAAAAGTTGTAGTGGGTTAGTATTGCATGGTGGGAATATGCGGTGGCTTGTTTAGTAATTTGTGGAATTGCTGACACTAAAATGTGCATACTTGCAAAACATATTTAATTTCTGGAAAAAATTGTTTCCCTAAAAAACAACTTTTATGCCAAAACCATTTCCATATTCTTGTCTTTAAGAAAAAAGAGGAAATAAAAACGTAAAAAGAAAAAAACAATACAACAAGCAACAGCTTGCTCTTTTAAGGTTTTCTTAAATTGTTTATACATGTAGATACATACATCCCTGCAAACGCATGCACATAAGCGTTGTGTACATATGCACATATGTAAGTACATGCATAGTTATAACTATGTAAACACGTATGTATGGACATCCATATGAAAAGTTCTACCATACAACTAAACATCTCGCTGTCTGATTTACTGACGTCTTTTAAGCAAAAAGTGACAGTTCTATTTTAAATTCACGTTAGGTGGTTTACAAGGGGTGCTATTTGAGAGTGTGTTAGTGTGACTGTGTGCGGTGCAAAAATAACAAAACAGCAAAAAATATTTATTTCTACAAATGCATTTACGGGTAAAAAAATTCTATTACAATACTCATAAAAGCTTCAAAATTTAAAAAAGCCATCAACATTTATTTGCGAATTTTTTATGAACAATATGACATTTTAAACTTTTAACGATTTTTGGCCAAATCATCGTTGCTGCTAAACCAGGTTTGTAAATTTATACATACAAACATACATAAATGCACACAAATTAGGGGTTTCGCTTAAACGATCTTAATTTTTCTGCTAACTTGCCTGAATGTTTTCTTTTAGCAAAACACCATTTCCAAAAACTATTGTAATTGAAATTGAGCCAAATGTTTCTAAGCAGAAGTAGAACTAAAATATTTTATTTTATGTCAAAACAAGTTTAAATATATGAAAATTAGAATTTTTATATTTAGTAGAATTGATGTTCAGCAAAGAATAATTAATTATTTTTTTAAAAAAATCAGTAACATTTTCAATTGAGCATCAAAATTTGTTGCGTTACTAACCAGTGAAAAGTAAATATTCGAGCATTTCAAATATAGCAAAATTCAAAAGTTCTTATCAACATATCCTAGAAATATGACACAAGATCGAGTGATATCCAAAAAAAAATTGTGAATTGCTTTGGGATGCAAGTCAAATCGGTACCTAATAGATTAAGAATATAAAGGCTAAGGTAAATTAAACTTTGGCGAACTGCTTGCAGTCTCACTGTGTTTGCAGTGATGTCTTACATACATACATACATACTACATGCAAATGTATGTATATTGTAAGAGATAATTATTATTAAGCCTTGCCGAGTTTTGAGTTTTTATGTTGCATCTACGACTTAGGACTTCCGTGGAGCCACTTTCAGGCGTTTGGCTTTACTAGTAACATTTTAATAAAAAGTAATTTTTTAGGAACAAAGCTAAAATTTATTTTAAAGACGATAAGACCCTATAAGTCTTTATAATTATATTTTATTTTATTTATTTTTATTATTTGTTTAATAATTTATAATTTTTTCATTGAGGTGATATTAAAATTTTATAAACTTTTACTATAAAATAAATTTGGAATCCTTTTTGCATGAGTAGTGTATATTGGAAACAGCCTTGTAAATAAGGTCTCATTGCAAATTGAAGAAAAAAAAAAATATTTTCAACATAATTTCATTTAGCACATCTCGCAGGAAAAGGTGTACTTCCTTAAAAAATAAACTTCATGTAATTGGGATTCATTTTGTAGTAATTTAGATTTTGCTTTCAAGACTGTTTTTTCGGTATGTCTACTTTGTTTTGATCTACTCATTGCATACTGCTTCAATGCAGTTCGTAAGTAACTTGTCTAGCTTTGTACGCGCATTCACAAAACACATACACACAAACATACATTACATTCATTTCAAAGCGGATATTTATGGAATATAATATAATATAAGCAAAATTATTTGCCTTTTCATTCATTGCTCTCCTATTTATTACTTCAAAGCAAAAACAAATCTTACAAGAGAAAAACATCTGATTGCTTTTGTTTCTCTGTTTACTATCTGACGGACAGGCTCTGAGAAGATTTTTATTGCTTTTTGTTGCTTTTTTTTTATTATGTCCGCCCTTGTTTTTATGTTTTTGTTGTGCATTTTTTCGTGTTTATTTTACTGCTCCGAAAATTCATGAATACATTTTGAATTAACGTTTTTGGTGTGATTCTGAAGAATTACACTGAATCAGCCAAAAAAGGTATAAACAATTTGGTAACGGTTTACGTTACGTTTATGCTTTTTACTTTTTTTGGTAATAAAGTAATTATAAGTGTAGTTTTCGTTGCGGTAGTGATTACGTGGTATTGTGTACGCACACACACAAACATGCATATTTATAGGCTCCTTATATGGAATAATAAATCATAAATTTTATGTAATTTGAATAATTTTAATTTTGTTAGCAAAAAAATAAAAAATATATATGTATGTCTTATTAATAAATTATTATTTGTAACAATTTTCCAATTTATTTAATGATATTTTTAATTTTTTATATTTAATTTTTAACATATTTTAAATTTTGTTTTTTGTTTTGTATCTGATGGCTTTAGCAGTCAGTGCTTCTACTTCTAATAGTAACTAAATAAATAAATAAAAAGTAAATATATATATTTTTCATATTAAAATATTAGGAAGATCTTTATTAAATTAGAAAAAAAAACAAAAATCAATTGAGAATTACTACAACAAAACCACGGCAAGTAAAAAAGTGAAATAGATTCATTTAATAAATAAAAATGTAATAAAACTGGAAACTAAATGAAGCTTAATGAAAGCTTAATATAATAGAATGCCCATAGAAGATATCGTGGCAATTAAAATAGATGCACTTAAGTGTAAACAAATAATAAAAATAAATAAAATAAAATATAATTATAAAGACTTATAGGGTCTTATCGTCTTTAAAATAAACTTTAGCTTTGTTCCTAAAAAATTACTTTTTATTAAAATTTTAATTGCCACTATAAAATACAAGGAGCAAATTTTGCGCTCCTTTGGCAGCAGGTAGCAACACTTAAGTGCACTACTGTAAAGAATTTTATACCGAAAGCTTCTGAGCCATATTAAATTTAGTTATCGAATTGCATTGATACACAAGGTTTGAATTTAGTGAGCGCGGGCCCTTAAATAGTTAGTTTAAATAATAAATTTTTCTAATTATTAGCCATCAGTTCCCATGCGTCCTTTTTCCACTTCTCATGTACTAAAATCAAGACCTATTTATTTGGCTTTAGTCAAAAGTTAAGACCAAATAAGAAAAGGTAAACAGAGAATATTATTGGTAGCTGGCATTAATGCTATTTTTCGATAAAATTATAAATCAGACCAGTATAATGACTGCTCAAACGTATGTAGGTTTGAAATTCAACAAGGCGTTATACATAAATACGCTGTTGAAACATTCTCTAATTGTTATTAAACTACTTTGCATACATAAATCGTGAATTTTAATCTTTATTGATATGTAATTTGAGTATCTCGCAGTCAAACCCGAAACCCGTTTGCCAAGACATCCGTATGGTTAACTAACTTCTGCCCAACATGGATAGCAAGCCTTAATATTGATCCTCTTCCTATAAATATGAGTACACATCTAAACCAAATCGCTATACTCATTTGCTTATAATCATAAGCAAGATCGCTTTTTAACTTTTCTGCTTCAAAACAATTTTATAACTATTAATAAGTCTTTAATGCCACTGATCAATTCACAATATTAAATGAGCAAAATAAAAAATACGACTTAATATTATCGTTATGAAACGTCATAATCAATCTGCGTATAATAAAAAACTGGTTTTTCATTGTTTGTTTAACATTTAAAATTTTATGAAATAATTAAAGGTGAAAAAGTTTTTGCCTTCATATTTAAACGAAACCAAAATGTGGGCTAAACATTTTAAACATAAAAAAAAAAATGGTAAGAAATGTATGCTGGAAAATATTTTCCTACAAAATACACTTAAAGAAATAAATTAAATTTTATCATTTTGATTTATAATTCTTCTATTTAAAAAATATTTGATAAACTCCACTTTCTCATAATTATTCTCTTATCTTTAAGAATATTTTTATTCAGCCAACCGTGTTTGTTTATAAAGAAGTGATTATCAACTTGATAAGAATTTATCCCACTTATTCAAATAATAATCTAATATTCTCACTATTTTTAGCTAAAGATTTACATTAAAAGCATTGAACCTTGTATTTTGTGCATGGTAAATAAAAGGTACTGCTGATAAAAAAAAAAACTCAAAAAAGTATTAAAAAAAAAATTACAAAAAATGAAATTGTTAAAAAATCATTTCAACAGAGATTAGATCAGCATCAAGCATTGGATATATAAATTTTTTCTATATAAAACGATTTTGCATCAATCGGTATTTGAGGGCAGACATTTGTGTCAAAAACATGACAAATTTAAAGTATGAAAAGAAATTATTGTTATTTGTTATTGTATATATTTTTTGGTTTTTTTTGAAATTTTTTTGAAATATTACTTTTTAGCACAATGGCAACTGTAATGCTCCACATAAAACCACTCCCGTAGAAAAACCTTCGTATCCTTTCCAAGCTGCAAGAAACAGACTGTGTTTCCATGAACAGAAACTGCCCCTTTTACTGTATTGGATGTAATGAATGGTCATTTGATGCCGTCAAATCGAGATACTGGTTTTAAGCATACTTGCTTAGCCAGATTTGGGCCTAGTCGTAATCTATTTTGAAATCCACACACATCAATAGGCGCCGGAAATGCAATTAATTTTGCATTACCCGATTCGAGGCACAATTTATGGTTTTTTGCAGGTTGTCTGTGCAGATAACTATTTTTAATAATTTTCAATTTCTCAGAGATGTACCACTTTTTTGGATATGTGACAATGTTGTTAACTTGGCGGATTTCTCAAACTGATTATGAACTTTGTTTGTAATTGATAATATCTTTTTTCCTGTTTTCAATAAAAAAAGAGCAACGAAATTTTTAAAATATTTTTCACTTTACGCAGTCTAAATTAGCTTCACCAGTATGAAGAGTTTTAAAGGTTTTTGTAATAAATTCGGGATTCCAACTCAAGCCTGCTCAATAATATTAGCTGCCCTAAGAACAATTATAAACTTATTTTGTACTCAGTAAAGGAAAAGTTCTATCGCTTTCTAACTTTATAACTCACATCGTTGATCAATTCTTTGCTCTTGCACAGTGGTACAGAACTATAGAATTTAACAAGAATTTAAAATTCATTTTCTTAGAGCTTAAAGAGAACTTCAGAAGTTTCTATAAGTTTTATTTATCACTACTAACTGCTATTATATGCCTTGTATATATTTAATTTGTATTTAATTTTAAACACATTAATTTCTGACTCTTAAAAGCATTTTATGTTTATTCTTTGCATTAACTTTAATCTTTGTAAGATCTAATTGTATTCCACGATTTTAATTTAACTTCATTATATCAATCAAAATAATATGAATCTGAGCAGAGAAAAAACAATGCGAAAAACGTGACTTTTTCCAATTAATTTTTATTAATAATTTTAGTAATTTGTATCATGTAATATCGTAGCACTTTAATACGGAAATGCACTTCAACTCATTGCTGTGATTTAGTAGAGCTGCAGTTTAATTTTACCCCCCTTCCATTGCATGTAAATACAAATAGGCATATAAACATACATGCCTACATACATACATCTTACAATAATTGTAATGTATACCACTCATACATATTCATATTTCCATTCGTACACACACAGATACAACATTATCATTACAATCGTGTTCGCTGGATGGTGGCTGCATGCTTTTAACTCATAATTCATTTAAAAGTCTTTACGATCAGCAAACAAACAAACATTCAGGGGAAAAGTCTCAGAAAGTTGAAAGAAGTATCCTCCTCACGCACGTTCATTTCATTACGCTTCTTTGGATGGCTCTGTGTGTGTGTGTGTGAGTGTTCATTTAATAAAAGTTTACGAATACTGTGTAATTGATAAATGCGCTGTTTCAAAAGCAAACTGAATACATTTTAATTGCGAACAATACTTTTTTTCACATGTGAAGCCAACCAGAACGTACGTGTAAATATAACACTCTTCTAATTTACACGTCCTCTACCACAAAAAATTCTTAACTGAAAGGTGCGGGTGTTGCTTTTAAAAATTTATGATAAAATTTATTGCCGGCAATCATAGTTGCTGTGAAATGACCCCTGAAAACTGCCACACAAGTAGCGGATGCATACACAGGGTCGGCATATCAGGGGTCATTTTACGTCATCTACCAAAAAGGTCAATGTGGTTTCAATTATCAACCATTCCCATTCCATTATCAAGCAAATCACAATTAAGTTTCGCCTTCTCAAGACGTTTGCGATTAATTTTGAATAATAATTTTATACAAATGGAATCTTTCATAGTTTTGAAAATGAAATATAAATTGCAAAATATATTTACATTAAAAAGGAAAAAGTGGGTTGTAACTTTGAATGGCACGCCCTTTTTATGCCCACATTTGAATGAATTCTAGAAAGTAACGAAAAATGAGAGCTTTCCTCGGTAAAAATAAAGTCAAGTCAATTTTGTTAAAGATTTCAATGGCTTCAAAGGGAAATTTTTATTTGTTTTTAGCAGCCGCTTTTTTTTCCATATTGGTGCGATTGGTTCGCATTTCTTAAGCAAATCGTGTGTGAAAAATTTTCGAAGCGATAAGCGCGATGTTAACTGTGATTGAAAGCTTTGGCTGAGAACCCAAAACAGCTGTTAGGCTTGGTAAAAAATCAACAGCAACGGATAGTGTTTAAAGCTTTCGCCTGCATAAAAATTTCCAGAGTACACAGTGGTTCCACTTGCGACACAAAACCTAATTGCATCATTTTTAACAAAAGCTGTACAATTTTTTCTACTTTCATAAAAGTTTACAAAAATTTTAAGCTTCTAATGCAAATGCATTGCTGTTATTTCATTCAAAATCGATTGCGGCTTGTTTTAAGAAAATATTCAGTTAATTTAATTTAAATTTAATTCAGACTTTGTTTCGTTTCCGCTACGGAGATGACGATTTTATTTCATGTTGATCATTTCTTCGTGCGGCCCATCTAATTTATTCAAATTAAAAATTGAAAAACATCATTGAACTCGTTCAATAATTAACAAATTAAGTTAGAAAAAAGAAGTTAAAAACTTTCTATATTATATTGAATTATTGTTGCATTTTGTTCATTTAAATGTTTTTCTACTTGCCGGAGCTTTCAAGTTTTTTTTTCAAGAATTTTATTTACGACTGCTCAAGAAAAGTTTATGAAATTGTTTCGAATTATAGAAATAGCTGAGACTGTATTGCATATTATGTGACTAAAAATATTATTTACTTATAGGACTAGTTGCTGGAAAAAATATATATTTTAACCAGTCAGCTGCTCTTTGACAGACAATATTAATAACTTTAATTAACAAGTTCAATCCACGATGTTTAGCCATCACAGCTCATCACAAATTGAGCTGGGCAGATTAATAGTTATCCTGCTTTTTTTTAAAGTACATATTTACTTTATTTTTAGAAAACAGTTTACACTCGAAATGCAACCATTTTGTTTGCTGGGTAAACTTATGAAAAGTTCGAATAAAACCATCTGTGTTATAGATCAGTTTCTAGCAACCAATTGAGAATTTCGCAAGCACAATCACTACAGCCTTTGAGAAATGCAAGCGCCATAAAGCCATGCCCACACAGCAGCGGTGCATCGCCCGTTAAGCTCTTAAAATAAACTTCGTTGGCGGCCGAAAAATATTTTAAATATCTTTTCATGCTGAAACAAATTTATGTACTTTCTTTGAACTAATTTTAATCTTTGTCGGATCTAATTTCATTTCAATATTTGAATTCAACTTCATTATGTCAATCAAACCAACAAACAAACCTGGGCAGTGGGAAAATTTAAACAACGTTCCATTTTTTATTTATTTTAAATTCACATACTTGAAAAGCTAATGAGTCCTATCTTGTTTTACTTCAATAAAATACAGTTTTCAAATTTTTGTCAATTTTACGTTCACTTATGCAGGCGGGTTCGGCTAATTTATTCAAGTTAAAAATTGGAAAATGTGGTTAAAATGTTTAAATCTTTCAGTAATTAAGATGGAAAGATACGGAATAATTTTTTTTTTTGTGACTTTATTAAACGACACTAAAAATTATTTTTTTTTTACTTCGAACTTGCCGGTTAACAAAATTTTCCGAAACTGCTTTTTATCGATATTTAATGTAATGCCTTAAAATTTTATTTTATTTAATTCGAATAGAAAATTTTTTAACTGCTTTCATTCCAAATATCTGCATCTTTTGAATATAAATTTTGTGCAGGCAATGAGAATATACATTTTTCAAAGTTATTCTCTTACGAGCTTTTCGTGGAAATGGTGTTACTCTCCAAGTAGAAAACGACAAATTAAAATTTGTCAAAAAAGACAAATTTGCTAATTTACACCATTTTTGGAATAATTAATGTGTTCCAATCTAATGCAACCTCTTGGTTGGATCTAATGGATCATTTTATTCATTCGTGACTTTTGCCTTTTCTGGTACTTTTCATGGAAATCGTAGCGCATGCTTTGCCATGGTGTGCTGGTAAAAAAATAATAAAAATTTATTACATTTAAGTACGAAATTTGCTCGTGTCGCCACCACGACTACCTTTATAAGGATTCAGTGAGGAATTTCGAAATTTTGAAATACGTCAGTCAAAAATTTTTTGTAATCATGAGAATTTTTTTTTTATTAAAATTGAACTATAGAAATAAGCTAAAATTTTTGAATATTTTCTAAAGTTTATTCTGATTGCTTGCTTTACTGAGAAACATTCTCCCTTGTGGATTTTCAAAGAACTGAGATTCGAATCGTTAAAAGTTCAATTCACAGAACGACCTTTTAACCTCTCAAAATCCGAATGTGCTATTTGAAAAGCTTACAAACATTTACAGAAAATCGAAAATGTTACAAAACAAAAATTATTTGTGTCCTTCATGAGGTAATTAATTACGTGAGTAATTTATTTCCCAAAATAAAACGTAGTTGTACAATGAGGAAAATTTCTTATTTTCTTACATTTAAGAAACATTTTCTCACAATTAGGAAACCTTTCCTAAGATGTATGAACAATTCCTGTGTTTTATCATGAAGTTTTATTAAAAAATATATCAAAATAAGATTTATTTATACTAAAATAAAATTTTATCGAAACTTTTGTTAGATACCTTTAGGAAATTATTCAATTGAAAACGTTTTCTACCAAACTTTTTTTTAAGTGTATTAAACTTCATATATGCTTGTATCGAACTTTTTAAATACGCCCAGCAATTTGCGTCATGATAAAATTTTATAAAAATCTATTTTAATGTTTTGCAAACACGAAGCTCGTATTTTCGTATTTTCTTTGTCGCAATTGTCAAAACATAAATGAATTATTGAAAACATTTCTATGAAGGCATCACACAGGCATTTATAATATTGTTTGCTTATAATGCTTAAATAAAAAATGTCTGAAAACGTTTAAAAAGTTTTTCTTAATGGTCTTTTGCAATGACATTAGGGGCGCTCCCGATTTTTCTAGGAAAAAAAAAACTGCGCATCAATATTAAAATTAAAGGGAAATATTAAATCGAAAGCGTTAGAAAGTAACCTGCAGATATTTTAATGTTCTTTGAATTATGTAAATTTCAGTATCGAAACTCTTTTCCCTCGAATGGTTAATATTTAAAAGAAATTTTTTAAATTAATAAGTTTTAGGGCCAATAAACGGCAAAGATCATTTTACATCACCAAAAATTTGTAGTTACAAGAACAATTACTGCAAGGATATTCCATCTTCTAATTACGTTATATCGTAAAAGAAACGTAACTGCAGTTATATAGTCTACATCGTATTTTTGATTTTGCAACTTATATAGCATTGCTCAAATTTTTTTTTTTATCAATCGATTTGGATGAAAAACCATTCAATTAACTTTTTCGCTTTAAGTACCGGCATTTTATTAAAAAGTGCTTATAAAGTAATTGAGAATGATTATTCATTAGAGTTGTGTTTGTTATTCGCAAGCTACAACAGCAGAATAGTAGTGGCTTTCCTGCCAGAAGTTTATTTTTACTTACCAGATAACATTATCCTTTGTCAAATTTCCTTTAACGTATCCTTGACAGTCTCTGCAAAGACAACAGTTTAGCACAGAGTAAATTAAAGCGAATGAGCCAATTAAATGTGAATGAGAGTGCGAGTGCGAGTGCGAGTGCGAGTGCGAGCAAATGCGAATGAATGAATTTCATTGTTTGAATTTCGCGCAAAAAGTTATAGTAATAAATTATTTACATGTTACTACTTGCAACACATCGCTTTCAGCAGTCAACTTGCCAACTGACATGTACACGACAATTCATTAACTTTTCTACAACAATTAAGAACGAGCAGCATTACCTCCCGAGAACAAATGCCCATGGACAATGAACTTTAGCTTGTTATGTCTTCTTTTAACGATTTAATACTCGTAAAAGTAAAGAAATAAAGTACAACTAAATGAAAACTCTATTTAAATAAAGTTACTGCAAAATTGCATGTTCAAAATGGCCTGAAAAGTTTGCGATAAACATCTTCGATTCGATTTATTTGTGTTGTTTTCATTGCCAGAAATCGAAAATCTATGTAAATAATAGTATTGAAAGCAGTGTGGCAGTGTAGCAGTGGAATAGTGTTGAGCAGTGTAGATGGTGTTTTAGTGAGGCTGGTCACAGATTCAGTTTGAAGCCAGATGTTCAGTTTATGAATGCAAAAAATCGTATAATTAATATCTTGTAGAATTTAATGGAACGAGTGCAGCATCGATTACATTATTTAACTGATGAAACTGTGTCAGGCGGATCCATTTTGGCAGCAGATAATATGCAATACACTCTAACCTCTCTCAAGATTACCAATAACTGCTTCAGCAGCGTTTATATTCACACATTTCTATACGTACACACGCCTGTGGGCGGATCCTGTACACCACAAACCTGAAAGCCCTCAAATTAAATACTAGAAACACTATTGGGGCATCAAACGTACTATTATAAGTATACAAAGTTGAAAGTTTTCCCTATTTGAAGTATTCTAAATCTCTCCGGCTCAAGTTGCTCTTTTTTTTATCTAAAAATTTTAATATATATTTATATTTCTCGATATTTCGCTACTTTTTTGTATAGCATCATCATATTTAAATTTTTAGCACAAAGAGAGGACCTTGAGCCGGAGAGAATTAAAAAATATATCGAAATTGCTATATATACAGCCATGGCCACTAAATTAGCACAAAACTTTTTCTCAAAAACAAATAAATTTAATTTTATTATTTTCCTTCAAATAATAAAAATCTTTATCATAAAAACTTAATATATGTGTGCTACTTCAAAAATATACAATATTATATAAAAGTTCTCGGTCGTTTGGTAGTTGAAGCCATCATTTAATTATATGTGAAATTTTAGCTGGAGACTAAAATAGCACAGATTAAAATTTCTTAATTAAAAAATCAAAATGTTTAGTAGTTTAATGAAAATTTGTATTTTTTTAAATAACCTGTTTAATATTGAGTAGAATAACCTCTATTTTAAATTATAGCTTGGCATCTACGGGGCATACTTTTGATCTAATTTTGGCAACGCTCTTCGGGAATCGAATACCATTCACTTTCTATTTCGGTCTTGTGTTTCTTTTGAGCGATTTTACGTTTTACTTCATTCCATAGGTTTTCTAAAGGGTTCAAGTATGGACTTTGAGTCGGCCAGTCTAAAACACGGATTCCCTCTTCAGCAAACCACTCCTTTACAATTTTTGAGGTGTGTTTGGGATCATTGTCCTGCGTGAATGTGATTGTTATTGGCATTTCTTCAAAAGCATAAGGTTCCATTTCGTTCTTCAGAATATCCAAATACTGATGACGGTCCATTTTCCTATTTATTTTCCTATTACATTTCTGACGATAGCACGATCCATTGCTCCTGATGTTTTTTTGATACGTTTGTTTTTTTTTACTCTCAGTTATGAAATTATTGTTATTTTTAATAGAATAAAGTACATTATATACTGATTTTCGCGATCGGTTCAGAGTTTGTGCAATTTCAGATGACTTTTTGCCATCAGAAAGCATATTAAATATATTGCTCTTTTCCCCAGGCGTACAAACTTTTCGCAGTCCCATTATTAACAGAAATTAATTAAATTATATAAAACTTAAAAAAAAAATTACTTTCGATCAATAGTGCGCACTAAAAAGCTTCTTAAGTCGTTACACATTCTAGCAGACCAAACGAAAACAAAGGGAGATAACGGTAAAAATTTCTTGTGTGTAGGAAGCTTGGACAAAAATATACACTCCTCAGTTAAAATATCTTAAAAAATGGTTGATCAAACTTAAGATAACTTTTGTGCTAATTTAGTATCCATGGCTGTATATATTTATAGAAAACAAAAGATTTAACAATTAGATGAATTGTGAATGTACAGATATTAAAAAATATTCAAAATATTTAAAAAGTATTAATTAATGTTATTAGTTAGTTGTTATTATTTTTTATGTTTATTTTGTAAGAAACCCAAGAAGTTATTTAAGATCAAGATATTGCCTTCATATTTCTTATAAATCTCGCAATTATACATGAGGTATCACGGTCAGTGATGCTCCTAAATATCTATTTAATACACATGCGAGTGCGAGTACACTGAATGCATCTTTTTGTTTATACAATCAATATTTTAGATCTCTTTAATTTCTCTCTGTATTATTATTTTTGTTTTGCTTTTTTTTTTTCTTCGTCTTTTGCATAAACGTGATTTCGTTTTCAGTTTTCGTAGTTACTTTGCTCGTATATTGTGCATCCAAACACTGCCCACAGATTTTATATACTTTTCCTATTTTTTATTTTTTTTTTTTGGTTTTTTCGTTTCCTACTGAAAAGCGCTTAATAAAAAAGCAGCCACAAAAACAGAAAATGTTCAGCAAAAATTCCAGCTGCCCATTAATAGACAAATCGCAAGGCAAACTTAATAGTATGAACTACTAGTGCGATGCAACACACAGTACTCTTGAAGACAATGCAGTCAATGCAGTGCCCTCAAATGCAGCCCGTTCTTGCAGTAAGGCAAAGTACATTAACCGCATTTGAACGTGTTGCGGCAGATGTATTGTATGAATATTAGCTTCAGCCTGTGCCACACCACACAAGTAGGAGATATTTATATTGCTTGAATGTTTTTGCACTCATTCCTATTTAAAGATGTCTAGTGATAATGATAGTTGCCTGTGCGGCTGTTGCTTGCCTCATCATATTTATTTTTGTTACTATTGTTCTTGTTGTTTTACAAGCCAAGATGAGCAACATTGTTGTCTCTACATGGACCAGAGGCCAGAAAATGTTTTCAGCTGGCTGACAAGCTTGAACTAAATATTCCATCATTGTGTATAATTGTCTTCCTCGCATGCAACTTCACTTAAGGGCATGAAATGTTATTTGGAATTTCCATCTAATGCCATGTCAGCTGGCATTTTTTTTTTCCTTTCAAGCCTTCCCCATTTTGGCCAAAACGATTTCAAACGTTGCAATAAAACAATTTAAATAAAGAAATGTTTAAAATTTTAACTAAACTGGTCTCAAGTATACTAAGAGGCTTTAGAGCATGTATGCAGAAGAATACCTCACATTATTGTGAAAAGCTTGCGGGCAACAGTTAGTTAGTTATGAAAAATTATTTTTCGTAAGTCGTGTTCGCAGAAAGGGAAACCTTATCTTGGTTAAACCGAAATTTTTTTTCTCCAATTAATAGTTTCATTTCCCATAATAACTTTCACTTATTATTTGCTTTCAAGTCCTTTTTTATGCTTTTAAATCTTTCGGTTTCTCTTCAGCTTGACTTTCTTTTATGTTGTTAAGGTGACTTGCATCAAACGCCAAAACAGGAAACATAAGCTTAACAATTAGTGTATATACACAATTTCTTTAATTTACCATCTTTTTTTAATTCAATTGCAATTAAAAAAATAATAATAAGAAAACAAGCATTTACATTTAAATGATGTCCGATCACAGAAGCCCGTCTTCGTACGATCAAACTGTTTAAAATTCACTTCAGCGGTGTTTTAGTTTAAACATAAAATACAAAAAACATACTCGTACATAAAATAAAATTAAATCGAATTAAGAAAGTACAGACCCAAATAGAAACCTCACCAAATCTTACGGAAAAAGTTTATAGCTAGAAAATAAATAAAAATGAATCGAACGAGTTCGTAGAACTAAATAAAGTAAAGAAAATATAAATTATAAAAATTCTGCACAATCTTTTTTTATATATTGTTAAAACATATAGGGAAAGCATTTTGTCGGATAGAGCAAAAGTTACATATGGAGCTGCTATTGCACATACTACGACACATTTCCACTTATTAAGGTTATGCTTCACTATCCTACGCAGTCATATGATTTGTGCTCAAGAAAATCTGATGTGATGACATCTCATTTGAATAAAGTCACTTCCACTTATTAAGGTTATGCTTCACTATCCTGCGCAGTCATACGATTCAAGCTCATGAAAATCTGATGTGATGACATCTCATTTGAATAAAGTGGCATGAAAATGACTTTGTAGGTGCCACACTGCCACGCAAATATGATTGAAACAAAGTATTCGTTTGCTTTTTGAGCTAAATACAACTCTGATCACATGGAAATTTTAATTTTATGAAAATTTTTATAGAATTTTGCAAATCGTGCAATTTGTCAAAAAAAAAAAATTCTGTCAGACTATCGCAGTTTTTCAGCACACATGCTATATTTGACAGATGGTACGATTGTGTAAAATAGTGAATCATGGCCTTTAGGTAGATATCGCAGCATATGAATGTATGTGTGTACGGTCCGTTATAACAACTGTTGCTTAAGGTTCTCCTAACTTTAGCAAGATTAATAAAAAAGCTGGGCATTTGACCAGCTTTCATTATTACAGCTACAATGTAAATAAAAAGTTATATTTTTCAAATTGCGGCTCAACTGCAGCGTTTTACGGCTACGTTTTACTACTGATTACCTAAAGTCGTTACTCATATTATCACTCATATCATTGTTTCAGCACTTGAAATTGTGTACTTTGAAAATGTGGCAACTCTTGGGCATCACACTCTTTCAGCATGGGGAATTGTTTATCAAAATCCAAATTTAAAAGTATGCCAGCTTCAGGTTACTAAAGTTTTTGCTGACTATATACATACAATATACCTTACTTTTAGCGGAACGTAAATATATATATATATATAGTAACTAAAAATCGGTTATCTGACGGATAACATTTTAATTTTAACTGTTGGCTCCAAAAGTGTTTGCTCACATAATGTTAAACTGTAAAGAACAACATGGTGGAGGCAACAGGCCGCTGGGAGATTCTTATCAGCTATAAAGCAAACAAAATTCGCCAGAAAGGCACACTCCCACACAGACCAAATTGATATGTGATATATATACATACATATGTTCATCAATATTTATATTTGAATAGAAAGTATATTCCATTTCACTTATCAGTTATCATATTATTATATCCTCCGAATAAAACACATTTCGTGTGTGTTTAAAAATTTGATAACGAGTCGTTCTTGTAATCGCAAGAGATCGTTCTTGATTTCAGGCATGCAATGTAGTTACCTGAATGATTTCTTATCACTCGGAATTAATAATGTATGGTTCCTAAACTGTCAGCTCTGATTATCAATAATATTATGTATACTTGACTTTCAATATGGGGCAAGCCATTCATGAACTTACAATGTACTTGTAGTTCAAAGTTTCCGTTTAATGTGACAATGGTGGACAAAAGTATGACCAAGAAGGGCTAATACATCTGCTAATCAATATTTCTTTCAGTATAGAATTGCTCAGCTCTGACCCGGTTTTAGCGCAGATAAAGTTTACTTCTGTTTACTTCGTTCGCTGTACTTGATATGTACCGATTCCTCCAGACCCACTGTTCAGCTAAAGAAGGGGAGAAATCATTGTTCTTCATACTACAGCGATTTTTTATTAATTGTTTATTTAAAACCAAAATTTTGTAAAATTAAATGTAAAAATTCGCCGTTGATCTGCATTAGTATGTAGTGATTTGCGCGTGCGTATCACTGATCGGATTTTAGTGCACTTAAATAATTATATATATTATTAATTCCCTTTAATAAAGTAATTTCGTAAAGAGAAATTAGCATCTGAGCAAAGCTTTTAGGAAGAAATTAAAATTGTAATGAAATAGTTGAGAAAACAACATAATTAGCGCTTTTTCTTCTCTTAATTGTGGAATTAAGCACTTGCTTGGCATTATTGCTTCTGATGCTGTAGAGATCATTGTCTACTTAAAACTTGATCTTTCGACTTAAATGCTGCTGAAAAGCAAAAAGTAAAAGTGCTTTTCTTCATGTATAAAGTATTGTGTGCTGTTCGGCCTTTTACAACTTCAAGATAATAAAATTCATGCGTTCAGTTGCATTACATGCGCACACTCGTAAATGTGAAGATGCATAAAGAAAGTACTTATTTGCTTTTTTTAAGTCTAGACATTTACTTAATATTTTATTGTATAAGAAATGAAAAGCATAAAAACGCATATGCAGTAATATGAAGAGATCGTGCGTTGGTACTTAAATTTGGCTGGACTTGGAATTAAATGGATCGATGTAATTGGTGGGCTGGATTCTTGAAGGAAAATTATAGTGATGCTCTTCATTCTAAGTGCTTAATATTTATAATCTCTTCTATTTTGAGATTTTAGTGATTAAGCACTTATTTATGTTGAACCATTAAAAACGTTGTGGTATGCGTGTGCTAGAGACTTGTTACGACTTTGCTGGCTCCTCCTCTATAATTAAATAAAACTTCCTGTATCTTGTAACTACGGAGTTGCAATTGTTTCAACTAATTTCTCAAAGCAAAGTGCCTTTACTTACTATGCCTTTGTGATTTTGTTGCCAGAACATTCCTTATAAGCTTGGCTTAAAGCGCTTTTACCGTTTTCTAACTGTTTTGGCTGCGGAAGGCAGTAAATGTGTTTTTTTATTTCTTTTCACTTGGCACATTTCATACACTAAACTGTCATAAAATATGACAGTAGTCCGTAAATACGTATGTGAGTTAATAAAGCGTAAACGAGTACAGTTTATGGCCACCCATTAAACATTAATAGAGAGCAGGAAAGTACTACTAGAGGCCAATGACTATTCCGTAACACCTAATACTCTTGCATAAATATAGAGAGGTGTTAGCGAATATGTAATAAAGACTTTTGAGTGGGGTTTTGGTAGAAAAATTCAAATCTCATTTCGGACAATAATCATGTATGTTAATTTTATCAAGGTAGAAGAACCTATGACGGATGGCTATAAATCATATGATAACAGCTACAAGCAAAACAATCTGAACCCTTTACATAAGGAGGAACTTAATACAGCGGTTTGGCTAATCTTTCTTTAAGTATTAATGCTCCTGCCAGGTTGATCAGTCGTTTCACTTTGAGAAAAAGGCAAGCAAAAATGATTTTTAACCCTTCTAATTTCATATCGGTCAAGTAGGATAAGAAGTACATACGCTTAAGAAGTAGTTCAGTTGGATAATATATGACAAAGGAGTCAAATTAAGAAGAAGAAATACTGTCTGGGTAACGAAGCTAAAAATCTGATTGTGAGCAGCTTTTCACATGTTTTTCCGGCATATAAGAAAATAATGTAAATTTTTTTAGTTCATATAGAAAAACGTAGTGAGGAATATTGACACTGTGACAATACAGCCACCTGTCCATTTTTCGGTCGTTTTTATATTCGAATTGTTCCCTTAAACTGCCATATTCGACGGTATGAGACCTCACTGACAATTATCGGTTTCTTAAACTTAAAAAATGACTTGGAGGAAAAAAATTTTTGGGCTAGGCGAAGTCATCGATGAAATCATTATACTTTAAAAGTGGTATCACTGCCTTAGAACATTCCTATGAAAAATGGAATAATCTAGAATAATCCAGAATAACTTGCTTTTTTCAACAGGCCAGAGACTTTTCACCTCATCCTTGTACATGATCTGATGCTCGTCTCTGTACCCATTATAGTTACAACTCACACTAAATATATAGCGACTGGAAACTGTTAGTGAAACTTTTCCTTTGTAATAATCATTTTATAATTGATTAATAATATATAATAATCAACTATATATATATGAAAATAGGCGTTAGCCGCTCAGTTTGGGCACTCTCAATACGAAAAGAATTTTCACAGTCTTTCGTTGGGAATATTAAAAATCCAAAAGTGCATTCCAAAAAGAATGAACAAATTCAAAAAATGCGAAAGAAGGAAAATATTTTTTCTTATTATTGTATAGTTAATAACTTTCCTCAAACATATAAAACTTCGGAGTCGATGCTACTAAATTATATTTCCTTTTTGATTTAATCGAATTTCGAAGATAAGTTTCAACAAGAATCAAGTCATTTCATCAATCCCCAAGACATGAATCTTCCTGTCGTTATGCTTTCCATAAAACGTTCCCTTATGAGGATCAAGAAGTAGACAACATGAAAAATATTCCCAGTCGCTATGCAAGTAACATGAACAACCTTGTTCTCATAATTTTCTCTCCAGACCATGATTTGCAATGTCATTTCGGGCCGCAGGCCCAAAGAATACAATTAAGACCAACCAGTACAAACCATCACAAAGTGACAAGTTAATTTTCCACAATAAAATCAAACTAAATAATCTGAACATCAATGTAAACTTGTAAATCGATTATTAATGCCTTTTGCATAATTAGCAGTTCGATGTACGTTGAAAGCGTAGAAACAATAAAAAGTCTTGAAAGTGTCAACTTGTAATTTCGAACGATTTATCATCATTATCATGATGATCGTCAGCATCAGCCTCGAACTGGTTCGACGAAAAGAGACATAGAAGTGGCATTAACGGCAGCATTATCATCATAATCATCTTGAATATTTAACTTGCCATTAAGAAATATCAAATGGTCAATATACGAGCACTAAAAACACTCAACATTATCGTTGATCCACATGCTTAGACCATGGCTGGTTGGTGAATGCATGAATGAATGGCAACGTCTACAGCATTTAGTTGTCGCTTTGGCCACACATAATAAACTCCATATACGAGTACCTTTAAATACACTAACGTAGCCAGCAAAGTAGGCTACTTGTAATACAACGCGCAACATAAAGGAAAACTTTATGTTGCAAGTGTTGTCGCCAGCAAAAACCGAACGCACGAATATGTGAAAATTTCTTTCAAGCAACGCATCTGACCTGAATACATTTGTAAGCGGCCAAGGCTTGACATACTAGCAAACACACAGTTAAATTGGCTTAAGCCAGTCAAGTTAGCAACTTGCAACAAACAAAAAAAAAAGTTGACGACAGAAACACAGAGAACCAAAAAAAAAAAAAAAAAAATTTAAAACCAAAAACTTGCTATTAAAAATTTCCTTTTCTTTATGTGTTACAAAGGCAAGCAAAAGTCACTTGCACTTGCGCAGCTTTAAGTTGTCAACTTAATAACCAAACAAGTTTTTCTTTCGAAATACCTGTCTTCTCTACTCGGGACCAATCTGCTATTTTAAGTTACTTAAGACGTTGGTTGCTTGAGCGCTGTAACCCAATCAACAATACGCTGCAGATATTTTACAGACTGTTGGGGGTTTCTAGCATGTCACACCGCTCTAAACCGCTCTAACAGGGCTACATTGCCGGAAACACCACTTTTGTCACGAATTATCCGCAAAGAAGGAATTTCTTGGTTTACTTTTGCTTTTAGAAAGAAGAGCCAATTAAAAAAAATTTGCATCGCAAAAAAAAATATTAAACTAAATTAAATAATTTTTATTAATTTTTACAATTTAATTCTTCCTGATTATTTAACCTTCCGGGAGCTTTTCTCTATTTAAAATTATTATTAAAAGTTGGAATTGCATTTTTCCTATTGATTAGAAATTCAATAAAGAAAATTAATCAAAACTTTCGTATAGCTACTGTGCGAATATGTATGTTATTGCCCTGAAGAAACTGTGCCTCGGTATCAAATCTCGGAAAATGAATTTTTAAATCAAATAATGAAAATTGGGAAACATTTAAAAAAATTTAAATTGTTTTGTTTATGAGAATTATTAAAATTAGCATTTATTTACTAAATTTGCAAGAAATAGTGCTTTTTAATTTTACATAAAAAAAATATTATTTTAGAGAGCCAGCGCTCCCCTAGAATGCTTATTAGAATGCAATGAAAAGAAAAGGCGAGATTAAGGTGAAAATTAGAAAAAGTGGGCAATAAGTGAGGCAATACAGGAGTTCCTCCATAGTCTAGTGGAAGTACTCCTACCAGGCTTCCAACTTGGAGATCTCGCGCTCGAGCTCGCTTACTGCCTACAACCCAGCTGTATTTCTGCAGATAAGCCTAAAGGAAAATCTGTCGCGCAAAAAAAACATTTATCTTTTAATCTTATATGTGTTCTTATAAGGAATATATTTTATATGACATTCCCAAATAAGCAATTGTATATTTGAATTCTTGTAATTCTCATTAACTTTGCATACGGCTCATATGTAAACATATGAATTCAAAACATTTCACAAACAAGAAGTGAATTTAAACAGTTGCTGTCTCTGTATCAGCGAAAACATATTTTCAAAAATATTTGCAACAATATGTGCAACAACTTTCCTCATGCTTTTCTTCATCGCATAAGAAAAATTATAAAAAAAAAATTTGTGGTATTTAACAAAAATAAAAATACTCGTATTGTATTATTATTATTTTTTATGTTTAGTGGGGAGGGGGTATTTATGGATTTCAGTTGTGTTGTATTTAATTTTTTCCTCAAGCTGAATCTCTCCTCTCCCTCAAGTGTTGTGTTCATTTTCGTTCATACGCTTTTACCATGTCCTTAAAATTTGTCCAACCAGCCAAGTATTATTTGGACTTCATACTTTATAATGAACTACAAGGTGAGGGGCGAGAAGGTATATTATGTTTTTGGTTTATAAAGAAAGATTATGATCTTATATTGACAAATATAAATATATATTTGTTGTCGGCAATATCAGATAAATGTCCGCCTCTGTTAGCCTTACAAATGAGAGCTCTTTTGAATACATTTTCCTTTATATCCCCACAAATTTCACGCAGTATTTCACTAATTTCATACGGAATATTTTTTTTGAGTTGTCTAGCGTTTTCTGTTCTTCAGATATGCCAACAAAAGGAAGCTCACTGCAGTCAAACCCCGTGACCGTGGCGGCCAGTCAACATCACCTTTTCTTGAAATAACTTTTGGAAAGAAGTCTCGCAGTAATTCCATCGAAATCCAGCTTGTATGCAATGTAACCTCATCTTGTTGAAACCACATCTTAATCAAGCCCAAGCACATCATATCACGATATCGTTCCCCATTGACTGTTACCGTTACGTGACATACGAAGTAAAGTGCAATGATTCCTCCTGACGAAATTTCCCACCAGACTATCACTTTTAATAAATATTGTGAGAGTTTTTCATTCTAATGAAAATGAGCCTCGCCAGCCATTATGATTTTTTCGTGAAAATTGGGGTTGCCATGGGGGATCTATTGGCTTATGTGCGATTGCGTAAATGGTCTTTGGAAAGAAGTTCTTGTATCAACTTCTACAAAATTGTGACCAAAGTTGTTGTATGAAGACCAAGCTTCTGTGTATGACACCGAATTGAGGTTTATGTAGTGTATGGCTTCCCGGCGGACACCCTGTATTTCGATGTTATTTTTTGTATGTTAGTGGAATATTTTTTGTGGTTCTTTTTAGCAACATTTTCTTTGTATGCGCCTGATAATGTTGCTCTTGCGGCCGATATCATTTGAATTTGGTCATAAGACCAATCAGAGTTTCCCATCGATTTCATATTGGCACAATAAAAATGTGAACGCACGAGTGTACAAAAAGCGCCTCCAGCTGAAATATCTCACGTTACATTAACACATTTTCCTATTAAATTTTAAATATTTTCTTGTAGTTGTTGCCAACTAGTTTTCCATTGGATTTTATGAAACTGTTGCATGATATTAAATATTTAATTAAAGTTGCAATTATTTTTGAAGACTGTGTGTGAGTGTGTGTGTGTGTTGCAATTTGATTTTAGTTTCAATTTTTATAGGCAACCAGTTCAAGTTTAGTTGTTTTTAATTCGTGTTTTCCCCACTTTTATTCACTTTTCTTGCATTTGGTGCTTAAAACTAACTTTTCCTCTTTGTGTGATGTAATTTTGATGGGGGAATAATAAAAAGAAGCAACACATAATATGTCTGATTAAATTAAGCGGAGTTAATAACGTGTTTATTTACTTTCACTAAAACTAATTATCTGTGCAATGCAATTACCGGTATATGAACACTTTTTAAATTGTCGCCATTTGATTAAGTCATAATGCTTTGAAATCATTATCTTGGCTTCATAAACTATTCTAAGAGTTCTACAAATGAAAACAATTATAAATATTTCCAGACATTCTGCTCTGCAGCCGGCTCAATATGTGATTGTCAAGAGCTGTGCCTGATATATTTCTTCGGCATGCTTGATATATTTAGCAGAATAATAGTTTTATTTGGAAGAATCTCAATTTGCCAGCTATTGTTAGTGGCAAATGCTTAAAACCCGATTCAATTTATTGGTATCATGATATCCAAACTCAGTTGGCTTTCAAAATAGGTCTGTATGTATCGGGATTTCCATTAGGTTTATAGGGTATCAAGGTAATTTTTTTTTATTTTGAAAAATAAAATTATTAAGTTTATGTACACAATTGCATTCAAATGGCCAATACGCCTGCGCTCAACTTACTGCCTACGATCCTTCCCATTTGGAAGTACTTTTTCGCATAAAGAAGATTGATGTTCATCGATTACACGTTCAATATTCAACGAATCCATATAACCCCATAAAAAGTAATGTAATCGCGTTAGAGCGCAAGAACTTTTTGGGGACTAGCTCACTGGTTCAAAATGTGAAATTACTGATTTGTTGAATTTTCCAGGCAATACATCCATTGCATCGCGAACTATATCTGAAACTGCATTGTTTTAATGAAAGAACATGTCATTAAGATTATTTTCATAGATTTTGGGAAAAAATAATCGTTTAGCATCAAGCTATATCGAATTTCATTATCGGTAACGACAATATGGCCCGATGACACCACCATAATGAAGGAAAAACCGCGAACTAAAGTCAAATTTTTATTACAAATAAACATAAATAAACGGGCACCATTTTCCTTATCAATTTTAGATAAGGGTCCCCCCTTTGCATTTTTGGACAAAAATCGTCATTTTTTGAAAACGTTCGTTTGTGTATTTTTGAATGAAAATTTCGGGGTTTTTTTGCTCTTGTATGCTTATTTTATGTTTTCAAATGTTTCAAATATATTTTTGCTAATAATAAAGAAAAAATATTTTTTCGAGATTTGGGCTATATTTCAATTTTTGATAAGTGTACCCCCTTTGCATTTTTGGCCAAAAATCGTCATTTTTTGAAAACGTTCGTTTGTGTATTTTTGAATGAAAATTTCGGGGTTTTTTTGCTCTTGTATGCTTATTTTATGTTTTCAAATGTTTCAAATATATTTTTGCTAATAATAAAGAAAAAATATTTTTTCGAGATTTGGGCTATATTTCAATTTTTAATAAGTGTACCCCCTCTGCATTTTTGGCCAAAAATCGTCATTTTTTGAAAACGTCCGCTTATGTATTTTTGAAAGTAAAACTTGCGTTTTTCTTGTATGTTTATTTTATGTTTTCAAATGTTTAAAATATATTTTTGCTAATAATAAAGAAAAAATATTTTTTCGAGATTTGGGCTATATTTCAATTTTTGATAAGTGTACCCCCTTTGCATTTTTGGCCAAAAATCGTCAAACTTTGAAAACGTTCGTTAGTGTATTTTTGAATGAAAATCTCGCGTTTTTTCTGCTCTTGTATGTTTATTTTATGTTTTCAAATGTTTAAAATATATTTTTGCTAATGATAGAAAGAAAAATTTTTTTTCGAAATTTGGGCTATTTTTCAACTTTTTTGTAAGGGGGTACCATTTTCATTTTTGGACAAAAATCGTCATTTTTTGAAAACGTTCGTTTGTGTATTTTTGAATGAAAATCTCGCGTTTTTTTTGCTCTTGTATGTTTATTTTATGTTTTCAAATTTTTAAAATATATTTTTGCTAAAAATAAAGCAAAAAAAATTTTTTTCCATTTTGAGAAAATGTTCAATTTTTGACAAAATTATCTATCAAACCAGCGAAAAAATGAGCAAAACTGGCAGTCCGATATCGTAAGAAGAAGCTCTATATACGTAAAGGAATAAAAAAAAAACATGACAAAGGACTTCAAGGCTGAAAAATATTTTGGAAGCCGGTAAAAATATTATTATATTAGAGGATTCTTGCTACCAGCAACTTCCAAACATTTATGATCATATTAATCATTTTAATCGAGGGCTCAGTGTATTTCTTAGCTTCTTATAACTTCTTATCCACATAAAAAGTTTATTCTTCATAAAAGTGTATTAAACTTCTGCGCTTCGTACTGTAAATGGCATACAATGTTTCATTTTCAGATCATATTCATTTAAGCAGCTTACTCGTATGTGAATATGAAATCAATAATTGATCGTACAAATTTCAATTAATAAAATTTATCTCAACTTTTTTTTTATTATGCACTTAAAGCCATTTAAGGAATTCTGTACATTTTGAATGGAAGCAATTGAAATTATATTATTGAATTAGAATTACAAATGAATGCTTTAATTCCAGCTCACTTAAGATAAGAACGTATTGAAGTTTAATGATTATCAACGCCACATTGAAATAAAATACTTTAATGTGAGCTAATGCAGTAAAGTAATGAGCTGCGAAACGATTGAAGGCGTCAATGATTGAGACGTCGATTTAAGTTTGTTTGAATTTGTGGGGCAAAGATTGTCATGAAAATGACTTGCAAGGAAATGCAAATGCCAAGCTCAACAAAATTTGTATTTAGTGCATATTAAATGTGTACTTAAAAGCTGCCAATATTTATAGAGAATCGCTCAAATGAATAGGCGAGCTGGCCCTGTTCTGAAAGCCATCTGATTTCAAAAATCACGATATCTGTAAATTCTACAATTTTTGGATTCAGCCATTAAATCCAATTCTATTAGTTTTGGAATCCTTGCAGTGCTTCCTCTTTTTTTGCCTGCTGTCAAACTTCTTGTTTCAAAATATTATAAAAGATTTGATGGCAAGAATCTATGAAAAAAATTGTTTTTAATAAACTTTATTTAATATTACAATAGATATTCAGAGATATTTGCAACAAGTAGCCATTGAACAACAGAAGAAGAAGCAATTAAAAGTGTCACTACCAACACCTCGACACCTGCGTTGAGTACAATTTTTTTTTTTAAAAAAAGACTCATAAAAGACGTACGTTATTATTTCAGTTTATATTTAAAAGACGAGTTTGTGTTTCTCGGCGTTTTTTGTTTAATTTTTATACACTCACACATATTCATGTAAGCGAGTATATACATCCACACACACACCTACAGACACTCATATTTGGCTTAAATTATCTGCTTTTTGCGCTTAGCAGAGCGTTTTAAAAAAAGCTTGTTCAGTCCACCTTTTATAGGCATACTCGGTTCAGCTGCCTGAAAGTGCTCTTTTAAGCAGTTTTCCTTATTGAAAATTATTTATGTTTGCCTACATTTGAAAGATATTTTATAAGTTTGTGGATGCCAAGCACAGGCGTTTATGGCGAAGCAAGTTTATTGTCAGGGTTTTACTAGCGAGTATGTATTTTACACTTTATTCGTTATGAGGAAGAAATATCGCCAGTTCTATTACTAATAATTATTTTTAATTTTTTCAATGGAAACAATAATAAATATTGTAATGGGTGTTGCAATAAGACGTTTGATTTTCAGTAGGCCGTCCGTAATTTCAACAGCTGTCATAAGTCAATGATTGGACAATCGAAAGAAGTAATTAAAGTTCTTTGGCAAATGGCAACCATATCAGGCAGTAAACTGCTGAAAGCTCAACCCAACTTAATACCCAATAACATATAATAATAATGCAATCTTGAGCCATATTGTTGAGGGTAATACAGGCTTTCTGATATCTGATACTAATATCCGGAATATCATAAGTTATCACAGATAACATTACGGCGTATTTTAAGCAAAGATTTCCGACTGCAGGATCGCCAATTTCAGCTGATACTTAACCTGCAACTAGCATTTCAGGAATACTATATGTATACATATGTGTATGTAAATATATGTATGGGCCGATATTGTGTGGATTTCTATTTGCTTTATATTAATGTAATTGGAAAATTGGCGTTTAAGGATAAATTCTCTTATGTAGTACGACCTCGATTTTTGCAACTACTGAGAACTGCAAAAGCCCGATTAGCACAACTTTCAACTACCATTACAGGAATACTATATGTAAATGTGTATGTAAATATATGTATGGGCCGGCTTATTTGTATATCACAATTTGTGTGAATATCTATTTTCTTTATATTAATATATTCAGAAAATTGGCGTTTAAGGATAAATCCTGTTATACAGTAGGAGATCGATTTGTGCAACTACCGAGAACTGCAACAACCCGGTTGGCACAACACGCAATTTTTTTACATGAGAGTTTTTATAAGTTCGAATTTTTCCAAACTCTTTGCGTTTTATAAAATTGAATTTTTATATGAGTTATGTGTCACAACATTATCACAGTAGTTCTAAGAAAAATTGTTTGATACTAAGAAAACTAAATCAAGGTCTTACTGTCTACTTATAAAATGCAAGTGATGCCAATAAAAATTGTGGATTCTATTGAATAAAGTTATTTGAAGTGTGTTCACGAATTTAGTGAATGACTTACTGACTATTTGTGTACGGTCTGCTAGCCAAAAATATAATAGATTCCACTCGAAATAAATTTTTTTGTAATGATGTGTTTTTAGAAGCTTTCCAAAGATTACTGAGATTGTAGTTTTATAATTCTCAATTAATTTTTGGCAACTTGGTTTTGTGAGAGTATTTTTTTTTTTAAACAAATATTTTTTTCTGTTAATTTTAATTTAAAAAAATATTATTTTTTAAGATGAATTTTTAACTAAATACTTTGAGTGCAGAACACTCTTATATAGACTATAAAAAAATGTATAATAGACTCGTTAAAAGTTTGGAACTAAATAAAAATGAATTCCATTTAAATTCGATTTTTATCTACTCCCAAATCGTGTCCTGCGTTTATGTTGATTTTGTGCAGAGTTGCTAATTTAAGAATTGCAAAATAATACATTTTTAAAATTAAATTTAATTTAATAAAATTTCTATCTTCTCATTCCAGGTAAGCTCTTGCATAATTTTCTTAACATTCCCGGTAAGCGTTTAACATTTTACGTTTTAATACATTTAATATTTTGCCATACAATATACTCGAGTGATTTTATTAGATAATTGCGAAATTCAGCCAATTTCGGTATCTAATAACTTAGCAGCACTTGTAAATTCTGATTCATCTAAAGTTTTTGCCTCGAAGCGGATAGTGGTTTTACTTCGCTAGTCTTTGAGAAAGGTGGTAATGTATGAGGAGTGAGAGCGATTGATAGAGGAGTTGTATTTGTAGTTGATGAGCTTGTGGGTGTGGTTATTGATAAGGTAGTTTTGATGCGACCGTCTAGGCAGTCCTGCAGATTGCGGTAATTGGCTCCGGTGGCTTCCACATAACTACGTTCGGCAGTTTTGCTGCACTGCTCGTTACTCAGATCAATGCTACGATACTTTTCCTGTAGTTCAGTGGAATATTCTGAAGCATTGCTGGAAATTTCATAGACATCTTTTGTATTATTTGACCCCTGAAATTAATAGAACGTGTACTACGCGATTTAGTTCTTTGGCATTATGATCCTTAAAAAGCCTAACAAAAAGCCTGTACTTCACTTATAAAACATTTTTTGGGCACACTTTTTCAAATTGTTTTCATTTTCTTAAAATACTCACAATTCTGTCATGACAATTGAAAATTTCCAAAGTTGTATTCAAGCCATCACACGCTGATAAACGCTGGCAAACACTTTGCGAGCCTTCGACAATGCCAATGCGTTTATCACTCATTTGGGCTTCAATTGCCTTGCGGCCATCCTGAGCATCCAATAAACATTTTTTATAATTCTGGCCGTATATTTCATTAACTTGTTTCGATAGCGCAATGTAATCAGTAAAGCAGTTCATGGAAGTAGCCGGGTCTTGAGTGGCCACATTGGGCGTAAACCCAAAATTGGCCAATGCAGCACAAACCGATTCTACTAATAAAACACAAGCAAATATTGAACTCTTCTTAATATAATTCATACTTTTAAATTTTTTATTCTGAAATTTTTATTTTAATTTAATCCATTCAATTGGCGTTTGTACGAATAGATCGTTGAAGACTGGTTCGCTGGAGCAAATGTGTCACAATTCTTATAGTTGATTTGCTTTTATTGTCTTTACATCTTGACTGGTTTTATCTATGAAGTAATAAATTTGTTTATATTTCTGTTAAATCTGAGTTTATTATCTTTAATGAAATTTTTAATATTTTTTCTTCTTATCAGAGCAGGATTCCTTCGGCATATTTACCGGGTCAGAGATAATATCTTTGTAAAGAAATATTTATTTTTTCATATTTCTTTAGTAGTGCGACTGTTTTGATTCGATTAACTTTTTCTGCATTTGGCTTCGGGGAGCAAAAGGGGTATAAATTAGAGCTCCCCGTACAGCTGTGTTATAAGACGTTTGCCTAAATACGATGCTCTTTTTGTAAAGCTCGTTTTTAAGAAGGAAATTGGGTTTTTATGCGGAATACGTCAAAGTAATTATTTATTTATTATTTTTTTTATTTATTTTTATTTATTTAATAAAAAAAGCTAACCAAACATTAGATTATTAAAATCAAGTGATGAGTAGTATTTTTGATATTAAATTGCTGTGATCTTTTTTAATGGGGATCATGCGGGAATTTACAAGACATTCTTATCGCTGCTTGTTAGCCGTACGTACGCAACTGCAGAAGTGTGTCATTGCTCTATGAATAATAATGTACGGTGGGCTTTAACGCGACTTTTTATAGTGAAGACAATAAAACGGTATTAATAAAATCTTTGCGGCAGTGATTCATGTATTTTATTAGTTTTATATACGAGAATTCTTACTGCATTCACTTGTTGATGCCATAAGAAGTTGTGATGCTGCTACACTACCACCACAGAATTGAGAGCTGCCAAATGTGGGAATGCTTTGCTGTCACAATGGCATCCATTTAAAATTCCTAATGATTCCAAGGTTCAGTAAACGATTTGGAATACCAATTTTACTAATTTGGTGGTGCCATAAAAAGTGGTTCGGATTGAAGTTACTGTTCGTCTAAATTGCTCGCCAAGCAGCTTTTATGCCACAACTTAAATAATAATTTATTAATTCGTAATTTATTCACATAATTTTCTAAATATTTAAAATGATTTTTAGTAATCCCAGAAAGCGTGAAATTTAATTTAAAATTTCTAGCGCGAAATTACGCAACGCCACGTTTCCCTCATTAATATTCAGTTTCCTTCCTTTTCTATTTGTGCACAATGAAAATAAATTTAATGCTTTTCAATAGTTTTGTAAAGGAAAAGTTATCAAATCGTGGGCAATAAAATAACACAACAATAAATGATTGTTTTATTTATTTACATTTTAAAATATTTTATTTTTTACATAATCGCCCTTTTGTTGTACAAGTGAAATTTTGTAGAAAATTTTTTGTTACTTTTTCCCCTTTTTCTTGAAGAAAGTTTTAATTTTTTGCATTAGATTTCTTTAAAAGTGGTCTATTTATTAGTGAATAAAATTTTTTCAGTATATATACAAAATAATTTTTTACAATTTAATATACAACAATTTGCTTTAACCGCATTGATACATATTTTAATAAAAGCTTTGCTCAGATTTTTTTTTCTGTGGCTTTTTACACGAATCAAGAAATTTATTTCAAAGAAATAAAACAGATCAGCGACTTGAAACTACTCGCCAGAATCGGTGTTAACTTTTATTAACAATTAATTAGGGGGATCTTATAATTCAGCTGGTTTTGCTATTCAATGATTGTTGTAGAGAAAAAGTGTGAGATTGTCTAATAAATGACTCTCTTATTAAGAACTTTAGTTTACTAAAAAAAATTTAATTAAGAAAAATATAAAAACAACAAGGAGAATTTTAAAACTCCTGCACAGAACGGTAGCCAGAGGTCTTATTTCTCTATGAAAATGGAATCCAGTACAGGAATAGTAAAATCAATTGCAGATTATTTAATAAAACATTTTAAAAGTCATGGTTTTTTTACAACTTTTTACTCATAAAGTGTGTAATTTATATAATTTCTTCTTAAAGATAATTTCAGAATGGGAGAAAGGCCGGGAGACAGGCGCAATGCAATTGTTGCTAACTAATGATAATTTTGATAGAAAATATAATTCACTATCATACTCTTTCACCAGAACTTCTAAAAGAAGTTTAATGTTTTCCTCAAAAAATCGCATGAAAATGGCGCTCTTCTTCGCAAAAAAAATTTTTCGTTCAGGAAGTACTGCTCTGAAAGCATAGAAAACGTAGAAAACGTAGAAAACATAGAAAACGTAGAAAACGTAGAAAGCATACAAAACATAGAAAACATAGAAAACGTAGAAAACGTAGAAAACATAGAAAACGTAGAAAACATAATTTTATAAAAAAAAAGTTGCACTTTTAGCTCGCACTATACATACTTTTCTAAAGTACATGCCGTAATTGCCAAATTATGCAAGTCTACGCTCCCACACACATTGAATCTCATCAAACTGTATCTGACGGTGAGAATTTGAAAGAATAAAATGTGTGTGAAAAATTAAAATTAAATCTGCTACATTTACTTTGTATAAAGTAAACAAGAAAATCAGCCAGCCAACGTCTTATAAACATAAACAATATCATTCTTCAATTGAGTATCTGCCGCTTTTGCTTCGCTCAGTTGTTTGAAGGGAAGGTCATACTCTGTATGAAATAATTCATATTTTTTATTACTAAATAATTTACAGAATTGCTTCATACCGTTTCGGTTCAAACTTGTTATTGTGCGTTTCAAGTTTAAATTGTAGTTGCCAGCATTTACTTAAAATTTGATTTGCTAACCTTTTTTTTTTTAATTGTTTTAACTGTTGTATTGTTTTTTTTCTCAAACTTACGAGAATTGTATAATTAAAAATGATTCATCAGTTCTCATTGTGACTACAAGATTGTAATAATACAACATGCATGCAACATACATAATTTCCGCATAAACCGTAGAAACAAGCTGTAAAATGACAGACAATTGTCAAACATGTTTGTAAAGTATTTTTGGTTTTCTAAACGCGAAAGAGGCGGTAAATGCTCCATTTGTTCTTGTGTGGCAGTTTCTTGTATTTTCTTTGTTATAAGAGAAAACAACAACGAAAAGGAAACAATGAAACACATACACATGCAAAATAGTCCCATCACGACATGATAATAAATAAAGCGAATGATTGAGCAAGTTGGCTGCTTGACGTACATGGTTGAACGTACTGTAATTGCTGTTATACTGCTGTGATTTAGTTGTGTGGCTGGCGGCATAGTTGCCTCATACTTTGCTACGGTCAACGTACACTATGTTACCAAGGTTACGTCTTTTTGTTACGTCAGTTTGGCAGAATGTGTTGCGGATTTGCTAAATATTTATGGTGAGGCAGGCAACCACCAAATTCCCCATGCCCCTAATTGGTCTCCACATGGCTCTTCGAATCGTAGCAATTCAATTCAATTCCTTTGGAAAAAAAATATCGCTTTAGGAAAATTTTGACTAATGAATACAATCATAATATCTGAATTTTTTCTGAGGATTTGCAGAAACTGCAAAAGTTTCGCTACAATAGATGTTCAAATGAGGAGTCGAAAGTTGCAAACCTAATTTTTTGTCAACGTCCATATAATTGAGTTTTAAAGATCCACTGATCACCACTTTTTTCTAATTAAAAAAAAATACGAGCTTTTTAGTCATGTGGGGCTTACGATACCCAAAAACAGTCTTCGTAAAGCCAAAAATTTCAAACCATGTGCTGGATTCGCGAATTTTTGTTTCACTGTTTATTTCAAAAAAACAAGAAAACACGTGAATACATTGTATGTCAGGGCGTGGCAATATTTTCTTATTGATTTACTTGCTGTACCAGGAGTTGGGGGGCACTCCACACTCGAAAAGGCAACAAAGAGGAATATAATTCAAGTTCTTTAACAAACAGTTTTGAAGGTGGAGGAGCCACAGCACGATATCAATAAATCTAACGCCAAGCACACCCCACAATGAAATTTCCCATCCAGCCATATACCACTTCAAACAAAAGTGCATTTCTCATCAATTTATATGAATGAATATGGAAAAGCCAACCCTTAAACTAACTTGTTGTGGACGCATACATAGTACGCAATCAATAGCAAACTTACTCGTATTATCCATAACAACTCGTCTAGAGCTTTTGTTTGGTTGAATTGGGTTTTGTTTATATGGCATCGATTATTTTGTTTTGCCTTATTTTCCCCCCTTTACTATGTTTTCTGTTTATCTTTTATCCTGTTCGATGTTGCAAGTGGGTGTGAGAGCTCCAAGCGCACATGTTTCCCAAAGCAAAGTCTATAGTAAATTTGTGTTTTTACTCTTCTCACTGGACTGTTGTCGGCTTTTTGCTCACTTGTGTCAATGACTGTCGTAGACACACATCAGACGTTTATTTTTCAAGGGTGGTTTCTGAATTTCCTTCCCTTTACAAGAGAGATTTGCCGGTATTGGCAACTGCTGATGTTTCACACAAACATGCGACTGTTTTATGTGGAACATATTTTTGAAAGAACTGTTATGGAAAAACATTTCCCTTGAAGCTCACAGGGCGTACAGTAGATACAATCTTCCCTTAATAACGTGAAATTTTCAAATTTCCAATTACTATTTACAATTCATTTACTAACATATGGTTATACAAAAAGAAAACAGCTGATTACCATCCTTATGAAGAAGCTTTTCTTACTTTACAAATACTAATTCTTTACAACAAATTAAAGTCAATTAATTCATTGTTGGTAAATAACATTATTAATGATTGCAACGCAATATCATTTGAAGAACTATAAAATTCTGGAAAGTACACTCAAAAACATTTTGAACGAAAATTTATTTACATTTACATGGTGAGTAAAAATTTTAGTAAACACTTTACAATACGTCATTTTACAACAATTCATTTATGAAATTTGACGAGAGCTTTTCTTTAAAATTGTTTTCTAATTTTATTCACCGATAAATTATTTCGGCCAAAATTTTAGTTCATTAAGTTTTTCAAAGTCTATTATTTCGTCAGTATTTATTGGACAAGTCACTGTAATCACTTTTTTTAATAAATAATAATTTTTTTAAAAATAATTTTCCTTTCGACCAAACATCTAACCCAACGTCAATGGACCGCCTCCTTTCAAGAGCATACAAGTCATTATATGAAATAGCCAATAACACGAACAAGAAATTATTTGTGTATTTGTGTCCTTTCGAAAATTATTTGCAGTGTATAAACATATCGAAAACTGAAATTATTCATATGTGAACGACTTTGTAAATTAATATTTTTTGAATAATGCAAAATTTAATTGTACTTAAAATGAGAATTTTTCAAATTTATTAATCCTTATAACATCAGCGACTATAAATACTTCAGGAAACACTGAACTGCTTTGAGAGGCCTGGATAAAATCCTTTTGTCCCACTGCAACTAATGTTAATTACTTCGAAGTAAGATTAAGTATAATTAATTAAAATTTTATTCAAACTTGAAAATTTTTTAAAACAGTTTTTAAGAGATCTTTTCATATAGACTTATGCCTCGTTTTTTTTTTTTTTTTTTTTTTGAGTGTATGAATTGTTATATTTCTTTTTTTATGAGATTCTTGAAAAATTAATCAACAATTTAAGTACAACATCGTGAAAAATACAATAGTGCATGCAACGTACGTCAGAACTTTCAATTGAAATGAGTATTGACAAGTTTTCTATTATTTATTATTAAGAATATTCCATATAAGAATAATTTCATTTAACGCTCATGCATGCACACATACACATATAATAGATAATACACAGATAAATGTGTATATGAAGTCAAGTGCATTTTCGTGCATCCATATGTGTATATGCATGCATGCACATTGTCATATTTTTGAAAGTGCGGAAATAAATTTCTCCAAATTTCTTTAATATCTTTTTTTTTTAAATCAAATTTCTCTACGCACAATGTGTTGATTTTTATGTTTGTTCAAACATGGTAAAAAATATTTTCTCTGCCAACTGAAATTAAATTATACAAGTTGTGCAATAAAGTAAAAGTTCATTGATGAAATATTATTTTTAAATAGAAATTATTTTGTCTTAATATGATATTTAAATCGTAGTGAATTGAATTGAATCAATATAGAATGTAGAATCAATATAGTAGTAGAATGTGCTGAGGCGATATGTTGGTTGCCACCCACTTTTAACTGCGTAAAAAGTTTGTGCATATTTTACCGAAAATTAATTTTAAGGATCTACTCTGATTTTAACATCGACTACAATGAAAAAAAATAATAATAATAAAAAAAACTTAAAAAAATTGCAATTAAAAAATTAATTAATTGTTATTGAATAATTGTTAAAATGTTTCCTAAATGTAAGAACGACTAACACAAAACCTATCTGGGCATGTCGATGCAACTTTGATGAATAAATAGCAATTCACACATTACAATTCCACAAAGATATCAATCTGAAAATTTAATGGCGTTTTCTTTTCTACATTAAAAATGTCGCCCTGTGAAAAGGTGCCTTTTTAAAATATTTTGCCCGCCCTGTGAAAGTGCAATTTTTTATATAACGAGAAAAGAACAGAAATTAGCCAAAAAGTGCATTGCCTTTTTTTAACAGCTGATAAACAAACATATTCTGTATATTTTATGAAATGTCTATATAAAAATGATCAGTTGCCAGATTGCTAATTCATCTGCTTGAGAAAACAAAAATTTTTTTTTTGTAATATCTTATACAAATAAGCTGCCGCATAGTACTCTTTTGTTTGTTTTATACGATACAAAATATAAAAATAATTATTAAAATCTAATTTTCCGACTCTTTCAACTCAAAAGACTTTTTTTTAAATTTCTGGTAACGCCGTGCAAGAATAAAAACCATGTGTTTTACAGGGCAGTTTCTGCCCTTTCATGGGTACAGTACCAGTACATGTCAATAGATTGCCCATGTAAAAACATTGTTGATATGATATTATTATAGAGTTCAGTGGAGCTCGATAATCCAAATTAGTTTATTCTTAATTTAAAAGGTTTGCTTGATGTTTCATTAGAAAACTGATCGCCAATAAAGATAAATTGAAAACAAAAACATATATATATACGCGTTTGATCAGTTAAAGAGTTTCAAAAATTTGTAATGAATTTTGCTTCAATCAAAGGAAGGACTTTCGTATAGAATAATATGAATTTAAAATTTCTTGTATATATTTATAAAAAAAAAAATAATAATAATATACAGTATTATTTTTATTTCCTCTTTATTATTTCATTTCCTGACGATCTTAACAAATTGTTAACAAAATATCAGAAAACAAAAAAAAAAAAATTAAAATTTTAAAACTCATAAGTAAAACTAATGCTAAACCTAAATATTCGATTAAAAAACAATTTTTTTATTTTAAAAAATTTATTAAATTCCTAATCGAGCGTTAATCGTGTATGTCAGAAATAAATATTTAATTCGAATACGTCATTAAGGAAAAGAATTGTAATAGGCGACAGGCAGATTTTTCCATCTTGGGCGAATTCCTGTCAAAATCACTTTATCCTGTCGTATGCAAGCAATTTTTCGAATTAGATTTTTGCTTTCATTTCACAACCATTCGCTTTAAAGCTTTAAAAGTCATGGAAATCTACAAAACTATTTAGCAAAAAAATAAATAAATAAATAAATAAATAATATACAAACAACGCACACATGCATACTTATAAAAATGAATTGGTTGGGTTAGTGCACCAAACGATTTTTTAATAAATGAGTATAACTTTCTCACACAAAAGTAACTCTACTTAAATTTTTGTTATAAAAATTAATTATTCTTAAATGTATTTGTTGTTGTTTTGCTAATATTTAGGCCATTAATCAAACACTACACGAACACTACAGTTTATGAACACATCACGGTTTGCTTTGGATACAAAAGAAAACAAGTGTAAACGCATTAGAGCTTGAACAAATATTTATTGAAACTATTTCAACAACAAAATGTTGCAACAAAATGTTGTTTTGTTATGCAACTGTTGTTCGGCTAAAGAATTACGTTAACAAAAATACCAAATTGATAGCCGAAATGTATATTTAACTTGTCTGTTTTCCTTCCATGTTTTACTAATGAGTGGTATTCATTGAAAGGGAAAATGAACACTTTTACTTCTCCAAACATGTTTTCAAAATCGTTAGGAAGAACAATTGAATGCAAATGAATTGGTGTGCCGTCAAAAGGCAACAACACAAAGTTACAAAGTACCAGAAGTGTGCATCATGTTATTGATCTCTTCTTTTATAAGAGCCACACAAAGAAGAGTTTATTAAACTTTCCCTTATGAGCTGGAACATGCTGTAATTGCAGCTTTCGGGTCTTTGGCTTGTTTAAGAAAATAATATTGGTGGTGGTGGCTGTTTGCCGCCTTTGTTCCCATTGTTTGTGGTACCTCCTTTGTTTGCCTGCAGCAGTAATATTTTATCTTAATTCCCTTAGGAGGAAACCATTTTTTGATGGTCCATCTTGAATGTACGGCGTTTAGAGATGAAATTCTCTTTGTTTTAAAAATGAGGTTTTCGGTATGAAAACCTTTGAAGAAAATAGACTTTTTTTGGACTTCCTCCTAAGAAACATTATGCAGATTCATACTAACCAAGCTGGCTTGCAATGGAGAGGCAATATGAGTAATAAGAAGCATATCCATGGAATGAAGTTGTCCTCGTTTACAATTACAAATAGTTTTTAATTGAGGAAGCGGCAAGCCGATGTAAGTAAATTGCAATTTACATTAAAGTACTCGTGTATTATGAAACTATTCTTAATGCAACTGCAACTTTACAAACATGCACCATCTTTCCACAAGCCAGTTCTAAACAGATTTATAGAAAAATACCCTTTACATAAAAAAGTACGCTTAGCAAAAATAAAAGTACTTTTTACGCATAAAAACCACTTTTTACGGAAAAGTATTTAATTTTGAGACAATTTTCCTTCTAGACAATATTGATTTATTTAATATTTTTAAATAATGACCTAATGAAGACTCTCGAAATCGCGTCGGAATATTGTAAAATTATTACATTTTTGAATAGGAAAAGGTATTTTTCACAATTAAGAATTTATAATAAGGAATAGGCGAAGATTTTCAATAGTACTCTCCACCCAAAATTTTTATTTTTATTGTAATTTTTACATTACAATAGTTTCTACGGGAAGATACTTTTCCCATGAAATTACTTTTTACGGTTGGCAGTTTTAAAAGAGATAAGAAAAATAATTAAAAAAAAAAAATAAAAATTAGGTTTAGTTAAATAAAAATTCATTAACAAATAAGTATGGAAAATAATTAAAAAATTATTTTTTTTATTCTTTTTCGTTGCACTAAATTCATATTCAATCTTCAAGTGAAGATTTGCCAGCTTCAGCAAGATCAAGGCGACAAACATGAAATCATAAATATCAAGTTAAGATCATGGTTAAGTTAAATTAACCAATAAAGGCATTATAAAGTCATGTTCTGGGTGCCAACATATCGTTAACAAAACCTCAAATGGTTTCCTTAAAGGCAATTGCCTACTGCTTCAAGCCACGTGGCCACTGATACGATAAAGGAAAATAAGAAAAGAAAACAATTATGAAAACCAATTATGGACCATTTTTTTTTTTTATTGAACTTTAGATAAGCGGTTTTGCATTTAAGTCAACCATACGTGTAAGGTTTTTAATAATTGATTAGCACAGCTGCATTGACGCAAATGTCTGCGAATGAAATATACGAAAGAAATATTCTTTGCAATTACCGTACAGTACGTGCAATATTAATTTCTTGGATGTGTTTTTCGCAAACAGTAGCGTAGCGTATTCAATAATGAATGCAATTTTGCAAATCGTCATCATTTGATACCAACAATTATATTAAACCATAAAGCAACACTACCAACAACAGCCGATAACTTGTTACCACATACTCGTAAACATGCTTGTAAGAAAATGTTACACATTTTCATTTTGTTTTAGCAATTAATCCCGTGTATGCATTTGTGCATGTTATCCCATGCACTCGCATTCGCATGCCTTGATACTGTACGAATAAGCCTTCATACTACGTACTCTGCTTACATGTCTTTGGGGTACAATTCCATACTCACAACCGCAATTTGACAACCAATTGGCAGCAATTGTGATCGCTATGATTGTGTGTTGCTTTTTTTGTTTTTTTTTTGTGTTACTACAAGTGTTTACTGTAGTGAATGTTTCAGCTTCTTTAAATAACCTTTAGGCTTTGCATGAAACTTGAAACTGCCTACTAATTTTTTCCAATATTATTTCTCGATTAGTTTAACGTTGTAGCTTCAAAGCCATTGCATGTGTAGTTTTAGTTATTCGTTCTTTTTGATTACTGTTTATCACCTTTTCATCTTTGTTGTCAATGTTTAGCAATTTATTTATTTATTGTAGGAACCTTTACATTTATTTAGCTTTGACTAACACGCTGTAATTACCAATTAAATCTTAGCAAGCAAACGTGTTGGTTCAGTAAGTGACTCAGTGGTTTTTGCATTTAAAAGATGTTTTATTATACCACTTCAGCATGAGTTGTTAAGTGTGCTTTAAAGCAGTGTTTCCCAAAGCGTCTATAAAGTGTGAGTACTAAATAATGCTTATCGTTGAAAGCCCAAAAAGGGATTTTTGGAAAAAGGTACTTTTACAAATTTGTCAAGTAAAAGTTGCTTTACCATGCAGTTTCGCTGCATAAGTTAAATAAATAAAATTATCTGTCCGTAGTAAACTCGTTAAATGTAGGAAAGTGTTAAGTTAATGTTTGCTGGGTAATACACTCGTATAGTTGAAAGTGATCCTGCTAGGATTATTAAACAAACTATTAATGTAGATCGGAAGCTTCATCAAGATATATTATTAATAATGGTTAGTAAAGCAGTAAAAGCTCCATTAATAATTCTACAAAAAGAATCTTTAATTCGTAAAGGTTTGTTCACTAAATTGTAAAATCCTCTCATATATTTCGTTAATTTATTTCCTACAACTAAATTGTGTAACTGGCAGCGTTATTAGTAAAAAAGTAAACGGCTGAAAACACTTTAAATTATATTTATAATTATATTTAAAAAAGGAAATTATTTAATAACAAAGTACAGGGTGTCTCCTCAGAGCAGTATAAGTTTGAATTAGTAACAACCACTGCTTTATTAGACAACCTGCTTAACAACTGATAATGGTTTTTGTTACACCTGGTAAAGGCTTGTTATAAATTAGTTTCAGTAATAAATTGGTATTGATATCATCTTTCCCTTCAAACTATTTATCTGCAACTAAATAAGTAGTATTGCTGTATTTGTAGTACGGATGGTCCACATATAAGATGACAGTTTGATATGCTTTATGGGCGAGCACATAAACTTATATCTCATTGGTTCTCTGAACTGCCTTCAAGAATATACATGAGAATAAGGTTAATGTTAATGCTGAACATGATTAGAATGCTGAGAGGTGGTTCTAAGAGGTCTTGTCATTCGCCAGACATCTTGTGTTGCAATTGATTTACTTAAAGAAACTTTTGATAAAAGAATAACTTCATGTTGGATTATTTACTTTAGTTATATAAAGTCTCTTGTCCAGCTCGATAGGCCAGAGATAATTGGACACTTGGAAGTCAACATTCGAAGAGTTGTTGGCTATTAAAACTTTTCTATTTAATAAAATATATTTCTTTATTTTATGATGATTTAAAATTGTAACTCTACACGAAATTCATTACGAAATCAGTAGAGGTAATAAATAAATCGTACTCGTCTAGTTTTAAGATCCTAAAAAACATTTTAGTTTATATTTTTAATATTTTTTCATTTATTTTGAAAGGTATAAACAAAATTTTGCAAAGCCATTACGAAGTCAGGATGTACATGAATGTCTAGTTTTAAGATCTTAAACCTAAAATTTTACTTTATTTTTTTTAATATTTTTCAATTCATTTTGAAAGGAATAAACAAAATTTTGCAATCTCATTTTAAACTGGGCAGCTTTCAAATGTGGCCTACACGCCGTCATGTTTGGGAACTTCTGCATTTATACACAATACGTTTTGTTTAAAGCCCTTTAAGACGCAAGTTTTCAAAAGATTACAAAGCTTTTGTTTATTTTTATTTAGTGTTAAATTATTTAAATTTCTTTGTTTTAAATTACAAAAAATTCTCCTCAATAATTCCACATGAAAGAAAAAAATTCATTGTTCTTCAAAAATATTCAATGTCAAGAGGAATTGTGATTTCAGTTTCAGTCTTTAGTAAAACTAAAAATGATTTTTTAATATTTAAGATCGTCTAGCGATCCGGCAGCCACGATTGGTAATGTCTTCACAGTCTCGAGATAATTTCTTTGGTTCTCAATCGTTGAGATTAACTGCTACCAGCAGTAGCAAAAATCTGTAACAAAAATCTTAAAGTTACACGAATAGTTCTGAACAATATTGGTTATTCGTTTGCAACGAAGGCCGTACTTTTGATGAGCCCACTCATTGCAGAAAGTTCAGAACATTTTATTATTAAATTACTGACGTCCTTGAAATTGCGCCAACCGCAAGCAAAAGCATTTAATTAAACGAAAATCAAATATTTATTGAGAAATAACAAACAAAAGAACCCCCACCCACAAATGTTATTATTCTAATCGCAAATCAACTGAACGTGAAAATGAATTTTTCAATTTATTTAATGTAAAAAATACTGAAAAAAAGAAATCAAGACAAATAAAGAAGCCAAAATCACGTTATATTTTGCGTTTCCATTGAATGTCAGAGAACTTTTTTAAAAGTTTTCAAATTAAAGGAGTGCCATCTCCAAATGCTCTCCAAAATAAACTTCGACCTAATAATCACGATTGTCATTTGGGCAACAAGCATGAAACGAATAAAGCGAGCGATTAATTACAAACACCATGCCCCGCAGCAAAAACCAAAATATATAAAGAAAGAATTATTGCGACTGAAAGCAAATAAATACTCGTATAAAAGTTTTTAATTTGCGAAAATTATCGACATTTCATCAGCTATTCCGTTTAAGCGCGAGTGGCGCCTTTCAGCTGCAGTACGCCACACACTGTTGGTTTCCCGCCACATCATGACAATGAATGGGGCGTTGTTTGTGTGTCACGATAAAACGTTTACTGTCAATATTCACATGTGACTGAACATTTTGCAAACGATTGTTTTTTCATTCATTGATAATCACGGTCATGTACTAGAAGTTGCTGTGTGCATTCTTATTTGGAGGTCACTCTACATCATGCAATGGCGAATACAAATTTCATTTGCATTGATTGCTTAATAGAGTACATCAAATTAATGTTAATTTGTTTATTTAAACGTACCAGAACTCCAAAAATTTCGTACTCAGCACAGAAGCTGTCAACAAACTCAAAATAGTCATTTTCAATACTTTTTTTTAAAAAAAAGATAAAATTTGTTTTTCTAAAAATTAATTTTTGAGAATTTTGGCGTGAAAACTTGTTACAACGTTCAGGTTTTTTTGTTACCCAGAAGCACATCTTAAGCATGTTAGAATTACCAACCAGAACAATTGTTGCCTTCAGCTAAAAAGGGCATATCTAATACAAGTGAAATATGAAAAACCTAAAAAGTATTATAAGATCTGATATGGGTATTTCCACAAATTTGTGGTTATTGGTAACAATACAAATAAAAAGTTTTCCGTGTAAATGAATGGTACTACTGTGTAGGATAGTGAATCATGACCCCTAGTAAAATGCTAATCTGAATATCGCTATTGCTTATTCTAAAATATAAAATATGTATATATAAGAAAGACAATTGCAGTATCGCAATTAAACTGAAATCGTAATTAAAACTGAAATAAATGAGAATTATTACTTGAAATCATTGCAGGTTTAGTTTTTTTTTCTTACACTTGCAAGGTTCGAATTGCTAAATAGTTGGAAAATTTGTATCTTGATCCTTTACTGAGAAATAATTGGACACGCGACCACAGTTCACGGATCCTGTCATAAACGTTTGATAAATAAACAATATTGCAAATGATGCACTATTTTTATGCACTTTAGTTGCCTTTCAAATATGCCAAACCTTAGTGATTTTTAACCGTCCAACTCCTTCCTTTCACCTCCTCCTTTAATTGAATTCCAAACTTGAAAATATGATAAAATAGCAAAAACTTAACTAAAAGTAAGAGAGATGCTCGATTTGATGATTCCAGTCTCCTGGAAGTCCTCCTTAAATGAAATTCCAAATTTTTTTAAGGTGAACTGAACTGAACTTTATAATACTTTTTCTAGTCAATTTTTTGTCTTAAAATACGAGTATATTTCTTATATTTTTGCCAATAATTAAATAACTCAAAAAATTGCGATTTTGATCACCTTAGTGATTTTTATCGCCCAACTCCTTCCTTTCACCTCGAATTCCTCCTTTAAAAATTTTCAACTGCTTGGCATATTTGAAACGCAACTAAAGTGCATAAAAATAGTGCATCATTTGCAATATTATTTATTTATCACGCATTTATTCCTGCAATATGTGACATGCAGCAAACTCATGTAAGTTTAACTGCCCCACCTCTTTTAAAATTTTTTTAGAATCTTACGAAAGAAAAAATAATAATTACTGGATTTCTTAGTCAAGTATTTCAATCAGGAATATTTTTATATGAAGACTGAAGAAAAATTCTTCAATAATTGTTTTTTTAATGTCTTGCACAGCTGAATGTTATGCAACATCTACAGCTCGCCGGGAATGACTAAAAAAACATTTCTATCATTTAGCTGGGTGAGATTTAGGCACGCAATGATTTTGAATCACTGTTTACACCAGTAAATCACTAGGAGCCCTTTATTAGTTGGTGGGCGATAAGCTAATTTTTGATATGAAAAATAATCTGAACATTTTATATTTTTTTTTATTTTTTTTATTAATTTTTTTTAAATTTGGTTTCAACTTTTAAAAGTGAAATATTCAGACTGGCAAGTATCGTAGTGGCAATTCTTGGTTTTTTAGATAAGAACTTTGGAGATTGGCACAGAACAAACATTTCTATGGAACCCCCCGTATCCTTAAGCTTGCAATGCGTTGTACGTGTATTTAATTTTTTATATAAAAATATTTTAAAATTCCAAAACGAAAATTTAGAGAACGAATGTAATTAAAAATTGCTAGTCTAGATTACTTAAATAAATTGCTTTTCATAAAATATTTATTCTTTACAAAAAAAAAAAACAAAAAAAAAATTTATAAAACTAAAATTTAAATGCTATTTTTTAACAAAAAAAAAATTAAATAAAAACTTTAAATAAAGTACTTTAAATAAATATTTTTTTTAATGCAAAACATTTATATGATTTTACAGATTTTAAGATTCTTACAATAATTTACTTGCCGCATATCATTTCAGTGGTACTTAAAAATGATCATTTTTGTATAATTAAAACCTTAAATTTTTAATTGTGCCTCCCCCAACGTTACCTAGATTTTTTGTATACATCCTTAGAGGTTCGTCTATTTTTTATCTCGAAATTTTTTTTAGTAATTTCTATGCATTTTTTGACTTTAACTTTGTAAAATATTTAAAGTTAAATATATTAATTTTGATGATACTAACTTACGTCTATGTTTGAAATTATATGTAATCAGTTTTGGGTCCAATTGTCATCCATAGTGTAAGGCAACTCTGTAAGTGGCATTTATGCTTGCCGGGTCTTCTTTCAAACTCATCCTTATAATAAATATTCATAAAAAAAACCGTAATTATAAATATAACCAGCTGAAAAGCCTTGTCTGTGGACTGACTATCTCAAACCATTTGATTTTTAAAGACTTTACAAAATTATTTCATAAGCCGTTGCGATATGTTTTTTATACGATCCTAAAAGTAATAAATAATTTAAAAGATTTTTACATTTTAAAATTAAATGCAGAATCGTTCACTGGTGGAGTAGTTTCTGAAGATTAAGCAGATACAATATTATTTCTTTTTTTTTTATAGATCTCAATAAAATAAAATATATTGGTTCCATTTTTATGGCTTTTTTACTAGAGTGATTTTTGTGTTCTATTTTTGTGTTTATGTGTGTACATCAATCATCATACATCATATTATCGCAGCATCATTCAAGTGCTTTGAAATACTTCTCAACTAGAAAATGAATCCACAAAAATCGGTTAACCTTTTGAGAGCCAAAATTAATTGTTATAGAAATTATATTTCACACGCTTTCGTGCCAAAATATTGCTTACAATAACGCATAATAACAGCAACATTTTTCTTAGAACTACTTTGGTAATGTTACGAGCACTTAACTCATATACAACAGAATGGTTACCATACAGTGTGAACACACCACCGCTCAAGCATTGAAACATTCCTCAAAGTGCAACAGCACAACATAATAAAGGAATACAAACAGAAGATGACTTAATTGATTACTTACTGTCAAAGAAAATAAAGAATAATAATTTAATTGTTAAAGAAATTTACAGTACGGACTCGATTTGCGCAACTGAAAGGAAACCGGTCTTGTTGCTTTTACCGAAATGTTGTGCTAATCGAGCAATAAAAATCTCATTTAAAAAGGCATCACAGTTTTTTCTGTTCAAATTCATTAAATCTTATATTTTTAAAATAAAAAAAATTAACTTTTATTCATTCAATTTATTCAATCTTAAGTGGTTTCGATGTGTATAACCGTATATGTACATACTTAACGCATACCTATGAATTCTATTTATGGAAATACGTTAAAATTCTTAGTTTAAGGGCAAGAGTGATGAAATTTTTTTTTCGTGTTCGGGGAAATCTCACCTTTCTTGATTTCTTGACGAGCGATTAATTTTTGTTAAGAAATGAAATTTTTTGAATTTCATTTCAAAAATTTAAAAATTTCAAAAAATTTTTGAAATTTTTTTTTGCCTGCCTGAAACATCTATAGCTACATTTTCCTCGGAAGGGTCTTCTCTGATTCATTCTGCACTTTCACCGTCTGTTAAGTTTATATCCAGAAAGAGATCCTACAACAAATTTAAAATGGATGGCGTAATCGGAGCCTGCTCTTCTGCTATCTGATCCCCTAACAAAGTCAGTCCATTCTTCATATTTGGAACGTTTCAACACTTCTTAATGCCTACAGCAGAAACTTGGATCCATTCATTAGCTAAAACATTCTTCACATGGATTCTTTGCTGGAACTTTAAGTAGCTGTTGAAATCAGGAGTACACTTCGGAAGCAATAAATACAAAGAGAAAATTTCTTTCACTTTTATAAAAAGGAAAATGTTTTAGAAAAAGTTGAACTTATAAAGAATCTCATGTAAAAAATTGCGTGTTGTGCCAATCGAATTGTGGCAGTTCCCGGTAGTTGCACAAATCGAGGTCGTACTGTATGTGAATTGTGCTTTCAATTGCTATTCCATCGATGTGCATGCTAAGCTTAGATGCAACTGTTGTCAGCCAGGCGTATTTTATTAAAAACATTTGCTCAAATATGAATTAAACGAGCAATTATAATTTTTTCACATTTTCGAGATTGACCTAAATTTTCCATTTCAATATTCTAAAATAACATTTTAGAGAAATTGTTTATTTGCCCCTCTCCACGCGCGCACAGAATTCACACCTTTTAATGCGAGTAGTACTGCAGTTAGAACAGCTGCAATGTGGGGAGTTGCAAGTTCGGTTGCACTGGCAAATAGACAAATGTGTACATATACATGCATGAATAATGGGCGCTACTACTAGTCGCTGTTGTTTATTGTAAATTGCAGTTTTTGTAATCGTGTCACGCAGTCGCAGTCGCAATTGCAATTGCAATTGCAATCACTCATTTACATATGAATGCAATGTTTGTTTGCTGCAGTGTTTGCAGTGTCACAATCGAGTTTAAAAGCACTTGTTGCATTTGGGTTGATTTGAAAAGAAAATTCGCTGTGGTTCTTGGGGGTGTTGGTGGAGGTAGAGGTGGCTATTGCTGCCAACTAGTTTACATGATTTTAATAAAAAAAAAAAATTTGTTTATTTTTTGTTTTCAGTGATTTTACTTGTTTGAATAATTTTGCATATTTCAGTCGTACATGGCTTAAAGAAGTATTCTCGATTATCTCTCATGTTTGTAAACTTATTAGGGGGACTCACTTATATAACCAAACTTCTAGTATGGCGGTGCTACTGTGACCTTTTTTAATTATTTTGAGCCATCAAGTCATTTAGTTCGGCTATAAAAATTAATTAATGTTTATTTTAACGCCATGACTTTTTAATTAACACTGTGCGAGCGTTGTGCATTCACAGTAAAACATAAATTCTAAATAAATTTTGTGTAAAGAAATTGAAATGGGGAATTGGAATTCTAAAAAATATTTCAAAATTTATTTCACAAAAGACTTATTAGTTTTATTTGATTATTTTGATTGTTAATTCCTAAAATTGTTTTTGGTTCAAAAGTATTTGCTAAGAATTTTATAATAATTAAACAAACCTTTTGAGAGTTAAATAAATATTTGACAATATAAGCGTGGGCAACACTGCATAAAAATTCTAGTCGCCAGCAAATAATTATGCAAAGTAGGGCAACTATATGAGTACAAATGTAAATGTAAATGTATTTCAGAGAATTATATCTGTGTTGTTTTGGATTACCATAAAATTTATAAAAGAAACAATTTGAAGATATTTTTCCTTAAATTAGCACAGTTTTGAAGTTCCTTATTTGTTTATATTATGAAATATTTTAAAAATAAAAAAAATTCCATATGTCGAATATTTTTTTTGAGCAGTGTATATGAGTACAAATAGGTAAATGTATTTCAGAGAATTATATCTGAAAGGCAATGTGATAAATATGATTTTTAATAGAATTTGGCGAGATAAAATATGTTGAAACAGTATTTTGTGTTTACGCTTATTTCGCCAAATAGTGGCCAAATGTGACCGGCCGAACAGAACAGCTTCCATTACTTATTTTCGTATTTCATTTCATATTTCATAATCGTTTTGAGGTTTGAATTATCCAAGACAATTTCACTTTTAACTGAAATTATGCCGATCAAAAGTTAAATAACTCATAAGAAATTAAATTTACAATTTTTATTAACTTATTGTATCTTTTACCGTTTTTTGTTACAATTTCCAAAAAAGTTATATGTGTATAAATAAAAAATAAATATAAAATTTTCCATTCTTTCTTAACTATTCACGGAGGTTACAGCTTTCGTAGTGTAAGTTCTCTAAGAAACACAGAGTTGTATAGCCGTTTTTAAGAAATGTTTATCCAAAAACACGCTAAAGGAGCAGCACTACTTTCTTCAACACTGCTCATTAAATATCGGAGTTGTTATAAAAATTAGAAAAAGTGGTGCAGTAGTTTGGTAACTAAAAGATTTTGAAGATAAAAACATATTTGCTTTTCCATTTACCAGCCTGTGGTTAATATTATGTGGCTTTCCGCAAACGCGCAAGCTCAGAGTAATACCTTAATTTGAAGTACTTTGTATTTCAGACCGGTGTCCATTACTCTACTAAATCAAATCTAATTAAAATATTTGCTACTTCTTTTTGTCATTAAATGTCACGTTAAACATTTTTTTATTTCTTAAAAATAAATACACAACTAAATAATTGACTAAATAATTTATTCTGTACCATTCTGACCTTTTACATGTTATTTACTTGCGTCTACATACTATACGTACAACAACTTCAGTGGCATTAAGTTGTTGTGTTGAGCTGTCTGACATTCTAGTGAAGCTGATACGGACGAAAGACCTTTTTTAATTTCGCAGTGTATCTTAAATTTTCTTGACTTGGGCTATTCTAAGTGCAAAAAGGTTAACATTAAATTCGTGAACTATGAAATTGAACAGGACTAGTGTTGTGCAAAAATGCCAGTGCGAAAACACAATGCCGGCGTTATTATAAGTAGTCAGTACAATATCTGAAAAAAAAATTGAGGCATGATTTCTAGCACGACAGCAGCGGACGTACGCAGTGGAATAAAACCATATTAGGGGGATCTCCTTTGATCCAAGTCTATCTATTTTAAAAATGAAACCCTATTTTTAAACCCAAGTCAAGCAAGTCAAGCAAGTCGAGCAATTTGTGTTTACTGCAAACAAAAAGTCAAACAAAAAATTAGTTAATTAAACAAAAAATTTCTTGGCATATGTATATTTGAAGTGTCTATTTTTCTCTATCACTTTGATCGTTAGTGTGAAAATGTCTGTAGGGTACACTGTGACCGTATTGAGACCAGAAATAAGTTTCTCATGGTTTGCTGTGCATGCAGACTCGTTTCACCTCCACTACTGCAGGGAGCAAAATATCTAATCCGCTTATTAAATGACATGCAGACATTTATTGTACAAAGTTTAAGAAATTATGCAATTCACCTGTCCTTTATTTCCAAACAAATTAGATTTTATTTTTAAGAAACAAAAGAAAATTGCAATGAATTGTTTGCCGCTGGATATTGTGAAAGATTTTATTACACTCCAATCAATTCAGATGTCAAATTGTAAATTAATAAAAAAAAATATAAGTTGGCCAACAATGGGTTAAGGCAAATCATTTATGTAAATTGAAAAAAATATTTCATACGCACTCGTATATTTTTGTATGCGTTTCGGGATTATTTGTTTTATAATTTAAATGAATTTTCTCTTCAATGCTACTCAGTTAAATATCTGGTTCGATAATTAAAGATTTTCAAAACAAAATCTATTTGGTTTTCCATTTACAAGCCTGTAATTAATATTATGGGGTTTTCCGCAAACACGCAAGCGCAGAGTAATAACAACTTGCTCAAGCAATTTTATTACTTTAATTCGAAGTATTTTGTATTTCAGACCGGTTTCCATTACTTTACTAAATCGAATCTAATCAATTTATAATTTTCTTTGGCCACATACGCATACACGCTGCTGTTGGCTGCAACGCTGTATGGCGCTGATGCATGCATGAATGAATGGGTGGTTTCCTAAAACTACTGGCAACTTGTATGCACATGATGCATGGCAATTTCTGTTGCTGTTGCTTTTGCTGTTGCTGTTGCTATTATTAACACATAATTTATTTAAAGACACGTTATAAACTGTCTTCACAAAAACTTAAACAAATACGAAGTTGAAAAAGCTAAACACTTAAATAAATGTGGTTGCATATCCGTACGTGGGCCATCCAGCGATTGTGGTGACTGTTTAATTAAAAATCGAAAGTAAACTAGTGGGTATTTCGTTGTTAATAATATTTGTTAGTAGATGGTATTAGAAGTGAAATTATTGTGTAAGTAGTCTAATCAATTTGAATTGCATCCGTTGTTGAAGTGATGATTGACAAGATGCGATCGGTTTTGGGTTATTGAAACTACATGTGGAAGTCGTATAAGTTGTTGAGCGCCTTTGGGGGATACCATATTTGCAACTCACTATGTAGAGTCAATTGGAAACACGATTATAAAGCTCGCGTGTATTAAGTTCCAGTACTTCTTCGATGGCCATCGAGGAAAAAAATTTAAAAATTTAAAAAATGTGTTTGTGTGCCAAAAAAAAAAAAACTTTTCGGAAATTAATATCACTTACCGAATCTTGTGTTATGAGGAACCCGCACTATGTCTGCGTTGCGTACGAGATTGCAAATTCGAAATCGATTAAACGTAACAGCGCTTCAAAATTTTCACTCTCCCTATTAATGTTGCCACTGTCGAAGAAATTTTTTAGTTTATATTTTCGTTTTTAATATTTTTCCAACATTTATTAGGTTCTGCTTTATGGGCCGGTTTTTCGTTTAGCACTAGGAAAAGTGTTAGAATAAAAAATAATATTTAAAAAGAAAATAAATTTAGAATAAAAAATAATCTCATTACATTGTTAAGTGTCTGGTCACGATTTGTGTATTTAACATTACAGTGTAATTAAATCGGTGAATAAATGTGTGCATGTGTGTGTGTGTGAAGAAAGTGCAATTGCATGTAATGAAATTTATCTTACGGTGTGCATACATGAAGAGTGCATTGCAGAATAGCCAAGAAGGTTGGGCACAAGATGCACAGATAGAATTTTGTTGCACTGAGGTTAGTTTCTATTGCTTTTCGTTGGTTGCCTGATAATGGGCCGTACTTAGACGAAAGTAAATAAGGAAGTATAGATGAATTTCAACTTCTAAGAGGCTTAAAAATATTGCAATTTAAAAATGTGTGAACTGGCAAATAATGGATACTCTGAGCTTAAAAGTTGTAAAATTATATTTTTATTGCAGGCTGTTGTCGCATGACACTGTTTTAAATGCAATTCTAATACCTCTTAATAATTAATTCTTTAACTAAGAGTTTTAAGAAATCTTGCACTATGGGCTGCTACTTTAAGCAACTGTTTTCATGAAAGCAAGTTACTAAAGTGAAAAGACAAGATTATTTGCCAGTCCGTCTTAGATGCAGTTTAACTTGATAATTCTGTATAAAATATTTTATAAATCAGCAGCGTGCAGTTTTCTTGTTTTAATTACAGACCGATTAAAAACTGACGCCAACGCGCAACGTTGAAAACCACTAAACGTATTAATAATTGCAATACTTTATTGTAATTTTTTTATAAAAATTCTTTTAACAATCACCAAATCCAAATTTGTCTTTTGCAATAAAAAACCATGAAAATGAGAATGAATCTGAAAATCATCATCAATTTTAGGAAAAACTTTAATTAAATTAAATTATTTTGCTGTTCTTTGTCACATTTACCAATTTCACTTATACACCGTCCTTTTCGTTCCCTCTTTACAGAAATCTTATAGCCAAAAGCAAAAGCCACTCATCTGTTGCTGCAGCTCCTCCAGTAGGAGGTATTGCAATTGGCATCGGACCACAATTGCCTCCATTAACCGGCAGTTTCATTAAATTGCGTCATGTGGATGTGAAATCAGATGTAAAAGAAGATAAAAGAGCTACAAACGAAACTGCCACCTCTAACACAGAGCTACAAAAAACTGAAGATAAACAAGACACAGAGGAGGCCATAAATAAATCTGAACAAGAGGAACTTAAAAGACAACCAACAGCCTTGCCGGCATTTTTACAAGGTGGCCTAACACGTAGTCAAACAGAGGTAAGTAAATGTGTTTCTTATTATTCGAAACTAAAATTAATTACATATTTAATAATAATTGCAGGTCATGGGTCCGGATCAACGTTCAATATCCCAAACAAGCTCGATAGCTGACCGTTTGGCTGCTTTACAAAAAAGTGGCGAAGATGATTGGAAACGTCGCATTTCAAAGCGTGATGATGTCGATGACATAAAGCGTGAGAACTTTGTCAATGTAAGTGCAAAATGCGAATATTATCTAAATTACACACACCCATACACTCGCATATATATATATATATGTTACTTGCATACACATTTACATAAAATTATTTTCACGCAATGCTAAATTGCTCTCAACTTTCGTTTTCCTTATTTATCTCCGATTACATTTAATTACGCACTTGCCGTTCGAGTGACGTAATTGTCATTGTTTTGTTGCTTCGGTTACGTTTCTTGCACACACTTTGCGTGCGGTTTTCATTGAGCATTTCATTACTGTTTTCCCCATCTGAATTTCTTGCTCTTGTCACTGTTTCACTAAAAATTGTGTAATTTTGTAAGATTATATACTACATAAAGTTTTTTTTCTTTGCCTTGTTGGTTTTCCTCACGCGTGTCGTAATTTGAGTCATGTCTTCCATTACATTTATTCCATATCGACGCCGCGTTAAGTAAACAAGGCAGATGCAGTTTTTCTTAAATTCCTAAAAATGATAAAAAGTCTTGCAGTTGCTGTAATGCCGCTTTAAGGCCATGATTCACTATGCTACACACTTTTACGATTTGTGAAATATTGCATGTGTGCTGAAAAAATAGAATAGAATAGTAATATGAATAGTAAATGCATCTGAGAGACCGATATTTTTGGCAATTCGTACGATTTGCGAGGTTAAAAAAATTTTCATAAAATGACAATTTTCATGCGATCAGAGTTGCTTTCAATCAATCAGCAAAGAAAGAATTTGTAGCAGCTGCAATAACATTTTCATGCGATTTTTTAAAATAGAATAGAATCTCATTACATTTTCGGTTGGATGAATCTAATTACTGTGTACGATAATGAAGCTTAACTTTTAAAAAAAAATATATAAAATATTTAATTATATATTTTATAAAATAAAATAGTAAATAAAACATTTTAAAACACTAATTTTAATTCTATATTCTACAATATATAGTTATTGTTATATTTGTTCTTACGAGTAACACATTCTTATTTTATTTAATTTTATTGCCAATATTGTGTCAAACTGTGCCATCTTTTTCAGGGAATATTTAATTTTTTTATTTTATTATGATCTTAAAACACTACCAATTTAGCTTTGTTAAATGACAGCGTAGTCCATACATTTCTTCGTCATAATTGCTGGACAATTATAAATAAGTTATTAATATTTTTCGTATTTAATAATTTCGCTTTGCTTATTTTCTGTACGAAATTTTCAAATTTCAAAATCTTGAGTAATTAATTTAATTGCTGCGAATAAGGCTATTTGTTTTAATTTCTGACTTTAAAATTTTTGAGGCCTTATTGCATTGTTTATGGATTTATTTTTAAAGATAACATTGTAACGAATTTTGAATGTGTATACGCATGGAAGTCTAAGACATTTAATACAAGTTGAAGAACGATTTTTTATTTATTTATTTATTATATATTACAATTATATGAATATAATTATAATATGAGTATTTTATTTATTTCCAAAGTTATGCGACAATTTTAAAAATATAGTAGATATTCGCTTCTGGCAGCTCTTGGTGTGAATAACATTTGCAATACCACAAATTGAAGCATACTTGTAGGCATATATAAATTGAACGGTGTTAGGTTTCCCCTTTAAAAAAAATCTGGTATGCACAAATAAACACACACACCCCAGTGTAAATTTTATTGCTTATGCACAAATGCGTCCACATATTTTAAGAACCTGCCATTGAACTTTTTCTTATAAATTTTTCACTTAAATTTCACTTTCAGCAAAATATTCTTAACGAATTTTTTTTATGCAAATTCGTACCGTGATAAATATTGTACAAACTGTGGAATTTATTCATATTGCAAATTAGGTGTACTGAATACCAATTATCTACAAACATTTCTTGTCTGAGTATACATACATATGTATAGTAGTTGGTTTCTTTTCTTTGTTAAACACACGTATTTAAGTTTGTAATTAATGGTATGGGCTCAAACACAACCAAAAATAATATGTGTACAAAGTTTTTAATTGCCCATAAATTTAAATTATAAAGTTTTAAATTAATTCAAATAAGAAGTCTATAAGCAGAGTCTTCACCTTTTTTTCCAACAGTTTCATATTTCCAGAGCTTACGAAATCCATAACGCACTACTTTATTAGGATATTAATTGTACGTTTTCAGCTACACTCTATTTAATGTATTTATAATTGGCTAAGAGAAACGGTTAGGTGCGCTCATACTGTTGCTTACAGGTAGTCGCAAATCAGCAGAGTGTTACATTTTTAACACCACACCACGGAAAATGTGGTTAATTTAAAGTATAAAAAAGAAATATTTGAAAGAGGCAGAGTTTGGCTTTGTGGACTGCATAAAGGCCGAAGTTCGGCAGTCGTTCTTTTTTTGCACAATTACGATTTGCTTTATCTTCATCATGATTGATAACAAGCTAGACTGGAGAAGATTATTATTTTAACGAAAGGCTTAACAGTATACTTTTTATGTCTGCTTCAGACTGTATTTTGTAAACAATTTAACTCATGTAGCATGTTCTGCTTATATTGAAATATAAATTAAAACTTAAATTCAGAACTAAGAGTTTTATAATGAAACCTTCGACGTCAGCACATTGCACCGCAGAAGCATTTAATATGTAAACAATTCATAGTTTGTTGTTATTTTTATTAAAATTATTATGTTGAACTTTATCGAATTGTAATTTGTTTACTTATTATATTGTTATTGCAGTCACTTGTGTTTTTCCTTAACGATTTCAATGTTTGTTGTTGCTCCGGTTTTTTGTTGGTGAGGCTTTTGTCGGGGAATTTAAATGAAATTCATAACAGGCTTTGGCATTTAGCCCACAAGCGTCTTTTTTGTGCTGAAATGAATAATGATTATGGACTTCTTTTTATGCTAAACTCATTTAAATGGGCACTGGGTTAGCTGAAGACTCACATACATATTTATTTTTAATGGATTTTAGATTTTTTTTTTGTTGAAAAAAGTGTTTATAAAAAGTCATGAACTTTTTGGTCTAAATAATTTTTTTAAGAAAGCGGTAAAAGTTATTTAGAAATTGAAAATACTTAAAATTCACTCGATATGAATGCACATACAATTTTGTAAATTGCCTCAACTTAATGCAATAATGCTTGCATGCATTTGCTGGGCAGCAATTTTAAACAACCAGAGTACAACCGCGATATGAGCGAAACGTTCGCCAAGAGAACAAATATATTTTTTATTTATTCTAAATTATTATTATTATTAAATTGCCTGCGAACAGACTTTTTTAAAACTTCCGGGAAAATATTAATGAGCTCTTCCATAAATATAATCTCTTGGCAATATATTTGCCTTAACTTTTAATATGTGACTTTTGAAGGGGGATACAGAAATAAAATTTGTTTACAATTTGCGAATAATGTAATGGCCTTGTAAGTGCTGAAAGCGAAAAAATATACTTCTCGTATGCGTATTATTTTTATTGCTATGCTTTATATGTATTGCCGCAAGTGAACTGCTAGCCTTTTTTGTACCATTTGACTTTTCCACGTTTTTCTTTCAAAAACAATGTGCGCAAAAATAATCTTCCATGTGGTGCTTACTAATGCGGGCATCGGTTGTGCAACAAGTTACATTATACATCAGCGAATTTTTATTGTCCAACATTTTCCTTCTTGTTGCACAGTGTTATGTATGAAAAGCAACAAGGAAAATAAAGAAAATTTCAAAGAACTGAAACAGCTATGGATTCTTAAGAAAGCAATAAAATATTAATAAAATAATAGATAAATTTAAATATGGTAAACCTTATTTAATAAAAATGAAAAAATTTACACTTAAAGTTATTAAAGAAATTCTTTGGGAAATTGTTAAAAAATGTATCCCTGTCAAAAATCAGTGAACTCCTTTGAAATGCAAAACCTCTAAATTGCACTATTTGTCACTCTCAGCAAAAAGGAAAGTATTACTGGTCATGATCACTGTGCTGACGGCACTAAAATAAGAAAAGAAAACAACAGGACTGTCAGCCTACTGCAGTTCAGTCAGGCCCTCTGCTGTCTACTATACTAAATGAAATGTATGTAAGAGCAACCAAAGGCAACTAGAGGTGTGTGGCTTAGTGTGCGTCTTGTTGTCTGTTCTTCTCTGGACGGGCATGATATACTCGTAAATGTTTACACTGAACTTCCAGCGAATAATTTATGACCCTTTAACAAGGAAACTTGTTAAACCAGCATCACGTTGTAATAATCATCCTCATACTCATCATCATTATCAACAACGTCAGCTACAAGATGAAGAAGACTATTAAAACTAAAATCGAGAACAATTACAATAACAATAACAGACAAAAAAAATAATGATTCAGGCGAATAAAAAAGAAATATTTTAATGCAGTGTAAGTTATTTGAAAAGCCTTCTTCATAGCTGAATGTGTATTGGTAAGGAGTTACCAAGGCTGCTGTAATTTACCGCATCGCCAACACCAGCTCAACAGTCATCAGCATCGTTATTTGAAACTAATTGCGATACAAAAGGGAGTTCTTACTTTGTTTGGTTGCATCATTTGTAACACTTCATTCGTTAGCAGTCAACACAATTCTTAAGTTCGTACCCAATAGTAATAAAACCGGCAGGCTGAAGATAAAAGTTTGAATAACATTTTCCAGGTAGAGATAGTAGACGCATGAAAGAAGTACTAAAATTTTTGTAACGTATGCGCTCTGCGTTTCTCTCTCTCTCTCTCTCTCTCTTGGCCCGTTTATTCCAGCTCAGGTGATTATAACTGCTTTACGGTTGCACATATCTTCGGTTCTCTAAAAAGGAAGAGTTTTAAGAGCAGTCAAGATATTCTTGGAAAATAATTTCACGGAAAAGTTTTCATTACAAATTTTTGATGGACTACTCTTATATAATATTATTCCGAAGTGCTCGGAAAGTATGGAATATCTTTTCATCATTTTTTTCTTTTTTCTAAAATGTACTTTTAAAAGTCAATTCTTAATAGAAGCTCTCCTAAAAATTATCGCGCAAAAACTTCATTTTAAGACAAGTAAGGCCTAGTTACGTAGAATATGTCATACGTATACTTTGTACTTTTTCCACAATCAGTATAACCCTGTAAAGCCAAAGTACTTTTAAAAAGTATAGTTTAAAATTTGTTACGCGGACTTGACATAAAACAGCTGATTTGATTGTGTCACTCTTTTCCGCCGCCACTTAGATGTCGGTTGAGAAAGTACAAAGTATACGTATGTCGTATTTTATGTGATTTTACTTTAATCCAGGCGGTGGCTTTCAAAATGCGCCTTGTGAAGGTGTGTATTAAATATTGAGACTTAAAATTTTGAATGTAAAGTCTCATTTTAAATACTCGATTTTAGAAATTTATTTATTTTTAATGGTACTATTTGGAAAGTACCTATAAAAATTTCCAAATGAGAAATTAAATTTTTAAGTTATTAATTTTACTAGCTTGTGGTATAAACATTCACAGAATCATACGAATTATAGTATAGTACGGTCAAGTCCACATTTCAATACCAATTCAAAAATAATTTGCCTCCAAAATTTATTACCATAAATTTAAAATTTCTAAGCTTTAAAGCACTTGTTTTCTTCTTAATGCCAATAATCCAAATGAAGTACTTACAGAAGTCGTTCTAGATGCTTGAATAGCTTTTTTGTCATGTATTTCATTTTCTTTAAACAAGAAAGATCATGCGAGATCTATCCAAACCCGACTGAGTGAAGTCGGCGTAGAATAGACTCATGGTATGTTATCAAAGGCAAACGATCTTGTTGCTACAAGTGAAGAAAATAAGGAGGAACTTTCAAGCAATTTTTAACTTGAACAGCTCTTCCACCACAATCAGAAAGTATTAAGGGTATTCACAGCATGTTTGTAAAAAACTAAATTAAAACAAAAAATAGTTTTACAATTTTTGCACAGCAATTGCCGAGATTTTAGAACATCTATTTCATGATGTATTCATTATTGCTTAGTGTACTCTTCTCTCCTACTGGTAATGGATCATTAAGTTTTATCTCACTTGTGATCGCCTCATATATTCTGTAAATGGAAGTTTCTTTATTCTTTATTGTACAACCACTTCCCTTAGACACTGTTAATTGAAAAACAAAACAAAGAACAGCAGCCAAATGAATAGTATATCGTGTTCCAAAGCTTGTTTGAGTTTTAGGAAAAGAAAAATATTCCTCAGAATTCGTGAGTAGAAAAATATTTCATTTCACAAAAAATATAAAATCGTTGCATTTAAGCATTTAGGACGAATTAAAGTTATTTGTGAAATAAGGAATTGCTGAGCGCATCACTCAGATTTGGGGCACTTCCAAGCTATATAACATATTAAAGCTTTGATAAGAGAAAAAGTTATTAATTGTTGTGTAATCGCGCAATGAAAAGAGCCACTTAAAAATGGATTTTAATATTAAAACGACTTCACTAAGCCTTTGTGACTCACTTGCGGTATTCGCGATGAATTCAACTTGTTTTTCTTGTTTCACTATGAAATTCATGATCTTCAAATGCCATCTGTATTTAAAAGGCGATCTGGAAAAATTTGAATGTTTTTAAATAACAAACACACAAAAAATGATTCATTGTCATTTGGTGTTGACTGCTGTACACAAATAAATAAATGTCGCCTACGTTTGTGACACAACCGCATAATGCCTGTCTCACTGTATGGCGGTCTGGCTGTCTAGCTGTCTAGCTGTCTGGCTGTCTGGCTGCCTGCTTGTTTATCTGCTAATTTCAACTGCTCTGTATAAGCCGCGATGAGTAAAATAATATGTTTTGCCTTTTTATTGGCCGATATCCCATTTGTGGTCAGTCTGGTCACGTGTGAAAATGAAGTCGAATGGAACGATTGTCAAACTTCTTACTGGAAATTGTTTCTGGAAAGTATTTTTTCTTGAGCATTTCATTTTTCATAATTTCTTGCGGTTTTAAAAAATTGCCATCTAAGCAATGAAAAGAATTTTTTCAGTGGCAAAGCTTAATACAAACATGAGAAGACATTTACTGTAAGTAAACGTGTGGACTCGTACATCCAGTAAAAACTTTTATTGCCTTCTGATTATTAAACAAAATGCATATATACTCCTATGCAAATATCAAGCATAGCCACCATGATGGCATTGAATTTGGTTATTCAAATATTGTAATTCAATAATTGTAATTCCCATTTAGTTTTTGAAAGTTTTTGTATAGAAATATAAGAAATTATATAAGTAAACTTTTTTAATAAATTTAAAGAAAAGCCACAAAATGTTTCTGCCAACGATGATATTTTAGTTCGTTTCGGGTATTTCTTTGGATTTTTGTCTTTCTTTTTTACAATTTATACGAGTATGTACTCGTGCGTAACGATTTCTTGAATAATTTCAGACTTTTTTTACAATCGGCTTTTTTATAATCCATAATTTCTATACGATTATGTACTCGTGCGTAACGATTTCTTGAATCATTTCAGACTTTTTTTACAATCGGTTTTTTTATAATCCATAATTTCTAAATAGTTCTTTGAGTACTTTTAATAAAATTCGTTTACTCAATTCGCTTGCTTGGATTGTAAAAACAGCACAATAATTTAATTTTTTTGGCTTCGCTAAAAATTTTTTAATAATTTTTTTTTTTGCACTTTTTTTTATTTATTTTTTTGTGTGTATTTCTGCTTTTTAAGGTTCTTGGAGCTTTCGAAGCTTCTGCCACTGCTGCTTGCTTGCTAGTTTCAATTAAATTTATTTTCTGGAATTTTACATGTTTAAATAATTTAAATTTTTGGCTGAAATAAAAAATATTTTTATTAAATGCGATCCCCAGATATATATTTTTTTCATTTATATTAATTTTTAATACTTAATTTTAATATTTTACATGAAATGTAAATGTTAATTGCCAGCTTATATAGTCCAATAAATAATTTTTTGCTGCCTATTTACATATAATGAAAGCCAATGTAGATTTAGGTGATCGGTTCTCTTTTTCAATATATGTATATATAGACCGATAAACTTTTTCATTGTCTTCAGTCAGACAGTTTACAAAAGAAGAAGTCTCGAATATTGAACGCCTAAAATTTGTTTTTCAAAACATTTTCATTGATGTTCCAGCAATAGTGAAATACATTCCTTCTGTCCTCATCGCTGTATGATCCTTCAGTGGATCTGCGTGTCGTTCCAGCCTTGAGCTTTAGCCGAAAATTTACTAAATTACATTTTTAAACTAATTAATTTTTAAATAAATTTTTATTTTAATACAAAATTATAAAAATATTAGACGAGGCACGGCAGCACCGCTTGTGCCTGACAGCCAGTAATAAATAAGCGAAAATATAAATTGTAAATAAAATATGTATTTCTATAAATTAGTGTCTCTATTTCTTACGTATGTAAATACGAACACACTTACAACATGCATTGTAGTTTCAGACACAAAATAATGTTTCTTAATAGTGCAGTGTGATTTATATTTAATTGCCAACTAGAGAAGGAAAAAAAGAAAACTTTTTTTTTTCTTTATATTTTTTAGCATGTTTTCTTTATGATACACATTTAAGTGACGCCAGAATTCTAAATAAAGAAATAGAAAATGAACTTTTTGTTTGTTCCCTTCGTTGAAATGCATTAGATGGAGAAAAATTTAAATGCATTCATTTTCTTGATCTTTTCCTGTTAAACTGTTAAAGGCCACTCACTTATTCAGCATCCCATGATTCATAATCAACATGCTCGTCGCATTTTTGTAATTCATTCTTGAACTGCTGCTGCAGATACTCGTACGTCAAGAGCTTTAAAATGAAATACTCGTATGTATGTATGTAAGCGATTAAAGAGTCAGTCGCCGTTTTTTTTTTGTCGCTTTTACGTTGATAAGCTTAAAAATAACAACGATTGCGGGCATTGTTTGTCCACAGAACTCTATTCTACTATTTTGACTTCGTAAGGATCGCTTGTTAATTTTTATTTTTCGTTACTGAGTGTGTCTACTGTGCAACGAATGCAACTGTTGCAGTCAGAGAATTAAAGGCAGCAGACATGTTTTGGAATTGTTTCTTTTATTTTTAATTTCCTCCTGAGGCAGCAGTACTTGTCTTCTCTCGAGTCCCATTGAAACAAAATCATGCAAAATATTTTTTTATTATTTTTTTTTCTTTTTTTTTTTTTTGAAAACTTTAAGAAGTCATTGTATTTATCGCTGTTGTTATATGATGGCTGGACGATGCTGGAGTTTCTGTTTTCCAAACAGTATTGTTTTTGCAGTAGAATTTCTTCCATAAAGAACACTCATGTATTTGTGTGAGTATTTTAATCAACATGTTCGATGAAACTTGAATAGACTCCCTTCAGCCAATAAACTCCCTCTGAGCAAGAATTAGCCCTTCTCTTGTGAGCGGTATTTATATATTTTTTTGAAATAGTAGTACAGTAACGTGAGAGTAGTTCCACTTCGGATATTAATTAATAACTCTGCACCATTTCCAGAAATACTTCTTCAGTGGTTTCTATTTCTTTTTAAAATATTTTCACAGAATTCAAAAGAATTAGGCCGTCCTTGTTGTTTTTCGTTTTCCTAATAATTCTCATTTATATCTTGACAGCTTTTATGAGCAAACATTCTCAGCTGGCAGCATCCAGTCGAGGGAAAAGATTAATAGGTTGTGTTTTTGAAATATGTACATTTATGTTTTGGGAGGAGAGCATTTTTAACAATTTTTTTTTTTTGGAATACGAGACTTTGTATTTCAAAATGGCAACTGAGCTGATAGGAATACATGTATGCTAGTAGTGGCCGGTATTTACCCTGTCAAAGAAAGAGACGGAGAGTATGACAATTTCTTGGAGTGCTACTACTGATCATTGTTTTACACTGCTGTACCCTTCTGATATAAAAATTTTTCTACTTCCAGCAGAAATTTTTAAAAAACTCTCCTCCTGAACTTTACATTTACGTTTAAAAAAGATAAACTGTTATTAATTATTTTGCCACTTTGTGTGTTTTGAGGCTCATCAGTAGTTGAAATTTAAGTCTGTATAAATAATTAAGAGTAGAATTTAAAAGGCTTCTCTATTAATTTATGCGCACTATACGATTTAACACATAAAAATGTTTAAGAGTTACATATGGTGTTTTCCATTTCACCTAACGATATATTGTCACATATGATGATTTGCATTAGTAGACAATTAACGAAAGTATTTAAACTCAAATGAAGTTGTTGTTTGTCATGTTTCAAATGAGCTTAAATTCCCATTTGGCAGTGTGACGTGAGTATTGGAAGCAATTAAGACGTCAATGCGCCGGCGCATTAAACATTTTCCATGTTCAAAAAATGGCAACAAAGAGTTTATTTGTAAATAAAACTGTTTGTATTTTTGAAATAACGCGCTTACCATGCAATTTTATAAACAGAAATAGAAAATACGAGTAATAAACCAAACGGTGGCAGGAAGTAATTCCAATACAGTTGACTTCAATGTTACTGCTGCTTTTGTCGATTCCTCTACACTGACAAACAATTTTTGCAAATTATTGCAAATTCCGCTTTCTTGTTTTTTTTTTTATATATATATTTTCATTAAAGTCATTAACAGCGCGGTTGAATATGAAATCCATCAGTTTGTGTTATAAACTTTATATCAACTTGCTGCATCCTTTGCTGTTGCACCCTGTATTTCATTATCTCTTACAACGCAAATTGTTGTTTTGCCATTAAAAACTTTGTTGTTTCGTCTTTACTGTTTAACACTGAAACAATGCGGAAGATTTCAAGACTTGCTGCAATATTTCGAAAAAAAGAAAAATATTGTCGTACAATTTCTTAAGCGGATAAATTATTATTATCGCAACAGCTTTAATATTTTGTTTATTTTGTTGACGAACTTAAAGCTGCATTTCTGATACATTTTTCTTTTTATTGTAATTAAAAGAAGACTTTCTGTTTCTGCCTACTTTAATTATGGCAAATATTAAATGACTGAATGCCAGCAGCCTGATGCAGAGGAAACACTTAGCCGTATTTAGTATTGATATTGACAGCAAGACATTTAACCATTTTTAGGCTTGGACGGCGTTGGATTTTCGTAAAGAATGACCGTTAAAAATGTAGTTAAAAGCCATATAAAAATTGCTCAACAAGTCACTGAACTTGGAAAAGAACAACTTGATTATAATGAAGTAGATTTATTTTACATGAGTTTCATGTAGAAGCCTATTTTGAGTGGGATTGGCGATATAAAATCTATTACACAGAGTTTTAAAATGATGCATTCACGCATAGTGGAGATGGAAATTTTTTTCGATATTTATTTTTACCGGCAACGCGAAGTAATGTCGCCGTCTGTTCTAAATGTAAATGAGAATTATTTAATCACAAGGGATGGCACATAACAAAATCAGCGGGCTTTTCAAAAAACCAGCAGAAGAAAGAGTTTCCAATAAAAATATTTGGTTAAATTCTGAATTTGTTTAAGAGTGTAATATAAATATTAGGAAAACGAAAAAATCGCCTTCATATCACATAATTGCAAGCAAAAAATTCCAAATAGAAAAATCATTAGTATCAAAGAAACCAAAAAAAAAAAAAAAAAAAAAGAACTGGGAAAAAGAATCTTCAAAATTTCATTGAAATTCATGGATTTAAAAAGTTTAAAATTTAAAAAATCATTTGAGGTTCGTTAAGAAAGCTCAATAGCGAATGATAGAAACTGAAAAGGTATAGTGGTGTCAAGGTCTCACGTACTGAGGCTCATTTAACCCATTCGCTGCCAAGGAAGAGTATACTCGTCCCACTTTAATTATATTATAACCTGCAGGCATTTCCAATTTTTTTTTTTGCCTCAAACCTAATGTAAATATGTAAAAAACTTGAAAAATACTACAAATAAAATTTTTTATAAAAATAATACTTTATTTCCTATAAAAAATGATCTTTCAGGTATGATTATGTATGAATATATATGCTCAAGAAGACTTAAAATATAAATGGCAATGGGGATGACTACATATAATTTAGGCTTGGCATCGAATGTGTTAAGCAATATTTCCATTCTTAATTTCAAATCCTTCCATCTTCAATCTCATCCATTTAAAGCACTTTTAATAATATTCTAAAATGTCATATAAATCGCCAGACCTGTCGTTTTCATTTTTCGTTTATTATTCTTGCCAATAAATTCAATACATTATAGACTTGCAAATAAATAATAATAAAAAAAAAATTAAAATTAATAATAAATACAAGAAACAGAGAAAACATAAATCAAGTATTATTTGCGTGTGTTGCATATTTTGTAGCCATTATGAAATATCAAATGATTGGCAAAAACTTTAATGTTGCAATAAAAATTTATTTTGAAAGAGCCATTAAATTGGGAGCAGATTTTAAGATAATAAAAGCATTTAATTTAGAGTAGACTGTTATTAGTTTATAAAAAGTAGTTTTTTCTTTAAAATCGAGAAGAAGGCCGTACAATTTAAAATGACATTGCTGAAGTTGTTGATCTGCTTAACTGGCAAAATCGGTTTTTTCCATTCTAATCGCATCGAATGGCATGAAAGTATCGACTACACTAATGCCGTAGACCGTTGCTCGTGGAAATAATAAAAATAATTTTAATTTGTCATCACTATTTTTAATTTCTTTAGCCATGAAAATGAGGCAAAGTAATATTTTTTGTTTAACAAAAATTCATTGGCGGACTCAGCATTCTTGCAGCCAGCGGGCGGTGCCTTCTCGTACTATAAAAGGCGATAAGCATGCTTACAAACATATAGATCATTTTTGTTTTATTTGATTCCACTGTACGTACAATTTTACCTGTCCGAGAAATATACTAAAATTGTAAAATTAATCATATTCAAACAACTGTTTACTACAGATATCTCTATTAAAGAATATGAAGAAATAAATTTACAATTTTCAAGGTCTTCTTAAATAAGCCAATAGAAATTGTTCAGAGTCTTGCACCGAAATCTAATTCAGTGTGTTCATATAAATGTTAAATTTTAAGAATTTATTGCTGCAACAAATGCCTTTAGAAAAGTGCAAAATGCTAAGAAATTCAAATGTAGAACACTATTATTTATTTCATTGTTATTTATTAATAATTCAGATTTTATTTGCATACATACATTATCGTATGCAAAGAAAAGATGACACAAATATAAAAATAAAATTTACACACGAAATACAAAAGTGCAGCATGCAAATGCATCAAATGCCTGGTAAACTGCCGTGCGCAATCGTATTAAAATCAACACTTGTGACAAAAAACATAATTTACGACAGCAAAACGACAACGTTTAGTGAATCTGATACTGTGAATCTTTGCATGTTCACCTTCTTAATTTTTTGTATTATTCTTTTTTTTTTTTTGTTTTTTGTGTTTTTGCTATTTTTATACTTCTATGTTTGACTTCCAAAACAGAAATAATTTATGCAGCTGCAAGTGCATAATTTGAGAGAACTATATTTGAATAGAGACAAAGTGTGAATGTTGAAGAAATATTATTTAGAGGTCTTTCGTATCTTTTGACATTTTCCACTGGCTTTACTAAAAATGATCAGTCCGATCCCTTTCAGTTCTCATTAAAAATAAAAAAAAAATTCTTTTAACACAGTCTCTATTGGTGGGCCGCCAATGAAATACAATATATCGATTTACAATCGGTAAACAAAATTAGCAGAAATGGGGAAATACTCTGACCACTACTTGGGAGGCCATGCATTATACATTTTATTTGGTTTCTTATTTCGCGGTGTTGCATTTCATTTTGGGGAATAAATTATTATTTCTTTAATTTCCGGTTACTAAAAATGCTAATTAATTAAATACTAAGTTCGATGCGCACGCTACTAACTGGTGTCTATTGGTGGCACTGTGCGTGTTTATTTTTTACAATCCTTAAAATTATTAAAAGATATTTTGGAAACAGACAATTTTTCTTTTTTTTTAAATAATTTAAAATGTTACAATTCATTAAGAGAAACGGATATTCTCTTATGATGTACGCATACATGCAGAACTGCACACATTTTAAGAGCAAAGATAAATACTGAAAAAAATGTCAGAACGGCTTAAAAAAAGGTGATGCCAATTTAGCGTTTCGTTTGGAGAAAATAAATAAATCGGTGTTATTTCTCTTATATAAAATCCACAGTATAACCATTAACCCCGTACATGCAATATAATTTTCCCTGAATTACTTTCACAGCTGCAATGGTAATGTGACTTCAAGTCACCTGGTGCCAAAGAAAAAACAAATATAGAAATACTGGACTAAAATTAAGTGCAGTTGTCAGAGTCACTTGTTAAATATACATTTTGTATTCGTGTACCATAAAAGCTTTTAGTGGAGGGGAAAAAGGAAGGCAATCGCAATGTCCGTAGATTTTCGGGCCATACAATATCTAACCAGTCTTCTAATACCTTTTAGTTGGCAGTATTGCTTATGAACGTATTACACTGTGTATAGACACGTCAAGTCCTAATCCAACACTTATCATTTTTTCATCTTTAAACTATCTTCGGCGTTCACACTATTATAATGAGTGGGAGTTAAAGTGTGCTACTGCGAATGAGAAAATAAAACGTATCGACGTATATGATTTGGTATACCCATTTCTTTTCCCTTTGTCTCTCTCCCCTAAAAACTAGCAATCTTAAAGTTATGGCTCGGCGTGTGTGAACATAGCCTTACTACCTCTTGACTTGATTAAAGTATGTATGCAATTTATAGAACCCATTTACGTGCAAATGCACACAAACACATGGCAACAGTGTCGTTAATAAGGAAACAATGCAGCGAAAACCAGTTTCTTATAAAGACACACTTCCAAAAATGTGGAAAGTGTTTTAGAAACCTCAAACACTTGATCGTTTCCACAAAAACCCACTGCAGCAGTGTAAAAAAACAAAAGAGAGGAAAACCAACTGCATGCACTCTCTCCCACATGTGTAATTTAAAACGGGGGATCGTCTCTGTTGTAGAAAGCCAAATTAACCGCGGAACTCTCTTTGTTACTGTCAAAGTGTTTCCAAGTATTCTCTTAGTTCGTTTCTGTTAGATTGAATGTTAATTTCAACTCAATTCATGAATTCAATTTTAGTCGATGCCGCATATTCGATTTAAAAGCAACGACCGTTTTACGCGACGGCGGAAAAAGCGTTTCTAGGAAGGAAAATGTTTGAAAAACTATAAAAATAACGCAACTAAACGTGAAATTCATTATAAATAAATTTAAATAAAAAAAAATTATTTTAAAATCTTAAGAAAAATGATCTCATGGCAAAAAAATTATATTTGAATTATTAAAAAAAATATATTTTTGACACAAAGAAAAACGCAAATTTCACGGAAACTATTTTCGTCTTAAAGGTTGAAAAATTTAAAGAAATAAAAAAAAAAAAACGTTCAACAATATTATTATTTGTATTTTAAGAAAATATTTTCGCTCTATTGTTTTTATTTATAAATATATTCATTTCAATATTCTTATTTATTTCTTTTTATTCAAAACCTGGCAAGTTTCATTTCAACAAGTGTTTTGTTCCCTCTGAACTCCCTGCCCTGCTGTGTACTGCAACGGCTTGGAATACATTGCGAAAGCAAAAATTAATAACTGAAAAAAATAGAAATAAAATAAATTGCATAATTTTAATTGCTGATAATGATTCATGGTAAATCATGTCTGTTTACGATTAGTGAACTGATTAGTTAATTACACTGTCGCACAAAAAGTATGTGCAACAACTTTAAAGGAACAGTTCGAATCAGAATTATATATACAATTGTAGCTTGAAATTTTGAAACAAACTCGGCTCGAGAGACCCTCTAATCGGTCCCTGAATAGAATTATTTTGCCAGAACAAGCAAAAAACCCCGTTTTTGAATTTGTACCCTTGCTGTATATGCTTGGGATGATATATCTTTAGATATAGTTACGAATCCGTGCCTGTGATGCGCGCACATACACAGGTAACTATACCTGCACAGGCAAATAGGTACCGATTAGATGTATTTCAAGAGCGACCGATAAGGGTTAATTTTACCTCTGTGTAAATCCGCGGTGATACAGTAGGTACTTGGGCTTTACTTTTGACATCTAATCTGATTGCTGGGTTTGTCAGATTGTAAATATCAAATGTATAGCAATTTCTACAAACTGTTATACGATTTCAATACTGTTATTTGTTTTTAAGTATTGAAACCGGTTCGAATGCAATTTTAAATGTTTTACAATTCAAATTCTAAGATTTTATTGCTTGTGAATAAAATCTTTGATTAAAGCAATAAAAATGTTTATGCAAATTTTATTACACAGTAATACGTATAAGACTTTATAGAAAATGTTATACAGTGTAATAACTATTATATTATTTATGAATGACAAATTTTAAGTATCACAGTTAATATCGGTCGTGCTACACCAGCGTATAATACGTTCAGAAGCAATACTGCCAACTAAAAGGTATTAGAAGGCTGGTTAGATGTTGTATTGCCCGAAAATCTACGTACACTGCGATTGCCTTCCTTTTCCCCTCCAGCAAATCAGAAACGTTTTATTGTTTTCCCATCACCAAAAATAAAATAAAATTATTATTTTATTTTGTATATTAATAATTGTTACAAAATTCACAGAAAACTGTTATAATGTGCTACTTCTGTTATACATATTGCTTTCTACTGAATAAATCATTTTCTGCATAATTTGCAATTTTCTACGTGCCTGATCTTACAAAAAGCCGTTTCTTAATGTTATAAGATTGCAGGGAAAATATGACTGAAATAAAAAAAGTTTTCTATTAATGGGAATTTGGCTTCTGTTATACCAGCATAGAAAAAGAAAAAATTTTTTTTCATACTTTGTAAGAGTTGATTGCTCTTTTTATTAAATAAAATTTTAAGAAAACTTTTTTAGAAATTTTGTTAGAAACTAAAACATTTGAAAAAAATTGTTGTTCATTTTTGCCAAATCAATTCATATTCTTAACGCAAAGCCCGTTCATAAAATGAATGAATTAAAACATAAAATTATTGCCTTTATTTGTTTAATTTATTGAGACAAAAGCTAAATCTTGCCATCAAATACAACAGGTTCTTATTTTATTCATTAACACTAAATATTGATTACCATGAATGTTTAAAATAATTTTTCAATAAATTGGAATCCTCAAAATCGAAAAATATTTTAAAATGTTTTCGTAATAAATAATATTGTTGAACTTTTAAAGAAATATTTTCTTAAAATTTACACAAATACTTAAATGGAAAATCTTTTAGAAAATAGCATGAATAAAAAATATCTGGACTTTAATGAAAGATATAGAATTTAAAATTAAATACGGAAAATTGCGAAATAACCCAAAGTGTTTTAAAAAGAAGAAAATTTTTCCAAAACTAAAGACTAAAATATAAATCATGGATTATCTCGAATGTCTGGAAACAGTGTGGTATTTCATGCCTTTCATATTTTATACTTTCGTATTCCTTACACTTGTACCGAAATCTCTCGGCAAAATCAACCAGTTTGCCAAAGCCGACTATGCAGCAAATCGCGATAAATGGCACCGCTGCTACGCACCTGACATTTGCTGTCATAATTTGGGGGAAATGGCAGAAACATTAATCAGTCAAAAGCCCCGTAAAACTGTAACCCGAGCTTATCCTAAAAAACAGGCAGCTAAGCAAGTGGTCGCCGTTGCGCACAATACCTCAATTTCTGATGAGCCCGCCACCATTTACAAACGTCAAGTGCATACACATACAAACGTCAATAAAATAGCTAAAATGTTCGAGAACGGTGGAGTCCAGAAGAAAATTAACCGCGTTACACCCACGGTTTTGCCAGCAGATTTTCGACGCATTTCTATGGAATTTGAGGATGAGGATGTTTTCCATAAAACACGAGAGCGTGCTAAAGACACTCTCGAAAGCTCTTTTAAGAAAGAAAATGTTGTTTTAAAGAGGCTTTCGAAGGTGAGCCAGGCATTAGAAGAGAATAATGAAAATTCCTCAAATGTTTTAAATCAAATGCCACAAGAAGAACAAAATGATTTATATAATTTGCACAGTCAGCCCATAGCCATTACGGGAACGCGTAAAAGTAATGTGCCAAATAACTTACCGATAAATGCGAGCTCGACCACACCGTCAACGGTATCACCCGCCCACTCATCACCAATACTATCACTCAGCTTTAACAATTCGCCGGTGCTGCCCTCATCACCTACTTTACATAATGCTCCAGTACTTAATATGAGCACTAGTCTCGAAGACCTATTTGTAGCCATAGCAAAGAGTGCGGAAAACTCCGATGGATTTTTATTTGCTCCCGATTCTACTTTATCACCAGTTACTTCCATCGATGATATTTTGTCCCAACGTCGTTTGTCCCGGCCGCTGTCGGCATATTCAATAAGTGATCTTCTAAACGAGGAGCCCAACAAGGGCATGGACGAAACATATGTGGAAAATTTTTTCAAAGTTTTGAACAAAACTTGAAATCGACGAAACAAAAGTTATACTCGTGTTAAGGAACGTTTTCATAGACTACGCGTACTGTAAAAATAAATCGAGGGAAAATAAAAACGTTTTTTATTTGTAAGTTCAGTTAATATTTATTTAGTTGCCATTGACGACAAGGAGTACGTTTCTTTGGAAATATTATTCCACTAGGAATTTATTATAGAAATGATCAGTCTCAAGTTAGGCTAAAGATTATTCGTTGCTTAAATGTTACACATAATTGTGGTCGGCTTAGTTTGCTTCATTTTTTATTAATTAAAAACTTCAACTTTATTGTTATTAAAAATTTAATTAAGTTTAAACTAAACAATATAATTTATAATGCCAGTTAAAGTGATCCATAGAATTAAGTTTGTAGATACGCTCGTTATAAGTAGATTCTTAATTAAAATGATTAAAACTATGCTCGACTGATTACAGTTTATCCTTAGAGAATTAAAAATAATAAAAATATTGGTGGGAAAATCGATGATCGAACAGCCAAAATATAGTGCTTAATAAAAATTGGTCAGCCCATTCCCCCGCCTGGCAGCATCAGTAAAAAAAGGAAAAGGAACCATTCCAGCATCTGCTGCAACAGGATACAATACAAAAGATACAAGCTTAACTTAAAAATTAAAAGTGAATGCCAATCAGTTCATGTTAGCCTTAATTCATTCAGTAGGGGTGTTCACGTTTTCAACAGCAGCCTTGCAATAAAAACCAGAAAATTTATATTTAAATTTGTAATAAAGCATGTACGCCATAGTTACTGATATTTATGCTCTTCAAACCGATTAGATTTTCTCTTATAAAACTGCGAAAAGAGCTTCGTAAGTTTCGTTGCCATTCTGCAAAAGCAAAAAAAATCAGCTGACGTGAACACCTTCTCAACTTGCAAGCGCACTTAAGCCGCTACTGGGAAAACGTTCCTTGAAGTTCCTTTTAAATGCTAAAAACACACAAAGCAAACCATCCTGTAAAATATTTCTGTATGAAAAGTAATATTTCAAAGTGCCATGTTTTTAAGTTAAACAAAACACAATACAATACAAATATTTTGTCGTGTTAATTTAAATAAAAGCTAACAAGGAGAGATATGAAGCAGTTAAAAACACAACGAAGCTCAATGAGTCACTCGTATCTCTATTTTTTTTGTTTTCAAAAATATTGTTTTTTGTATATAAAAATTTCCAAGCGAGAACTTTCTACATTACTGAGTCATACGTATAAGAGACAGCAGAAAAAGGTTTCGATACAACTACAGTATAGTCTCGATATTGCGAAGACTTGAAAATCCGGACAACGCGATAAAACAGACGCTTAATTTGATGCCATTAAGTACTATATAATGCGGGCAACATCCTTTTTTTACCTCAATAATTCGGGCATCTCTTATTTCCTTCGTTTTCGCAATAAAAATTAATTATCATAAAAGTTTTTTGACAGATATTTCAGAAAATCGCGCAGATGCTCTTAAAACTTTTACATTAAAAAACGTGACCTTTTTGATTAGTAATGTTTAGGATAGTAAAATTCTTTATGAAGACGAATGCGACACAAACGACGAAGTTCCTCTAGAAAGACTGACACGCAGCGATTCCGTCGCAGTAATTCATTTACTTATCACCTGACATTTATAATCGTACTGAGGTAGAGGTTAATGGTTGGTTGAATGACGAAGTTGAAAGCAATGATGATGAGACAGAAGAAGATAATGACGTTGAATCATTTATTGAGGAATATTATGATAATATACCATTCTCAAGCCATATATACTTTTAATGCCTGTATAAAATATGGTGGGGGGCAGGAACTTCCTGCTGGGGACATTTTAAAACTAAAAAGCCTCCGAAATGCTGCGTAGAAAAAGCAAAACGAAACTGAACTTCGACTGATGGGAATATCCAACTAGATATTTTTCCAACAATTAATATAATAATTTTATAAAAATTAATTATTTTTACTCATACACGTAAATTAAATTTATTTTAAAAATAGTTTCTGGTAAATAAAAATAAGTTTGGTATACACAGTACATACATTTGTATATATTTACAAAAGATTTTTCTCTTGTTTCGGAAATTCGGACATTTTGATATTTCGTACACCACTTGGTTTTTATTTGTCTGGACTATCGAGATTATACTGTATTTAAAAAATAAAAAAAAAATATTTTTAGTTATAACTTATGCTGTGTAAAAAATTATTTTTTTTTTTTATTTTGTTTTGTTAATATTTTTATAAATTTTTTGTACAATGATCAAGTGATTTATAAATATATAAAATGTGAATCTGCTTTAACATATTGATGAGAATGTGAGTGTTTTAAGGCAGTTCTGCACGAATTTAATAAAATTAAAATGTTGTATATAAAGTATTATAAAATTTCATTAAGTTATAAAGTTTAAATAAAAATGAATTTTCAAATTCAAATCAATATATGTATATGAAATTATTATTTTTTTTTATTGTTTTCTTTGTAATGATTTCAAAAGGAAGGATCTACGAAGGAAGGATTCAGACAGAATTATGTATTCGTTCCATCAGTGCTTATTTCCAGAAACACAGTGTAAATGCAGGCGGATTTTGGAATACAAAAAATTTGTCGTTCTTAATGAGATGCTTTTTTCTTCTCTCTTTGTATAACTAAATCAGTTAATTATCATCCATTATCAGTAAGTTAGCAAGTTTATCTTGTCATAATAAACATACATGAATATGGAATTACTGAGTTGAATAAGCAAGCTCTGCCATGAAAGACTTATTGCAATTCTTAAATAGTTTTTTGGTTAAAGAAAACCGCCAAATAAATATAAATTTTTAAATTAATATTTCAATTTTAATTTGAAATGAAAGTTTTAAATCAGATTCAAGCTTTTCCGATCTCCAGAGAAATAATAAATAATTCCCAGTCAAAAATTTAATTAATTATTTAAGCCTACAAGTGTCCATTTACATTCACACATGCGCCGTACAATTGGCCAAGTATTTTATTTACATATGTACATACATACATACATTTAAATATATTGTCCCACAATTACCGATATTATGCATCATCAATTCATTTGATCTGACTCTGTATGTCACGTAACCAATTTAAACTGACAGTAAATATTAAAGAAAAAAAAATCACTCGTTTTGATTTTGATAAATTTATTTACAATTTAATTAAGTTCATGTGTTCATTTATTTAAACAACAATTGCTTTACGATACGAGAAAATATAAAGATAATAACTTCCATCATAATAATTATTAAATAAGGAAAACAGGGAAGTGAATAAAAATGAACAACTTAATGGAAAATAAAAGTTTTATTACAGACTTTCCCAATGACACATATCTTTCTGTTGTCACACTTTATTATAATTTTCAAACTTGCTGCTGCAATATTGCGATGAATAGAAAAGCAAAATACTTTAAGTTGCCAACACAAGTCTATCGATGCAATTTCTTATGTGACTGCATACACCACACACACACAGTTACGAGTTACTTTACTGATACACTTCAGTTCGCTATTGAGTACGGCCGTATTGCATTACATGTGCAAACAATGACTGTTCGGATAAAAAGTTTTACGTGATTTTGCTCGTCTCATTCCGCAAATTAACATGATTGCATATTATATTAATTCATCAAAACCTGACCAAAAACGAGATTTTTGTATTAATTTATCATTTATTATAATAATTAATTTTTCCTTGGCAGTTGTTGACTGGCAACTCCTGCAAAAGAAACACAAAAAAAAGTCCTACTCAAGGCTTTCGCTCGTTACTTGCCATAATCAGCTGCCTCCAGTTTTTTGCCAGTTTTAATTTATAAGATATTTTACGTTATCTATACATGCATATGCAAGTTCGTAAACGAAACATGTTTCTGCATTCTTTGAGAGCCCAAACCGCTGTGCAAGAGCCCTTCTTCCCTAATTAAGTCACGCAGTCCGTGTTCAAGGGAATACTTCTTTTATGTTTTCCATTCCTTCAGTACCACAGTAACCAATTGCTTGCGAGTAAAAACATTCTTAATAGAGCAATAAAACGATTTCAGAAATCTTGATTAAATATTAAAATAAAAGAATGATAAAATGAAATGAATAAGAAAAATTGTGTATGTATTTGCGGGCAGTCAAACAGAAACCGCTTAAAAATTATTTTTTTTATTATTTACTGTGTATCGTGGTAAAAGTGTCTAATTGAAAAATTATTGCCTCTTTATTTTTGTATTAAATTTTGCATTGCGGTTCAACATATTTCGAGGTGTATTTAATGGTTTGTTGTACGTTTGGGTACACGGCATAATGACGATTTTTATTTCCATTTTAAAATTTATCTTAAAATTATTTTATAGTTTCGCTAGAAACTGTTGGTCATTCAAACGATTTCATTTTTTTTTTTTTTTTTTTTAATAAATAAATAAATGTTATTAAATATTTTTATAATTTTCTGGCCCTCTGTATGCATTAAGTATCTCCAGCATGACAACGAAAACGATTCCATCTTGATTCAAACTTTGTAAAGCCATTGAACTTCGACTCTATAAACTTGCTGCATCAGCACAAAACCCGCAGTTGACTGTAATTCATTTTAATTGTGTAAATTTAAAAACAGATAAATAAAACCATTCGTATACTCAATTAGAAACACAAAACAAAAAAAGATAAACCGAACAGAAGAATACAATTATACGGAGACCCTTCTTTTCCACAAGCCTTTTCAAGTAGCTCAATAATCGAATAACTACTTGAAGGTTTAATTTATGTTTATCGTTATTGCAGCGATTTATTATTATTAACTATTTTTTTATTATGTTCGTCGCACAGTTCTATTTACATACATGCACATACATAAATGAACGTTACCATAAATTGTTATTTAATTGAGGTCTAGGAATTCTGGTAAAGATTTGGTAATCTCGAAGAAAGCTTTACACAATGGCTCCACCTTTTTACTGTTCGATTAATCAAGTAACTTAAAATAAACGTTTTCGCATTAATCAAACAGATATTAAACGAGCCAGTTTTCAATTAAATTTTATAGCAAAGTAAAGGGTGTTCGTGTTTGAATCTCAATATTATATCTTAAGTCTGATATACATATACAATGCATTGTTCTACAATAATTTTCCTTTCATTCATCGTAGAAAAATTGTTTTGCATTATTTTGGAAATAGTCTTCATTGAGTCTTTGCTGAAATACTTTTTAAAATTTGCCCGTTCTTTGCAATTCTTTTTGCCTTTCGATAACCTTACTTAGAGTCCTGATTAGTTCATTAATTTTTACAATATTTTCGAGAAAACATGTAAGAAAACTGAATATTGTATTATTTAAGTAAGAATAAAATTCATAGAGAACATTTAAAAAAATATACGCATCTGCACAATCCATCCTTTGAACTTAACTTTGAAACTTAGCGATTTTATTTTTTTAATAATTCGTCTTTGGTTAAACTTGGGATGTCTTCTGGCTGGTACACATATATTTTTTCGTTATTGCAGCTCCATTCAATCGTAAGTAGGCGATAATCTCATTCTATTTGATACTCTGCTGAAGTTGCAACATTTGCTTCAGCTGTCATACGTGCAACTTGGTTTTTTTTACAGTGCAAATTATAATAAATTTGGAATTCAAATGATTTTTTTATTATCTAAACAAATTAGTTTTTCACAATATTTCTGGCAATATAGTTAATCATTCTAAACCAACCACTTTTGTAATAGAATGGTTAACTATAAAAAATAGTCATATCTTCGTTTGTCGCCAAGTTAAAAACTCTAGAAGTAGCAATAAAGGTCCCATGCACCATTTTCTAATTTATGTGACACATGAAATGACGATTTTGAAAATTAACGCCCATAAGCAAAAGCGATTGCTAAAGGCTCTCAAATGTTTCAAACCGATTCACTCATACAAAATCAAAATGACAATATTTTTTGGTTTTTGAATTTAACAATAGCTTTCGCCAAAAGGTGAACCATTTCTTACAAATACCGTATTTTTGGATGTAGAAGTGTCATCACATTTCCATAAACAAAATATTTTGCGGGGGCTTTTTGGTAACTGCCTTTCAGCAACAATAGTGAAATTTTCAAAACCAAACATGTCAACATGTCAACACATGTTTCTGTACAGCCTGTGTATATTTGAATGTAAGTGCTGTGCATTAGCAAATTGTAAATAAAGTATTGTTTTCAAAAACAAAAAAAAAACAACAAAAAGAAAAAAACAAAAAAAAACACGTACACAAATTTGCAAGTGTATTTCCGCAAATGACATTAAAGAGCCGATCTCACATTTACCGAACTCTAATTTATTTCATAAGTATGTATGTTCATGCATGCATGCACACACACGTAAAACGAATTTGTACAAATAGAGTAAAGCAAACGTGGCTCTGCGTTTTGCAAATTGTCGAGTTGTGTTTACATATTTTTTTATTAAATTAAAAAATTAAATAAAAAAAAACTGGCTTCGAGAAGTGTTCCTTTTTGATTGGAACACTTGTGATGTTTTTTTTTCTTACTTTTCTTTATTCAATATTTTTTTTTTTTTTTGTAAAGGTTTCGTACATTTTGATTGTTGTGTGTTTTTATCAGTAAATTTTATGAGTCATTGGAATTTTTAATTTTTATTTTGGTTTTTGTTTTTTGTAAATAATTTTTGTGTTGATGGCTGTTAATCATTTTCTCGCTCTTTCGTAGAAAATTTAAGAGATTTCTCATGTTATATTGGCCGGAGAGAGCCGATGTTTAACAAAAAGTTATTGCAGTCTCTTTTTAATAAATAAAGTCTTTTTTGTATTAAATGGTCACTTCTTTTGTGGAAATATTGGCGCAGGCAGTGTTGCTGCATTAGATTAATGTGCAGCAAAGACGCATTTCAGCAACCGAATTAAGCGTCAGCAACGCTTGCAGGCACTTCTAATTAAAAAGCAAACATGCTTAAAACTGGTGGCTTAAAGTTCAACAAATATTTAATTTATTTAACAAAAAAATATTAATCAAAGAATTTCAAGAGTGGCCGTGAGGCATGTAAACGCCTTGCAAGTCACGTGTTTTGGAAACTCCTAGGAATATATCATATATGTGCATACATACATATGTAAACACGATATGTGTATCATAATTTGCTTGAAATAATTTATTTGGGTTTTTTAAAATCATTTACATACATATGTATGTATGTACATACATACTTACATATGTACATAATTGATTGAATTGCGTTTCTACTTATATTTACTACACAGTTTTCGAGCACATTATTGCCTTATTTTCATAATTATTTTTAATCTTCTGTTTACTTGATGGAGCTTAAAAATTTCAATTTTTTCCCCTCAGATTGTCATTAAAGTGCGTAATTGGAAACGATTTAATACAAAACTTTCCTTAAATTCATATAAAAATTAAGCTCTGCCAAATTATGGAATAAGTACATACATATGTATGTATGTGCGTGCTTCAGATAAATTGTATATTATGTATACGCACATACGTACACTTATGTATACAAATATATACACATATACTTTTTTTTTTAAAAGATTTGCTTTTTAACTCTAAAACACTTAAGTATTTAAAAGAACAATTTACTTTTTATCTGTGCTTAGTTTTTTTTTAATAATACAATTGAGTTTGATGATCAGCTGTTTTAAACTGTATCAGCTGATGGTTCAATTAAGTACGTGTTTAAATGTGAGCAACAATTTGTATCTGATATAAGAAGCTAAGTAACATATTTTTGAATCTCCGAATTATTTTTATATAAGGAATAGAGCAACAGGATTTTAAGCTCTTTTTAAATGAATAAAGCAAGTAAGTAAATGATAGCGATGCAAGAAAAAATTGCTTGGATCGTACTTTTAATTATGAGTTACATAAAAACTAAACTTCGAAGTATTCTGCAGTATGATCTTCCAGAATAAATTGCTTCTCAGTTCAGAAGATTGTGACTCCAAATCTAATGACGTAGTGGACCTGTAAAGATAATTTAAGAATTACTTGTATAAATAATTATTTCGTACAAATTTTCCAAAAAAAAAAGACAAGAGGATTTCACAGCTCTGATAAAAACGCCAGCATTTTTTTATAATAAGTAGTACGTGTTAATTGCTAGACATTTTTAATAAAAAATATAACATTCATTATAATTTTTACTCATGCTATTGACTACCTTTAGATTAAAAGCAAAAACAGCTCGGCTTCTTTATCTTATCACATTATCAACTTTATCTACAAATAAACAAAATCCGAAAACGTTTTGAAACTCAGCTCTTGTTTTTTGCTTTGAGTAAATCTAAAAAATACTCTCCCCAGTATTATTCAATGAAGTTGATCGATAAGAAACAATTTAAATATTTGAGAGGAGGTTGTTCGGTTGGTTCTTGACTGCAGTGTTTTGAAAAAATATTTAGTATTTTGAAATTAATTGCGGACAAAGGGAAGCGTTACTGTCATAATCAAACGAGAGCTTTATTTTTACACTTTTTAGTGTTGCCGTAATAAATTATTGTTGTTCAATTTTTATTTAATTAATTCAAAAATTTGTTTTGCAAATAAATGAATGGTTTTCTTTAAATTGCATTTTATTGGAAGGACTAATGGATAATGAAATTCAGAACGCAAATACGCGGGGAATTGAAAATGAAACCCAAAAGGTAATACTTAAGAAAAATGAATATATAAAATCGCATTTCTCTCAATAGTTCAGCAAACAGGGAGGGGCTTAAAAATTTACTGTTTTCGCTTCAAACATTGATCTCATGTCCTAATTTCAAATATTGAACTTTAACTTCAAGCTAAAAGTATGAAGGGAGGAGTTGCCAATTTCTATTTACAATACCTCTTGCAAATCTGCAATGTTAGCATTGACCTCAAAAGTTGCAATTAAAAAAAAATTATTTTTAATAAAAGGCTTCAGGAAGAAGAGCAAGCGGTCAATATAAACAAGAATAAATAATTAATTGGCCTAAAATTTTTTTTTATATGTATAGAGTTAAACAAAATTAATTTTCAAAGCAGGCAGAAAAATTCAAGCCAATGTTTTTATTACCGGAACCATCAATTTATAGTTATTTTTATATTTAATTACGCTCTAGATTCTAAAGATAAATATTCAGCAGAATATTAATAATGCATTGAAATTGATTATGTCGGAGTATCAGCTGATGGTCATGTGCATTCCCTTAGCTGCTAAAGCAGATCTTCTTTGTTCTATTTTCCACCAGAACTGATCTACCCTGAAATTTCCGGGAAAATTGTTCGCCTTCCTATTCTAAACAATTCTAAACAATAGCGATAAAAGGATAAATATTATTTATTTATATAAATTTTATTAATTTATCAGGTATCAGCTGATGCTCATGTGCATTCCCTTAGCTGCTAAAGCAGATCTTCTTTGTTCTATTTTCCACCAGAACTGATCTATCCTGAAATTTCCGGGAAAATTGTTCGCCTTCCTATTCTAAACAATTCTAAACAATAGCGATAAAACGATAAATATTATTTATTTATATAAATTTATTTAATTAATTTGTTAATATTAATATTAAACAGCGGTAGTTGGAAGTAAAACCTTAAAAGCGAAACAGTCGCCGGCAAATTATGAAGTACGCGATCAAACCAAATTTTAAAAAACTTAAAACTTTTGTATATGAATTTTATTGTTTAGATAAAAATTTACACGCTGCACTTTAATATTTTTTTGCTATTCTATCTCAACTCAATTTTCAATTTTTTTCATTATCAAGAAGGATGCAATTTGATCCCTTGAGGCAATCCCAAAATTTTCTGAAATTGCTTTCAATTGCTTTTAAGGGAAAATTTCGTAACAATAAGAAAGTTATAAAGTTATAAAGTAAAAGTTATAGAGGACTTTTGGAACTGCTTCTTAAAGGCAAGCCAGGCAAATTATGCCGAATCTGAAAAAATATTTATAAATTAATTTTATATAAATTCTCAAGACTTTTTTGATGATCCCTAGAAATTAATTATTTATTAAAAAATTAATTATTTAATTAACTCTAATTAATATTTTAAGCATTTCAATAATTTTCCGTCTTATCTTAACGCTCACAGAAGCGGGAAGATGTTAATAGAGTCATAAATGAATAAATTAAGAACCGTATTAGAATTTTCCCAACAACAAAACATTATTAACAATGAACAACTCAACAACAACTCAATGAATTCATGTTTTTATGCAAAAAAAAATAATTAACAAAAACGTTTTCCCCCATAATTACGACTGCACTTAGAAACGTTAATAACAATTTCATTCCAGTGTCATAACTATAAAAAATTTCCATATTAAGTTTGCTGCCATAAAAGGACTTGAATGCTCTCAAACGACAAAACGTTACAATCGCACTGAAATCAAGCTTGATTTATTAAAATTAAATTGGAAATATAAAAGCTTTCATAAAAACGTCCTGGGTTCAATTGGAAGCCTTAAAAGGGCTTGATTTTCGGTAATCAATTTTAATATGCCTGAATGTTAAAAAGCTTTAATAAGTGCTAACGTTTCGTACCCACAGTACCCCCTTCAGACATACAGCTGAATTACACAATTTAACGTTTTTTTTCAACTAAGCGTAAATTGTATCTGAATTGGTTACACAAAGTAAGCAGGTCAGCGCAAGCTTTCGATTTATCGAAATCAAAATATCAACCGGATTAAAAGTATGCCTGCATATGCGAAGCGGAATAGAAAAAGTCGCTCTTCTTCTAGTGCTTTTTGTAGCATAATTGCCTAAAATTTAGATTGAGAATATGGCGGGAAATGCTTTCCATTATTTATTGTTTTATGATATGATATTGTTTTCATTTGGTGGATGGACAGCTTCACAAGTTTTATTTTTAGGCTAAGAACTGGGTTACCGGATACCAATTGGAAATACTTTCAAGTAGCATTACTAATAACTTTTCTTTATCGATCTCAAAGAAAATAATGATTCCAGCATACGACTGCATACGGCTGGGAAAGTAAAAAAATTAAAATCTTAATAGTGCCCAATGCGGGGTAAAATTATGTTCTAGATAAAATGGGATTAAATCACTAAGTAACGGAAAATACAGAATTTAAAATGCAGCAGGGGTTGGTTCCGTTTCACTTAGTCAATATTGGCGGGTGCTACCAAGCATACATTTCTACGGGCAGCAGATGCGATGACCCCTTTTTTGGCATATTTGCAGTTTCCGTATTTGGAAGGAAATTTTTTCGTATTCGAATATGTTTGATATTGGAAAAGGTGACCAAACCTCTCTTTATTGGGCTTACAAAAAATATGCCTCGTTGTATAGACAGGTATTAATTCAAAGCAATATAATATAATAAATTATAATTTATATCTTACTAGCTGGACCCGATCCGCTTTGCTGGCCTCAAAATTTTCATTTATTTTGAACAGCCTTTCGGAGAAAATCAAAATCAGTCTTTTTATTTATTTATAAAAGAAAAAAATGTTATGTATGGGTCGGTGTCGGTATACTTAACGCCGCCACACGCCGATTAAGCACCCAACGGTTTCAGCGCTAATCTCTATCGGCCATAATACAAAAAAACTACATATTTCGGACGAACTTCGAACTACATACATAGGAACATTCCTCACGGCCCATAGATCATACATGCAATTTGATCAAAATAGGTCCAGTAGTTTTTGAGTTTATCGATCACGAATATACACGTAATTTATATATAGTATATATATAGAGATTTTATTATATTTTCCAATCGGAAATTTTGCAATTTTTTTGGAATTTCCAATTCCAATTGAAATTTTTCTGAACTAAAAAGGAATCGGTCTTTATTTCAAAAATTTCAAGATTTTTCAAAATTTCTTTTGCAGGAATCACTTTCCTTATCGCACAATCTTTCTGATAAGCCACTCCCACCATCTCTATTAATACCAACATCGTTAGAAGGTGGCAAAGTGTCGGATCGTTTAGGAAAACTAAAATCATCGTCGGAAAGTTGGAAGAACCGAGTGGGTAAGCAACCATTATCTAAATTAAAAATGACTTTTTTTTATATACTTTCTTCTTCCGCAGAGCAATCAGATGCTTCTAAATTCACAGTCGCTGGTCGGCTTCAAAAGAAGGCACAATCGCCAGTGAAACTACAGTTTGAGAGATCGCCAGATTCATCAGCGAAAAAAATTTCTATACAGATCATACGCAGTGCCAATCAACCTCAATTGGGTTTGGCTAAAAGTGCCTCAATGATGGTTACGCCCCACACAAACGGCAATATCCGACAAAAGAGCAGCAAAAGTGCTCTCTTTGTGCAACGCAGTCAAAGTGTCAGTGATGAAAATGCAATCAGTGCTTCGGAGTCGAACTCAACTTCCAGTAATTCGGATAGCGATAATGAAAAACAACAAAAGGATAAACGCAATTTAAATAACCAGACAACAAATAAGGCCCATAGCCCTAGTCATGGCCAGAGTGGCCAAGGTGGTCGTGTTGTCGTACCGAAATTCGACGATGAAGAGACATTTGAAAAATTCTTTGTATCAAAGAAAAAGGATAACAAGTCTACACCAGATGAGGAGGGTATTGACATTGCGGATTTCGATAAAATCAAACCAACAGAGAGGTTAATTATTGAGAGAAAAATATCTGAATACTTCTAAATAATTTTAATCGCCATTGTTTTCTACAGATTAGCAGTTAAGCGCAACATACAGCTACCGAAAGGACGGCGAGCAGCTGGAAATCCGTTAAGGAATTTGGCTTCACGCACCGATATCACTTCCGAATATACAGAAATAAAGACGGGCATAGCTGAGAGAGAGGCGCGTCGAATTAAAGCGGAATCGTGTAAGTACAAAACTTATTTTGAGTTTAATGAATTCTTCTTCCGTCTAAAGTCCATGTTTCACTATCCTACACAGTAGTACAATAAAAAGTCCTAGTTTGAAAATTCGCATCGAAATGGCGTTGCTGATGCCGTACTATCAAACAAAACTGAAGCAGGCAATTTTTTCTTTGCTGTTTGAAGGAAAAGCAACTCTGATCGCATGAAAATCTGATATTTGCAGGTTACACCATCCTATTTTTACAGCAGATAAGCTATATTTGGCAAATCGTACGACTGTGTATGATAATGTATCAGGGATTTAAGCAAAACCGAAAAACAATGCTCCCGAAGAGAAGAGAAGGAGCAAATAAGGCAATGACGTGTTGACATGTCATACCTAAAATGTATTTTTCTTAAAAGCCAAACTTCTATCGTATGACGGAACTGTTTTCGAGTCTAATTAATTGAGTCCATCATTAATTTTTTAGTAATAAGTAAAATTTTTGATTTATTCTTAAAATTAATTTAATTTGCTTCATTTTCAGTTGGATGTCGGCCTACTTTGGCTGCCGAAGCCATTGCTGGTTTAGCATCTGTAGAAGATTTCAAGGCCGTTTCTTTAAAATCCTCTTCCTTGCCACTCAACCAAATGTGGCTGCCATATAAATCGCTGATGTTGTTACATATAAAAGGACGCACACATGTTCAAACCAGATTGGTGGAGCCCTCTTATCTATCTCTGAATCGAGGAGATTGTTTCATCCTAATAAATGGCGATAAATTATACCGCTACGTGGGCTCATACGCCAACATAATTGAAATTTCTCGTAGCAAGAAAGTTTGTGCATACATATTGGAAAATAAGGATTTGGGTTGTACGGCTTCATCCGAAGTTATTTTAACCGATGGCAAATTCCTAAACGAAGTGCACTGGAAGGTGTTTTGGGAACTGCTGGGTAAGCCAGATGAATATGAAATTCCAGATTGTGGCCATCCGGATGAAGATGACTTGTTCGAAGTCAGTCTTATAGAGACAAATAAAGTGTATGAATTTCAAGATGATTCTTTAGTGCCATTTGAAAAGTATTGGGGTTGCATACCCAGAGTAGAGATGCTGGATAGCAGAAAAGTATTGGTTTTCGATTACGGTTCTGAAATGTACATATGGAATGGCAAAAATGCCCCTTCAAATGCAAAAAGAGCTGCTCTGAAACTATCGCAGGAACATTACGATGAAGGGCAATTGGACTATTCCAAGTGTTATGTAAATCCTATGCATTTCTCCAGCATTGTTGGCTCTCGAAGCAGTTACAAATTTCCCAAGCGCAGTGAAAAACGGGAGGAGTGGTGCATTTTAGGTAAGATTACGCAAAATATGGAAACAGCATTGTTCAAGGAAAAGTTTGCTGATTGGCCTGAAGTGGAGAGAGAAGATTTGGAAAAAGACTACTTAACCAATAGCGTGAATGCTGTAAAGCCTTTGGATGGTGCAGCTCTCTTTAAGGGTTCTCTCTATGAAGAACCCAATTTAGTATTGGAACAATCAAACTTGGGCCGCGGTAATTTTTATTATGACACTGACAGCATGCGACATTTTGAGGTTGTTTCCAAGTCTTGTCATAAATGGCAAATAAATGAATTTAATTTTGAGAAGGTGGAAGCAGCTTCCTTTGGACACTTCTACTCAGCCGAAAGTTATATATTGAAGTGGCTGTATCAAATCAATGTAACTGTGAGAGAGCTGAGCGGTCGCATATCCAATCGCAGTACCGTAGGTCGCGATCGTTGTGTTTATTTTACTTGGCAAGGTAGTGAAGCTTCAGCAAATGAGAAAGGTGCTGCCGCTCTTCTGACTGTAGAATTGGATAAGGAGAAAGGCGCCCAAATGCGCGTGGCCCAAGGTGAAGAAACCACTGCCTTCCTGCGGCTCTTTAATGTAATGTGTCTTCATCAAGGCCGTAAAGAACAAAGTCTGAACCGTCGTCAACAATGGCGGCTATACCAAGTTTGCGGCAATGTTCCAGAAGAAACTCTTGTTAAAGAAGTTGATTGTCAAGGCAATCAATTGCGTTCCAAAGCATCTATGTTGCTGATACATGGCGAGAAGGGTATAATATATTTATGGCACGGATGCAAAGCCGCTCAACATACTAGAGGTGTAGCCGTCAAAGCTGCAGAAAAGTTGAAAGAGTCAAAACCTCAAGACCTTTTTACATCTGCTTCAGTCTCCATTACAGTTGTAGAAGAATCAAACGAATCAATTGGATTCAAACAAGCTCTGTCATCGGATTTTACGTGCCGCACTACGCTTTATGGCAGTTTGTGTGAGGAACTCCTAAAAGATTTTTCTTATACACCCAGAATATTCCATTTCTCCAGCACACAGGGAGTATTCCATGCCAACGAATTGTACTCCCCTCTAAGGTGCAAAGATGTCAATACGCCGTATCCATTTACCCAAACCCAGTTATATAATGCTCGTCAGCCTACTATTTTTATGGTAGACGATAGCGACGTATTGTGGCTGTGGATGGGCTGGTGGCCATTGGAAGATGTTAAAAGTGAGTCCATAGAATTCAAAGATGTTAATTATTATTTTAATCGTATTTGAATTGTAGTCAGTACAGAGGAGCGTAGCAGTCCTACTACGGAGAACCGTGCTGGTGTGAATCGTTGGATTTCAGAGCGTCGAGCTGCTCTAGAAACCGCTGTTTCCTATTGGAAAGCCAAGTTTGGTAAGTAACGTACATGATTTGCATCAACATAAAAGCTAAGCGGTAAAAAATTAGACTGGTAGCGTTAATACAAAAGAAGGCTCATCAAAGGATCTTCTAATGAATACGAGTAATTTATACAAATTTGCGAAATTTTTCTTTTCATAGTTTTTTTAAACTTGATGCAAATAATTTACTTGATTTTGAGTTCGAAAGCATACAAAGTAAGCCAATTTTTGGCCAAAAATGCAAAGGGGATACACTTATCAAAAATTGAAATGTAGCCCAAATCTCGAAAAAATATTTTTTCTTTATTATTAGCAAAAATATATTTTAAACATTTGAAAACATAAAATAAACATACAAGAGCAAAAAAACGCGAGATTTTCATTCAAAAATACACTAACGAACGTTTTCAAAGTTTGACGATTTTTGGCCAAAAAAGCAAAGGGGGTACACTTATCAAAAATTGAAATATAGCCCAAATCTCGAAAAAATATTTTTTCTTTATTATTAGCAAAAATATATTTTAAACATTTAAAAACATAAAATAAACATACAAGAGCAAAAAAAACGCGAGATTTTCATTCAAAAATACACTAACGAACGTTTTCAAAGTTTGACGATTTTTGGCCAAAAATGCAAAGGGGGTACACTTATCAAAAATTGAAATATAGCCCAAATCTCGAAAAAATATTTTTTCTTTATTATTAGCAAAAATATATTTTAAACATTTGAAAATATAAAATAAACATACAAGAGCAAAAAAAACGCGAGATTTTCATTCAAAAATACACAAACGAAAGTTTTCAAAGTTTGACGATTTTTGGCCAAAAATGCAAAGGGGGTACACTTATCAAAAATTGAAATATAGCCCAAATCTCGAAAAAATATTTTTTCTTTATTATTAGCAAAAATATATTTTAAACATTTGAAAATATAAAATAAACATACAAGAGCAAAAAAAACGCGAGATTTTCATTCAAAAATACACAAACGAACGTTTTCAAAGTTTGACGATTTTTGGCCAAAATTGCAAAGGGGGTACACTTATCAAAAATTGAAATATAGCCCAAATCTCGAAAAAATATTTTTTCTTTATTATTAGCAAAAATATATTTTAAACATTTGAAAATATAAAATAAACATACAAGAGCAAAAAAAACGCGAGATTTTCATTCAAAAATACACAAACGAACGTTTTCAAAGTTTGACGATTTTTGGCCAAAAATGCAAAGGGGGTACACTTATCAAAAATTGAAATATAGCCCAAATCTCGAAAAAATATTTTTTCTTTATTATTAGCAAAAATATATTTTAAACATTTGAAAATATAAAATAAACATACAAGAGCAAAAAAAAACGCGAGATTTTCATTCAAAAATACACAAACGAACGTTTTCAAAGTTTGACGATTTTTGGCCAAAAATGCAAAGGGGGTACACTTATCAAAAATTGAAATATAGCCCAAATCTCGAAAAAATATTTTTTCTTTATTATTAGCAAAAATATATTTTGAACATTTGAAAATATAAAATAAACATACAAGAGCAAAAAAAACGCGAGATTTTCATTCAAAAATACACTAACGAACGTTTTCAAAGTTTGACGATTTTTGGCCAAAAATGCAAAGGGGGTACACTTATCAAAAATTGAAATATAGCCCAAATCTCGAAAAAATATTTTTTCTTTATTATTAGCAAAAATATATTTTAAACATTTGAAAATATAAAATAAACATACAAGAGCAAAAAAAACGCGAGATTTTCATTCAAAAATACACAAACGAACGTTTTCAAAGTTTGACGATTTTTGGCCAAAAATGCAAAGGGGGTACACTTATCAAAAATTGAAATATAGCCCAAATCTCGAAAAAATATTTTTTCTTTATTATTAGCAAAAATATATTTTAAACATTTGAAAATATAAAATAAACATACAAGAGCAAAAAAAACGCGAGATTTTCATTCAAAAATACACAAACGAACGTTTTCAAAGTTTGACGATTTTTGGCCAAAAATGCAAAGGGGGTACACTTATCAAAAATTGAAATATAGCCCAAATCTCGAAAAAATATTTTTTCTTTATTATTAGCAAAAATATATTTTAAACATTTGAAAATATAAAATAAACATACAAGAGCAAAAAAAAACGCGAGATTTTCATTCAAAAATACACAAACGAACGTTTTCAAAGTTTGACGATTTTTGGCCAAAAATGCAAAGGGGGTACACTTATCAAAAATTGAAATATAGCCCAAATCTCGAAAAAATATTTTTTCTTTATTATTAGCAAAAATATATTTTGAACATTTGAAAATATAAAATAAACATACAAGAGCAAAAAAAACGCGAGATTTTCATTCAAAAATACACTAACGAACGTTTTCAAAGTTTGACGATTTTTGGCCAAAAATGCAAAGGGGGTACACTTATCAAAAATTGAAATATAGCCCAAATCTCGAAAAAATATTTTTTCTTTATTATTAGCAAAAATATATTTTAAACATTTGAAAATATAAAATAAACATACAAGAGCAAAAAAAACGCGAGATTTTCATTCAAAAATACACAAACGAACGTTTTCAAAGTTTGACGATTTTTGGCCAAAAATGCAAAGGGGGTACACTTATCAAAAATTGAAATATAGCTCAAATCTCGAAAAAATATTTTTTCTTTATTATTAGCAAAAATATATTTTAAACATTTGAAAATATAAAATAAACATACAAGAGCAAAAAAAAACGCGAGATTTTCATTCAAAAATACACAAACGAACGTTTTCAAAGTTTGACGATTTTTGGCCAAAAATGCAAAGGGGGTACACTTATCAAAAATTGAAATATAGCCCAAATCTCGAAAAAATATTTTTTCTTTATTATTAGCAAAAATATATTTTGAACATTTGAAAATATAAAATAAACATACAAGAGCAAAAAAAACGCGAGATTTTCATTCAAAAATACACTAACGAACGTTTTCAAAGTTTGACGATTTTTGGCCAAAAATGCAAAGGGGGTACACTTATCAAAAATTGAAATATAGCCCAAATCTCGAAAAAATATTTTTTCTTTATTATTAGCAAAAATATATTTTAAACATTTGAAAATATAAAATAAACATACAAGAGCAAAAAAAACGCGAGATTTTCATTCAAAAATACACAAACGAACGTTTTCAAAGTTTGACGATTTTTGGCCAAAAATGCAAAGGGGGTACACTTATCAAAAATTGAAATATAGCCCAAATCTCGAAAAAATATTTTTTCTTTATTATTAGCAAAAATATATTTTAAACATTTGAAAATATAAAATAAACATACAAGAGCAAAAAAAAACGCGAGATTTTCATTCAAAAATACACAAACGAACGTTTTCAAAGTTTGACGATTTTTGGCCAAAAATGCAAAGGGGGTACACTTATCAAAAATTGAAATATAGCCCAAATCTCGAAAAAATATTTTTTCTTTATTATTAGCAAAAATATATTTTAAACATTTGAAAATATAAAATAAACATACAAGAGCAAAAAAAACGCGAGATTTTCATTCAAAAATACACAAACGAACGTTTTCAAAGTTTGACGATTTTTGGCCAAAAATGCAAAGGGGGTACACTTATCAAAAATTGAAATATAGCCCAAATCTCGAAAAAATATTTTTTCTTTATTATTAGCAAAAATATATTTTGAACATTTGAAAATATAAAATAAACATACAAGAGCAAAAAAAACGCGAGATTTTCATTCAAAAATACACTAACGAACGTTTTCAAAGTTTGACGATTTTTGGCCAAAAATGCAAAGGGGGTACACTTATCAAAAATTGAAATATAGCCCAAATCTCGAAAAAATATTTTTTCTTTATTATTAGCAAAAATATATTTTAAACATTTGAAAATATAAAATAAACATACAAGAGCAAAAAAAACGCGAGATTTTCATTCAAAAATACACAAACGAACGTTTTCAAAGTTTGACGATTTTTGGCCAAAATTGCAAAGGGGGTACACTTATCAAAAATTGAAATATAGCCCAAATCTCGAAAAAATATTTTTTCTTTATTATTAGCAAAAATATATTTTAAACATTTGAAAATATAAAATAAACATACAAGAGCAAAAAAAACGCGAGATTTTCATTCAAAAATACACAAACGAAAGTTTTCAAAGTTTGACGATTTTTGGCCAAAAATGCAAAGGGGGTACACTTATCAAAAATTGAAATATAGCCCAAATCTCGAAAAAATATTTTTTCTTTATTATTAGCAAAAATATATTTTAAACATTTGAAAATATAAAATAAACATACAAGAGCAAAAAAAACGCGAGATTTTCGTTCAAAAATACACAAACGAACGTTTTCAAAGTTTGACGATTTTTGGCCAAAATTGCAAAGGGGGTACACTTATCAAAAATTGAAATATAGCCCAAATCTCGAAAAAATATTTTTTCTTTATTATTAGCAAAAATATATTTTAAACATTTGAAAATATAAAATAAACATACAAGAGCAAAAAAAACGCGAGATTTTCATTCAAAAATACACAAACGAAAGTTTTCAAAGTTTGACGATTTTTGGCCAAAAATGCAAAGGGGGTACACTTATCAAAAATTGAAATATAGCCCAAATCTCGAAAAAATATTTTTTCTTTATTATTAGCAAAAATATATTTTAAACATTTGAAAATATAAAATAAACATACAAGAGCAAAAAAAACGCGAGATTTTCATTCAAAAATACACAAACGAACGTTTTCAAAGTTTGACGATTTTTGGCCAAAAATGCAAAGGGGGTACACTTATCAAAAATTGAAATATAGCCCAAATCTCGAAAAAATATTTTTTCTTTATTATTAGCAAAAATATATTTTAAACATTTGAAAATATAAAATAAACATACAAGAGCAAAAAAAACGCGAGATTTTCATTCAAAAATACACAAACGAACGTTTTCAAAGTTTGACGATTTTTGGCCAAAAATGCAAAGGGGGTACACTTATCAAAAATTGAAATATAGCCCAAATCTCGAAAAAATATTTTTTCTTTATTATTAGCAAAAATATATTTTAAACATTTGAAAATATAAAATAAACATACAAGAGCAAAAAAAACGCGAGATTTTCATTCAAAAATACACAAACGAACGTTTTCAAAGTTTGACGATTTTTGGCCAAAAATGCAAAGGGGGTACACTTATCAAAAATTTAAATATAGCCCAAATCTCGAAAAAATATTTTTTCTTTATTATTAGCAAAAATATATTTTGAACATTTGAAAATATAAAATAAACATACAAGAGCAAAAAAAACGCGAGATTTTCATTCAAAAATACACAAACGAACGTTTTCAAAGTTTGACGATTTTTGGCCAAAATTGCAAAGGGGGTACACTTATCAAAAATTGAAATATAGCCCAAATCTCGAAAAATTATTTTTTCTTTATTATTAGCAAAATATATTTTAAACATTTGAAAATATAAAATAAACATACAAGAGCAAAAAAAACGCGAGATTTTCATTCAAAAATACACAAACGAACGTTTT